>JAIXND010000762.1:1173198-1192755 GCA_023646645.1 Varanus salvator macromaculatus
GGGGGTGAAATGGTGGTGTCCAGGGAATGCATCCTTGGATGGGAGAGGGCTGCATGAGTTTGCTGGGCAGCCACTTCTGAAGAAGGCCAAGCTGACCCGGAAGAAAGGGTCAACTACCACCCAGTTGTTTTGCCCCTACTTATTGCCTGGAGGAAACACTTGAGAGAGCAGAGGCAGGCAAACTCCAGGCGCTCTTGGAGAATGCCAACTCTCTAGACCATGTCAGTCCAGATTCAGGCCTAGCTTGGGGACTGAATTAGCTTGAGTCGCATTTAGGGATGGTCTTTCTTAGGAGGGGATTGGGGAGCAATTCCTGCACACTCTCCAGTGACTTTTGACACCATTGTCCATGGTGTCCAATCAATGCATACTGGCTTCTTTGGAGCAGAGTGTGCCACCTTATGATGGTCGAGGGTACCATCTAATTGTGGCTCTGCTCCTTCTGAAAGGGCCAGATACTTCAGTAGCACCAGCTGGTCCCCTTCTCCCCACAAAGGCTGCCCAAGAGTGTCTCAAGGTTCCTTCTTCTAGTGCCATTCAACAGCCTTTTGAAGCAGCTCTCCATTAGGAGAGTTTGGAGTGTGGCATCATCTGTAGGTGGATGTTTGGTTTTGCTGTCACGTCTGGACCAGGAGAGGTCACGCAAGTCCTGCAGCAGTGCCTGGATGAACGGATGGGTGGGATGGGGCCAGCAAACAGGAAGCTGGTAGGACAGAGGCCCTGTGCACAGGCAGAAGCAGGGCAATCACCGAAATGCTTGCATCACGAAGCGCACATCTTGACTACTGCAATGAGCTCTTTGTGGGGCTGCCCTCACTCTTGATCTGGAAGCTAAGGCTAATGCGGGAGCCATGGCAAGATCCGGGTCTCTAGCCCCTAGTGTCAGTGCCACTGTTGAAAGAAGTGCACTGGCTGCCAGTTTGCTAATGGGCCAAGCTTCAGGGCTTGGTATTACTCTGTAAAGCCCTGAACTACTTGCACCTGGGTTACTCCAGAGGATGCTTCACCCCGTGGAGGAAGCACTGTGGGGAGCAGCTGCAGCTCAGTGTAAGAAAAATGTTTTGCATGCAGAGGGTCCACAGCTTCATCAGGGAAGGCTGGGAAGAGTCCTGCTGGCAACCCTCAGAGCTTCTGCCTGGCAGTGTTGATGACACTGGCAGAGGATCATGGGCACCCTACCTCAGGGCCTGGGTTCAGTCCCTCATATCTTCAGTAAGTGCTCCTCCTACTCTGCAAAAGAGCTTGATCATCGGTTCCATTTGGAGGGCAATGGAAAGATCCTGAGGCACCACCAGGACACACCATATCCTGGTGGCACTGGCATCCTGCTCTCCCTGCCCCCTTAGCCTCTTTTTGAAAGTCACTTAGAGAAGCAGCTGGCCCAAGGGCGGACTGCTGGCTCCATGGTCAGAGCAATTGTCCAGCCTCAGAGCTGGAAACATGGACAATCCTAGAAGCATCTAGACTCTCCGTAGGCTCCATGGATTGCTCCGTGAGAGAATACTTGGGTCATTTTAGGTTCTGAAATGAATGATCATACTGAGAATCGTAGAATAATAGAGTTGGAAGAGACAATGAGGGCCGTCGAGTCCAACCCCCTGCTGTTGCAGGACACCATGTCACACCATCCCACTTAGAGGACTGTCCAGGTTCTTTCTGAATGTCTCCAGTGTGGGAGAGCTCCCTAGGCAGGTGTTCCACTATTGTGTTGCTCTGACAGTGAGGAAGCTTTTCCTGATGTCCAGCCTGAATCTGGGTTGTGGCAACTTGGGTTGATTATGTCGTGTCCTACACTAGCAAGAAGAATCACAGTATTAGCAAGAAGAATCACAGAATCCTAGAAGAGTAGAGTTGGAAGGGGCCATGAAGGCCACCAGGTCCAACCCCTGCTGTTGCAGGACACCATGTTACACCATCCCATTCAGAGGGCTGCCCAGTTTCTTCTTGAATGTCTCAAGTGTGGGAGAGCCACCACCTCTCCAGGCAGCTGGTTCCACTGTTGTATTGCTCTGGCAGTGATGAAGCTCTTCCGGATGACCAGCCTGAACCTGGGTTGCCACAACTTGAATTGATGATTCCGTGTCCCACACTCTGGCATCAGCAAGAGGAGATCTTGACCTTCCTCTTTGTGACAGCCTTGAGGGACTTACAGAGGGATACCATTTACCTCCTTAGACTTCTCTTCTCAAGGCTGAACATGCCCAGTTATCTCTGTCTCTCCTCACAGGGCAGTGTTTCCAAACCCTGGATCATTGTTGTTGCCCTCTGCTGGACCCTGCATCTTTCCTAAATTTTCATGGCCAGAACTGAACACAATATTCCAGGTGAGGTCTGACTAGTGAGGAGTATAGAGGAACTACTACTTCTTGTGATTTGGAAGTAATATTCTGTTAATGCATCCCAAAATAGCGTTTGCTCTTTTGGTGGCTGCAGCGCATTGTAGGCTCATGGTTAGCCTATTGTCCACAATTACTCCAATGTGTACTACTTTGCCCATTCCAAACTATGCTTAGTTCGGTGCAATGCATTTCAGGGCCCTCCCATTCTCTCTGTGGTCTGGAACGCTGCATTTCTGCCTCCGCATCCTATCCTGACCACACCGCTGTCTCCATTGCACAGGCTCTCTGTAGGCCTGATGCAGTTCTGTCACATGTATAAATCACCCCCCAACACTGACTTTGTTGTGTCTCTCTGTTGATTCCTCTTTACTTAGGTCCTTTTCACTCCTGCGTTGCAGTTCAGTGTTTGCTTTATGGGATCGGAGCTTCAATCAACTCCTTGCGGTCACACGACTGCTAAAGGACAATGGTTACATAATCCTCAATAAAAAGTCAGACGACAGCAGTTGTGAAGCCAGGAGAGCCCTGCATCCCTGCAGATGCTGTTGTGAAATGCAGCATCCAACCTGTGTTTATTGTCGGGACCTTTCCACGGCGTAGCCACTTGAGGGATGTTAGCATCCGAGCAAGTGAAACTCTGATAAAATAATCTACTGCTATCCAGGGCACTAAACTTTATTATTTAAAAGATAAATTATCAGAAAGAGGATAATTCTATAACTCGTTTCATTTAGCAGATTGTTGGAGGAAATCCAGATTTCTAACACCCTGGGCTATGCACATGCACCCTCGCTGCAACCGTGGAATAAATTACAGTGAGAAGATGGGGAAGAGACACAAAAGACAAACAAGGTTTTTTTCCTTCCTGTCTTTATTGGCTGCCGCCGCCTCCAAAAGTCAGCGAGATTTGTTGTCAGGCAGTGGCCCACAAACACGTCCCCATGTAGCAAAATGTCCTTGCGTGATTGGGGGAGCATTGGAAGCTTGCAGGTCTAATGCCACCTCTGTCCAAGCCCTTTCTCAATACCGTGCCACCCACCCATCATCCCTGGGTGTGAACCCAAAGCTGACAACAGGCCGTGTTGATGGAATTGGTAGTCACTTCCCACTTCCAGTAGCAAGTCGTCAAAGGCACAGCAAAGGCGAGCCTGAAATGTTTGGTGCCTTTGGCACTTCGAATGTTTCATGGAAGGCCGTAAGGTTTGTCATTCTTTATTCATTTCTGTTAAAATCCTGCTGCTTCTTCATCCCCTCCTCCCCGCCACATTGCCCCAATATATCAAAAAGGGCAAGTTTGCAAAGAAAACTGTCTTTCTTCATGTTGTTGCTAATAGATACTTGCATCCAATGTGCTGTTTATTTATATTTCCATGAATCTTGTGGATTATGTAATAGCCAGTGAATTTCTTCTCAACAACATTAAACTCCTGAAGATACATGCAAAAAAAAAAAAATACTCTTAAAAAAAAAACTGATAAAGATAACTTATTTAAGCTAGAAAACGATATCTGAAGATGGAGAAAGAAGGAAATCCACTGGGCTTGGATAATCCTACAAAATCCCAGCTTCATATTTCCTGACTCAAATCCTTGAAGGTGAACCCCTTTGACTTCCTCAATTAATTGAATATCATTCTCCACCCTACAGAATTCACCCACTGGATGTGAAACTGGCTTGCATTCAACCCTCTTTTAGATGGAACTAGTTTCCCCCTGAGAAATGTAATGACTCTTCCCTCTGTGTGCCATCATTTGCTTGCATTTGTTAGATTTTTCATGAATCTGTGTATATTTTATGTTTAAATGTACAGAATATAAAAATAATAACCCTCTCCCAAACAGCTGAATTGAGTGGACCTGATCATTCTGGAAGGCTGTCACTTGTAGTAGCTAAATTAGCCTGATGTGTCTGTGAAGGTATATATTTTGGTCTTGATCTTTTGCCTTCAACCCTGCCAATCCCTGAAATATGCCCTCTGCTCACAATCTCCCAAGAATCTGAATTTGTTCCTGAGAGCAGTCCAATGCAGCCCAAGTGGTGTGTCAGTGGCAGAGTCTTAAAGTAGTTAAGCTCAACAAAACTGAAAAAGAAAAAGATCTCGGAGTAATTGTGGACAATAGAATAATCTTGAGCCAAGAATGTGATGCAGCTGCAAAAAAGGCAAACACTATTATGGGATGCATTAACAGAAGTATTACTTCAAAATCACAAGTAGTAGCAGTTCCTCTATATGCCTCACTATTCAGACCTCACCTGGAATACTGTGTCCATTTCTGGGCACCAAGATTTAAGAAAGATGCAGGTAAATTAGAAAGGGTCCAGTGGAGGGCAACAAAAATGATGCAAAATTTGGAAACACTGCACTATGAGGAGAGACTGGAAGAACTGGGTGTGTTCAGCCTTGAGAAGAGAAGACTGGGGAGGGGTATGCTAGCACTTTACAAGTACCTGAAAGGTTGTCACAAAGAGGAAGGTCAAGATCTCTTCTTGCTGGTGCCAGAATGTAGGATATGGAATAATCAATTCAAGTTGTGACAACCCAGATTCAGGCTGGACATCAGGAGAAGCTTCCTCATTGTCAGAGCAATACAGCAGTGGAAACAGCTGCCTGGAGAGGTGGGGGGCTCTCCCACACTGGAGACATTCATGGAGAAACTGGGCAGCCCTCTGAGTGGGGTGGGGTGAATTGTCTTCTTGCAACAGCAGTGGGGTGGATCCAATGGCCTTCATGGCCCCTTCCAACTCTCCTATTCTATGATTCTATGAAGATTAATAGGATGACCCTGGGTTCCAGTAGTATGTTTCACTTCTTGTCTGCTTGCATTTTCCCTGTGCTGACTTTTGTTTTCCCCATCTATGCAAGATTTACAGTTCCTGAAGGAAGACTTCTTTACCATTCCTAACTTGTGATATGCATTCTATCTCAGCTTCTATTATTGTGGCTTTGAGTAATCTTGAAGCACTTTGAAGAGATTTAACCCTCTTGAAAGTGAAAGAAGAACGTGCAAAAGCAAGACTGCAGCTGAATATTAAGAAAACAACAATCACAGCTATGGAAGAATTACGGAACCTTACTGTTAACAACACAGACATTGAAATTGTGAAAGATTTTACATACTGTGGCTCAGTCACCAACTCAAATGGAGAATGCAGCCAAGAAATTAAAAAAAAAAAAGACAGATTTGGTAAGACTGTTTCACTGGGGACTAAGATCATCCACAGTATCACATTCTCGAACAACATGAGTGGAAGAAAATTGATCCATTCAAAACATGCTGCTGCAGAAGAGCTTTGTCCATACCCTGGACTGACAGAAAGGCAAACAAGAGGGTTCTAGATCAAATCAGATGAGATTTTTTTCCTAGAAGCAAAGTAACAAAACTAAGGCTGTCTTTGGTCGTATCATGAGAAGACAGAACTTCCTGAAGAAGACAATCATGCTAGGATAAGTCGAAAGCAGAAGACAAAGAAGAACAGATATGAGATGGACTGACTCCATTCAGGAAGTCGCCACCTTTAATTTACAAGAGCTGAAAAAGCTTTTTTGGATAGGACATTTTGGAGAATATTCATGCAGAGGGTCGCCATAAATCAGAGGTTACTTGAAGGCACATAGCAACGATCCTCTTGACTTCCTCTTTCAACTTTCTTTTTACCAGTTACCTCTTTTGAAGTCAAATGTGTTTGAAATCTTTAGTAATCTTGAATCTTTCAGGTGGCCATTTAGCCTTCCTTTGTTGTACAGCGGTACCTCGACTCACAAACTTAATCCATTCCAGGACTCTGGTTGTGACCAAAATTGGTCATGAGCCAAGTCAAATTTCCCCTTAAGGTTCACTGTAAAGAAGGTGAATCCGTTCTGTAACCATTTTTTTAAATCACAAAAATGTGAAATAAAATGACAAAGATCAACAAAGATCATGGCCATCTCCCCGCCCCCGCAGCACGACTGCCATCAAGCCTGTCTTCCCCGCAAGAGCGCAACGCCCCCCGAGCATGATCGCGGCCATCACCCCCGCCAGCATGACTGTGATTGCGCCCGCGCAGGGAAGATGGGCACAATCACGATCGTCACGCAAGGCAGAGTTCGCAACCTAAGGCAATTTTTTCCTGAAATTCCTGTTCATAACCCAATTTGGTCATGAACGGAGGCATTCATGAGCCAAGGTACCCACTATAATCATTTTTTCGTGTGCAAAGGGGCATGAAGAATCCATTTGCACTGGTACTGCATAAAGTTCCAAGAACACTGGGGTAGATAACTAGGATGAGAATGCATATCTGTAAATATTGAAGAATGTTCCCTCAGAAAGTTTATGCTTATTATAACCTCCCCGCTTTTTTTATATCAGCCATTGGGCTTTGCCAAAATATAGAAGTAAGAGATGTACCAACAGCAGTACACCTTGACCAATTGGTCAATTTAGATCAACTCTCACTGTTAATGCCAAGCATCCCGTTTTGCTGAACTAAACATAGCCTAAGACTTGTTACTCTTCCGAAAAAAAGATGCTAGTGAAGCAATCAATTGATTGGAAAAATAGAGTACTCAAATTCATCGTTCCACTCTTCTTGAAGACATTCTGCATTGTATTTATTCAGTAATAATTGATATTCATTCACTGGACATTTAATCAGTTTTATATTAGGGTATTGTCAACTGTTTTACAAGTCTTGTGACTTAATTTGGGTAAACTATTGTAATTTTTTAATTTAAAAAAATTGTATTGCATGTTGATGACATTTTACTATACTGTATTACTTATCGTACTATTTTAGCTGCTGTTGTGAAATGCCTAGAGAACTTCGGCTACTAGGTAGCATTGAAATATACAAATGCAAATACAAACAGATTATTTATTTATTTTCATTTATTATTATATTTCTATGCCTCCAAGTGGTCCTAAAGACTCAGATTGCAGACTGGTAAAATTGTTCAGTCGTAATCAGCACTTCTTTTTTTTGCAATACTTTTTTTTAAAATTTTAAAACAGTACTAAAAACATCAATCATCACAAACATCGGAACTACTGAGTCAGCCCCTTACTACATATCTTTTAACATTCTTTTTAACACTCTGTAATCATATTCAAATCCATTTATGGAATCTTAAAAAACATTTTTAGATCTAAACCAAGTCCTGTTTCTTCAGCCAATTAAAAAAAAAAAAAGGTTCCAAATTTGATAGAAGTCACTATCTTCTTTCTCCTTCTGCAGTAAGATCAGTCCATCCATTTTTTACAGAGTCCTGTTTTCCTTGACCAATATTAAAAGAAAGACTCTAAAAAATTTGATAAAAGTCAATATCTTCTTTCTTCTTCAGTAGTAGCTTCAATCTAACTAACTCTACACAATTCCATATCTTTTCATTTTTCTAATACTAAACAGATAAACTCCTCATTATACTAGTTACAAATATGATCAGCACTTCTGGTTGATACATGGAATGGGGACATGACTAGGGCTATCGACTCGATCGCTCCCAAGCACCCTCTCCAGCCGGGCAGAGCCCGTTCGTCCCCGTGGTATACACCTGAATTACGGGCGATGAAGCGGGTTGGGAGACGGCTAGAGCGCAGGTGGAGGAAATCACGTGACGAATCCGACCGAACACATCTTAGAGCACACTATCGAGCCTATGCTGTGGCGGTGAGGGCGGTGAAGAAGCGATTCTTCTCCGCGTCCATTGCCTCCTCACAATGCCGTCCAGCAGAGATTTTTTGGGTGGTCCAGGGGCTGATTAGACCTGGCCCCTCTAAAGATTTGGTTCCACCTTCGAAAGCCTGCTGTGACGAGTTTGCCACGCATTTTAGGGAGAAAGTTGCTCTGATTCATCATGAGCTGGACTCCACTCTTAACACAGATTCTTTTGGGGAGGGGCCAACCATGCTGGCTTGTCCCCCGTTATTGGATGAATTTCAGTTTTTGCGGCCTGATGATGTGGACAAGGTGCTTGGATTGGTACGCCCAACCACCTGTTTACTGGACCCGTGCCCATCTTGGCTATTAAAGACCGCCAAGGACGGGATTGTGCCCTGGATCTTGGAGGTGGTCAACGCCTCTTTGAGAGACGGCCGGGTGCCGGCCACCTTAAAGGAGGCGGTAGTCCGGCCAGTCCTAAAGAAGGCTTCCCTGGATCCAGAGGTGGTCGCCAATTATAGACCGGTGGCCAACATCCCGTTTTTGGGTAAGGTGCTGGAGCGGGCGGTGGCGGGACAACTCCAGGCACTCTTGGAGGAAACTGATTATCTGGACCCATTTCAGTCCGGTTTCAGACCCGGTTTTGGCACTGAATCCGCCTTGGTCGCCCTGTACGATGACCTATGCCGGGAGAGGGACAGGGGGAGTGCGTCCCTGTTAGTCCTTCTTGACATCTCAGCGGCTTTCGATACCATCGACCATGGTATCCTTCTGGAGAGGCTGGCGGGATTGGGGGTTGGAGGCACTGCTTTGCAGTGGTTCCACTCCTATCTCAATGGCCGATACCAGAAGGTGGTGCTGGGGGACTATGGCTCTGCGCCATGGCAGCTATGCCATGGGGTTCCGCAGGGCTCCATTTTGTCCCCCATGCTTTTTAACATCTACATGAAACCGCTGGGGGAGGTCATCAGGAGGTGTGGGCTGCGGAATCATCAGTACGCGGATGATACCCAGCTCTACCTCTCGTTTTTCACCGATCCAGGTGAGGCAGTGGCTGTGCTGAACCGGTGCCTGGCCGAGGTAATGGGCTGGATGAGGGCCAATAAACTGAGGCTCAATCCAGACAAGACGGAGGTCCTGTTGGTGTGTGGTTCGGGCTTCAGTGTGGGGGACATGACCCTAGTCTTGAATGGGGTTGCACTCCCTCTGAAAGACAGGGTCCGCAGCCTGGGAGTGCTCCTCGACCCGGAGCTGACCTTGGTAGCCCAAGTGTCAGCAGTGGCGAGGAGCGCTTTCCACCAGCTTCGGCTGATCCATCAGCTGCGTCCCTTCCTGGAGTTCGACTGCCTGGCGACAGTGACACATGCACTGGTGACTTCCCGGTTAGACTTCTGTAACGTGCTCTACGTGGGGCTACCCTTGAAGACGGTCCGGATACTTCAATTGGTGCAGAACAGAGCTGCCAGGGTGCTGACGGGGACTGGGCGTGATTCCTATATCACCCCAGTTCTCCGTCAGCTGCACTGGCTTCCCATTGACGTCCGGGCCCAATTCAAGGTGTTGGTTCTTACCTATAAAGCACTTAATGGCTTGGGTCCTGGCTACCAAAAGGAGCGCCTGCGACCATATATGCCCTCCTGCCCCTTACGATCGGCGGCAGATGCTCTCCTCCAGGAACCCTCGGTGAGGGAGGTGAAGAGGGTGAGTACCCGGAGGAGGGCTTTCTCTGCAGTGGCGCCCCACCTGTGGAATGTGCTCCCCAGAGAGGCTCGCCTGGCGCCGTCTTTATTTGCTTTTCGGCGCCAGGCGAAGACCTTTTTATTTAAGAAGTATTTTAATTGTTAATGTATTTATTGTATTATTTGATTGTTTTAATTGTTTGACCTTGAGATGGGCTGCTTTTTAACATAGTGGGTTTTATTGGATTGTTTTATCGGCATTGTTTATGCATGATTTATTGTTAGCCGCCCCGAGGCTTGTTGCAGGGGGCGGCATATAAATCTGCGAAATAAATAAATAAATAAATAAATAAATAAATAAATAAATAAATAAATAATTGCAAAGGGAACTCTGAAGTTCTCAAAGCAGCAAGGCCAAACCTGGATTTTGACAGATGTTTCTGGCAAATGTTTATGGAAAATCACACAGAGAATGGCATCAGGATACCGAATGTAAAAATCAGTCGGTCCATCCAAGTCTGCCAAAAGCAAGTTTCTTGCCTGTCTTTAAATCTGGGTTTCCCTGTACAGTCAATTTTACACATGGAAATAAATCAAAGTGTAATTGACATGGAACTGTCCCCTTGCTTTGAAATAGGATACGACACCTTGGTGCAAGGGAGGGCTAGCCAAGGCTCTCGCTCTTGAGAGCGACATGCTGCCTCTGGCACCATGGGGAGTATGACTGTGCACACTGGTAGCTGGGGAGCATGGGAAGTTGGGAACTGCTATACCCATCCTGCCTGAGGGTCCTCTCCACTGTTGGTTTTGCTACTGTGTGAATGGAGCGCTGTGTGAACTGGGCAGGATGCTTGTTTGATCCAGCTTGGCCTTCTTGCTTGCTTATGCACTGAGCTAACCATAACACGCCCATTTCAGTGTATTAAGAGCCCAGTGAATCGTGTGGAGAAGATCCCAGCATGAAGACTGCAGGGCTGGAGAGCATTTCTGCTCTCATTGACTGCTGCTGATACTGCAGCAGTATCACCAAACACGCACCCTTTTCATCTTTGCCCCCGGTAGCTAATGAAGCCATCTGTGGGGGCATGAGTAGCTTGGTCCACAGAATGGTAAATACACGCTTTGCATGAAGTCCCCGTTGTACCACTCCGAAAGAAACCCGCTGTGATCCCACTGGTATTGGACCATTGCCACCGTGTCAAAAATATAGAAACAGAGCGAGTCAGAAGGGGCCTCCTGCACCATCTTGTCTGACCCCAGGCTCCAGCCGGTTCCGCTCACGACATGCCCACCATGTGCGTGTCATAGAAACATAGAAACAGAGCGAGTCAGAAGGGGCAGTTTTTAAATTTATTTATTTATTATTTATTTATTTATTTTTCAATTTATACCCTGCCTTTTTCCTACAAAGGGCTCAAGGCAGCTTACATCATTCTCCTCCTCCATCTTCTCCCCACAACAACAACCCTGTGAGGCAGGTTGGGCTGAGAGTCTGTGACTGGCCCAAAGTCACCCAGTTGGCTCCATGGCTGAGCGGGGACTCGAACCCGGATCATCTGAGTCCCAGTCCCATGCTCTTAACCACTACACCACACTGGCTCTCAGCCTATCTTTCCAGCCTATTTCCAGCCTATCCTTGAACACCCGCACCGATGGGGCCTCAACAACCCCTCGTGGAAGCCCACTCCATGCCCTCGGGGTCCCAACTGTCAGGAAGTGCTTCCTGGCCTCCAAATGGAACCTCGGTTCCCTGAGCTTCACTCCATTGGAGCATGTCCTGGCCTCCTCTGCAGGGGAGAACAGATCTCTACCCATCTCCACGTGACACCCCCTGTATGTCGCCAACATATTTTGCATATTTTATTTGTATTATGTTTTATTTTATTTTATGTAAGGCTATGCGATGGGCGGCGCACAAATACTCTAAATAAATAAATAAACAATCAAACATACATATCCCTCTGAGTCTCCTCCTCTCCAGGCTGAAGAGACCCAGTTCCCTCAGTCTTGCCTCATACGGCATCCCCTGCAAACCGGCCACCAACCTTGTGGCCTTGCGCTGCACTGACTCGATCATCAGAAATATCCCATTCTTAAAGAAACTACTTGGCAGGTTTCTGACAGAGCGACTTTTTGAAGGATCCTTGTTATTCAGTATCCTTCCAGCCTGGGTTTCAACCCAGTTATGAGATGGACTCAGCCTGGGTCAGGCAGAATTAGCACCCATGTTCATGTTCTTGATCTCTCATTGGCTTTTGGTACTATCACTCAATGGAATTCTCCTGTGCTGACCCTGTGAGCTGGGCATTGGAGATAATCTTTCAGTGCTCCTAGACTTACCTGTGGAGTTAATTTCAGCCATTAATATTGGGTGACTCCTCTTCAGCCTCTGGGCAACTGCACTATGAAGTTCTACCAAGTAGAATCTTGTTCTAGTGTCATTTGATGTCTATATGAAGCTGCTAGGAGTGGTCCTTAGGGGATTTGGAGCAGAGGCCATCCATAAGTTGATAACACATAGCTCCATCTTCCCATAGCATGTGACTCAGATGAGGCTGTGCAAGTCCCGGACCACTGCCTAGGCACGGTGATGAGCTGGACCAGTAAGCTGAAACTCAATCCTGGCAAGATGGGAGCTCTGTGGATGAGTGTTTCCAAATCTGGGGGATAGGATCTGTGCCTGTTCTGGATGGAAATGAACTCCCTTTGACAGTCCAGGTCCATAGTCTGGGAGTACTCTTTGTCCATCATTGTCACTGGCCAAGTAGCCATGGCAGCTCAAAGCACATTTCATCATTTTCAATTGGATAACCAGCTACAGCCTCCCCTAGAGAGGGTAGCTTGGTCACAGTGGACAGGTGTTGTTGTTGTTAGTCACAAAGTGGTGTCCGACCCATCGCGACCCCATGGACAACATTCCTCCAAGCCTTCCTGTCCTCCACCATCATCCGGAGTCCACTCAAGCTCACATCAACTGCTTCAGTGACTCCATCTAGCCACCTCATTCTCTGCCGTCCCCTTCTTCTTTTGCCATCTATTGTTCCCAGCATTAGGCTCTTCTCCAGGGAGTCCCTCCTTCTCATTAGGTGGCCAAAGTATTTGAGTTTCATCTTCAGGATCTGGCCTTCTAAAGAGCAGTCACGCCTGATCTCCTCTAGGACTGACCGGTTTGATCATCTTGCGGTCCAAGGGACTCGCAGGAGTCTCCTCCAGCACCACAATTCAAACCTCCAGCACCACAATTCAAAGGACAGGTGTTAGCAACCTGCAGACTGGATTACTGTCATGTGGGGCTGCCCTTCTGGCATTACTGCATCAGTCCCTGAAAACTTGGGAGCAGGATGCCTGAGAGAGCACTGGCTCCTTTACCAGCCTGAGGTCAACGGAGGGCATTCTCCTGGTGGGTCCACATGGACCTATGAGGAGGAGAAGAACCGTTCGTGTGATTCCCCCTCGTGTGGAACTCCCTGCCTTTGGTGCTAGGCAGGCAGGCAGCAATATTTCTGGTATGTCCTGAAATTGCCTTTACCTAAAGAAGCATTTCTTGAATGACTGGCCATGGTTTTTAGTTGATGTTGTGTTTCATTAACAAACAAACAACTTTTAATACAATGTTCTAGTCTTTTTAATATGTTTATAATTCTCCAGAATCTGTTTCGATGTGAATTTAGATGTGGTAAAGAACATCTTTATTTAGATGTTGGAAAGAAAGAAATAAAATTCAGAGATTTGCACAGACTTGAGAAGCGTGTCCAGACCTCTCCTTTGATTGCTGCTTAATTTGTGCAAATTTCCTGTTTGCATCCAGTGAACAGAAGTCACAAATGTTAGCGGGTAGGAGATGAGCAGCAGGATGGGCAGGTGGCCAACCCAGTAGACTGTTTGATTGGCCACTTTTGTAGCCACTCTCCTGTTTTGGTTTATTACCGGAGGAGGGCCCAAGCAGGGTGACTTCCCCCTGGTCCAATGTTCGGATGCACTACAAGCAGCCGTATAGAGTGACTGCGTGATGAATAGAGATGGACAGCTCCATGTGAGTGGCAGGAGGAAAAGCAATCTCCCAGAACATGGAGAGCAGACATTTTATTTAAGGAAATGGTAGTGAAACCAGTACTAATAAATAAGCCAAGTTGACTTAAGCACTTATAATGCCAGTGTCTGTGCTAAGCAATGGAAACATTAATATCAAATGCTTCACCATAAACGAGTTCGGTCGAGGCGAGGATGATGCATAGCACTTCCTTGGTTGGTTGCATGGCATGCTTTTAAAGTGATGCAGATGCTCATTATTGTTTGGGGAGAAAAGGAGGAGGAGAGGGATGCAAGGATTTTATCTGCTAAAAAGGGACCATGGCAGGGCTTTCTGATATGGGCTTCTCTTGGTGCTTATCGGCAGTTAAGCAAAAATTCAGGACAACTTGTTCCGGCTTTGGCCACTTGGACTTTCCCACAACTTTGGGAGAAAGGAAGAAATCACACCGATAGTTTCGTTCCACTTCCTGTGGCATCTTTTAAAGTCCTGTTGGGTCAAGTTTCCTATGGGGTTACAGCTGCCTGGAACATCCTTTCCCTGGCAGAGAAATCGGGCTGTTCGCTCTAAGAATGTCGAAGAGACAATTGCTGTTATTTTCACTCTTGGAAAGGAGATGGTGACACTGTTGGCCATGAGATGGCCAAAATGGCGATCACTACCATGCTAATGCAGTTCGGTGCAGATCTGGATGAATCCCTGATTCCAGTCCGAAGCTCACTGGGTGCTCCCATGCCAGTTTCTCACAGTCCAATGCTCATCACAGGATAGTTGTAAGCAGTGCTTTTTTGTAAAACAAAACAAAATAAAACAAAACAAAAGGTGCCAGAACTCATGTCTTGGAGTCACACTTTTACACTAAAAAAGATCTTCAATTCACCAACTTTTTTTGAAATGAAGAACTTATTTACCTTTAAGCCAGTAGCCAGTCACTCTACACACACATAAACATAATGGTCGCCGCCGGCAGTAAGAACTCAGCACACGACCACACAACCGATCCCAAGCTGAGCAGCATCCCAAGCTGAGCAGCACCCTCACAATCAGCACAGACACACAAGCAGCCCTCAGGCACTATGTTAATGATTTTTGCTGCTGACCTGCTAGGCCCAACAGGCGATTCAAAATCACTTCGTAAAATCCATTGGAAAAATCCATCGATAAAAGGTGCCGGAATGCCATTCCGGTGTGTTCTATGACAAAAAAAGGCCTGGTTGTAAGAATAAACCTATGCCTATAAAATAAATAAAGAGTTCAGCAGGGTGACTACCCAAAGGAGGGCCTTCTCTGTGATGGCTCCCAGACTGTGGAACGCGCTCCCCAGAGAGGTTTGCCTGATGCCAATGTGTCTTTCCTTTTGGCATTAGTCAAAAACCTTTTTATTCTCCCAATATTTTAATTGGTCATTTGCTTTAATCAGTGGTTTTAGACTTAATATCAGATGCTGTGCTATTCCTACTCTTATTTCTATTTTTATTCTATTTTATTAATGGTGTTATAAGCCATCCCAAGACGTCTGTGATGGAACAGTATAGAAAAGTTTTAAATAAATAAACAAATAAACAAACCTGGGTGACTCTACCCTTCTCCACTCTGAAGGGGGGATGAGGGAAGGGTACAAATGTCTTGCTCCATCACCCCTTTTTTTCTGAACTCTTAAGTACCAATATCCTTGATCCTATTCTAGAGAATTCCTAGGGGCTATGCAATGCCATGCATGCGTGGATGAAACCAGACCCAGTACTGCATGGAGTAGGCCCATTGAGCTCAATCACACTTGCGAGTCAGGGCTAAATTTAAGTCAATGCATCTATTCTGCACATGAGTAGGTCTGGAGCTGTTGTATTGCCTTCCCCATATGTGTTACATCTGTGATTGTGTAAGCCTGGAACTCAGGAGAGCTAGTTTCTAATCCCGGTGCAGCTCCCTGGGGGACTTCTGCCAGTCTTGTATCATGAGCTAGGTTAGGTTGAGCCTAGCCTACCTCACAGGGTTGTCGTGATGAGGATAACAGGTGGCCTTGCAAGCCATCTCATGTTCCTTGCAAGAGGAAGAAAGTCTGGGTACAAATGAGAGCCAGTGTGGTGCAGTGGTTAAGAGCACAGGACTGGGACTCAGAGGATCCGGGTTCTAGTCCCCGCTCGGCCATGGAGCCAACTGGGAGACTTTGAGCCAGTCACAGACTCTCAGCCCAACCTACCTCACAGGGTTGTTGTTGTGGGGGAGAAGATGGAGGAGATGTAAGCTGCCTTGAGCCCTTCGTCGGAAAAAAGGCAGGATATAAGTCAGAAAATAAATAAATAAAATGTAATGAAAACAACCATACTGCTTCCAAAAAAGAAATGAAATGCTTTAAACCTGGGGTGAAGAATTTTCTGAATGTCTTGGCCAACAATCCCCATCAGCCCTAGGCCAGGCAGCCTGGCCAATAGTGGGAGATGGCAGGAACTGAACACAAAAGCAGCTGGTCCCTTCCCGTCTCCTGGAAGGAGTGCTGGCTTTGGGTTTCTTGGAGGGATGCCAGGCCAGGTGGTCATGGGAGAAGAGCCCTCTTTTTCAGCCATCCCTGGGAAGATCGTTTGGCCATGCCTGGAGGTGTGCACCCACGACATGTCCCATAGTTCATCCGAGTGCCGTGAGCTGGGGGCACTGTGGGAAATTCACGTGGTGGCGACGACCAGGCATCTTCTGCTGCTTGGAGAGCTGGAGGGGGAGATCAACGGAGGGGTCCCCAGGACAAAGCTCGATTGGGGGTGATGCTGAGTTGCGGTGTCCCTGGCAGCCGGCCAAAGGGGTCAGGCAGTGGCCCAGTCCAAAGTGCTCTTTGGTCCCACAGAGCAGGGTGCTTCTTCTCAACATGGGCCCAAGGGAACCATAAAGTTGTCACCTCTTGGATAAGCTTGTGGCTTGACCTCATAGACTCCTTGGACCAAAGAGTCTTCTTCAGTGTTGATATCATATCCAAGGCCCAACAAGAGGAAAGCGAGAAGAGAGGGAAAGAGAGGGGAGAAGGGGGCAGATTATTTCAGCAGTCTGAAATAAAGGGGGATACATGGAGAAATAAACAAATTCCAGCCTGGAAAAACATAGTGCCTTTTATATGGTAGCTATTACCCCTATTCCCCAGCTACAATGAAACAGAAGCATAAATTTGAACAGAACAGATGTATTACATGGAAATGCTTTAAAAATTATTAGCAACAGCTTTTGAATTAGTGGTAATAAAGTGATACCTGCAGCCTTGGACTTGTTTTGCAAATGCATTCGATAACAAAAGACCAAATAAAGTGTGTGGAGGCAGAGTGGAAAAAGCATTTAAAAGAGTATTCATGTGGCTTCTGCTGGGATGTGCACATACTTCAGTGCATCTGAGGGTCTGCTGATGGTGCCACCTTTTCATTTTCATTGCTTTAATATTTTTATTTTTTTAATTGGCTGTCATGGTCCCCATACCAGGAAAACTTTCTTTGCTCGGTTTTTAAGAGCCAACTTGGACAAGACTGTGGGGGATTTCTGGTCACAGTTTGCATCTCTCCCCATAATCTCATGCTTTTAGAAAGGCAGGGGCACCCACTGGTGGCGTTCAGTCGAGTGTCAGAGATGCTTTTCTCTGCACCTCTTCCCGGGTTGACGTTTTGCTGAAAATCCCCCGGTTGGTTTCATCATTAAAAGTGGAATCTCCATTTTCATAGCGAGGATGTCAACCTGTTACTTGGGGACAAATAAGAATGGGTGTCACAGAGCTTCCCTCTGGCCTGGAATGTGTGTGTGTATCCGAAGCAAGTTCATTATGTTCTGTAATTATAAAAAGTAGCAGTGGTAGTAGTGATGGTTTCATTCCAGGAGAAGCCTATTCTGATGTGCTCAGCTGTTGTGCTCTGCTCTGATTTTGTTCTTGTTTGCTCTGCTGGCCTTATTTGTTCTGCTTTACAGAAGCTGTTTCTAACTCTCTAAGGTTTGCCAAACCCTTCACTTTCTGGATTGGCTTGCTTTAGGAAATGCTTCTCCTAACTGGATACTTCCTGACAGTCAGGACCCCAAGGGTATGGGATGGGCTTCCACGGGAGGTGGTTGAGGCCCCATCGGTGCGGGTGTTCAGGGACAGGCTGGACGTGCACATGGTGGGCGTGCCATGAGGAAAGCTGGCTGGAGCTGAGGGTCAGACTAGATGGCCCGGGAGACCCCTTCTGACTCGCTCTGTCTCTATGTTTCTAACAGGATACTTCCTGAGATCCATCATCAGGCATGCTTTTAAAATCCCATGCCCTTCTGAATGCTACTCTTAACAGCGCAGTCCTAATACCTAGACCGACAACAGTGTTTCTTCACTGGCAGGCAGCAGCTTCTAGCGTGGATGTGGACAGTCTTCCTTGGCCATCTCTGGTGCACCTTCAGAAAGCTCTGCAGGCATGATTCGCATTAACTGAGCTTCTTTCAGTGGGAAGGAGTTGAAAGGGCAGGAGCAATGCTGGCCTGGCAGTCCCCAGTATGCCTGCAGCCACATATCTAATATAGGGCAACCGCAGCTTGTGTGTAGCCTGAAGTGCCTGATCCTGCCTAGTCCTAGAAGCTAAGCAGGGTCAGGCCTGGTTGAAATCTGGATGGGTGACTTGAATGTTGCGAACCATCCAGAGAGCTTTGACCACGGGAGGTATAGAAATGTGATGTAATGATAAATAATACCTGCCACTGAATCTTTTCAAAGGCAGTAGTCTCCAAAACAGGAATATTCAGAAATGGGGTGGAGGTAGCCTTGGATCCGGGTCTCCATCGTTCTTTTGAGAGACCCAAGGGTTATGGATTTCAGCACGGAAGCAAAAGGAAGCAAAATCTGCAAAGGAAGGCAGAATAACTACACACACACACACACACACACACACCCCTGCTCACTACTTGCCCTGGCTGCCCTGAGCGAGCAGAGCTTTGGAAGAGGCACTGTCTGTCTCACCTAGTTTCCCCAGCTCAGTTAGGTGGCCATGGCCTTTAGCACTGGCTCAGGATTGGACCAGTTCAGGGAGATGTCTATCAAAACCCATGGACCTTGAAGGACAAATGGAGCCTCCATAGCACAGCATAGTCACTTGCAAGTGGGGGAACCTCAGAGGAGGGGGTCATCTTTGTGCATGCATGTGGAATTCCCAACATGTCCGGTGGACTCAGGGTGCCGGATGTGGTTGGACACTGGTCTTGATTACTCCGATTCAAGACCTGCCCCCCTGTGGATTTGCATGCTCAAAATCCATGCCTCAAGTGCGCCCCACCCTGAGCCAGGACCTGAGCCAATGTGGCGCCGGCCACACAGGGGAGTCTCCCTGATAAGCCCGGTGCTGCTTTTACATTAACCCCAATGCTGTCACCGTTCCTAAGAAAATCCAGATCAGGTGCAGCTCCTGCGCGCGGAAGCTCAAAACAGAATCGCTGGCTGAAGGTAATGGCTGAATAATTATCCTTGCAAGGTACTGCACGTGCCCTGGGGATCCCTACGAAGCCCAGCCCTGGCTGGTTGTTTCTGACCTGCAGGGGAAAAGCGAGCATGACACGATGTAACCCTTTGTGCCAAAATTATGGGGGCACATGGACTTGCTTTTAAGCCCAGCCTGTTAGGGGTCTGTTCAGTCAGGGCAGCTGTGCTCCCGGACGAATTATTAGCCAGCATCACATCAGCCAACCTTTCTCTTGATTGACTCGGGATCCAAGGCCTTAGAGCAAAACAGCAGCATGCCTCTTCCCCTGATTTCCCATCGCCAATGCAGGGTTCAGGGCACCGGGCCTTGCGTGGCATCTCTCTGCCTTATAATAGATGGCTCTGTGTACTGGCTAGCAGTATCCAATTATTCACTGCAATCTCCGTGGGGGCTATGGGGGGGGG
>JAIXND010000762.1:1194712-1226746 GCA_023646645.1 Varanus salvator macromaculatus
AGAGAGAGAGAGAGAGAGAGAGAGAGAGAGAGAGAGAGAGAGAGAGAGAGAAGTATATTTATAAACTGTGTTTCCACACTCAATAAAAGTCTGAAGGCTAAAAGCGTGAAAAGCCTTCTGGAGAAAGAAACATGCAGAGCATAAACTTGTGCATTTAGGAGGCAATGCCCCCAGACCTCTTGTCCGGTTCCCAGAGCTCAGCCATTGGCAGGCATCTCGGTAGGAGGGTGTTCTGAAGCTTCACATGCAATCTGCACTACGCCAGAACTTCTGGGCTCGTCGAGGAGGAAGAAAAAAGAAAGAAGGAACGAGAAACAAAAACAAGGATGAAGAACGGGTGGGGGAATGCAATGCGATGCAGTGTTAGTGCCACTTATATAATGCATGAGAGAAATATGATAGAAGTAGTGATACTAGTTTAGCAAGGGAACTTTTGTTTCCTGGAGGAAATGTTCCATAAGAGTCAAACACCACTTCTGAGAGAGAGAAGCTAGAGATGCGCAAGATTTTCATTTTGCCTTTAAAAAAAAAAATTCAAATTTGCCTGGCTTGTACAGGAAAACGCTTTTGAACAATCTGTATTCTTGCTTTTGTTGTTTCAGCTGTGGATCTCGTAATGATCTTCAGTTTGTAATATATGCTACCATCATAAGCTGCCAAAATTCATATTCCAAATCTGAATATTATTATAGAACTTTGGTAGGCTTATTTGTTCAAAAGAATACCTTTCCATGGAAGAAGCTCCACATAATTGGACCTGGCATTATTTCCTGGCAGAAAATCACAGACACAATCTCTCTCACACACACAATCACATCAGGAAATAGCTAAGCCAAGACACCCTTTGGATCAGATGTTCCTCTGGTCTCTATGTTTCTCTCTCCTTTTTGAGTAAGGAGCTAACAGAACAGATGGGGTTTCAAGGGACAAGCTTGCCCACTTTAGACAACTGTCATGTGATTGTACCAATTTTCACCCTGTTAAGGACCATTCTCATCTCTGGAAAGAAGAGCAGTAGAGTGGCAGAACATGGCAAAGAGCTATCATAGAAACATAGAAACAGAGCGAGTCAGACGGGGCCTCCCAGGCCATCTAGTCTGACCCCCGGCTCCAGCCGGCTACGCTCACAACATGCCCACCATGTGCATGTCCAGCCTGTCTTTGAACACCCTCACCGATGGGGCCTCAACGACCTCTTGTGGAAGCCCATTCCACGCCCTCGGGGTCCTAACTGTCAAGAAGTGCTTCCTGGCATCCAAATGGGACCTGGGTTCCCTGAGCTTTGCTCCATTGGAGCGCGTCTTGCCTTCCTCTGCAGGGGAGAACAGGTCTCTCCCCACCTCCATGTGACAGCCCCTCACACACCTGCATGTCACCAACAGACCCCCTCTGAGTCTCCTCTTCTCCAGGCTGAAGAGACCCAGTTCCCCAACTGGGGACAGAAACTATGGCAGCAAGTGATGGGGTTTGTTTTCTCCTTAGAGGCAAGCATGGGAGGTAAACATAATGAAGGGCCCAACCATATTGGTTTTTCTTTGCTTTATTTACAGTGCAATCCTAGGAATGCTTAGTGAGGGAAGTCCCACTGAGTTTAATATTACTCAGTCCCAAAGAAGTTGCAATCCTGCATGTTTGGGGTGCAGTGGGAGCAAAGTGCGGATCATCCACTATTTCCAAAGCTCAGTAGTTTATGTCAGCCCACGAAGTGAAGGTAGTAACTTTACTAGGCATTTTAGTTGGATGAAACTTATTTTGTGGTTATTCATGCTGTGCTGAAGGGGTAGACACTAGCCTTGTCAAGTCTGCTTCTGAATTGCCACTGGAAGACTCTACTTGCAAGCCTAACACCACTGGTAGATTTCCACCAAGGCAACATTGCATGGGTGTAATGCAGACCCCTATGGCAAATCTAGACAGCACGCTAAAAAGCAGAGACATCACCCTGCCAACAAAAGTGCATATAGTCAAGGCTATGGTTTTCCCAGTTGCAATGTATGGCTGTGAAAGCTGGACCATAAGGAAGGCCAAGCGCAAAAGGATTGAGGCCTTTGAATTGTGGTGCTGGAGAAGACTCCTGTGAGTCCCTTGGACCGCAAGACAATCAAACCTGTCAACCCTGGCTGCTCATTACAAGGCCAGATGCTGAAGATGAAACTCAAATACTTTGGCCACCTAATGAGAAGGAAGGACTCACTGGAGAAGAGCCTGATGCTGGGAACAATAGATGGCAAAAGAAGGATGGGGTGGGTGGGAAGCCCATTCCATACCGTAGGAGTCCTAACCTTCAGGAAGTACTTCCTGGCATCCAACTTGAACCTTGGTGCCTTGAGCTTGGCTCCATTGGAAGTTCACTGTGTCTAAAAGGAAACTGAGTTAAGAGTAGCTAAAAGATTAGCAAGAGTAGAAGATTCCTGACTGATCAGACCAGTGGTGCACCTGGTCAGGCATCCTGTTTCTCATGAAGGCCTCTTCACGATGTCCCACTGCTTCTCCCCACAAGCTAGTTTCCAGTGGAGTAGCACCCCTGAACTTTAAGGAGGCATGTGGCCATCACAGCTCCTAGCTCTGTCCTTCTACACATAACCAGAGATCACATCAGCTTCTTGAAAGAAGGGAGACTGACTTCAAATCCTGTCATTTCGAACCGCACTCTTACAAACCCTAGACATTACTGATGGTTCTTTCCATGGACAATTAATCGCACAAACACACAAACACACATTTAAGAATCACACATTTTATCACAGTTGATACTGTAGCTCGCTGGCAAATCTATTTCCCATTAGACGCTGGAGTGCAAATGCCCACGCTGAACTCCTGATTGTTACATTTTCAAAGCATTGCAGGCCAAGGAATCCACAACCCTAAGCATGAGTGTTACTGAACCTTGTGGTTTTCTGCATACCCCAAATTCCCCAGGAGGCACGCCAAGTCTCCGGGATTTCGGGTTAATTCCTTTAACCCTGCAGTGGGTGTGAGAGGGTTGGAGAGCGAAGCCATCAAGGACGAAATGCATGCTGCTGTTGGCCAGAACAACTCAGCTCGCGATCAAGGGAGACCCCCTTTGCCCATTGTCTGCTTTCTATGCAAATGGCGATTGATTAACAGAGAGATCACTGCAAGCGTTTCCGGAAATGCAACAAAGTAAAATATATGTTATTTTGCTGGTTGCTCGCCATCCCTTTTTAAAAATGAAGTACCAAGAGAGGACCTGTATGGAGAAGGCCCTCAGTTCAGTTCTAACATTTGAAAAAGGTTGAAAAAATCACAGATGGCAAGAGTGTGAAGCCCCTGTCTTGATTACTTTGGAGATCCACTTCTAGCAAGAGCTGGCAATCCTGGAACCGATGAACTAATGATGCAACTTATGCAAGGCATCTTCATATTTCCAGAGGACTCTTCAGACACCTTCAAGCTGCATGGGGCCAACCATTTACCTGGATGGATTCTCTGATTAGAAGAGGGGGCTGGAGGCACTCAGTGTAGGTGTGAAATGGCTCACTTTCTTCTACAGGTGGAATTCCTGTCTTGCAGCGCTTCCAAAAAGGGATCACTGCCAGCTTCCCATCATGCATCTGCTCTGAATGATGCCACCACCATTCAGTATATCTGCAAATACAGCTGTGACAAGGCCATATTCGAATCCACAAATCTTTGCATCAGTAGGATGAGGTTTTGCAGATAATGAACCACAAGAATTCTTACTCATCGATATTTAGATCCGGTGTGTTAGAATGGATAAGAGTGAGGATGGGACTCGGGCGATCCGGGTTCTAGTCCCCACTTGGCCATGGAGCTCACTGGGTGACTTTGGGCCAGCCGCAGTCTCTTGCCCTAACCTATCTTTTCGGGTTGTTGTCATGAGGATGTATAGACAGGAGGGGACCCTTGAAAGCCATCTTGAGCTCCTTGAGCTGAAAAACAGGCAGGAGAGATACATTCTTTCTAAAAAATGGAATGGGTAACTGCCTTCCACAATGTGGCAAGAGTAACTGCAGCTGCATTCTAATTGCAATGATAATTTATACATTTGCACCTAGGAATATAAATTAGCACATGCTAATTTCAGTCACTTGTCCTCTTGTTTGGTAATGCATCATTTCTTCTTTTTTGGTGAGTCGTAACTAGGGGAAACCCTAGATGCCACGGCGGGTCCAGAGACCCAGTTCGGGTCTCCTGCTTCTCCATGCCCCCAGTGCTGGAAAATCCAGGTATGTGGGGAAGAGGGGCCCTTTTTCCTAATCCTTCTGCCCACCCCATTCCCACGTCGAAGGCATGGGATCTTGACTAGGGCAAGAAGCAGAGCAGGCAAGAGCTGTTCTCCACTTCCCATCCCAAATACGATTTATCTGCCTGTTGGAAACAGGAAAAGAGAGGGGGCAGAGGGGGCCGGAGGGGTGCTATTCCATGATAACTAACCACCCTCATGTTTTGTGTTGCTTCTGCTTTTCTTTTGCGTTACATAAAAGGGAATGAGGAATTTTGCCGGAAGCCTGTAAGAAGCCAATGTGAACTTTGGAGCTCTGGTTTAATGGGACATGAATGAGCCTGGCTCCGAAGCAGCACATGCAATAGTACAACTAATAATAATGAGTGGGAAAAACTGCCAAACAAACATAAAGTAATGGAGAAAAAAAGATGTGCATTGTTTGAACTGTTTGACATCATAAAAGAAGATGCACACTTGGGATGTTTATGCCCTAGATTGTTATTTTCTGATAATGTACCTGGTTAAAATAAAGTTTTCCCTCTGGATGCATATATAATGCCTAGATAAGAACAATTCACAAAATCCTATTATAGCAGCGCTGTACACAAACAACATTTGTGGATGTGCGAGATAGCATCAGATACATATATATGTGGAAAGGGAGGGGGGGCAGAAAAGGTATTTCCAGGAATATTATTACTTTAGTGCCATATCTGGTTAAGTCAACACAGGTTTAGGGCCTTCCGTTGCAGGCAGGCATTTCAAAAATCAGAAATACATTTGATTTCCTAAACTGACATTCTTTATAAAAATTGAATCTGTAATTTCTTCCCTTCTGTCCCATTGACTTCTGGAAGTATTTCCAAGTGCAGGAAATAGTCTTTATATTTTGCATTAAATCCACTGAAAGGAATGAAGGAAAGCTTGGGAAAAAACTTGAAGTTTAAGTTTTAATCCTAGAATGTACTGCGAGAAGAACACTACTACTATTTTATGTATTTATTTTAAAATACACATTAAAGTTGTATTTTATTAAAAAGAGTCAAGAGAGCTCTTCCAATTAAAAAAGCAAAATTTTTATACCTATCATAATAAACAAAAGGTTCCAAGCATCATTTTAAAAGAATAAAAGAATAAATAATATTATTTATATAATATTATATAAAGACCCCGAGGGTGTGGAATGGGCTCCCATGAGAGGTCGCTGAGGCCCCATCGGTGACGGTGTTCAAGGATAGGCTGGACGTCCACATTGTGGGCATGTCGTGAGCGGAGCAGGCTGGTGCCAGAGGTCAGACTAGATGGCCCGGGAGACCCCGTCTGCCTCACTCTTTCTATGTAATACAATAAATGATAAAACAAATGGGTGAACATGGAACATTTTCTCACTTGAAATGTGGTTTGCCGTACTTGCATTCCTGAACATAAACAATCCCTCCAGCCATTTTCAGTTTAGAAGCTGCACCATTTTTGAAGTGCACATCCAAAATGCACTTTCCCTCATTCAGGAAAGCGTGAAAAATGCTTGAACATGCTTGCATGTTGCAAAACATGTGAACATTTTCTCCAAACAAGTATGCATATCCACATGGCGCCCTTTGGTTTGCAAGGAGAAGGAGATGGAGATGGATCATAGAATCATAGAATAGCAGAGTTGGAAGGGGCCATGAAGGCCATCAGGTCCACCCCCTGCTGTTGCAGGGCGCCATGTTGCACCATCCCACTCAGGGGGCTGTCCAGTTTCTCCTTGAATGTCTCCAGTGTGGGAGGGCCCCCCCACCTCTCCAGGCAGCTGGTTCCACTGCTGTATTGCTGTCAGTGAGACAGGTGGAGGCAGACGCTTGTACCCATTCCTAGCATGAAAGAAGAGCTGATCAAAAGCAGTAAGACACACACGCAAGGACAGTGGTGGGTTGACAGGGGGTAATGGCAGCCCCTTCACGGTCCCTAGAAAATATCTGAGGGAGCATGGGATGGAGGAGGTCTGCCCCTCCAAGGCTGAAGGAAGGCCTCTGGCATCAAAACAGGATGGCAGGCTGTGGGTCTCTGCTCCTGAGCCCCTCAGGCCACTGTGGGAAGCTCAGGGGTGGTGCCTCCTGTGGGGTCAGTGCTCTGGTCTCGGGAAGGGAGGAAATGGGTAGGTGGAGGGCAACACGCCAGGCGTAGGAAGGGCTGAGCTGCAGTCCAGTAGCTTTTTGGCCTCCATCCCTGACTCTCGGCAGATGAGCGTGCAAGTTCCATCTAATGCCAAATGAAGCGCTGGGCCATTTTCCAGCAAGACCAGTCATGCCTCCGTTTCTAAGGATTTCTGGTGGTCAACCCTGGCTGTGTGGCCTTTGCTTTCTATTTTATTCCAGGGATTCTGCTGGGCACAGAAGATACGGAGCTGCCCCCTCCCTGCCTTTGGAATGGGCTCCCAAGGGACATCCTCCTGGTGCCGTCTCTATTATTGTTAAAGCACCAGGCAAAATGTTCCTTTTTAATGCTTTTCCAAATATTTGATCCTGCCCTCCCTTTCACTGCTTGCTATGAAGTTATTATTATAAGGTTTTAAATTTTGCTTATGAATTTTATTGTTTATTGGTATATGTTTTTATACTTTTTATTATAAGCTGCCTTGAGACTTCAGTAATAAGTGGCATATAAATGGAATTATAAAAACAAACAAACAAATGAATGAATAAAGAAATAAATAGTTTAGGGCAAGCATCAGGACCTGGTATCCTTGGGCATATGTCAGGACTCCATGGGTGGCCATGTGTCCCACTCTACAGACAGCAGTCCTCTCACTGAAGAAGCTTCTGTTTGAGGGTGTTCAAGAACAGGCTAGACATGCACATGGTAGGCATGTCATGAGCAGAGCCGGCTGGAGCCGGGGGTCAGACTAGATGGCCCGGGAGGCCCCTTTTGACTCACCCTGTTTGTATGTATGTAAGCATGCAAAGGTGGAGAGGCTAAAATTGTCCCACAATTTCCTTTTCACTGCCAGTGTGGATCCAGGAGAAGACCGGATGGTAGTGGCCTCTCGTTTTGGAGGTCTTGGTCACTGGGGGATCCTCAGCTATTGTTGAAGTCTGTGGGAGCAGTTCCAGAGCTCTGGAGCTGCTGTGGAGGAGGTAGGGGTGTGTGAGGAATCCGACCGGGGTACATGTTTAAGGGGTTTCTATGAGTTGGCCCTCCAGATTCCAGTTCATCAGCCCTGCAGGGACACTGGTGCAGATCAAACCAGCTTGTGGCTGAGAGTGTCACATCTATTCAAATAAACACAGAAACAAGCCACTAATGGAATCTGGACAGAGCACAAAATTTGAGCAAATCTGAAACATAGAAACATAGAAAGAGAGTGAGTCAGAAGGGGTCTCCTGGGCCATCTAGTCTGACCCCCGGCTCCAACCGGCTCCGCTCACCACATGCCCACCGTGTCCACCATTTGAAGCAAAACATGTTGACATTTTAGCACCATTTGCACAAATCACACTAACACAACAGTTTCAGCTTCCAGGTTGAGGGCATTGCATGATTTATACAAATTCCCTTAGCAATTTTCTTAATCTTCTGCAAAGCACAGCCTTCCTTGGAGAGAACAGTCCAACAGGCAAACAAAAAACAAGGGCAAAAGACATGAAACTTTCGAGCTGAAATCAGTCCGTTTCCCAAGGGACAACACCCCACCCCACATGGAGGACAATCTAACCTACCTTGGCCCTTAAAGCTGGGACATAATTACGCACTTTTAGCTTAATTCCTCTTAAGGGAAGATGCAAAGCATTTCCTGAAAGTATCCTCCTCAGATACAGAGTAGTTCCCAAAAAGCATTAGTTTCACCATGCCTGTGGCATTGTTCGTCTTCAGACCATGTGGGAAACTCATGGTGAGAACATTTGACGTATCGGTAGGTCAGCATATTATACAAATAGGGTGCCACAGCAAAGAAGGCATTGTCCTTGCAGGCCAGCTGGCAAACTCACCTAGAACATCTCTTTGGGGTTGAATTAAATACCCACGCAGGTCCATAAAGAAGAAGATGCTCCTTCCAGGGATGCTAGGGCAATCTGAGCTTTGTGAATTCAACTGACCTCGTTCTCACCCACCCAGATGAATGTGTTCATGAGAACATGCTCATCCACAACTTTATACCAGCTTCCTTTCCTTGCTCAAAAAGCCTGAGAAAATGCATTTTCAGCTGTGCATCCCAAGAGAAGCTCCATTTTACAACTAGCGTATTAAAGTATTTCTGTACATACAAAGCTATGTGGATTCCGTATTTGAAATGGGAAATTAATGCAAAAGTGGGAGAGGCAGATTCATGAGTGAACTCATGCAAAAGAAGAATTTCCCTTCAGTCTGAGTGCACTTTGATTTTGCAGTTAACCCATGTAATACAAGTGGAAACCCTGCCCTGTGTGGTGAGACTGAGAGAACTGGGCATGTTCAACCTTGAGAAGAGAAGGCTGAGTGGGGACATGATATCCCTCTGTAAGTACCTCAAAGGCTGTCACAAAGGGAAAGGTCAAGACCTCTTCTTGCTGATGCCAGACTGCAGGACACGGAATACTCAGTTCAAGTTGCAACAACCCAGTTTCAGGCTGGACCTCCAGAAAAGCTTCCTACTGTCAAAGCAATATGACAGTGGAACCTAGAGAGGTGGTGGGCTCTCCCATACTGGAGGCATTCAAGGCATAACTGGGCAGCCATCTGAGTGGGATGGTGTGACGTGGTGTCCTGCACCAGCAGGGGGTTGGACCCAATGGCCTTCATGGCCCCTTCCAGCTCTACTATTCTGTGATTCCATGATTCTAAGTTTGTGTGAACAAGTAGGCATCTTCACTGCAGACCAACCTCCCACCACCCACACAATCACCTATTCAAGTCTCCAAGCTGCCACAGCCAAATATTTATTTATTTATTTATTTATTTTTTGATTTCTATCCTGCCTTTTTCCTGCAAAGAGCTCAAGGCAGCTTACATCTCCTCCTCCATCTTATCCCCACAACAACAACCCTGTGAGGTAGGTTGGGCTGAGAGTCTGTGACTGGCCCAAAGCCACCCAGTTGGCTCCATGGCCGAGCGGGGACTTGAACCCAGATTGCCTGAGTCCCAGTCCCATGCTCTTAACCACTACACCACATTGGCTCTCCAATATGAGTAGAAGGAACAAATTGGACCTTCTTCTGAAGGTACAGGTGTCAACCATGTTTTCTTACTCTAGAGAAAGCATCGGATCCTTGCTCTGGATTGGCAATCTAGTACAGACATAGTGGGGTTCAACCTTTGCTGCCATTGTGATCCCAATCCAAATGGGACACCTGTACTCAAAATACATATCGATAGCCCCTCACTTCCTGGTGCACTGAAGTTAAAGGACTTACAGGTGTTCCCACAGTCCAGACTGAGACGGCATTCATAGGCTAAGGATTAAAGCCCACCAGCCAGGGTCCCAAAACATATTGTATCCCTGTGCTTACTTCTGAGTCTGAAGCAGCGAGATATACCTTCAACACAACCTCGCCCAACCACTGACAAGCAGCATATTTGCACTGCCATCTCATGCCGAGGTACACAGAATGTAGCTCACCAGAATTAAATGGCACTTGCTCATGTGTAAACTACACGGGGTTGAGCCTCCGTTTTGGACTGACTCCACTCATGCATGTTAACCAGTCGGGATCTATCAGGTGAAATCAGAGGCCATACAGGTGGACCTCTTCTCATGCCACCCATTGGGAGAGTCATACCGGATCAGGTCAACAGCCCAGCTTGTCCAGCATTCTGTTCAAGCCATCATCAACCGATTGTCCGCAGGATCCCCCAAGGAGTGCAGGAGTGCCACAGCCTCCTCCTGCTCAGGTTCACCTTGGACGGGTGTTCATCTGCATCCTGACCCAAAGACATGGATAGCCTTTTCCCGCCGGGTCTTGTCTAAAGACCTTTCAAAGCCAACCACATTGGTGTCCATCCCAAATACTCATGGAAGTGAGTTCCATAGTTTACCTAAGAGCTGTGTAGAGACGTCCTTCATTTGCTCTGTCCTGAATCTCCCACCCATGAGCTTCGTGGGATGATCCCTTTGGGTCTGAACATAACGGAAAGGAGAAAGATGTTTCTTTCTCCACTTTTGGCACACTAAGCATACATTTGGATACCTCCGTCACATCTCCCTTTACTCGTCTCTTCTCTAAGCTAAGCAATTTCAGCTGCAGTGACCCTTCCTCAGAGGGAAGCTTCTCCCACCACTTTCCTCTCTTACCCCCTGTAGCCCTTCAGTACCCCCAGAATGTGCTCCAGAAAGTCCTCTGACTCTTTTGACAATGTTCAGGGGGCTGTAGCAGAGAGAGGATTGGTCAGGCCCACTGCTTTGCTGACAGAAGCTGTTCTATCAGTGGTTAGATTAATTCCTGAAATGATAAGAAAAGGCCAGGCCATTAGATTCAGATGATAAATTTCAAATCTGAACCCAAATTGTGGAGCATAATTTGCCCAGCTCTGCAAAGCAAAGCAAAGCAAAGCAAAGCAAAGCAAAGCAAAGCAAAGCAAAGCAAACATGCATTTTTGCTACAAATTTCTAAGCACAAAGATGATGCGAGGGGAGAAACGAGAAAAAGAGGCAGCAAATGTTTCCTAGGCAGAAATTCCATCGTAACCATATGAATGCTAATGGAAGTGGAGATAGAAACTTTTCCTTTGGTGGAGCTGATCCTACAGACAATTCCCTGCCACTACAGAGTCGACCAGAAAATGTGATTACAGCCATGAGCTATAAAAGTATCTTCAAAATTTCTGACATTTAAATGTCAGTAATTAAGAGAGGGTGGACTGGTGAAGGGATCAATAATCTCTCGTGGCTATTGATCGGCAGATGCTGACCTGCCAATCAAAGAGCCTGGCTGACCTTCCCCCATGTCGATCCCCCCGTTGCTGCTGTGGATTTGTGTCCTACACGTGCCTTTGATGGCTCATGGAGAAAGGTCCCCACACAGCTGTGAGGGAGGGACACTTCTTCGCTAAGCCATGGGGCGCATGTTGTATACATGGGCTCCAACCTTCTCTCCAAGACATCGCTATGGAAAGAGTCTGTCACGCTGATGAAGAATAGCCAGATGGTCCTTGCATGGACTGCAAACCTGGTGTAGACTGTGAGACCTTTAGGAACCCAGGGAGAAGTTCCCATAGGGTTCGATCCAGGGGATATGGGGTCAAAGGCTGCAGGAGCAAAGCTTACCAGCATCCTGTTGCTCAAAGCTGCTTTGGCACTATGTAAGCCTCAAGTCACCCAGATGCTGGGAACGATTGAAGGCCAAAGGAGAAGGGGATGGCAGAGTCGAGGTGGCTGGATGGGTCACTGGGGTGGCGGGTGTGGGCTTGGATGGACTCCAAAGGATGGTGGAGGACAGGGGGGCCTGGAGGAATGTTGTCCATGGGGTCGTGATGGGTCAGGCTCAACTTTGTGACTGAACAACAACAAGCCTCAAGTGAGGCATTTCAAGGTGTGTGTTTGTTTAACGGGGAAAGAATCCATCACGTGACAAAGAGGGATCTATGAGCAATTGCAGCTTAAAAAAATCAGGACTTACCCTATCCATACCTTCCAGACTCACCACCTTTGATAAATCTTCAATAAACTGAAATACATTCGAATGTCTAAAAATCCAACTTGTATTACCTGCAATTTCTGTTGGAGAAGGAGTTGTCCCAAGCTGTGCAGATGCTGTGGACGTGTAGACCATTTTTACTTAACTTTACATACTTTTATGCATATTTAGTTTTAGAGAAGTAAAGAGATTTAAAAACTAACACCCAAGTGAGACTGCTTGTGAGAATACTCCCCTGGATTTAGGAGATCTGGGTTCTAGTTCCACTCAGCCATTAATTTCACTGGGCGATGTTGAGCCCGTCATTCACCCTCAGCCCAACCCCCCTCACAGGGCTGTTGCTGTGAGGATAAAAAGGAGAAGAGGAGAAATTTGTAAGCTGCCTTGAGCTCCTTTCAAAAGGAAGAAAAGTGAGGGATAAATGAAATATAATAATATTAACGTTTCCCACAGGCTAAAGCGTAAAAATATACATTTTGGGAGGATTTGCTCAATTCTTCGAGTGCACACTTGCACAATTATTAGTTTGAGCAAATGAAGGTAGATGCATTTGCACAAACATAGAAACATAAACATTTTTGTTGCTCTCCTCTGAACCCTTTCTAATTTTTCTGCCACGTCAAGTCTTCATCTTTGCAGTGCTCAGCAATGCACAACAGTGATAGAGTTTGAAAAGGGGCTCAAAAGAACAAAAGGACACTAAAGCAGGGACAATCCCACAAAGTCTGTCCCTGAAAAAATGGGGTGCGATGATGGAGGCTCCCCAGTGTGCTAGTTTCATCCCAGACAGAAGACCAAAGAGCAATTAATTTAAGAGATCTCAATACTGAGGATGATGTCAGGGGAGGAGAATTTTGGAACCGTCCAGCGCTGGGACCTGGCTTCATGGCGTAAACAAGCAAACAAACAAACTGGACAAGTTCCTTCAGGTGAAGGACTCCAGCAACTTGCCAAATTGGGGCAACAGGCTCCCATCTGGCATGGAGTTGTGTACACAGGCATTCCCATGGCATCAGTACGACTTACCCGTAATTTTGCAGGCTAAATGTGTTGTGCAAGCAACTCATCCCAGTGATGGCATTTGAGTGTTTGCACATTCCAATACCTGTTGCAAAAAAGATTTAGAGCGGCCGATGAGCAAAAACCCGAGTCTTTGCTTTTATGATACAGATAGCTGAGTGAAGCTTTTGTCCTGATTTGCCTCCCGGCTTTTGTTTCCGGTTGCTTGAAATTGTAAGCATTTACCCGGAGCCCGTAGGAGAAGAGGGCAGTGGAGTTTGAGAGCATATTTCATGGGGAATCTCTCTTTGGCATGTCATCAATCTAAACTAGAGCTCTAATGTGGTCTGTCATATGCAATCCAGCTGGAAAGGCACCAGTGAAGTGCTGTCAATATCAGGCAAGCCAGGTGTAGTCAGGGATGGTCCTGGTTTTTGTTTTACCCGGCAGGTACTTAAAGGGAGAAGGAGCCCGGTTTTGTAATCGAAGGCTGGCGCTCAGGCATGTCCTCCATGAATTCCTTTCCCAATCACTGCTGCCAAATCACAGCCGGCTCTTTGCATGTTCTTCAAGGCGTTGTACCTCTGGATTTGGCAGAAGCCTTGTTAGCTTGGCAGGTTTTCTGAGGCAGGCTAGAGTGTGCAAGCTCACCCAAAGGCCGGTACACAAACCTGGACAGCAAAGACGCTTCTGAGTGGGAGGTCTGGAAAGTACTGGTGTTGTTGCTCATTGGATAACTGAATGGGGAAGGATTTGAGGGATTATGTGGTCTGATCCCCTGCATAATGTGGTCTGAGATCCAACGAGGTTTGGTTCTGATAGTGGTGGACTGGGAACCCAAGAGATCTGGGTTGTGACCCTCAATCAGCCAAGAAGCTGACTTGGTGACTTTGGGCCAGCCACTCCCTTCACAGTCCTTCCCTGTGTGTGTGGCAGGGGGAGATGGGAGAGTGACCCACTCTCAGATAAAGGATCCTGATTCTAATACAGTCTCAGTCAGGAAGGCTTTACTGCTGCACAATTTACCTACATGCATATGTGCCCAGCACCCGATTTCCCATCACTTTGGTCCTTTGATAGATCCTTTGTTGTTGTTGTTGTTTGTTGTTGTTAGTCGCGAAGTCGAGTCCGACCCATCGCAACCCCATGGACAACATTCCTCCAGGCCCTCCTGTCCTCCACCATCCCCCGGAGTCCACTCAAGCTCACACCAACCACCTCAGTGACTCCATCCAGCCACCTCATCCTCTGCCATCCCCTTCTTCTTTTGCCTTCTATTGTTCCCAGCATTAGACTCTTCTCCAGGGAGTCCTTCCTTCTCATTAGGTGGCCAAAGTGTTTGAGCTTCATCTTCAGGATCTGGCCTTCTAAAGAGCAGTCAGGCTTGATCTCCTCTAGGACTGACCGGTTTGATCGCCTTGCGGTCCAAGGGACTCGCAGGAGTCTCCTCCAGCACCACAACTCAAAGGCCTCAATCCTTTTGCGCTCAGCCTTCCTTATTGTCCAGCTTTCACAGCCATACATTGCAACTGGGAAAACCATAGCCTTGACTATACGCACTTTTGTTGGCAGGGTGATGTCTCTGCTTTTTAGTATGCTATCTAGATTTGCCATAGCTTTCCTCCCCAGAAGCAAGCGTCTTTTAATTTCTTGGCTGTAGTCCCCGTCTGCGGTGATCTTGGAGCCCAGAAAAATAAAATCTGTCACTACCTCCATTTCTTCCCCATCTATTTGCCAGGAAGTGAGAGGACCAGATGCCATGATCTTAGTTTTCTTAATGTTGAGTTTCAAGCCAACTCAAGATCCTTTAGGAATGATCAAACATTTCCTCCAGCAGGTTCATCTGACTCTTTGTGCAACATTTTCAGGGTCTGGAAATCTCATCCCATGTTCCAACCCAGCTCGTAGAGACCAAAATTGTAAAGCCACGTTTTAGATTTAAGCAGGAAATCCACTTTGTGACACCTGTCTATAGAACCGGTTTGGATGTTGGAGACTACCTGGATGCCTGGAAATCTCAAGCAGAGCAGGTGTGTGAGGGGAAAAGTCAGCAGCACACTGGAGCGAGGGCAATTCTCACTCATATTTTATGCCAGCTGTCACTACATGTTTTGGCCCAGCTCGGGTGAGGTTTGTCCTTTAGAGCAAACAAACAAGTCAACATCACACCAGAGCAGAAAACCCTCGCCCAACGGATGCCCAGTAATGAAGATGCAAGTGCAAAGCTTCTTGGAGTTTCCACTCAGGCGATGTTTTGCTTGTTTTTAGCGTGGATGTGAGTTTCACTGCGGAAAGAATACAAGACTCTTAGGGACACTCAAGTTTGCCATCAGCCTCTTCCTTCGCTAGGGAAAGACAAGTCATTTCCTCTTAGTAATTTTAATCTGCATGTCCAATGTAGAGTTTTATCCCCACCCTGCCCCACTCACACACACACAAACACACACACATCTATTTTGGTGCGGGTTTGGAGATCAGCACCACACAAGCAAAGGACAAGGTAGGATCTACATATTCTGTAGCAATCTAATAAGAACTAATCCAAGCAACAGCTGCTACCAAGTACTCCTTATTGAAATATGACTGTAATATACAAAAGATAGCTACACCAGTATTAATGTCCTCAATGTTTTGTGGAATGTTTGCCGAAAAGTCTCTCATGTATATTATTTTATTTTTTATTAGAAACTGCATCATTAGCTTTAAAAGATTCGGTTGCTAAGGCTGAAGAGAATGATCCAGTTTGCCTTTCAACCTGAGTTCTTGTGTTTTCTTAAAAAAAAAAAGGAATGGAAAGGAGGTGGGGGCAGAAATAGAGATACTTTTTCATAAACATTTCCCCCTCTGGCTGGAATATTAGGAGAGTATATTAAATTTTTCTCCCCCACCTCAAAGAAAAACCAAGAAACATTTGCATGCTAATGTCCCCACTGAGGCTTTGACAGATGGGTTTCACTGACACAGACATACTGTTAGGGGTTTAGCGATAGATTAAAGTTACAGCAACAATGCAGAGTAACATAATAAAAGTGTATTGTAATGTACATCATAACTTGTGGCCAAGGTTAAATTTCCAGTTGGTGTATGAAAGTCATATTGCATTAGACAGAATAGACCCGTTGTGCCGCGAAGAATTAAGGAAGAGTTGATGGAAACATTTTTCTTTTACCTCTGGGAGGGTTTCTACCTTCTGATCACGCAGCTATTTAACAAGGAAAGCAAATAAAAAACAAGCCACAATTAGGGTCATCCATTCCTCTCACCCTGCCACCCCGGCTGGTGAGCTTTTGCTGTTATTTACTCTCTTGACTTCCCTTAAAGCATCTCTCTCAAACACGCTCTTGCACACATTTGCACGCATGTGCCAGAGCAGACACTACCCCCCTTTCTATTTCAGTGTATGGATAAGAATGCAAATGCAAATCCCCTGAAGAATTTGGCCAGAGGGGGAGAATGAATAAATAAATGATCCTCTCTCTCTCTCTCTCTCTCTCTCATTCTCTCTCTCCTTAAAATTTCTTGGATAGTATGCCAAAGCAAGAACTCACACATCTGTTTCATGCAGGAATTCATTACATGTGGTTCTTCTCTTCCCTTCAAGGACCTCAAAGCCGTTTACATCCTCCTCCTCCCCATGTTACCCTCACAACAGCCCTGTGAGGTAGGGCAGGCTAAGAGTCAGTGACTGGCCCAAGGTCACCCAGTGAGCTTCATGATCCCAGATCGCCTATGTCGGAGCCCATCATGCCAGCCAGGACACTGCACGGTGATCCATTCCATGTTGCTCTCGGCAGAGTGGCGATGCCGACGTTATCTGGGCATCAATGTAATCCAGTTCCTTGTGAGACATCAGGTCTGTGCCGCGTAAACTGCGGGTGGGGTCACAGGGGTCTGTAACATACCAACAGGTCAAAATTTGTGCTGCTGCGGCTATTCCTCCTCCTCCTCCTCCTCCTCCTCCTCCTCCTCCTCCTCCTCCTCCTCCTTCTTGATATGCTGTCTTTTTTCCTCTTGAGAAGACCCCAGGATGACTTGCACAGTCCTCTTCCACGCCATTTTATCCTCAGCACAACAACCCTGCAAGGTGGGTTTGGCCGAGCGTGGCGGACTGGCCCACAGTTGCCCAGTGTGCTTCATGATCCAGCAGGCACCAGCACCGGGACGGTCCAGTCCAGCGCACTGATCGACACACCGCGCGCACTGGCCTCTGCAGGACGTGTCCCCCACTCTGATATGGAGGGGCAACTGGTCATGGGCAGGTGCACCAGTCAGGACCAGGGCTCCGTGCTGCAGGAACGCGATGAGGCTCTCTGCAGACCCTGGCTGAGCAACCCGGCAATGGTCTCAGAGCAAAGGCTTCCTGGGAGTACCAAGGCTCCCCAGCCTCCCCACTTTCCCGGATGCGGTTCCGAGGCTGAGGGCGCTCACCTCCCACCACATCCAGGAGCAAGAAACGTCCATTGCAGCCGATCCCAACCTTGTGCCTTCCAGACGTGATTGGATGGCAGCACCCAGAATTCCCAGGCAATGGCCCTGCTGGATGGGGATTCTGGGAGTTGTGGTCCAAATGCCTCTGGAAGCTGGCCGGTTGGGGGAAGCTGGATTGCCCAAGGGGAGCACAAGGCTCAGCTTCTGAGATGCTACCCGGTGGAAAAGTGGTTAGTGTCTATTGCAGCACAATCCCCCGAGAAAGTCGTGACTGCTGGTCATGTGTATCCCTGCAAAAGAGCCTCCAGCTCAGGGGGAGGCATTTCCAAGGGCTTCTCTGACCAAGCATGCTGCCCCCTCCAATCTTGGGGAACCTCAAGGCCCCTCCCAGATTGGGCCCCTGGACTTGTGTCCCCAGAACAGAGGGTGGCGAAAATCATGGGCTTGTCTAGGATGTGGGTCCTTTCTTGGCCTGCAGTTACCTGCTCCCTAATTAAATCTGTCATGCCTAGGAGAAATCTGCCATGAGTCCTGCACACGGACCTCGACATGTACATGAACATGTGTCCCTTCGATTGATTTCTCTTCCCCTTTATGAGTGTGCTTGGGAAGCACTTGCACAGAAATTGGGCACCGGTGGACCTTATTATCCTGTGTGTGTGTGTGTGTGTGTGTGTGTGAATGCTGCAGCACACAAGCATTATTGTTGCCCTCCTGAGTGGGCATTCCACATTTATTTTTTTATTTATTTAAAGTTTTTGTATGCCGTCCCCTTGCTATGTAGCCTCGGGACGGCTCACAGAGATAAATAAATATCATACAAATACAGTTAAATACCCGGAAGCACCCTGGCTGCACAATTAAAACCCAATAAATATTACACATTGTTAAAATATTGTTTGAATAAAAAGGTCTTCGCCTGGTACCGAAAAGCAAATAACGATGGCGCCAGGTGGACCTCTCTGGGGAGCGCCTTCCACAGATGGGGCGCCACCGCAGAGAAGGCCCTCCTCTGGGTACTTTGCCTCCTGATGTCTCTCCCAGAGGACTCCAGGAGGAGAGCCCCTGCTGCCGATCTCGGGGCAGGAGGGCAAATATGGACGCATTCTGGGTCATCAGTGGAAGGACGATTAGATTGCCTGGTTATGAGTCAGGCAGCCTAGCCATGGACTTCTACCTTGCTCCACCTTTTCTCAGCAGTCAGTCGTACACGCATAAGAGAACTCTGCCCAGTTGCACCAAAGCCGTTCTGGTTTTGCATCCCTGTCCCAAACGTGGCCAACACTCTCTTGTTGTGCTGAGTTGTGCTGCATCCGGATGTGGAGATGACGTGATGTCTTATGTGAAGACGCCTGCTTCCGCTTCCGCTTCCTCTCCTTCATTTCTTTCTTCTTCTAACCATGCAGCAGCCTTCCCGAACCTGGCCAAATATTTGCTTCACAACTCCCATCACTTATATCCAGCATGGCCAAGGCTGGGAGTTGTAGTCCAACACATCTGGAAGGAATGTGTTTGGGAAGGCCGGCATAGCGCATCCATAATAATAAACAGGCAGAAATGAGAACAATTACAACCTAGCCCAACTGTTAGATAGTTTGCATAATGCTGTCTGAAATTTCCCAATAAGCATTTTTCCCCCTCCTAATGAAAAATAACTCGGGATGCGACACGAACAAGGTGTTCTAATTAAATAGATTTGTTTACATCTTGTGCCACGAAAAGCTAATTCAGGCTGATATACTGTATATTCTGGTGCTATCTTCTCTCCCACTCGGAATAAAAAGCGCCCGTTTTTAAGTAGTATTTTATTTAAGAATGTTTTAAAAGGCTCCTTGATTAAGGAAACAATGATTTAATGAAACAGGCTTCTCATCTTTTTTAGAGGAGAATGAATGTGTGTGTGTGTGTGTGTGTGTGTGTGTGTGAACATTATAATTGTAGAAATGCAGGAAAAGATCAGAGGGTGAACCATTTATCACAATCTTCCTTTCTCTCTCTCTCTCTTTCTCTCTCTCTGTTTTACTACATTACAAAGGTTCTTGACTTTGCAAGTCAGGATGTCTCAGAAGTACTCACAGCCTGTGGCTAGAAGGCATTTTTATTAAGTGAAGGTTAGAGCCAAGTCTGACAAAGTGAGTAAGAACACGAAACACAGCAGTGCGATGCTGCGAAGGATGCAATAGCCTTTGAATTAGTGAAGCAGACGGGCAGTTCCGGGAAGTTCTCTTGCCTGCAATGCTTTGGACTCCAAATTGCCTTAACATTAACACACGTGACCCACCAGCCTGAACTAACTGTCTGTTAGAGATTCAAAATGATGGAAATGAGGCCGAACGCGCATATTGCGGAAAATGAGGAGAGCGTGGCGACAGAGCACGAGAAAAGCGGATACTGCATTGGACTGGGAAGCTGCACAATTGTCGGCCGTGACACAGGATGCCCAACTTACCTGGGATTTCTTTGCATTTGTCTTTGGTATCTTACTTTGTGGACGAAGCTTCTAGGAAGTTGTCTGGAATGTAAGACTCAGCTGAAAGCTGCAGAGACATTATTTTATTTATTTATTTAAGACATTTGTATGCTGTCTTTTGCAAGAGCCTCAGGATGACTTACACAAATAACATTCCAAAATACATAGCGATGTTATAAATAACATAAAACATTCCACAATATATCCTTTCTTAATTAATAAAAGTAATAACAATGAAAATGCAACTGTATATAAATTAGCAATATTAATAAAATAGTAATAGCAATAGAATCACAAGTTGGAATTAAGATTGCCGGAAGAAATATCAACAACCTCAGATATGCAGATGATACCACTCTAATGACAGAAAGTGAAGAGGAACTAAAGAGCCTCTTGATGCGGGTGAAGGAAGAGAGCACAAAAGTTGGCTTGAAACTCAATATTAAGAAAACTAAGATCATGGCATCCGGTCCAATCACTTCCTGGCAAATAGATGGGGAAGAAATGGAGGTAGTGACTGATTTTATTTTCCTGGGCTCCAAGATCAACACAGATGGGGACTGCACCCAAGAAATTAAAAGACGCTTGCTCCTGGGGAGGAAAGCTACGGCAAGTCTAGACAACATGCTAAAAAGCAGAGGCATCACCTGCCAACAAAAGTGCATATAGTCAAGGCTATGGTTTTCCCAGTTGCAGTGTATGGCTGTGAAAGCTGGACCATAAGGAAGGCTGAGCGCCGAAGGATGAGGCCTTTGAATTGTGGTGCTGGAGGAGACTCCTGCAAGTCCCTTGGACCGCAAGGCGATGAAACCGGTCAGTCCTAGAGGAGATCAACCCTGACTGCTCTTTAGAAGGCCAGATAGTGAAGATGAAACTCAAATACTTTGGCCACCTAATGAGAAGGAAGGACTCCCTGGAGAAGAACCTAATGCTGGGAACAATAGATGGCAAAAGAAGAAGGAGATGGCAGAGAATGAGGTGGCTGGATGGAGTCACTGAAGCAGTTGGTGTGAGCTTGAGTGGACTCCAGGGAATGGTGGAGGACAGGAAGGCCTGGAGGAATGTTGTCCATGGGGTCACAATGGGTTGGACTTGACTTCGTGACTAACAACAACAATTAGTTGTTAAAATAGAGAATAGATAAAAAGGTCTTTACCTGGTGCCAGAAGGAGTATAAGGTGGACCGGCGTCAGGCGGACCTCTCTGGAGAGCATGTTCCATAGTCTGGGTGCCACAGCAGAGAAGACACTCCTCCGTGTGGATACCCTCCATACCTCTCTCAACGAGGGTTCCCGGAGTAACCTCCCCTGCTGATCTTAAGGGGCATGAGGGCATATAGGGGAAGAGGCGTTCCTTCAGGTATTCAGGTCCCAAGCTGTTAAGGGCTTTGTAGGTGATAACCAGCACCTTGCATTGAGCCCGGACTTCGATGGGGAGCCAGTGAAGCTGGTAGAGGACTGGCGTTCTATGAGAACAATGACCAGCCCCTGTCAGCAGCCTGGCAGCTCTATTTTGCACCAATTGAAGTATCCGGACCGTTTTCAAAGGCAGTCCCATGTAGGGCGCGTTACAATAATCCAACTGGGAAGCTACCAGGGCATGGGTCACCATTAGAGCTCCAGACTGCAGAAATACATCCTGCAAGGTCATTACAGCAGGGATAGATGGACCAAAGAGCCTCCCCCTCCCTTGCCCCCTTCCCCAAAACAGTCTAGCTGATCTGGCTGTTTGTTGTTACATGCACGAGCCTTAAAGCTTTAGGTATGAGATTTAGAAAAGGTTAGAAATGGAGGTGGATCAGCAGGTCTCATAGAAATAGAACTTCACTGAGCTTGAGTTTTTCTGATTTGCATAACTCTGTGGAAGCTGCAGATCTTAGTAGTAGTAGTAAAACCTTTGTTGGCATAGTAGACATACCTTAGTGTTCCTTTGACATGTCCCTGAAACACTCCCCCTTGTCTTTACTAATTTTGGAACTCCATCATTGCAGTTAAAAAAGCTTGGATTTGTATTCCCTGTTAGTTTCCATTTAGGGTCGCCCACCTCTCTCGCTCTCTCCCCCTCCCTCTCTCTCTTCCTCCCTCTCTCTCTCCTGACAGCTCCTGACAGTGATATGATGAGCAGGTACATAGTCCTCTTCATACTGGAAATGTCTGTATTCATTATTTTTGAAGATGAGTGAGAATTTCAATTCATTTCTGACCAGTATTTATGAAATTCACCATGTTCTTTAGCCTCAGAAAGTAAACATAGAAGGGAGTTGATAGATTCGTCCATCACTCCTGTTTGCAATGAATGGGGCCGCATCCAATGCTGTAGAAATGTTTCAGGGGTTCAGAAATGACTGAAAGCACTTTGGCACGACCCACCTGACAGCCAGGTTCTTCTTTTTCAGATATTCAGTTAGTGCTTATTGGAGAGCAGGCTTCCTCTTTGGTGGACAGGAATGTATGAGGAATTCGTTTTGACCAGAATGTGCACAAGCCAAAACTCCGAGACCTTCAAATGGATCTCAGTGTAAACTGGAGGCAAAATCTACACATTTGTAACTCAGACATGTATTTGCAAACTCTGTACATTTGCTTGGTACATGTGAAAAATGGGCATATTGATGAAAATGCATGTGAATATTCATGCAAACCTCCTTCCACCATTCCCAAATACAAAGTTCATAGTCTGATAGGAATACAAGTAAGAATTTGGAGAACTTCAGCAAACTGTTCCCAGAAGGGGCACCCAAGTTACCCAATTCCCTTTGACCCTAATTATTGTCATCTGACACTTTTGATGCAATCGTTAGGTGCCCATTGAAGTAAATTATGCTCTCTTGGGAAGACTTTTTAAAGAAAGTTGATGCCATTTAATTGTCCAATTAATGTTAACTGGGTAATTCATTTAGTCTTGGTATGTCTTACTGAAACCCCTACTTATTGTCATATATGATGCAGGAGATGTGCCAGGGAGGGGACAAATGGCGTTGGGGTTATGGGGGCACAGATTGGAGTCACTTTCCTAGAAATTGAAATGCTCCTTAGGACCCTGGATGTTATGAAGATGGTGGGTCCTGATGGGTTACACCTGAGGGTACTTTCGGAATTGGCAAGGCTATTCTCACATTCATTGCCCTCAGTTTTTGAGACCTTGGGGTAACCAGGAGAAATTCCAGATGGAGGTGATGGAGGGTGGTGTCAGTGGTCCCAGTCTTCAAAAAGGATAGTAGAGGGGACAAAGAGAATTGCAGGCCCATTAGCCTTACGTCCTTTCTGGGAAAGACGATGGAAAACCTCATAATAGGGAAAGCGCTAGAAACCCTGGACTGGGAAGGGAAGTTGGCCGCCATGCAACATGACTTCTGCAAATATAGGTCCTGCCAGACAAACCTTGTGGCATTCTAGGACAAGGTCTCAAGGTGGCTGGATGTGGGGCACATGGTGGGTGTGGTTTACCTGGATTTTAGCAAGGCCTTTGACAAGGTCCCTCATGATATCCTGGTTAAGAAATTGATGGGTTTTGGAGTAAATTGATGCACAGTCCGATGGATTAGGGCATGGCTGACAGACCACAAGGAGAGGGTAAGTATCAGTGGACTGTTATCATGATGGTGCCAGTGATGAGCAGAATCTCCCAGGGTTCAGTTCTGGGACCGATTCTGTTCAACCTTTTAAATCAATGACCTTGAGGAGGGGGTTACCAGTCCGCTGATCAAATTTGCACACAATACCAAAGCGGGGGTGGTGGCCAAAATGGAGGATCATGTGCTCCAGATCCAAAAGCATCTGGACAGGCTGTGGAAGTGGGTGAAACTTTTCCCAATATCTAGCCTGAACCTTGGTTGTCGCAGCTTGAATTGAGTATCAGCACTAGATGTTTCCATTCATCTCTGAAGAGGATGGACGCACCTTAGCCTGGTGTCTCAGTTTTTATCTACCTGGGTGACCCTGCTAAGAAATAAGCCTAGTGGTTGTGGCTGGCCCTCTCTCAGCATCTCGCTCAGCTTCTCGGACACTTCCAGATCCCCTCATTACATCAAGGTGTGCATCCAAGAGAGAGAGATACCCATAAAGGAAGAGAATTCTACAAATAGCAGGATGAAGGAAGAATCTGTTTTCACATTACCATATTTTTTGCTCTGTAAGACTCACTTTTTTCCCCCTCAGAAGTAAGGGGAAATGTCTGTGTGTGTAGTAAGTCTTTCAGATGTGCAGCCTATGTGCCTGTGATGATGTGCCCATTGGATTCAGAATATTTTTTTTCTTGTTTTCCTCCTCTAAAAACTAGGTGCGTCTTATGGTCAGGCGCGCCTTATAGAGCGAAAAATAGGGTAATTTATCTAATGTCACATTTTTCATCCACTAGATGGAGGTCCTGTTGGTGACTGGTTCAGCCTTCTGGGTAAGTGATTCCAGCCCTGTCCTGGACAGGGTTGCACTCCTGCTAAAGGCCAGGGTTCACAATTTGGGGGTGTTCCTCTACCCAGAGCTGTCCCTGGAGTCTCCGGTGGCAGCAGTGGCGAGGCGCATTTTCCTTCAGCTTTAGCTGATCCACCAGCTGCGTCCCTACCTGGATGAGAAGTGCCTGGCAATGGTGACCCATGTTCTGGTAATCTCCCGTTTGGACTATTACAATGCGCTCTACTTGGGGCTGCCCTTGAAGATGGTCCAGATACTTCAACTGGTTCAGAATAGAGCTGCCAGGATGTTAATGGGGACTGGCAGCTACTCACATATAATGCCAGTCCTCTATTGGTTACACTGGCTGCCAATTGAAGTCTGGGTCCAAGTTTAGGTGCTGGTGATGACCTATAAAGCCCTAAACAACTTGGGTCCTGAAGGAGCAGCTTCTTCCCTATGTGCCCTTCTTGAGATCTGAGGCAGAGATCCTGCTCTGGGAGCCCTCCTTGAAAGAGGAGGGTGGCTACCCAGAGGAGGGCCTTCTCTGTGGTGGCACCCTGTCTGTAGAATATGCTCCCCAGAGAGGTTTGCCTGGTGCCTATGTTATATTCTTTTCAGGATCAGGAGAAAACCTCTTTATCTTCCCATATTTTAATGTTTAATTGAGTTTTAACTGGGGTTTTATTTTCTCGAACTGTCGGAGGCTGTGGTGCTTTGTGTTATTCCATTCGTTTATATTGTAAGCCATCCCGAGATGCTAGTGGTGGATGCGTTAGAAAAGCTTTTAATAAATGAATAAAGAAAGAAAGAACCAAACTCAGTTATTGCTCCACATTCTGCTAATCCGATTAACCCCCCCTCCAAGAAATGCATCCTAAATATGTATATTAGGGGAAATTCTAATACATTGGTTAATTGGATTATTGGTTTACTGCTGGTTTATTGTTTTATTGTTTACTCTTTTTTGGTTATTGTTATTGCTCATATTGTGTTTATTTTCCTCCTGTTTTCTATTCATATGGTTGTATTTATAATGTATTTTAATTCTACTAGTTTTTATGGTTTTGTTTCTTATTGTTATTTATTTTTTATCTGCATTTTAATTATGCTTATACTGCACATTACTGTGAGCCTCCCAGAGATACTGTGAGTATGGGGTAGCATACAAATGGAATAAATAAATAAATATACATGCAGAAGTGCTGTGTTAGGAGAAATGCATACAGGATGTGTAAAGTTTTATCAGACAATCATCACCATCATTATCAATGCCGGATTTGTGATGATTTGAACTGATGATTACGGAGAAACGAAGACAAGCGACCAAACCGAACCCAGCCTCATGGTTCACGGAAGAAACACAGATTGGGGGATCCATGAATTCCTTCCTGGGGTATCGTATCCTTTTCCTCCGAGCCACCTGCTGCATCACAAAAGCTGCAGATCCTGATTTTCATCTATCCCAGCCCATCTTCAGTGGAAAAAATGCTCATTCAATTTCCATTTTAATCATGGTGGTAAGGTAAGCAAATCTGCCACTTTTATGTTCTCCTGAATTTATTCTTAAAATCTCATTCTTTCGCTTCCAAATATGAACAAGGTGAATTTTAGTAGATTCTGATTCAAAATCAACAGACACAAAATTCCAGCTAACTCTACCGGCAAAGGTCCAGCTATTTCCAACACAGAGAGGGCGGTGTGGCAGCTGTCTGCAAAGAAGACACTAACAATGAGGTTCTTCTCAGAAGTAAAGAGCTCAGAAAAAAGAACTGGCACCAACATCACATTAACATTTCTGAATACGGACATTCCGACCTGAACTTTTAAGAGCAAACCATTCAAAATTTATTTATTCATTCATTCATTTATTTATTTAAAATGTTTTTATTTAGAACTTTTGTATACCATCCCATTGCAATGTATGGCTGTGAAAGCTGGACCATAAGGAAGGCCGAGCACAAAAGGATTGAGGCCTTTGAGTTGTGGTGCTGGAGGAGACTCCTGCGAGTCCCTTGGACCGCAAGGCGATCAAACTGGTCAGTCCTAGAGGAGATCAACCCTGACTGCTCTTTAGAAGGCCAGATCCTGAAGATGGAACTCAAATACTTTGGCCCCCTAATGGGAAGGAAGGACTCCCTGGAGAAGAGCCTAATGCTGGGAATAATTGACGGCGAAAGAAGAAGGGGAGGCAGAGGATGAGGTGGCTGGATGGGGTCACTGAGGCGGTTGGTGTGAGCTTGAGTGGACTCCGGGAGATGGTGGAGGACAGGAAGGCCTGGAGGAATGTTGTCCATGGGGTCGCGATGGGTCGGACATGACTTTGCAACTAACGACAACTTACCATCCCAGCACTGACATCTCAGGAGGGTTCACAATAACAACAGTAAAATAAGATAAAAATATAAACACAGTAAAATAAGTTAAAAATATAAAAATCCTGCATCTGGATGTATGACTCCATTGGTTTTGATTTCTACCATGTTCAGTTCCCCTTGCATCAAACCCAAGGCCATTTGTGTTTGTTCTGAATAAGGAAAACGTTGTGAATTTGGAGAAATGCTTATGAATACCGGAGTGAATTTCTTCCACATCCCTATTCCACTTTAGCCAGATTGTACGTCTGCCGGATTGTCACTTAGCCCAACTCCTGCCTCCTTGTACTGGTATCTGCAGCTTCTTTGGGTTGCCAGGATGCTGAGTGAACCTCTCTGGAGGCGTGTTTCCTCTCAAGAACTTCTCACCGTGAATTTGGTGCGGTCGGAAGATAACACATGCGTGGCAAACTGCTCCCGGGAAGAGTAATGTTCACCTTTCGTGTGCTTGCAGCATGATAAAAAACTTTCCTCCGTGCGGTGGAATTAATTCCTCAAAAGTTCCACTGTTTGCACATTCATTTGTTTCCTCATTGTTTTTATTAAGCAAGAAAGGGGAGCTTTATTACTGCACAAATGAAAGCATCACAGGAAGACAGATACTTCAGAGATTGTTATTAATCTCCAAGAGTTATGAGGTGGCTGAAGTTCTGCAAAAATTAACATACTCTGCAGAATTATTTTCAAAGCATGCAGGCTGAGCACCAGAAAGTCCAAACCTTGACTGGGAGGAGGTGTTATAAGATCACCAAATCAGTGTGTGTTTTTTTGTGTGATGGAAAGAGAGAAAGTTACGGGAAGGATCGTGGTGGCTACCAACGTGAAAAACCTCCCAAGAACTTCCATTAGTCTAACCAAAGTAATTTTCAAGCATTGCTTTGTTGTTTCCTAAATCATAAGGTACAGTTTGCTTCAAATCTAGGAAACCTGATGAACATGTATAGCATCCTCCTGAGAAATTTTCCTGGTCTTATTGACATGCATTTGGCTTATCCGCAAGTTCTGTTGGCATTGTTGCCAAAAAAGGATCTCCAGATTTGCATTGGGTGAAACAAGCAATCAAGCAAAACTTGAGCAGCGGCTCCAAGAATGCCACCCTGTTGGAAAACTTGTGTAAGTTATGTGGCAGATGGAATTCATTTGGAGGAATGTGCCACTGTTTGGGCTCACACCAGGCCCTGCTTAATGCATGTTGACTGATCTGGAACCAGTCTTCAAATTAAACTGATTTTCTTCTGAGAAAATTACCACTGGCTAATGCCCAGCTTAGATCTCATGTAGCTCTGCTGTCCAGAATTTGCTGGAATCTGTTCTGCAGGCAGAAATATAAACCCTCTAAAGTTTTTTAAATGGACTGCTGAGAAATTAGGGATGTTGGAGAAATTCACAATGAATTCAAGTGCTTCCGTGTCACACAGAATTTTAGACTTGCAAGCAAAGCAAAGCAAAGCAAAATCATTCTATAATTACCATATTTTTTGCTCGATAAGACTCACTTTTTTCCCCCTCAAAAGTAAGGGGAAATGTCTGTGCGTCTTATAGAGCAAATATGTGTGTGCAGTAAGTCTGTCAGATGTGCAGCCCATGGGGAAGTGATGGGAAATGTGCCTGTGATTATGTGCCCATGTGACTCAGAATATTTTTTTTCTTGTTTTCCTCCTCTAAAAACTAGGTGCATCTTATAGTCAGGCACGTCTTATAGAGCGAAAAATATGGTATACACAAATTCAGTCCCAGGGAGGATTGTGATGCTCTCCAGAAAATGACCCTCTTCTGTCCATCAGTCTTCTTCTCACTTAGGAAGCAAGCCAAGCTGGGAGGAGACCTGTGAGCACACATCAAACTCTGGCTGTGCAACGGGCAACCTTCTTCCATGGTACGTGCAGCACAAAGAACTGTGCTTTGCGGGCTGCAGGCTCCCACTGGCCCACTTCCTGGCCGGCACTCACGCGAAGGCTCAGCACGGTCCCCAGCGACTGGCAGCTGCAAGGCAGCAGGCCCAAGTCCAGGCCAAACCCAGGGAATCCACCCCCACAGAGAAGTCCCACCCAACTGTAGCCATACAAACATGCAAGTGTACACAGAATCATAGATTATAGACACAAGCATGGAAATTCACATTTGTGGGTGGGTTGTATGTTTTGGGAAGTGAGAATTTGTGTGGACATGCATTTGTGCTGCTATGTACAATGCGTTTGCCCTCAATAGCATTCCATTGGTGATGGAATGCGAGGCACACAATGATCCGTGATGTCCGGATGGAAGAGATAAATCAAGACCTGCACTTCTCTGTGAGAAACGCAAGAGCACAGCAAGCTGCCTTGCACAGAACTGGTCCTTTTCACCGATCCTGTATAGAGCAATGTTGTCAGCACAGGCTGGCAGCAGCACTCTGGGGTTTCAGGCAGGGTTTTTTCCTGCTCTGCTCGGAGTTGCCAGGGATCAAATCCGGGACTTACCACACACAGAGAACTTAGCTACACCGCTTCCATTTAAAGCTAGGCATTCCTTTGCAGGGACGGCCCTGGAAGCAAATACCCTGGAGAAAAGCAACATTCAAAGTGATCTTGGTAGGTTGGAGCTCTGGACTGAAAGCAACCCATTGCGATTATGTCGGGACAAATGCCATGTTCTGCATTTAAGAAAAAGAAACCAAATGCATCATTACAAGGTGAGGGATGCTTGGTGCAACAAGGCTGCAAGGAAGAAGGATCTTGGAACTGCCTTGGATCACAAGCTGAACATGAGTCAACAGTGTGATGTGGCTGCAAAAAAGCCAATACTACTTTGGGCTGCATTAAAGTAAGCATCACTCCCAAATCATGTGACGTACTAGTTCCCCTCTCCTGGGCACTGGTTAGGTCTAGTCCTGAGTACGGCATCCAGTTGTTGGAAACACAGTTTAGGAAGGATGTAGGTAAACTGGAAAAGTTTCAGAGGAGGGTTGCAGAGATGGCGGTAAAGCACAGGGGAAAAGTGCTGTAAGAGCAGATCACAAGGACTGGGCATGTTTAGCCTTGAGAAGAGAAGAGTGAGGGAGATGTGATTATACTCTTCAAGTTCCTGAAAGGTTGACACCCACAGGAGGGCCAGGATCTCTTCTAGATTATTCTTGATCTCTTCTTGAGTCAAAGACCCTCCTCTGGGAGCCATCCTTGAAAGTGATCAGGAGGGTGACTACCCGGACGAGGGTCTTCTCTGTGGTGGCACCCTGATTGTGGAACACGCTCCCCAGAGAAGTTCGCCTGGCACCAACGCTTCTTTCCTTTCTCTGTCAGGCGAAAACCATTTTATTCTCCCAATATTGTAATTGTTAACCTGTTTTATTTAGTGGTTTTATATTTTAACACTGGATGCTGCGCAACTGCTACTCTTATTTCTATTTTTATTCTATTGGGTTAATCTGCTGTAAACCGTCCCAAGACATCTGTGAAGGGTCAATATAGAAAAGTTTTTTTTAAATGAATAAATAAATAATTCCAGAGTGTGAAACATGGAATGATGGGTTACTGGGACACTGGCTGCACATGATCATTGAGTGAATCCCATCTAGAGTGTTTTAAGTGCAAGTTCTATATTGTAAAAGTGGGCACAATCCAGCCAAAGTCCAGAACTCTGGAACACTGAAAGGATTTCTGATGGTACTACCTAACTAAATATGTCTGAAATCCACCTTCCCAAATAGAAACATAGAAACAGAGCGAGTCAGAAGGGGCCTCCTGGGCCATCTAGTCTGACCTCCGGCACCAGCCAGCTCCGCTCATGACATGCCCACCATGTGCATGTCCAGCCTATCTTTGAACACCCGCACCGATGGGGCCTCAACGACCTCCCGTGGAAGCCCATTCCACGCCCTCGGGGTCCTGACTGTCAGGAAGTGCTTCCTGGCATCCAAATGGAGCCTGGGCTCCCTGAGCTTTGCTCCATTGGAGCGCGTCCTGCCTTCCTCTGCAGGGGAGAACAGGCCTCTCCCCATCTCCATGTGACACAATAATTCTGAAATAATTTGTCTACTTCCATGCTTCTTTTGGCTGAGATGGATCTCTGTTGATTTTCTCCCATTAGGTTAAAAAAAATCTGTCTCAGTCAACAGCTCATTTAAGAAAAATGGCAGCCTAGATGAGTAACAGTCAACTGGTCTTCACGGGCGAATTGCTGCAATCATATTAGCAATGTGTCCTTCCTGAAGTAAGCCAGCCAAAGTTTGCACCCTCACGCACTGTGTCTCTCATTTATGCTCCATCTCTAGCCAATTAATGCCACACTAAATTATATACCTGCCAGGCCTTTAATTGCACACTCCTGCAAAACAACTTTCATGCTATTGTTGCACCTATATTAACCTCATGGGGAAGGAACATAAAATGTAAGCATCATAAACCTTTGCTTCTGAAGCCTTGTATCCCTCCAATGGAATGCTGTGGCATGACCCACAATAGACGAAGGCAGTGCTGAACTGAAGGCTCCCATAACCCCACACCTCACACTCCTCCTCCACATCTGCCCTGATGGGTTGCCTGCTTGTACTTGAGACGGATTTCTGGGGATGTACCGAAAGAGGGAAATCCAGCAAGTCCCGACTCACTGGAATCCCTGCTTTTCTTCAGGGTCTGATGATGTGTGTGTGCTTGTTTCTGACCTCAGTTGTGACTGCTGATAATTGCACAAATAGCACGGGTCACATGACATCCCTGTGGTTTCCCAGAGCCGGTTTGGGAAAGTTCTTGTTGGCTGTTTGGAAAAGAAAAGTATGCCACTCTCACTTAGTTTTCCAAATGGAAATCCATGTGCTGGCTCGACTTGCCGTACAGGGAGATGGAGCCGCTGGACCAGGCATCTGGCAGGCCAGAGTAAGGCTCTCTGGTGGACTTCTACTGGCCAGAACCCTCACATTACTAGCAGTGCCACAGAGCTGCCACTTGTCCAGGACTGTGGCGCAAACCCAGAATTCCCATGCAAGGGTCAAAGCCAAGGAGGAGAAGGAAGATGAGAAAGAGAGAACTGGAAGAGCAGTCAGATGGTAAAGTGTCATCTCGTCTCATTCATGGCCTGCAAAATGATGAGGGTGGACAGTTTGGATAGTGAGGGGGGGTCAGTTTGGATAGTGAGGGGTCACAAGCAAGAAGGAGGCAGGCAGCCTGCTTGACTGGCGATGCTGTTACTTCCCGTGCACGGCAGAATGACAAGCCTCTGTTTGCAAAGCATGTGTTCACCTATGGAGCCGCGGAAGAACTCATGCTGGAAGCTGCTTTGAATTTGTTGCAAGAAAAAAGCAGGGTATAAATCCAAGAAACAAATGCAATAAGTGAAGTTTCACAACTCTGCCTCCTGAATCCTGCTGCAGACAAGCTGATGGAATTCGGTCTCTGAGGCAGATCGTGAGTTGGGCATTTTTTAACCACGAATGAAGCTTTCACAAACATCTGGAAATCGCATGGCTCTTGTGCAACCTGTGCAGAATCAGCTGATTCGTGCAAATCAGATGATTTTCCACAGATCTTGCTCAAGCTCCCTGGCCGGGGGGTATTTTATTATTATTATTATTATTATTATTATTATTATTATTATTATTATT
>JAIXND010000762.1:1226756-1244639 GCA_023646645.1 Varanus salvator macromaculatus
TTATTATTATTATTATTATTATTATTATTATTATTATTATTATTATTATTTTATATATATATATATATATATGAGCCCAAATTTCAATAGTGTTCAGAATATGCACAAATTGCTGTCAGCCTTAGTCTATAGAAAACTAACAGGTCAACCCTTTAGTTAACCCTTAAACTGTGGATTATCAGCTTGGAAGTGGGCAGAATGTCTGTTGTTCTCAAGGAAGCTGGATTTCCCTGTTTTTCAGAGCAGGAGTACTGAGCACAGTGGTGCAAAGGCAAAGGAATTACCTAAACCCCATATAAGACAGCTCCTTGTGTTAGTTAAAACCACATTTCAATCTGGTTACTGGCAGCTGTCGTGACTGCTTTGCAGAAAGGATGTAGGTTAAGAGAAGACATAATATTGGTTTTCCAGTACCTGAAGGGCTGTTGCATAGAAGACAAGGTGGATATGCTCCCTGCTGCTTTGGGTGAAAGACTTACAATCTGCCGGTGGAAAATGCAGACAAACTGTTTTTGGCTAAGTAATAGCCAAAACTTCCTGAGACTGAGAGCTGCTCAGCCGTGGGACAGATTGCCTTTGGAGGGGGGGGGGGGTGCCATGGCTGCACCCTACTGGGAAGACTGAGCTCTGAGCAGGGATTGGCTTGTATGATCTCAGAGGTCCCTTCCAGCTCTCTGATTCTGTGATTACAGGCATTATAGGCGAGATTAACAACTTCCGGGCCGTCAAGTGTGAACCAGCCCCATTCTCATGCAGGAGGGCTCCTCCTTCCACGTTTCCACCAAACCGCTCTTTATCAGGCAGAGTGGCAGGAAAGCGCCCATTCAGCTATATGGGACATAAGGTATAGGCATACCATAATGCTTTTCAAGCTCTATTACTGAAGATTGAGTGAACAGAATGGCACACCATGTATATGACTTGGCTTATTTATGTTCAGGAATGAAACGGGGCCCTGGCAACGGCGCATGCCAGTATGAAAACAAACCACCGCATCTTGCTCTCCTGAAAAAGATCCAGCCCATATACGGCAAATGACAAATTGCAAACAGCTTGTTTATGACCAGTAGCCCATTTCTCCATGTTTACTTTACAAGCTAATATCGTTACTGTATCTGCCACCCCCCCGCTTCCCCTCTGAAGGGTTTCCAGAGCAGGTTGCAAATTGCAGCATGGGGAAGAAATCAAATCCACCTTTCCCAGCCAAATGTGGATGGTTTGGGGCGAGGGAGAAAGGAGCAAGCTCCCAGCGATCAAAGTAAGGACTGTTGCTTTGCAGACTGGGCTTTGCTGATATCTCTGTAGTCTTCCGGATGGACATGGGTCCAATGGTCAGACATAATCCAGAAGGACATTCTTCTGCACATGCCCTGCCAAAATGGGAACAGTCATCCTTCTTCTGCTGGAAGAATCCTCGGTAGAGGACTAGAGCTTCAAGGTATGGACAACTGTGAGGAGCAGCCCATGCCAGGAGACCAGGAGAAGCACCAGGCCCTCAAAGGAGATGGCCACCGGTCCATAAGAGGCAGGGAAGACCACTCGTGAGACTGAGACTAAGTGAACACCTCGAGTAGGATTGCCCGTTTGCCAAGGGACTCCTCATAAGAAGACTCCTGGGTGATTATAAGACCTAATACATTGGATTGTGGTTACTTTGGAGTGCTAGCCCATGTTTGTCTCTGGCTTTCCTTCAGACCATGCTTTTTCAGTTGCTCTTCTTAAATAGTAAAATACCAAGCTCCTGAACTTCACCTGTCCTTGGACCTTGATAAATGCATGAGTCCCAGGACAGATTTATCACAGCCACCCCAGAACAATCTTCCAAGAACATCACTTATCTGTGTTTGTGCCATTCTGCAGAAGAGCATCTTGGTGAATGAAGCTGAGATGGCCTGAGGAAGGGTGAGGGGCTCCACAACCAGATGTGGTGGGAGGGGTCACAGCACATCAGAAATTATGATGTGGTTAGCTTGCTAGATTGGGACTTGGGTGGTCCAGGTTCTAGTCCTCACTTGGCCATGAAGCCCACTGAGGGGCTTGGGGCCAACCACTGACACTAAGCCTAACCTATTTCACGGGGTTTTCATGAGGATAAATTGGAGAGGAGGGAGATGAAGTAGTCTTGCTTGGGTGGCCTGCAGGAAAAAGGCGGGCTATAAAAGCAATGCAATGATAATGATCTCGCTGTCAGAACTATTACCTATTGAAAGCTTTCTCATCCATGAGTTTCTCCAGTGCCCTTTTAAAGCTGCTCAGATGGCCGTGTACTCCTACCTCTTGTGGAGATGAATTACATAGTTTAAGATGCGTTTTGCGAAGAAGGTCTTCCTTTTGTCCATCCTGGATGTCCCACCAGTCAGCTTCATGGGATGACTCAGGTTCCCATACTATCAGAAAGGGAGGACAATGTTTCCCCTCCACATAATCCTGCTGATTGCTAACCTGCTCCCTGTTATTCACCTCTAGTTTCTTCTTCCTCACCTTTTGAAAGCCTTACAATTTGCATTCATTTGAGCATGAATTTTCCTGCTTGGAAAATAAGTCCTGGGTCCATGTTCTCCTTTGTGCCTCCTCTCTTACTCCAGTGGGTAGGTCCCCTCTGGTGACAAAATATTGAATTCTCCTGGGAATTTTCTTAGGGAACATATTCACAGAAGGCAGCTGGTGTGAGCAGAGGCTCCACCGTTGAGAATCCAAATGCCACAGACTGCTTTCCTTGCAGTGATCTTTATCGACCCCGAAGCACAAATCACCCAGAATGAATCTCTGAGCATGCATGGAATAGTTTGTTGAACCCATTCCAGTATTCCTGTCCAGAAACTCTCCTTATGAGCATGCCTGGACCCCATCCCTTCAGAAGGGGCCTTTTGAAAGTAAGCACACTGCCCCTCCACCTGCCAATCAGGCTCTGTGCCATAGAATCATAGGACAGCAGAGTTGGAAGGGGCCAGGGGCCTATCAGGTCCAACCCTTTGCTGAGTGCAGGACTCCATGTTAAACTATCCCTCTCAGATGACTGTCCAGTTGACCAGGGAGTCAAGAGCCAGAGCACGATCTACATTACATTTCTATATCATCCATAACCAAAGCTCTCTGGGCAGCTCACAACATTTTAAGTCACCCACCCAGATTTCAGCCAAGCCTGATCCTGCTTAGCTTCCAAGATCAGGTAGGATCAGGCACCTCAGGCTATATCCCCATGGGCTTCCTCCCCACCTGAGGGATCTGGTCTTGAGATGAGCACATTTTGCATCTCCATGCCTTGGCAAGGCCCGTTCGCTTGAGCCCCCGCCCTTCTGTTTCACATTCTGATTTGGGTTCTTCCGAAGTCCAGCCCGTAGCCCTTGAGAACGAATGCCCAAAGCCAGAACCTTTCTCAGTCCCGGCAATGCCTGGGACCCTTCCATTAAGGGGGGTCCCTCTGGAAGTGAGCGCACCTCCTCCCCACATGCTGATCATTTATCTTGGCTGTCTGCCTCTGCTGAAGGCCCTTGGCCTTCCTTTGAGAACCCCTCATTCCTAGAGTCCCTTCCCACTGGCTGTGCAGCTTGATTATTCCCAGGGAGAGCCTGCCCTGCTGAATCATCTGGTCTTGAGATAAACACATCTGCCTCAGACATCTCAGTGTCTCGGTATTTATTTTATTTGGATTTATATCCTGCCTTTTTCCTACAAAGGGCTCAAGGCAGCTTACATCTCCTCCATCTTATTCCCACAACACAACCCTGTGAGGTAGGTTGGGCTGCGAGTCTGTGACTGGCCCAGAGTCACCCAGTTGGCTCCATGGCCGAGCGGGGACTAGAACCCAGATCCTCTGAGTTCCAGTCCCGTGCTCTTAACCACTATGCCACACTGGCTCTCATCCTCCCCAGTCCCATCCTCCCCAGTTGTCCTTTGATCTGCTTCGCACTCCAATTCAGAATCTTCTGAACTGGAGCCAGCAGCCCATAAGAATGCAGGTCCAAAGCAGCCATCCTTCTCAATCCCAACAACACCCATGGCTTTGGGGGAGGGGAGGGGAGACCCACCCCACCCTAACCTCCTTCACAGTTTTAGCATCTACCACCACTTCCATTTTGGCTTACCTGGAGGCTTTAGGGACTTCCCCTCCACCTTTTTCCACCTTGCCCCTTTCCAGAAGGCATCGTTAGTATGGGGAGCTGATATAGTTACAGGGACAAAGCTAATCCACCTGTGCTCCCAAAGTGAGGAGATCTCCCAGGTAAGAATACTGCCTCTGCCATGAGGTGGAAAGGCTGACCTAAAAGTTGACCTCTACATCCCCACCCAGGTGGTCTTCCCCAGTAGCTGCTTGTGGGGTGAGGGAAGCTCAAGAAGCTCTATATTACTAAACAGAACTGGGGCCCAATCCTCAGAAGCCAAGGCCAGGAACTGAAGACCTGGTGCATCCTTTGAGGTACCTGACATTGCAGGACTGGGGTTCTCCCAAGCCTCACTCACCCAGTTTAGCTACAGCAGCCAGGACAGTAAAGCCAGGTTAAGCCACCCCCCCGGTCTTGTTCAAGGGAAGGTGGAGGTACCGCAGCTCCCATAAAGTGCTTGGAAGTTCCAAGTAGGGCTGGAAAGAAACCTTCGTTTCTGTTCCTCCAGATTCTGTGGACTTCTCTCCAAGCGTCAACCTAGTCCTACAATGTGAGTTGAGCCAAGAGCAGGTCCACAGACACTCACAACCCTACCAAGCTTCCCCAGCAGCCATTCCCAGTAGCCGACCTTCTTCCCCACTTGCTGGCACTGCTGGTGGTGAATACACAGAATGCCGACACAGCGAATGGCATGCTAGCCGCCATTCCAGGTGCCCAACCTTCTTCCGTGCGCACTGCTGCCAGGCGAATTCCTGGATGGTGCCCAGCGAACCCTGGAAGTACTATTTATTTATTATCTATTTATTTAGAAAATGTCTATGCCGCCCCATTCGCCGAAGCCTCGGGGCGGCTCACAGTCATAAATAAATAACAGAAATATAAAACAGTATAATCTAAAAATAATTTAAGTCACACTGGCCAAAAGATAAAATAAATAAATAACATTAACAATTAAAATAACGCTTGAATAAAAAGGTCTTCGTCTGGCGCTGAAAAACAAATAATGACGGCACCAGGCGGAGCTCTCTGGGGAGCGCATTCCATAGATGGGGCACCACCGCAGAGAAGACCCTCCTCTGGGTACTCACCCTCCTAATATCATTCACAGAGGGTTCCCGGAGAAGGGCCTCTCCTGCCGATCTCAAGGGGCAGGCGGGCACATATGGACGTCAGCACTTCTTTAGGTAACCAGGACCCAAGCCGTTCAGGGCTTTATAGGTAAGAACCAACACCTTAAATTGGGCCCACCTGGAACTCAGACTCTGGGCCACTGCAGAGTGTCTGGATTCTGGGAGGCCGATGGAAGGGAAACCAGTATGCCACACTGTCAGTGTAGACGGAAGGTACGGGCAGTGCAGACCAGGTCCTCACTATCTTGCGAGGCCAGGTTGCTCCCACAACTCTCAAATTGCTGAGAAATGCAAATAGGGAGCTCTGAAGAGGGAAATTTGAGGAGGGAGAAAGGGGGTTCTGTGGGCTATGTTGACCCTTTAGCCCCACCCCACCTAAAATGATGTGCAGGCTTGTGCACATGTCGTTGGATTTCTCTCCCTTCTGCAATAGCCTTCTTGCCCGGACAAGATGCAAACATGAAAAAGGATAAACTTGAGCTTATAAAACTTCTCAAACCTCATTTCAATTGACATGTGAAATGTCTCCACTCTTCTTCCATGGATTACAATGCATGTGTGCACTTTTATTTTTAAAAGCATGGAAATTTTCATGCACATTTCGCAAATACATATGTGCTTTCAGACACCTTTGGAATGCTCTGCAAACCACAGTGCAACCTTGGAAATGGATAGACTTCAACCATCAATGCATGTTCAGTCCAGAAGTTGAGAACCAAGTAGATCCTCTTAAAAAGCAAAATCCAACTGATTTCTCATCCCTCCCCCCATACAAAAGCACGGCGTAAAGTTTGGGGAACCTTCCTATGGAGTCCCTTCGAAATTTTTTCTGTCTTACTTAGAAGTGATTAATAACCTTTCATTCCTTTCAGGTTTAATTAATTGGTGTCATTTTACATTCTCTCTCTCTCTCTCTTTAAAAGGCTTTGATTCAGGGAAGTGATTGCTATTGTTGCCAAGGTGGGTTATCCACCCTGCAGCCTGGACCAAACTGGAAACTCACCGATAGTAATAATTACAGTACAACCTGTGAATTTGAAATTAACAGGTTTGCTTTGTCAGTGACAAATCATTGTTTCACCTGCCCACCTCCACAAGCTTGAGCCAGGGGGACATCCAATTATTCTTTTTTAGAAGGATTTTGACACATCTGTATCCCCACATCTGTATCCTCTTCTCTTCTCTTCTCTTCTCTTCTCTTCTCTTCTCTTCTCTTCTCTTCCTAGAAACCCTACCTTGTGTTTTTGTTGCACTATATGACTCTGTTTTAATTCTAAAGGAAAATGCAAAATGTGCATGTAAGTTGTCTCTGTATTGTGTGTCCTTGTTGGAGCTGTTGCAAGAGACTCTGTAGTGACATAGAATCGCTTTAAGTCTCTCATTCGGCCTGACCTATTTAAGGTGTTCCCCAAGGGTGGGACTCAGTCTCTTTCCTTCCCTGCCGAGTAAGTTGTCTAAATAGCAAAGCCTCCGGAGGGTTTCCCATCCAAAACCGCACTGGAGCTCAGGTGTGAGCAGCCAACATTTAGAGTGACTCAGCTTGCTGAAGCACAGGTGTAGGCCAAGCTTGGGTGAGGCCAATTTGGAATTCTAGCAAGCTTGGCTTCCACACCCCATTGAGTCTGCCTGCTGATTTCTCTTTCAAAGCTGTTGCTATGCTCCTTTTATTTTTATTTTTGAGAAATGCTTTTGAGAACTCCCCAGAGGGCCTCTCCCTTAGGTCTTGCCCTGGTTTTCCTGCCAGCCATTAGTTTGAAATTAAAACAAGCAATAGAGCCAAAATTCAAAAATAGGTGTGTTGTCAGTAGAACCTCTTATTTTGGGATTGTCCATAAGTGCTCCAACCTTGGATGGCTATCTTAGTATTTTCCCTATTCAAAATAAAATAGACTTTTGAATGCCTACCTGGTCTGTATGTCTAAGACATGTGAGCTCCACCATTGCTGCACCTATCTTGATGTTCCTTGGTTCACACAGGATCTCTTCTCAGTCATCCCAGATTGCCAAGCCCGGGAAAATGGGCTCAATTACAGAAATCCAGATTCTGTCTGAAGATCAGGAAGAACTTCCTGACAGTTAGAGCAGTATGACAATGGAACCAATACCCTAGGGAGGTTGTGGCTCTCCCATTCAAGATCCATCTGAGAAGGAGCTTGAATGCCTCATTAATCCTTGCCCTACATGCTGAGATGAGCAAGAAGAGATCTTGTCCTTCCTCTTTGTGACAGTCTTTCAGCCACTTGTACAGTGCTATCGCATCCCCCATTGGTCTTCTCTTCTCAAGGCTGAACATGCCCTACTCTCTCAGTCGCTCCTCATAGGGCTTTGTCTCTAGTCTCTGGGTAATCTTTGCTGACCTCCTCTGAGATCTTTCTGATGTTTTTAGCATCCTTCTTAAATCTTGGTGCCTAGAACTGGACACAGTATTCTAGATGAAGTCTGACTAGTGCTGTGAATAGGGGAACTACTACTTCTCATGATTTGGAAGTAATACTTCTCTGAATGCATCACAAAATAGCATTTGCCCTTTTTGTGGTGCATCATTTCGTGGCTCATATATAGCTTGTTGTCCACAATAACTCCAAGGTCTTTCTCATTTCCACTGCAGTTGAGCCATGTATTTCTCATCTTGTATGGATGCATTTGGCTTCTTTTCCCAAGTGGAGAACTTGGCATTTGTCCCTATTGAATTTCATTCTGCTGCTTTAAGCCCAGTGTTCAAGCTAATCAAGATCACCCTGGATCTTCATTCTGTCCTCCAGGGTGTTAGCTATTCCATCCAGTTCATGTCATTTGCAAATCTGGTTATTGCTCCCTGTACTTTCTCATCTAGATCATTAATAAAGATGTTGAGCAGCGCTGGACACAGGACATAACCTAGCGGCATCTCACTTGTTACCTTTCTCCAGTTTGAGAAGGTGCAATTGATTAGCATTCTTTGAGCCCAATTTTGCAGCCAGTTATGGATCCACCTAATAGTTGTTCTACCTGTCCTACTTTTTGCTTGTTAGTTTATCAGAATATTGTGTGGCACTATGTCAAAAGCTTTGCTAAAGTCAAGATAGATTATGTCTTCAGTTTTTCCAAAGTATATTTGGGAGGCTACCCAATTAAAAATGCAATCAGATTAGTTTGGCAGGATTTATTCTTGAGAAATCCATGTTGGCTTCCATTAATCACTGTATTTTCTTCAAGGTGCTTGCAGGCTTTTTTTTAAAATCATTTGCTCCAGAATTTTTCCAGGGATTGATATTACACTGACTAGCCTACAGCTCCCAAGTTCATCTTTTTTCTTTCTTTCTTGCTGGAAGATGGAGATAATATCAGCCCTTCTCCAGTCATCTGACGCTTCCTGTTTTCTGTGAATTCTTGAAGATAATAGACAGTGGTTCTGAGAGTTCTTCTGCTAGCTTTTTTATGACTCTGGGATGGAGTTTGTAGGGCCCTGGAGATCTAAACAGGTTTAGTCCATCCAGATATTCTTTGACTGTTTGTCTGTCGATCTTGTCAGGCCTGCCATCCTGCACTTTCAGCTTGTACTTCCTCTTTGGCAGGTAGGTTGAAGACCTTCTTGTGACAGAAGACTGAGGCAAAGTAGAAATTGAGCACCTCTGCCTTTTTCTTGTCGTCTGTTTTCAATTTGTCACCCACTTTGAGTAGCTGAATTCCCTTCTCCTTCATTTGACTTTTCTTATGGACGTATCTGAATTCTTGTTCATTTTGGCATCCCTCACAAGTCTCATTTCATCTCCTGCTTTAGCCTTCTGATGCCACCCCAGAAATTCCTCGCTATCTGTTTAAATTCTTCCTTTGTAGCCTGGCCTTCCTTCTACCTCTAGCGTATGACTTTTTTCTTTTCTTTTAGGTTGTCTTTTAACTTTTTGTGGAGCCATGTGGGCTTCCTCTGTTGTCTTCTACTCTTTTTTTTTTTTCTTGTTGGAATTGATTCTCCTGAGCCCTTGGTATGGAGAGCCTGAGAGTTTATTCTCTCCCCCGCCCTCTTTCATCTCTTAAGATAATGTGAAAACATTTTCCCTCAGAAAACATGTTTATGCAACATCAGCATCAAAAAGCCATTTTCTTGTTTTCCCTAATGACTTTATCAGACATACAGCAACACAATGAAAGATGTTGTTATTCCCTTTTCTTTCCTTGATCTTTATGTTTTCATGGAAACATCATTAGTGAGGATAATAGTGGTGCCAGAACAGATTCAACGCATGGGCCTGACGCTTTCGTCCTAATGGAGCACGAGCGTAATCGGTTTGCCTGGAAGCTCTGCCGTGCATGTCAGCAGCCATTCCAGAAGGATGAAGCTGCAGCTGCCCCTTCAGCTACTCTCGTGAGGAAACACAGCAACAGATTATCCCCTTCAACACCAGACCTGAGGACAGATTCCAGGCTCCGTGCTGTTCTGGCAGAGCTTGCTTGCCTTTGGAAGGTGCTCGGACCGAGGGCTTCTACCACTGCACTGTTGGCCATTCATGATGGATGAGAATGCCATGTGATTCCTTTTTTAGATGAAGGACATGATAACATTTGGCGGGTGGGGAGTTGACAAACAGGGTTTGAAGAACTTCAGATTTAAACATGCTTGGACGTGGGGAGGAATTTGACTGACTGCCAGCAGACTTGTCTTTCATTTAGCCAAATATTCTATTTGCTTGTTTCTTCTGTAGGGAATAATGTGTATAGAGGGTCCAATTTTATGAAGTCTGTGGTCCTCAAATTAGGAGAGCTTCCCTGTTTGGAAGGAAATGAGAGTCATGACATTCTAGGACATAAAAAGACTCTGCGTAAGTTCATCCATTCTTCCCCTGCAAAGCAACATCTGGATAGAATGAATGTCTACAACTAATGGACCAGCACTGATCACAATGCTTTTGAATGATGCCTGCACTCTTACTAGCCATCCCGATGTCCAAGGAGATCTGCTATTTCATTTTCATGTGCATTGCTTCATAACAACATGGCCTCAAACCCTGGTATCTCCACGTAGGACACAAAACCCTGGACAGCTACAGCTGGTCAAAGCCCAGCTAGATGAAGCAGTGACTGGCTTGGCTTCTGATGCTCCTGAAGGAATTAGATATATCTTGAGATACCCACTATGTACATACAAGCTCAATCAGCAAATCTTCACCAGCAGGACACAACTGTGTACAAGCACGACTGCTCATTCACAACTGAAACAGTTCACTCATACATTATGCAATACTAGAGTTGGAAGGATCAAGAAGGCCATCAGGTCCAATTCCCTGCTTGGTGCGGGACTCCAAGTTCAATCATCCCTTCCAGAGGACTATTCAGCTGCATCTTGAATGTTTCTTGTAAGAGAGACCTCACAACCTCCCTGGGAGGTTGGTTGCATTGCTATATGGCTCCAACAGTCAGGAAGATCTTCCTGATGTGCAGCCAGAATCTGGCTTCCTGTGACTCATCCCATTATTTCATCTTCTGCACTCTGGGATGATCGAAAAGAGATCCTGGGTTTCCTCTGTGTGACAACCTTTCAGGTATTTGAGGAGTGCTATCCTCTCCCCTCAGTCTTCTCTTCTCTAAACATGCCCTGTTCCTTCCGTCTCTCCTCACAGGGTCTTGTTTCCAGTCCCCAGATCACCTTATCACCCTCCTCTGAATGTTTTCCAGCTTCTCCCCATCTTCATGCTGGTTTGAAGGCAAACAGAAGTTATTGGCAGGGGCAAATCCAACGTTCTGCTAGCCATGCATAGCAGAGCGGCACATGATTGACTTTCCTGCTTACTTTTGTGTAAGTGTGCAAGAGTCATATTCCAGTTGTGCTCTTGGTGATTGGGAGTGGGGCCAAATTTAATAGATGTCAATGGGAATTTTTAAATGTGTACTTGTCTTTTCTTCTCCAACCACAGAAGACCCAGAGTATGGTCTGAAGGTGTGCAAGGCACCCACCAAGTTGAAGCTAAGCAGGACTGGGACTGGGAAGTTTCACAATGGGAGAAAGGTGGGATATCTATATCTATATCTATATCATTTATATCTATATATATATCTATATATATCTATATCTATCTCTATATATATATCTATATCTATCTATCTATCTATCTATCTATATATATATATATATATACATAAATGGTCTCCTCTGTGTTTGTGTGTGTGGGCAAGAGAGATCACGCTGAAAACAATTAGAAGAAACTCAACACACACAATAGATGGCAAAAGGAGAAGGGGATGGCAGAGGAGGAGGTGGCTGGATGGAGTCACTGAAGCAGTTGGTGTGAGCTTAGGTGGACTCCGGGGGATGGTGGAGGACTGGAAGGCCTGGAGGAGTGTTGTCCATGGGGTTGCGATGGGTCGGACATGACTTCTTGACTAACAATAACAATAACAACAACAACAACACACACACACACACACACCACTTCCAAAACACCACGGTCCCCATCTGAATTAAACCTGCATACACTTATACTAAGCTAGGTGGGTATAACCTAAGTCAAGGAATCACTCGTAGTCTTTCTATATGTGATTAGCAGAAGATTAAAGCTGGAACGTGCAAATTTAAGAAGCATCCAATGCAGGTGTCAAGTCAAAGCATTTTACTGGCAGGCTGAGCTTCCTACAACACTTTGCGCTCAACACAGTTCATGAAACAAGCAAGTGCAAACGCCACAACCAGAATTTCTGAAAGGTGCGACCCTACAGTGCTCCTGTGGAATGCTGGGAGGTTTTCTGTCTCAGCATTTATGGGAGGGCACTGGTGCTTCATTCAGAATTTTCAACATTTAAATCGAACTGCTAATTTGCCTGTGGTGCTGAAGTGCAGTGCTATGCTTGTTTAGACAGGGGTGGAGGGAGTGGAATGACCCCATTACCTTCTAAACAGACACAGAACTGTGCCTGAGATGATCGACCGATCAAACATAAGCAATAGGAGGTGGCTGGGTGGATATTCTGGTGAAGCCGAGCCAAGGAGTGTGTTCCCAGTTCAGCCCAAGCGGGTTGAGCTGCAACTGCCGTGCCATGGCAAAGAATGCAAGCCGAGCACTCACACAGCTTTGCGATGGAGGAGAGGTTCCAATGCAGTGCTTTCCAGCCGTGCCTCTCCAGTTGTTGCTGTTGTGCTATAATCCCCATCATCCGCAGCCAATGGGCTAAGTAGTGGATAGCTGACCAACTCTATCTGGGGCGCCAGGGTTGGGAAAGGCTGCTCCAAGAGACAGTCACCAATACATGCAGTAAGAGGCAATGAACATGCAGTGAATCATGTTAGCTAGTCAAAGAGACACCAACAACAGAAGGGGAAGGGGAAGGGGAAGGGGAAGGGGAAGGAGATAGTAATAATAATATTTTGGGAGAGAGACTGTAATCAGACCCTGTGTGGAGGCCTGGCCAGTTCAGGGGTTAGAGCAAGAGAGCAGTGCTCCTTGATGTCCTTGCCTCCTTATTGGCCACAACCCCCAAAGCTTGGTCTCCTTGCTAATTAAACCTAGAAAGCGCACTGCTTTCATTAAGAGGAGCACTGGAGGGGTGCGGCCTTTGGCAGCGAGAAGGCATGAGCAAGTGGAGCGGCCACCTTCAGTGTTGCCACTAGGAGAATCCATGTGCCCCCACCTGCATCCGTGGTCAGGCCCCATTGGGGCATTGCTTCTGCCAGTGATGAGCCATTTGCAGATCACGTGCATGGAAGGAGCGACCCAACATCGATGGTGGAAGGTGATGCACAGAGGACTCCCTTTGGCATACGCACCGCAGAAGCAGCTCTTCTTTGGACAGGGGCTGAAGGGGGATGTAGGCCATAATTTCTGGAGGCCACCTGCCCACCCACCCCAGTTCACATTGCTGGCTGCAGCAAGTTAAAGCCACGGGCAGGAGTACTTATGGAAAGAAAGGGTCTTGTGGCACATTAAAGACTAATGTTTATTTTGGCAGAAGCTTCTCAGAGCTATAATTGACTGTATAAGATGCAAGTGACGAAGATGCAACCGGCGTCTGAAGGCAAGCGCTACAGTCCATGAAAGCTCATGGACTGCCAGAATACATTTGTTTAGCCTTTAAGGACCACAAGATCTTTCCATGTGTTTGCTGTAATAGAGTAACATGGCTACCCTCTGGAAAGTACTGATAGAATGTTCACCGTTACAGATGGAGAAGGCCAATTTAGTGACCTCCATGTTTGTGGTTATCCGTTTGGTTTGTGCTGCTTACAAATGCCTCTCATTTCCACCAGCAGTGAGCAAGATAGCAGGTCTCAATTCTGAGTTTCAGCAGGGAAAAAAACTGCTCATTTCCCAAACTCGATTGCGATTGTCAGATGAACAAATGATTAATTAGAGAAAAGGTCAAGGCAGCATCTACAGAAGAGTGACCCATTTAAGCAAACTTCCACTAATAGGCAAGAGGTCAGCTGCTTCCCACTTGGGTGAGAGGCTGCTGCTGATAACACCAATAACTCTTGCGATGTTAAGAAAGCTTTGCCACTAATCACATAGTGTGTGTGTATGTGTGTGTGTGGGGGGGACCCAAACCCAAATATTTGAGTAGCATATCTGCTGTCATTAGTCCATCATGTCAGGCCTGGGACAGCAAGTAAAGGGAATTTAGTGTTGGGAATGAAAGAACCTGATGTTTGTCATGCATGATTCAAGGCCAGGGAGACACAGATACCTCCAATGGGCCCTGGGAAATGGGGGCTTCCAGATATGGAGATGGAAGTGATGGAAGAGCTTATCTCAAGGCTGCCCCCTGCAGGAGGTCAGGTGGTATCTGAGCACAGTCAGACTGCAAGTGCCAGGAGGTGGCATGAGACTGGAGTCCCAAGAGCCAGGCGAGCCCGGCATGATCCTTGGCCTCATGGCATGGCATGGCAACAGAAGAGAAAGCCTAGCCTACTAGGGGTGGCATGGACAATTCTTGGGAGTAGCTTCTAGTTTGGTTCAACAAATGGCTCTTTGCATTGTCAGATACTCTTTCTTTGCTAATTATGCTTCGCTGAGTGTACATTGGAGAATAAAGAGCTTTTGCCAAAGAACACTCTGTTGCGTTGAAAGGGCAAAGTGGAAACCTGCCTCCCAGCACTTAGCTTAGATTCATGTAACTAAACAAGATTACAGGCATCCCATGATTATATTAAGCATCCATAACAGTGTTGTTGCCTCATCGTGTGGCATTCATAATTCCCTAGACCAACACAGTTAGCTATGAATGAAATTAAAAGCTATATATGAAGGAAATGGTATGGGGTAATCCAGATTTTGCAGTGGATTATACCACTGAAATATGAAGGTATGAGAATGTTATTTCAGTTGGTTAAATATTAGAACTCGCCTTGTTTGTAATCTTGACTATGAGCATCTTTTTTCAGCAAAAGCGTACAAATTCCTCAGGATGTGATTGTGTCCCCAAATTGCATTTTATAGACAAATGAGCACTTTAAAATTATATACCTTTTGATTCAGCAAGAAGGAGATATGTGTATGAAGATTAATCAGTAATGAGGGGAATACACATTTGCGTGCATGATTTTTTTAAAAAGTGCACCAAACAGGTGCTTCTCCTGTCTGAGCAGCAACCACAAATGTTCACCTTCCAAAATGGGAATCAGGAAAACTGAGATATGAGGTGGAAGTAGGAAAACTCACGTAGATGTGAACCTTGCTGTTTCTCCCATCACTCCTGGAGAATAACAAACCTGAATTCTGAACACTGAAACCAAACTAGGAGTCTTGTAAAGCCCACCCCTACACTCGCTACATCCTCTGATCTGCTCGCTGGGTCCAGACAACAACAAACAACAGCAAGCAATTAATTGTTCCTCTCCAAAGTGGGCAGGGGAAGAGAAGCCTTCCAAGAGAAAGACTGGACCAGAGAGCGTATAGGCATTGGTGGCACCAAGGATGGGAGAGTCTACCCAGTTAACTGCACCAGATGTCAGAACTCATATTCTCTACAGTCAATGCTGGTCCCTACATGGGATGAGACTCCTAGGTACCCAAGGAATTTGATCTTTTTGAAGTTCAGGTTGAGCAGGAAGTCCCATCTGTGGAATGCGCTCCCCAGAGAGGTCCACCTGGCGTCGTCGTTATTTGTTTTTTGGCACCAGGCCAAAACCTTTTTATTCAAACAGTATTTTAATAACGTTTAATATTTATAGGGTTTACTTCTGCAGCCAGTGTGTTTCCAGGTTTTAATTGTAATTGTAATTGTAATTGTTTTGTATTTATTTATTTCTGTGAGCCATCCTGAGGCTATGTAGCAAGGGGATGGCATATAAACACTATAAATAAATAGAGAGAGAGAGAGAGAGAGAGAGAGAGAGAGAGAGAAGAAGGAAGGAAGGAAGGAAGGAAGGAAGGAAGGAAGGAAGGAAGGCAGGAAGGAAGGAAGAAAGAAAGAGAGAGAGAGAGAGAGAGAGAGAGAGAGAGAGAGAGAGAGAGAGAGAGAGAAAGAAAGAAAGACAACCCCTGGACAAATCCACACTTAATCAATTCCTGGTTTCTCACTCCCTGTGCATTCCAAAACTATTCTTAGCACAATAAGAAGGTGGAAAGAAGAAGAACAAATACAAAGATACACTTTTGGTAATGAGAGAAAGCATATTTTAGGAGAAAGCCCATCAACACAGGGACTGAAATACAGCATTAAATGTACTTTTAATGCCAATTAAAGAAGTAACTGAATGAGCCAGGCTTCTTGATGCAGATATGAAAAAAGGACCAGGACCAGAGGCAGGCTAAGAGCTCCGTCCAACACCCCTGCCCATAGTCTCCCACCTCTGGAGGCTTGCATGCGTCCATGGCATGGAAGTGGTGACCCACCTCTCATCTCGAGCAACCTCCCCCAGCCTTGTGTCTTCCAGACATGTTTGGACAGCAACACCCAGAATTCCAAGTCAATGTCTCTGCTGGATGGGAATGCTGAGAGTTGTGGTCCAAATGCCTCTGAAGCCCACCAGGTTGGGGCAGGCCGCTGTAGATGAAGCACCACAGATGGACAAGGAAGGAGGCTGGGCAGCATTCCGATATTGTGTAATTCATCAGCCCCAGCTTCTGCTCCTCCCTTCCCAACAGCCATGTCCTTAGTCCTCCTCTTGGATTTGTGACCTCGAGGGAAGCCATCGGCGTGGTTCTTTCCATGCTGGCAGCAATGGGGGGAGGTGCAGAATATGGGCTCTCGCATTGGACTTTCAGCACCAAGGTCACAGGGCCCTGGAGCTTGGGTGTTTGAGGACAGGCTGGACGTCCACATGGTGGGCATGTCATGAGCGGAGCAGGCTGGTGCCAGAGGTCAGACTAGATGGCCCGGGAGGCCCCTTCTGCTTCGCTCTGCTTCTATGTTTCTATGTTTAATTCCACCCTGCTCCCTAATTCAAGCAAAGTCTCATGGCTGAGTTAGTTCACTTGCCGTGTATCAAATTTGCAATTCCTGGTCAGGATCAGGTCAGACTACAGCTATCCTTTTTTATTATTTTGCATGTCTCCAATGCTATAGTGTAGTTCTTGGCTGAAAAATTCTCAAGCATATCAACATGCAGTTAAACCGCACCATTTCAGACACAACGACATAAAAAATATATTTCAGAGTAAATACAAATTTCAAAAAAGGAACAACCTTGAACCAGGACCAAACCAAGCATCACTGTCACAACCCTAAAGCTGTCTGTTTAGACATTCGATGGGACTTGCTCCAAGGTAAATTCATGAACTGTAAGTGTAGAAAATAACACTTTTTATTCTGTATAATTTAAATGCTAAGCCTCTGGTGTTGCTCTCTTTCTTAAACTAGGTGCTGTGGTTTTAAAATTGTTGTTGCTGTTATTGGTATTGCTTTCTGACAAGTTATTTGAATAATTAGTGTGCCCAGTTAAAAAAAAAATACTGAATATTTGGATGAACTGGCTTAGTATAATGACAATCGAAAAAAGTGCCTGATATTCCATGAATAAATCCCTCCCTCTCCCCCGTCATTCTAATGTCATTTTTGCCAGATGCATTTGACTCCCAGTTCATGTGGATTTTAAATCAAACAAGCAAATGCAGATGAATATGGAAATACGATGGAATGGACTTATGAATGCAAACATGCAAGAGTGACACTGATCAGAGACAGAGTGATCTGGCCATCACTGGTGTTGCTCTGGTTGGCTGAAATATCTGTGGATCGAGCTGAATTTATCTGAAGCAGGTCCTACAAGGCTTATCTCATCCCACCTTTTCCTTCAGCCCTGAACCACTTCATGTGCTTATCAATGCATTTCCACCATGTTCTTGTGCATCAAATTTCCTTAAAAAACAAAGCAAATCAACACATCATGTTTGATGGAAAGAAAACCACACTTTTGAGTATCTTTGGCTCAGGGATGCTGCCTGAGACGCTAATGATTTATAATACATTAGAGGAGTGGGCATGATAAAAGGCAGTGGGAAAGATTTTTCTTGCTGTACAGCCTCTGGTCCTTGCATAACTTAAGCAACAAGGTGCCTCTTGCGAGCAGCGTGATTTTAACCTGAAGCTATTACCGGTGTTTGAGATAACATATTGTTTAATCCTTCCAACTTCAACATGAATCATTCTTTGGCACTAAAGCAAGGAAAGAAGGAAGAGAGAGAGAAGGAAGGAAGGAAGGAAGGAAGGAAGGAAGGAAGGAAGGAAGGAAGGAAGGAAGGAAG
>JAIXND010000762.1:1252737-1336984 GCA_023646645.1 Varanus salvator macromaculatus
GAGAGAGAGAGAGAGAGAGAGAGAGAGAGAGAGAGAGAGAGAGAGAGTTTACCCATTGTTTTATTGGATTGGTCACTTTTCCCATAGTCTGAGGTGGAGGGGAGGGGATCAGAGTGGTCCAAGTACTACAAGGAAGTAAAACTGGGCAGGCATTTTCCATTCTGCTTTAGCTGGAACAACTGGGGGGAAAAGAGAACAAAAGAGAGCATCCAAGAAATTTCGGAGGAAACAACTAGTGGAATTTACTGGGGGTTCAAGAATGACCACGTGTCCTTGAAATAAGTGATATCGAAAGCAAATAATCAGTTACAGTCTCGGGAATGTGGGTTGAAAACGGTTGACGGCTGGCATAGTCCAACTGTGGAGAGGCCCTGCTGAGCTGACGCGGGGTCAAGGATAAAAACAAAACCCCAACCATTTCTCACCATCTCTCCTATTATGCTTTCATGGCAGAGATGTGCAGTGAAAGGGGAGGAAAAACCAAAGCAGTTAATCTATTTCATTTTGCTGATCACCATCAGGAGTTCTGGATGGACAATTTCATGTCGTTATTTCGTCCCCATCTCATAAAGTTTCATTTACTGCCTTTTTAAGCAAATGATGACTCCAAATCAATTTGTCACACAATAGTTCTCCAAAGCGCTAAACAATGACGACTGTGATTCCTGGCTTGTTTGAAGTGAGTGGAATTTTGCTGACTTCACTCTTCCCCCTCCTCTTTGATGCAAGTTTAGTTAGAAAACCTTTAAGTTAAAGTCGCGGGCTTCAAAAACAATTGCCTGATGTCCAAACCTTGCAAAATAATAACAAAAAACATTCCCCATTACTGCTGTAAGTGGGGAAATCCAATTATGAGATGTCAATAATTTTCTCCTCTCCCCCCCCCTCCTCCTACAGTTGCTTCAAAAAGAATTGTACGTGTATAATTTTTAGGTTGATTTCATTGGCTTTGTTGGAATGAGACAGAAGTCGTGTCGCTAGAAAAGGACATTGCCTTCACTATCTTCTCCCACCCCCCTGCACACACATACCTTGATCGATATCAATTTTCAAATGTACTATTGATTTCACTAGCCCTTAATTTCAAGCCAAACAATAGTTTCTTTTGTAATTTCCATGCTGCCATCGCTGCTGACCTGTGTGTTGTCAAATAATATTGATTGGATATGAAATGAAAGGAGTATGGAGGTTTGTGTGGGAAGAGGGAAGAAAAGATGGGAATTAAAAATTGAAATCTCCAAAGTAAGCCAGAGAAAGGGGCCCTTGCGTAATGGAGGACCTTGGCTCCATTATTCATAAGGAAGGCCTGCAGTGTGTTGGCACCATTTTGGATGGGGTTTGTGTGGACTGAAAAGCACAGGGGGGAATGATGCGTTTCTGCAGCCAAGCACACGAGCAGCTTGGGACTTGGTTCTTTTTATAGGAAGATGACATAGTTTGAACTGGACCAGGGATGAAGGAGAATGAGAAAATCTCATTCGGATGGATCCGGATGGATTCCTGAGGGCTCTGGGGGATTTTCCAGCTGACAGGGCTGGTGCTCCTGTTGAGGCCCTGGTCGATATATGGGATGGGGAGATGACCAGGGCTATCGACACGATCGCTCCTAAGCGCCCTCTTCAACCTGGCAGAGCCCGATCGTCTCCCTGGTATACACCAGAATTACGGGCGATGAAGCGGGTTGGGAGACGGCTAGAGCGTAGGTGGAGGAAATCACGTGACGAGTCCGATCGAACACATCTTAGAGCACACTATCGAGCCTATGCTGTGGTGGTGAGGGCGGCGAAGAAGCGATTCTTCTCCGCGTCCATTGCCTCCTTGCAATGCCGTCCAGCGGAGATTTTTCGGGTGGTCCAGGGGCTTATAAAACCTGGCCCTGATAAAGATCTAGTGCCACCCTCGAAAGCCCGCTGTGACGATTTCGCCACGCATTTTAGGGAGAAAGTTGCTCTGATTCGTCACGAGCTGGACTCCATTCTTGACACAGATTCTTTCGGGGAGGGGCCAACCGTGCGTGCTTGTTCCTCATTTATGGATGAATTTCAGTTTTTGTGGCCTGATGATGTGGACAAGGTGCTTGGATCGGTACGCTCAACCACCTGTTTACTGGACCCGTGCCCATCCTGGCTATTAAAGAGCGCCAAGGACGGGATTGTGCCCTGGATCTTGGAGGTGGTAAATGCCTCCTTGAGAGACGGCCGGGTGCCTGCCCCTTTAAAGGAGGCGGTGGTCCGGCCAGTCCTCAAGAAGGCTTCCCTGGATCCAGAGGTGGTTGCCAATTATAGACCGGTGGCCAACATCCCATTTTTGGGTAAGGTGCTGGAGCGGGTGGTGGCGGGACAACTCCAAGCACTCTTGGATGAAACTGATTATCTGGACCCATTTCAGTCCGGTTTCAGACCCAGTTTTGGCACTGAATCTGCCTTGGTCGCCCTGTATGATGACCTGTGCAGGGAGAGAGACAGGGGGAATGCGTCCCTGTTGGTTCTCCTGGACCTCTCAGCGGCTTTCGATACCATCGACCATGGTATCCTTCTGGAGAGGCTGGCGGGATTGGGGGTTGGAGGCACTGCTTTGCAGTGGTTCCGCTCCTATCTCAATGGCCGATTCCAGAAGGTGGTGCTGGGGGACTATGGCTCTGCGCCATGGCAGCTATGCCATGGAGTTCCGCAGGGTTCCATTTTGTCCCCCTTGCTGTTTAACATCTACATGAAACCGCTGGGAGAGGTCATCAGGAGGTGTGGGCTGCGGAATCATCAGTACGCTGATGATACCCAGCTCTACCTCTCGTTTTCCACCGATCCAGGTGAGGCAGTGGCTGTGCTGAACCGGTGCCTGGCTGTGGTAATGGGCTGGATGAGGGCCAACAAACTGAGGCTCAATCCAGACAAGATGGAGGTCCTGTTGGTGGGTGGTTCAGGCTTCGGAGTGGGGGACCTGACCCTAGTCTTGAATGGGGTTGCACTCCCTCTGAAAGATAGGGTCCGCAGCTTGGGGTTACTCCTCGACCCGGAGTTGACCTTGGTAACCCAAGTGTCAGCAGTGGCGAGGAGTGCCTTCCATCAGCTTCGGCTGATCCATCAGCTGCGTCCATTCCTGGAGTTCGACTGCCTGGCGACGGTGACTCATGCGTTGGTGACTTCCCGGCTAGATTACTGTAATGCACTCTACGTGGGGCTACCCTTGAAGACGGTCCGGATACTTCAATTGGTGTAAAACAGAGCTGCCAGGGTGCTGATGGGGACTGGGCATGGTTCTCATATCACCCCAGTTCTCCATCAGCTTCACTGGCTTCCCATTGAAGTCCGGGCCCAATTCAAGGTGTTGGTTCTTACCTATAAAGCCCTTAACGGCTTGGGTCCTGGTTACCTAAAGGAGCGCCTGCGACCATATACGCCCTCCCACCCCTTACGATCTGCAGCTGATGCTCTCCTCCGGGAACCCTCCGTGAGAGATATAAGGAGGGTGAGCACCCAGAGGAGGGCCTTCTCTGCGGTGGTGCCCCATCTATGGAATGCGCTCCCCAGAGAGGCTCGCCTGGCGCCGTCTTTATTTGCTTTTTGGCGCCAGGCGAACACCTTTTTATTTAAGCAATATTTTAAATGTTAATTTACTTTAAATTTTAGTTCAATTATATTGTATTTGTATGTTTTAATTCGGACCTTGAGATGGGCCAGTTTTAAAGTTTTAATATTGTGTAGGCTTTTTAATTATTGTATAGTGTTTAGCCTACAAGGTTTTTGAGGTTGTGAGCCGCCCCGAGGCTTGTGGCAAGGGGCGGCCTATAAATCTGTTAATAAATAAAATAAATAAATAAATAAATAAATCTCAGTTGTAGATGCCTGAGCATTCTTGGATGAACATTCCTTGATGCCTTCACATTTATCCAGCACCTTAGTCACCTCACAAATGCCTGCATTGTGAGGTACCTCTCTCTGCATCATGGTTCGACACCCCTGGAGAACATCAGGGCAGGGCAGGGCAGGGCAGGGTGTTCTAAGACCCCTCTGAGAACTGAAGATCTATAAGCAGGTCTCAGTAAACTGAACTATTTTCTTCAACGATCAGAAAAAGTATCTTGGTTGTTCAGGCTCAATTGTGAATGGAGAAATCCTTGCAGTCTTAGAAGAACATTGGACACATGGTTAAGGGTAGGCATGCCTGTCCATTTTACTTCTCTTCAGTTTCTTGATTTTCCTGTGTGACGTTCAGATCAGCATGAATGGATGACTATTACTTCAAAGAGACTTTCATTCCACAGAGTCCTAGAACAGTAGAGCTGGAAGGGGCCACTAAGGGGGCCAAGCCCCTGCTCAGCAGAGGACCAAAAGTTCAAGCATCCCTAACAGAGAGCTGCATGCAATTGGGTCATCATCTCCATTGTTGTCAGGATCAAGGAAGCTTTTCTTGATGTCCAGCCAGAATCTGACTTTTTGGAACTTCTGCCCATTATCCTTTGACCTGTGCTCTGGGATGATCAAGAAGGACACCCTAGGTCTCCTTAGGTAAAACCTTTTCCTGTACTTCAAGAGTGCTAGCCGATATTCTCTGAGAAGCCGAAACATGCCCAGTCCCTTCAGTCTCTTCTCACAGGGCCTCGTTTCTGGTCCCTAGATCATTTTCTGACCCTTCTCTCAAACTTTTCCAGTATGTCTCAATCTCTGTGGGGTTCCCAGAACTGGATCCAGTACTCAGGCTGAGTCCTAACCAGTGCTGAGCAGAGGGGGACTAGCATTTTACATGGTCTGAAAGTGTTGTTGCCATTAATTAAGCACAAAGTACTATTTGCAGTTGTTCTAGCTATATCACATTGTTGACTCATATTCATCTTGTGATCTAGAACAGTTCCAAGATCCTTCTTGCTTGTAGCATTAGTGAGCCACCTAAGCACTGATTCCCCCCACCCCCTAGTGAAGAACGTGGCATTCTTTTCTATCAACGTTCTGTTATTTTCTACCCAGCTCTCTAATCTAGCAAGATCATTTTTTAATTGATCTTTCAAGGAACTACTGACCCCCTCCCCCAATTTTGTGCCATCAGTATCTCCTCATCTCCTGTATTCCCTGAATCTCCTCATCTAAATGGTTAATAAAAATGTTGAACAGCGCTAGGCCCAAGACCATTCATTACCTCCCTGCAGTTTGAGAAGGCGGCATTGAGAAGTGCTCTTTGAGTCTGATTCTGTTGCTGAATGTGGATCCATCTAACACTTGTTTCTTCTAAGCCACATTGGGCTAGTTTGCTACTCAGATACCTTGGACATTTTGTCAAAAGGTTTGCTGAAGTCAACATTATGTCCACAACATTCCCAGGATCCACTGGTTACCCAATCCAAAAACAAAAACAAAAAAAACCCGAAACAAAATAAAATCGGATTAGCTGGCAGGACTTGTTATTCACTAGTCCATGTTGATGCTTGTTTGTTTGTTTGTTTGTTTGTTTAAAACATTTCCATGCCGCCCCATTCACAAAGAGCCTCAAGGCGGCTTACAAACCAAATCGCTGCATTATTTTCAAGGCATATCCAGACTGACTCCTTTATTACCTGCTCCAGAATTTTCCCAGGGATTGATATTTAACTGATCTGTGGCTCCCTGATTCTTCCTTTTATCCCCCTTATAAGGTATGGACAGCATTAGCCCTTCTCCAGATTGCGACAGAGGTCAGTTCTAAGAGTTCTTCTGCCAGTTCTCTTCTTGCTCTAAGATGGGGGTATCTTCATTCACCCTCTGATAACCAGATTTCCTATGCCACTGCGGCCTCTTCAGAGCTGGGGCGCTGGTCAGGGGTGGACTTTGGAGAGGGCAATCCTAGGAATAAGCTGCCTTAAGTTAGATCAGACTGACTTCTATCTCGGTTTTGCATATTCTGGCACTGGCTACCACTTCTCAAGTCTTCCACATGTAAGGATGGATGAACAAGTGAACTTCAAGACCACCAACATTCTCTGAACATGTTCACAGTTGGCCATCAGCTGATCTCTCCCCCACCCTTTCCTTTCCAAGCAGATCAAGACAGAAGGTTACTAATTGCAGACTTTACTGGGGTAAAGTGAGCCAGCCAGTTTTGGTCTGGCAATTCAGTCAACGGTAATGCAGAGGTCTTGTTAGCAAAAGACAATTCATCTAATGAATGAGCCAGCTAATGAGCGAAAGGATGGCTTAAGCCCAGAAGTTGATTCCAAATTTAATCCCTCTCCTCCCTTCCCAACCAAATGGAGTGCACACCACCTTCAGGGAGGTTCCTGATGTTTGCAGGATGGATGGTAGGAAAGTAAGGTGTCACTCCATTGGTCAGATGATTAGAATTTTATGAAATCATATCCCTTCCTACTAGCCATGCCTGTCCAATAGTCCTCTTTTTTCAGTTGATATTCACAGTCTGAAGGCGCCAACGTGGAATGCTGTATATTGGGGGAAGGTGCTGGATTCAGGTCCCATTCCTGTTCACATTTGTGTTCACTGCTCACTCTTGGTGAACAGAATGCTTATGAAAATCAAGTGGAAACCAACAGGAGAGTTGCACAAATAAGACACCTATGCACATCTGTCCTGCATAAATTGTGCAACTTCTCTCCATAGACTTAAGGAAATGACCAGGTCTCATTTAATCCACTGGAGGATTTTATGCAATGGACATTTGCAGAAATCACTTTTATTGGAAACAAGGTGAACATGAACATGCGTTCAAGAATTGGTGAAAAAAATGATGGGCATGTGCTCACACTCACATTTGGGATCCAAATGGACATGCTCATGAGTCTGCGGAGATAAACTGAAAGTCTCATGCATTTCTGTCCACATTGCCTGACATTTGAGGTCTTTTTCATAGGAATATGCCAAAAGATTGAAACTGGTATTGAGAAGACAGCCTTGAGAAGAGAGGACTGAGGGGGGACATGATATCCCCCTAGAAGGACCTCAAAGGCTGTCAGAAAGAGGAAGGTCAAGATCTCTTCTTGCTAATGCCAGAGTGCAGAACACGGAATGATCAATTCAAGTTGCGACAACCCAGATTCAGGCTGGACATCAGGAAAAGCTTCCTCACTGTCAGAGCAATATGCCAGTGGAACCAGCTGCCTGTGGAGGTGGTGGGCTCTCCCACACTGGAGATATTCAAGGTGCAACTGGACAACCCTTTGAGTGGGATGGTGCAACTTGGTGTCCTAGAGCAGTGGAAGATCCAATGGTCTTCCTGGATCCAACTCTACTATTCTATGATCCTATGATTCTATGGTGTGACCAATGCAGGTGTTCTTCAGCTGAGCTCGGCTGCCCTCTATTAGGTTCAGTCTACAACTGAGCATTTCAAACTGAGTGAATCTGTTCCCTGAACTCACCTTCCCAAGCTGAGGAAATCTCAGACCATTCAGCCTGTCAACCTCTTCACAAGGTAGGACATGGCCTTGATGCATTGTGTGCCCTTCTCATCTGCTGCTCAGGGATAACTGGTGTCTTACATGTGTAGTCTCCATCTGTCTGCCGTGGCTCATGGTTGTTGAAAAATCTTCCTTCTGCTAATCCATCCAGCCCATTCTCAAAGCTGCTTGGTTCCCACAAATTAATTAATGTGGTGGGGGAGGGAGGAGAAAGTATTGTCTTTGCTCAGTGCTGCCAAATTGGTTGCAAAACAGATTTGATTGGTCAGAAGACACCCAATTAAAAGGCAGGTGTTTGACTATGGAAATAACAACAGGAGGAGAAGGCATGGCATTCCCAGTCTGTAGTGACTGAACTCAACTGATATTCTGGGTGGGCATCCAGAGTCACTGTGGCCTACACTCTGAAGAAGAAGCCTTAAAGCCTTGGTGGTGGGAACTGTGGACGCTCAGGGAAGACATAGAGCACGCTAAAGTGCCCTCAAGGATCCCAGGCCAACCAGGAGAGCAGAGATGTCTTGGACGAGATGGGAGATCTCCAAGTAGGGGAAGCAGGAGAACTGTCCCTCAGTCCTTGACCCCCAGCAAGGTAATAGGTCTCACTGGCTGGCCCTTCACCAGCAAGAGCTACCCCGAGGATGGAGCCCAAGGAGTTGTGGAAAAGGAAGGATCTTGGGGGAAGTCCCAGTTTGGGTTCACCATTCTTGACATGAGCAGAGGTTACCATCTAAGCTTGCTAGAGGGTTTTTAGAGTTACTATGTCTTGTAGCTGCAACATGGCAAAGAGAGCTGCATTGCAAAGAGACTGTTTGGTGTTTCAGAGCCTGAGGGCAAGGAGGGAAGGGCAAAACTCACACACAGTCCAAGCTTTCTTCAGAATCAACTTGTTGTACTAGACTGGAAGTGGGAACTCTATTTCAGTCCCAGGGCCAACTTCCATTCCAAAGAAACTCTGAGGGATGGTGTTTCCACGGTGGGCATGCTCAAGGGCCATGATGTGGGCCAGAGGCAGTAGTTATTGTAGCTCGATGCTCTTATCCCTTAGAAGAAATATTTTAATCCAAGAGGAAGGATACACAAAAGCCAGGACACCCCAACATTGCTAGCAGTTGGAGGGCACGTTTGGCTGTCCCAATCTGGGACAGTGGGAAGGCAAGTTTTGGCTGCTGAGCTGAGCTTCTCCATCCGTAGAGATGCAATCTTCCCCATCCCAAGAGACGCAAGCTTCCCCATCCCAAGAGACGCAAGTAAGTGACATTACAAATCTCCTTTTCATTGCTTTCAACCAAATGAGACCAGGGAAATTCTCCAAAGGGTTGAGTGCAGAAAGGCAAGATAGAGTGGATGTGACTTTGGTTATGAACATGAGGTTGCTCAGCTCTCTAGAAACAACTGACAACTCATGGAGGGGAGGGAGGAATCCCATATTCTCTGGACAAATGCATTTTTGCCAGTCCCTAACTTTGTGCGGTCGATGAATGGCATTTCTTCACAGTTTTATCAATAGAATGTAATTCTGGACAGATCATTCTGTCAACAAGGAACAACATCAAATCATTTTGTCCACACAAATAAATCACTCGCTGTTTATTACTTCTTTTCTTTAGACTCTCTCCCTCTCTCCCTCTCTCTCTCTCTCCACACACACACCAGAACTTCAAAGGCAAATTCTGAAAGAAAGAGCAGAGGCAGGCCTGCCTCTACTGAAAATTGATGCTTTTTGGATTGTTGTGTCTCTTTATTTAGAGTCAAATGCCAGCCTCTTAGCATCATGCAACTTCTTTTAACCATGTCCTGTTCATTTAAGGTTCCAGAGGGTAGGCCTCCATGGGGCAAGAAGCCAACAGACCCCCGCTTTGATGTCTACATCCTTGCTTTTCAATAGTGAATGCAGGAAACAAGGTCTAATCTAATGGTACCATTTCAGGTTTGTTTGTTTGTCTGTTTTTTGTTTGGTTGGTTGGGGGGTTGGAAGTGCAGCCTTCCTGAAGGCAATGAAGGACATGGAGAAAAATGCAACTTTCAGATTTCTGTGACTTTGATCTGCAGACCCTGCAACGGATTTGCTTTTCCTTTCCATCAAGGAACTTCTTTGCTGCACCACTTTCCAGAATTTAATGTGAAGATAGTCATAGAAGTTGGACCATAGAAGTTGGACCATAAGGAAGGTTGAGCGCCGAAGAATTGAGGCCTTTGAGTTGTGGTGCTGGAGGAGACTCCTGCGAGTCCCTTGGAACGCAAGGCGATCAAACCGGTCAGTCGGAGAGGAGATCAACCCTGACTGCTCTTTAGAAGGCCAGATCCTGAAGATGAAGCTCAAATACTTTGGCCACCTAATGAGAAGGAAGGACTCCCTGGAGAAGAGCCTGATGCTGGGAGCAATAGATGGCAAAAGAAGAAGGGGACGGCAGAGGATGAGGTGGCTGGATGGAGACACTGAGGCAGTCAGTGTGAGCTTAGGTGGACTCCGGGGGATGGTGGAGGACAGGAAGGCCTGGAGGAATGTTGTCCATGGGGTAGTGATGGGTCGGACATGACTTTGCTAAACCAGAACAACAAGTCATAGAAAGAAGTACATCTTAAAGTGGATCTCCCTCCATAACCTAATATGTAAAAATGTGTATTTTGGAGGGATTTGCACATTGAGACGACTTGCACACATTCACGGGGGTGGATAAGTGTGCATGAGCACCAGTGTGGGGAATTTAGAAAAATCTGATTCTGTCACAGAGTGGACAATGGAGCAGACACAGTTAACAATGTGCAGAATACAGATAGAACAGATTTAAGAATGCGTATGTCCTTGCAGAAGTTAGGGACTACAGCTTTTATCAGCACCTGCCAGCAGGGTCAGTGGTCAGAAATGATGGGAGTTGTAGTTGAAAACATCTGGAACATTTTGCCTTGGGTCTGCATGGGTATGTCCATCCCGCTGCCAGGATCTGAATGCTAGGGAGAAAAGTGTGCCTCTTTTTCACCTCTGACCACTCCTTACGGTAATTTTAATGAAGGAACAGGGCCAGGCCCAGCAAGGTTATTCTGCAGCTCAAAGTTATTGAAGCCAGTGGAATCAGTTGGGAAACTGGGATGAAGTGCAATAAGCTGGAACTCCCATGTTGTTGAACTGGAAAAACAGCAGTCCATCCCATAGTGATGGAGGAGACGTTGTACTCCTTGAAGTACAAAATAAGACAGACTCATCTCATTTCATTTGCAAAGCTTGCCTGGATCGGTAGCCAGATCTCCTTCCAGCATCTTCTGCCACACCTGAAGGCAGCAGTCTAGTATACAGGTGGAATGTCCTCTCCAACGCTGTGGTGCCGCCACCTGGCATCTCCTCATCAGGCCAGGCCTGGTGTTACTGCAGCTCTTCTCTGTGCCTTCTGTCTACCAAACTTAGTCATGACTGGGAAAGCAGGATAATTTTGTTTCAGTTCACTTTTGATAACTAAATACCAATGTACACAATATTCATAGTTCAGGAGGAACTGCTGAGAACTTGACATTAATCTTTCAGAAGTGGACTTGAGCAGATTATCCTGAGGACCGTAGTGGGTGAGGCTGAATAGATGGACAAAGGTTCTCCTGAAGGTGTTTTAGACATCAGCCGCTGCTTCCTCTTCCTCTTGCTATAGATCACCTGTTGGAGTAGACCCTGTTGTGGACAAATTAATCTACCTAAGTTCTGGATGGTTTCCTCTTAAAAGTTTGTGTATTGATTAGGGAATTTGCCATTTACTCAATGTTCACAGAGTTCTTCATGTTGAAGATATGAAAATGGCAGAATAGAATTATAGAATAGTAATGCTGCCAGGGGCCAAGAAGGCCACTGGGTACAGTCCCCTGTCCCCAAGTTAAAGCATCCCACATGGATGGCCATCCAGCTGCATCTTGAAGGTTTCCAGTGTGGGGCAGCCCACGATATTCCCATGTGTCACCATGTCACTCAGGGGATAACTACCTGCCCAACACACACACACACACACATTGTACACTGTAAAATTGTAAGGCACTGTGTTAAATGTTATAAGGAATTATTTTATTACAACAATGCATGAAGGGTATGGGTTCATGGTCCATTGGTGAGAGGCAGAAACGGGCCTCTAATAGTTACCCAAATAAGAGGCATATGCTGTAATCAAAACTGGTCAACAGTCCTAAACAAGCCCAGACTTTCCAATTGACTAGCAAATAGAACATAGAAACAGAGAGAGTCAGAAGGGGTCTCCTGGGCCATCTAGTCTGACCCCCTGCTCCAGCCAGCTTCACTCATGACATGCCTACCAACTTGGCCTCCTCTTGTACTTTTCAGAAAAATCAGATCTGCACAAATAAGCATATGGACCTTTCGGTGGGATGGAGGCAGGAGTTAATAGTTATTAATGACTAAAATTTCCCTATTTAGGACCATTGGTGCAGTTTCTAAATTTCAGTAATAAAAGCTATAGAGCAACCTACAGTTGCAGGCACAAAAATTAGAGAGATCAGGAAAAGTATTGCCAATAACGCTACTAGTTCTTGGCTGGCTTGGCCATGTCTCCCAGGCTTGATGGCCGTTGTTCTACAGTACGTCTAGGGTTCAGACTGGGGTACCAGCTTGGAGCAAGACACTGTAAAGCACGTTGGGCCTTGCTTTAGAATGTCTTGGCTGAAAAGTCTAGAGAACAGCACAATATACAGGAATGTGAGGGGGTGCCATGCAGAGGAGGGGCATGACATTTTCCCCCCTGCAGAGGAGGGCAGGACGCATTCCAATGGAGCAAAGCTCAGGGAACCAAGGTTCAATTTAGATGCCAGGAAGCACTTCCTGATGGTTAGGACCCCAAGAGTATGGAATGGGCTTCCATGGGAGGGGATTGAAGCCCCATCGATGCAGGTGTTCAAGGATAGGCTGGACATGCACATGGTAGGCATGTTGTGAGCGGAGCCAGCTAGAGTTGGGGGTCAGACTAGATGACCCAGGAGGACACTTCTGACTCTCTCTGTTTCTATGTTTCTTTCAATGGGCCTCATCTTGCCAGTCACAAAACCTTACAAAAATTCCTCTTGTGCCACCTTATGCTACCTTTGTGAGGAAGACCTCTTGTTCCAGTCCCATGCAGCTTATATCCATGCTAATATCCAGTTGGACTATTGGATAATTTCCATCAGCATTACTCTCCAGTTGGATACTGGCTTACATCTTGGAGTAAAGTATTTGGAATAATCCATGTTCCTGAGTTCTGAACTGCAATGAGTGTTCAGACAAGTCTGGTTTCCAGAGCTAAGTCAGCCTGCTGCCCTCCCATCCGTCCATCCATCCATCCATCCATCCATCCATCATTCCTCTCTGTCTGTCATTGTTGTGTTGTGTTGTGTTTAAAGCTACTCTGAGAGATATTGCATTGCCGGTCCTATTAGCTTCATGAGTACTTTTGTTCACCAGAACTTTGCCTGGTCAGCTATCCCTCCCTGCTGCCTTGCTATGAGATGCGTACCTTGATAAAAGGTGTCCTCGTTATTCTTTTCCTTGCCAGGTATATCTCCAAGCAGATACCGCTTGAGGCAGGAAGCAGAGGAGGTTGGCTTTCTCTTAGTGGATGGATTTTGACGCCTGTTGGGAGCTCTAGCAAAGGACGGCAGCTCTTTGTGCAAGAGTCTTCAAGCATTCTTACTCATCCTCCATCCATCCCCTTCCTTCCCCCTGACTGCTTCGACAGGCCTATTCCATGCAAACGGAAAAGAAGAGGAGGGAGGAAACCTCTGAAAACGCCTTAGTGTTTGCTTATTGTTCCTTTTCCCAAGTCCCCAAAGAAACATCAAAGTACAAAAGCAAGGAAACAATAGTGAGCAGGCGAGTTAAGCAAAAATAACAAGAAAGCATTGCTCCAGGGGGACCATTTTCAAGGGGGTTAGGCTGCCTTCAGAGAAAGTTTCAGATCTCTTTTTCATTTGTTTGTTTGTTTGTTTCCCTGCAGTTTTCAAATTGGCATTGTTTGTGTGAATTTGGAGACAGGCAGAGAAATGGGAAGAGAGAACAAAAGCGATGCAAATTTCTATGGAAGACGTTTATCGCGGCATGCTGCCGGCATCAGGGCCACCTGGCTGCAGAGCGTTAGGCCGCCTGCTGTGAGAAGAACTGGCTTGAAGAGTGAAGATAAGGAGCAGGTGGAAGGGCTTTCAAGACAATGGTGCCCGCAAGGAGCCCTCCGGTCCCATGCCCGGTTTGTGCAATGGTTTCCCTGCACCATCTCCTGCCACATCTATCAGCACGGCGCCTACATGATGTACAGACATCAAAACAGCGGTCCTTGAAACAACCTTGCTGATGCTTTTAATGTCAACTGATTCGGGCAACTCTGCAAGGTGTGTACTGACTGAAATCCCCTTGTCTAGACCGCCAAACTTGGTTTGTCTGATTCCCATTCTTAAACACAGCCTTTCCTTTCCCTCCTTGGGCTGAAAAAGCTCACTTTGTTAAGTGCATCTATTTTAAGTTTGTACCCCATATGCAAACTTCCTTTCATGCACCACTGCTAATAGACTCTTGCATAAATTCTTTTTTTCCCCCAAAATGATGGCATGTTTGGGAACATACAACTTTCTAGAAAATGTCACTCCCATTCATGTGGCATGCAGGACACATTCAAAGTGAGAACAGACTCCACACAAAATTCTCATGCAACCTTAATCTTATAGGTCCATGTTCTAAAAGACAGTTGGTAAATTCCTTGGCTGGTGAGCAGAAATAAAATTTGCAGGTGTTTTGGTGTTCAAAACCCAGTATTTCTAATCACTGACCATACTTGCATGGGATTCTGGGATCTTAGGTCCAAAACATGGAGAACTACCCTCTAACTACCCTTCCCATTGATCATCCTACCTGCAGCAAAGCGAGTTGTTGATCCAATTTGCTCACTCTTATTTTTTCAGACACCATGATGGTGGGGGAATCTCAGAAGGGAAGGGAAGTCAGCACAAATTAATGTAGGATAGGTGCTTGCACTGCCCTTAGGGAATAGTGATGGTAACTGAATGGAACCTCCAGGACTCAGTGTGTCAGATCCTGGGGTGGCCAACAATGGCGGAGGGCAGTTCCCTGCTGGTGGGCTTTTCAGAAGCATCTAACTGCTCTCTTGGGAAAGCGATAGTTGGCTTTATTGTTCTTATGGGCCATCGGTCATCTCCAACTTTTACTGACCTCATGAATGAATGCCCTCCAGAATGTTCTGCACTTAATAGCCTTAATAGCCTTTGCTCTTGCAATCAAGACTACAGCTTCTTTTACGGAGCTGAACCATCTCATAGCTGCCCTTCCTCCTCTTCTTCTGCTTTTGACTTTCCCTAGCATTGCTGTCTTCTCCAGGGAGTCCTGCCTTCTCATGATGTGCCCAAAATAGGACAGCCTGGGTTTTGTTGGCTGATCCATCTGGGATGTTTTTGTATTTGAGAGACAAAGAAAAGGGGGTCACCACAACCCTTATGACCTGCTTCTAGTCTTCCCAGTTGAATGGAACTGGTGCACTTGATAATACCAGGTATCTTCGCTCTCTCTTTTTCTACCTATCTGAGAAGTAGGTCCATAATATTTTCCCCAAAGTCTAGGATTTCAACTTACAGCATGTTGTTCCTGATAGTTGGTCCCCCAAAGTAAGTCACACATTGAAGCAATAGCAGGCATAAAAGGTGGTGGCAGCAGTAACAGAAGGAAGCCACTTGAAAAGCTTATGTGAACAAGAAGGCCTCTACTCTGCCATTAAGCACTTATAGCAAGGTGAAGTAGATGGACCTCATTCTGACCTGCCAGTACAAGCTTTCTCCTCTTATAGTTCTAATCCTCTTTTAACTTCACACATTTGCTTTTTACACATCTATTTTTATTTAATTCTTGTCCCTCCCTCATCCTTGTCTTTCTCTTTCCTCCATGTGTCCTTGTTAGGGACTACTGTGATCAGCCTAGGCCTTTCCAAGGAGTTGCTTGTACAGAATTCCCTGGTAGCAGGTGCTCAGGTCCATAACTCCAGCTGGGGATCTCAGATGGTTTTGTTGCAGTTCATTTTTGATCAGGATTTATACAGGCCACCCTTTCTAGACTGGACTCAGGCACAATCCTGAGTCAGTCAAAGTCATGCATTTTGATGCTTGCAATGTGTTTGGCACCCAAAGAACCCTGCCCTTGACAGCGTGCACACGTTTGGGGGAAAAAGCACATGAAAACATGCATACTTCTGAAAAATGTACATTAATATGCTTTAATATTTCTTTATTTAATTTATTATTTGATTTATTATTTGATTTCTAGCCCACCCTATTAGCTGCATGGCTCCCTGTGAGAAGTGTGCCTACGTTTCAAGGATTCAGACAACTGTTGTTTATATTTGGAAAACATGCACTTGAACCTGTGCATGGATTTTTAAATACAGTGTGAAGTGTCATGGGAAATTCTCTAACTGATACAGGCTGAAGTTGAAATAACTAGATGGAATTTGGAGAACCTCAGCAAACTCAGGTTTTACTGGATACACCTTCCTAACTCCAGTTCCTTTTGTTTGCAGCTCAGAAGGAGAGCCCATAGCTCAGCCGCAGAGCAACGGCTCGCATACAGAAAGTTTAAGGTTCAGCCCATGGTGTTTCTTCCGAACCAGGACCAGGGACCAGGTGATGGGGAGGAACAAAGAACTCAGTACTGAGTCAAGAGTGCAGAAAGCATCCAACAGGCTGATCTGAGGCGTGTTGCATCCGATGTTCACAGAGAAGTAAGCTTGTCTAGTTTTGAAAGGCATTTAGCCTTCCTTGTGGTGTATGGTCTTGATGGACTTAAAAGTTGCCTTCATGGACTACACATTGCAAATGCATGCTTTAACAATGCAAGTGTTCTGCACATGTGACAGATCAGCTAAGAGAAGGCCTTTTGCTGTTGCTGTTTTGTCACTATGGCAAAGATATGGATGCTGCTGAATATTATAGGCTGAATATTAGGCAGCAAGCAAGCAAGCAAGCAAGTGATTCTTCTTTCTGAACGGAAGCTTCCAGAAGGAACTGGGGTCAAAAGGGTGCCAGGGCCTGCAGGGAACTTCCTCTGAGTATTTTAGGCTGTGCTTCTTTCTCCAGGGCCCTGCACACTCTGCTAACAACATGGAAGGTCAGGATGCAACAGGTTAAACTGTAGGAATTTAAAATAATTTAGTTGTAAGTCACTGTCTGACCTTTGATTCACCCAGGCCAGACCCCAATCTTCCTGTCTTCCTAAGGGGCAAATACATCTTTCATCTATTTTAAGACCTTTGTTTGACCCAACCTCTGACCTGACCCTGTCTTCTTTCTCGAGAAGCAAAAGTGCATGTTGTGACCACAGTTTGATCTTTCTGTCATCCCTCCCCGGTAACCTAAATCAGGTCATGCCATTACATCATTTTTTATTCCTAGGCAACATACTTTAAACATTCGATATTCTTGTGTTGAATGTCTCCAGCTGGAAGGAGCTAGCGGTGCGTCTCAGAGTCTGTCCATGTGGCATTTTTGTGTCAGGAGAGTAGAGAAAGAGATCAGACTCCTGACTCAGCTCTTTTCTTACTTGCCAATTATACCAACCAGGGGGGACCTCAGCTCTCATCAGCCCTAATCTACATGCTCGATGGTCAGGAAATGATCCCTCTAGCTGGGGACCGTAGATCCCTCTACGGTCTCAAGATGCACAGTTCCAGAAAGGCTATTCTGTAATGTTTTCTGGAATATGGCAAACTAGGTATAGTATCGCCCCAGATCAGTTCAACCTGGCTTTGCTTTTTGTATAATATTCCATTGTCAAAAACAAAAACATTGGCTACCTAAAGGACCACCTTCTGCTGTATACACCTGCCTGACCACTGAGATCTGGGCAGGAGGACCTTCCAAAGGAGCCATCCTGCAAAGAGTTGGGAGGGATAACAAACAGAAGGAGGACCTTCTTGGTGGCTGTTTTGATGATATTCCATTGTTTTTTAAGGAACTGATTGTTTTTATTCGTTTTATTGTTTCAATGTGGGTGTAATTTTAAATGCTGTGAGCCACCTGGAGACTCTACTTGGAGTAGGAGGTGGCATATAAAAGTCAAAAGCAAGCAAGCAAGCAAGCAGCCAAGCCAAGCCAAGCCTGTTGCCAGACCAAGCCCAAAGTTCATATGACCTTCCCTGTTGGTTCCAGCTCCACAAAGCTGGGAAATGGGAAGCTAAGGCAGCCCTGTGATTGCTGGTGATCAGTTACAATGTCAGGAATCACGCCTGCTTACAATTCAGCATCCACTCAGTCACACTTGTTTGAAGGCCAAACCTAGATGGGGAGGATGGCATGCTGAGGAGCAGCACAAATAGCCCATGTTGCCCTGGTCCAGCTGCCTTATGAAATCCCAGCCTTACTGTGCGACTAGAAGAATCCTCCTGGAACCTGACTGATCCCTGGAACATGTAAGAAAAAAACCTCCCACTGAAATAGGGAGGTCTAAAATCAATGTCCAGACTTTGTCCAAATGCAGTTGGGAGGCAGGTGAACCAAACACAGAGAAAGTGCATCTAAAGAAGAATAACAGGACGGAACGGAGGAATCTGCTGCGTAACAAATAGATGATTAATGGTTGAATCCAACATTAGTCCTACTTAGAGTAGACTTAATGAAATGGATGGGCACTGTGGCTTCTCTGGGCTTAATCGCAGTACAGCCCAACTGAGATTTCATGCAAAAAGGATGCAAGCATTTCGGTGTCCCAACACTCTCTCTCTCTATTTTTCCTGGCTGAGTGTTTTTTAAGAAATAAACACTGACATAGCAGACGTCCACATCTGTGACAGATGTGTCAGAAATACTTTGAATTTCTCACCATGTCCTGTTTTCATATGTAGAAATCAACCCGTTCAGAAGCTGCAACTTGCTTCTGACTGCCACACTCTTAAAATATTTGTATTGGCATTTTACATTTCTCTCACAGCTCCTGGCTCAATTGTAGGCTGTGGAACGCATCAGGTGCCTCCAACTCTGCTGCAAAGTGGCCATCTTGGATCAGTCTAGCAGGCTAAAACATTTTTACAATGCATGTGTATACACATCTCTCCTGGCAAGACAGAAATAAGGCCCCTAGTTGCTCCAGTGCTAGGATATCCCAGGTTGATATTCTGTGCACATTAAGGAAGTTCTTACTACTCACTTCCTAAACTCTCGATGACCTCCAATGGATTGTGAGATTTCTCCCCAGGGAAAACATCCCATGTCTGAATTAGAAGTCCTCTCTGTTTTGATAATTAAAATGTAAGACCATAAGAAGATCTGGATTGAATTAGGCCCAGGCTCCAACTGGGCCAGTATTCTGTTCACACAGTGGCCAACCAGTTGCTTGTGGGAAACCCCGAAATAGGGCAGGAGCCCAGCAGCACCCACCCACCCATGTTCCCCAGAAACTGGTGTACCTAGGCACACTGTCTCTGATACTGGAGGTAATAAATTGTCACCCTGAGTCATAGCCACGGATAGCATTATTCATTAATTTGTCTAACACTGCCCACACTTTTAAAGCCAGGTAAATTAGTGACAATCACTACATCTTGTTGTAGAGAATTTATTTCTGATGGCTGTTGACAGGCCTTTATTACAAGAACTGCCCCTTTTTAAAAATAGCATATGCTAGTAATGATTACCGCTCCTTTTAATTCTGTGACACACACACACGGATATGGAAATGGATATGAATATGGATGCGGATAAAGTAAATTGGTCAGTTTCAGTTGCCCTCAATTTATTCCAATTTCTCATTTTTCCAGTTTTAACTTTGGTTCATCCTGTTCCCATCAGCTGCAGAATACACATTCTCAAAACTTGCACAAAAACTTGCCATGCAGTATTACATATGTGACTTATAATGCATGTGTTTTCAATTCATTTTCCCATATCCAATGCATTGTATACTGTTTTCACTACTATGTAGCTTTTTGTGTTCACTTTGCCCCAGTATGTGCATTCTTAAAACAATGAAAAATAGATTGCAAAATTTAGGAAGTGATCTAAGGCTCACTGAATTTCAGTTTGCATAGGTTTTGAAATTTAAAACGTTCCATTAGCATATGAACTGGACACACCTTTCCTCCATAATTCTGTATCAGACACTGGGTTAATTAATACTTTCCGCTGTGAGGTTTGTGCTACCATCATCATCTGCACTGGTCAGTCTCAAATTATACTGTGTTATGAGGGGAAGGAATTTAGCTCCATAACATTCATAATTTTGTCAATCATTCTCATGTATCATCCTCCATCTATCGTGTATCCTAAAAAGGCTGACAATGTTTCCAGCTTCCTTCCCAGGACAGCTTTCTTGCGGTCATTTGAAAATCGTAATTGCCCTAATAGTACATTTTCAATCTATTCTGAGAGGGGGTGACTGGAACTGTATTCAGTGAGCTCAATATGCTCACACTCAAGTTTGTAAAGGGACATTTTCATCTTTGCTTTTTTGCCCACCCGCAGCACCGGCAGAATTTATGCATATGCAACAGACAGACCTCAACTTTACTAACTTAAAACAGAAGTGTTGGACTTCTTTCAGCCAAAGGCCCAGATTCCACTTTGGGGAAATAGTCAAGGACCACATTCCAGTGGTCAGCATGGCCAAAGGAAAACTGTGTGTATCCAGTAGGGCTTCGAAGGAGTACAGAACTGGGGACTGACAGTGCTTTTTCCATAGGTGGATGAATACAACTGTCTGAAGTTCTAAGAATGCTTTGTAAATACCCCGGATGATCAGGAAGAGAAACAAGTAGGTCGTTCATGAAATCAAGGTAGAACTTGTCCTGGAAACAAAATTGACAAATCTGAGGTTGTCGTATTACGGGCACATCATGAGAAGGCAGGAGTCCCTGGAGAAGACTATCATGATAGGGAAAATTGAAGGCAGATGATAAGGGAGATCAACCATGAGACTCCATAAGAACTGCGCATGGCTGTCAAAGGACACTTTGGAGGATCACCATCAGTCAGAGATGCTTTGATGATGCATCACGGGTGTTTCATGCTGGATTCCAAGCAGAGAAGCTGGAGGCACTGCCAGGCTCTCTTCTCCCTGCCTAGCCCTGCTGAAATGCTCCCCTAGTACTGGCCCTGAGGTCAGCTGTGTGACCTGCCAGCTGTAAAAGTGGAGAGAGGACTCTTCCAATTTAGCTTCCTGGCTTTGACTTCAAAGAGTTTCTCTGAGGTTGGAGCTGGAAGTCTGAGTTATTTTATGGCCCAAAAGATAGCAAATAGGAGACATAGAGTTCATCTCGGTTATTTGTTTTTTCTTATGTTACCACCATGACCGGTAGGGATTTTTAGACATGACAAGACAACTGGAATCCAAGGATAGATCCTTTTATCTAGCTAGTTTTAATGATGGTCTGGATAAATACCCCTGTGCCATAAAGATGTTTCTAAAGGTGTATGAAAATTTCATCTCACAAAAATGTTCCCTTCACAACCCTAAAGACAAAAGCAAGCATTCTACAAAAATGTTTGCAAATTCCCAAACTTGAGTTCGCGATCATCAAATAGGCACGTCAAAAATGCAAATTTTATCAGTTGGATGAACTGAAATGAGAGCAGGAGCAAGCCAGGTCTGACTCAGAAATAAAGTTGAGACATTCAGTGAGATCAAGCATCCGTGGTTTTTCTACCCCTAGATCAGGGTGTACATCCTGGTAGCCATCGCGTAATCTCCTTTCTGGCTATACTGAGCCAGTAAACAGTGGTGGAACTCATTTCAGATTCTAGTTGCATTGACTATGCTGGCATAAGTGGACTTTTCCATCCTTTCTCTCATGGCAACCTCCCAGCCCATTGACAACCTATACAAAGGTTAGGGAACCCTGCTCGATGGAGTGAGCTCCAACTTCGGTGGAATAGAATCTCCCACTAAATTGGTTAGCACATCATAAGAAGGGCAGTCTCCATGGAGAAGACAATCATGCTAGGGAAATTCAAAGGCAGAAGAAGAAGAGGAGGAGGAGGAGGAGGAGGAGGAGGAGGAGGAGGAGGAGGAGGAAGACAAAGATCAAATATGAGATGCAATAATTCCATAAAGGAAGTCTCAACCTTTGGTTTCAGTTGTATCAACTGGGCCAGCAGTTGATCCAGTTCCTATCACAAAAGGTCCTTCCCTTTTTCCTGGAGATGTCCTCTTGTGGGGGAGCAGGAGGGAAACCCTTGTGGGGGTGAAGAGGATTTGGGCAGATAGCCTTGGTGGCAGATGCATAGAATCAGACAATTGGAATATGCGCAAGCACGCCCATTGGTGCATGTCACAATGTGATGGCTTGCATGCACCGATGGCCCATCCTAGATGTGCAACCACGACACGTCTTCTTTCAGCTGGTGTCATCTAACCATTCATCATTGTTTCCTGAATTTGCCAAGGGTGGAATATGCAAGCACATGTGAACCAAATCCATAATTCAACTTTTCTTTATTTCACATCTTTCCTGGCATCTAGCGGCACATCCTCAAGATGGAGGTGATATTTCAGCACTCACGCTCCCCATGTATTAATTCATTTATTTGCATTCTTTCTGTAACTTTCTTTCCTTTGAATTCCTGAGGACTTCAGCCACATCACTTCCTCTTCACCTCTTCACTTGGATTGTCTGAATTAATTGCTGATAGCTCAAATCTGCAGATCATTCACTCTCCTCATATTTCTAAGAACTAATTACCTGTGTGTATAAAACGATGAAATCTCATTATATTTTCTTTTAAAAAAATCTCCCATGCATTTCATTACATTATCCAATTATTGCTGCACTTGTACAGCATTATGTTACTGACCGCTCACAGGCTATTTACTACACAGATGTGTTACTTTAATTAAACAAATATGATTAGCTTCACAGGATGGCATTTGGCTAGGCCAAGATATACAGAAACCTGTCATTTCCAAACTCTGGATGCTCTGAATCTTGTCTTCCCAAGGCATAAGCAATTATAACCCTGGAGAAATATAGGCCCATCGTTACAAACGGCAATCTCTTGTCTTCTTTCTGGATAGCCATCGGGGAAAGGGACAAAAACAGATGCCTGACCTCAGTGTTTCCAAGTAAGATCCCTCCAGGCCCTTGTTAGTCAGCTTCACCCTATCCATGAGCCAATCGGCAGAACTTGAGTTTGCCAAAGTTTTGTCCAACGAAAGCCCATCTCAGAGTGTGAGGCGTTTTTCTCTTTTGTCCTTCTCATGAGCATCCCTGCATATTGTCCCGTGCATTTTTCCAAACACACGTATCAGTTCCATGCACCTTTGAGGTATATGCATTGCTTTCACATCGATCAAATTGCCTTTCCGTACATGTTTCAGAAGTATGCATTTTCCATGCACGGCTTTTAATTGCATCTAAACTGTTGAACGCTTTTTCAGCAGACCTGTGAATTACCTTGCAAGCTTGGACTTTGCCTACAGGTAGCATCCAAATCTTTGGTCAGTCTGACAGCCGTAAACCGGGTAAATCCTGATCAAAAATGAATGGAAACATACTTCTTAAATGAACTGAAACATAACTTCGGTACTCCACAGAGGCACTAATTTAATGCCTGAAAATCTTTCCTGACTGTTTTATTTAACACCTTTAATATATTCCTTGTAATATAAAACCTTTTACTAGTGTATTTGGCCTTTGAAGAAGAAATTTCAAGGATTTTTTAAAAGTTGCTTTATGGGAAGCAAATGCAAAAATATTCCAAGATTGGGATAACGTGGACATATATCCCTACCTGAAGGAAGCTCGTACTCAATCTTGGTAGCAGTTGTCATCTACTGCTTAATGGTATTAGATGTCCTATCAGGGTGGTGTTGGTGGAACTTCTCCCCATGAGGTAGATCCAGTTGAGAAAGTCCTGAGACAAGAGTGGCCACTGAATTTTGCCTAAACTGCAAGTTCAGAGTGAGCTTCTAAATTTCTGCTAGGATAAACATCAAGGAGGACATGCAAGTAAAGCAAACATAGTGCAGTCCAGAGCGGCAGGAAATTTCCAGGAAAGGGGATTTCTTTCCCTATTGATTATCTTACTTGCAGCACAGGGTTAATTTCTGCAGAATGTCAGTTCCGTGAGATGCAAACTGCATATGCCCTGGTCAAAAAATTAAAAAAAAAACCCATAAAAAATGATTAAACATAAAAAGCTGAAATGAATTAATCATGCATCCTTCTCTGGACCTTTTATATTATCTTTATTTTATTTTCATCCTGTTTTAAAGTGACTGCTTTTTGAGGAGTCAACAACATTAATGTAACTCAATGACTAGTTGTAAACCTGAATGAACAGGTACGGGGAGATTTCTCATGCACATCTTAATTATAACTTCTTGACATGCACACACAGACACACACAGAAGAATTGTTTCTTTCATGTGTTCTTCACACGTAAATCTTCCATGCAGTATTTTCAGTTAGGACTGCTTCAGAAGCATTAGAAGACATGGAGTACTAATTCTCTCAAACATGCAACTTTAGCATTAAAAAAACCCGCAGTTCCCTGAAGTGGATTTTTTAAAATGCACTGAAGTTTCAGATTGGCACATGCTTGCAATCTCTCAAGGAAACATGGCGCCAGTGGACAATCTGCTGTTGGTTACTGGCAAAAGAGATGGAGGCATTGCTGCAAAAGCTAATGATTTGGGTAGTCCAGAAGGACAGAAACAGCAAATTGAAAGTAGGTGGGCCTTTACGCCAAGGGCATGGTCTGACGGCACCTCAGCTATCCACCATGTGGAAACTAAGCAGGTCTAGAACTGGCCTGATCATGGAGGGGAGACCACCTGGAAACTGCAGGTGGCCACCTTGAATTCTGCAATGGGAGAAAGGAGCCATGCAAATTTAACACATAAATAAATGCTTTCTAGTTAGGAAAGTAACAATGCAATAGTTCTATGCTAAAGGCTGTCTGAGTGACCTTTGAACGTGGGTTGGCCGGGTTTCTTGCCTCCTGAAAGACTTCATGAAGAACCTCGTTGCATGTGAGGCTGAGTAAGATGATGTGGAATTTCTGTCCATCATGTGGTTTCAAGTGACAGCATGGTCAGGTAGAAACATAGAAACAGAGCGAGTCAGAAGGGGCCTCCCGGGCCATCTAGTCTGACCTCCGGCACCAGCCGGCTCCGCTCATGACATGCCCACCATGTGCATGTCCATGGAACTTCTTGAGGTTACAGTCCTCAGTGGGTGGATATGTCCATGCAACCCATCCTAGAGATGCAGTCGAAAGGCAGCAAAACAAGCTATATCTGATGAAGCTAAATCTGGAATGGAACAGAGTCTGGAGGGGAGATTTTGTGAGAGCCCTGTGAATGCCACATTTGGCTCCTTGAGAGAAGAAAGAACAGCACTGGGACCCAGGATGGGAAATATAAATGCAAGGAGTGCATCCCTTCGGCTTTGCTCTCCATATCGCCGATTGCAAGGTAAAACTAAAGCACCACCCACCCCACTTTGCAACTGGTCCTATAATTAGGGGTTGAACCTTTGCTCATGAGGTACTGTCTGCCTGTAGCTCATTAAGTATGCCTTCATTGTTTCCTATGCAAATGAAGTTAATGAGAATTAGGAGCATAATGGAGCCCATTCACCGTTCTAGTTGGTGGAAAATGGGTTTGACTACCAATTTTCCATTACAGCTGTTTTGTAATTACTTTGGAGCTCTCTGAATTCTAATGGTGCTGCTGAGCTGCTCTGACAAATTCTTCTCTATCCACACATGTTCACACACATGCACAACCCCGTTAAAATGTGAGCCGCTGTGATCTGGAGACTAAAATAAGGTTTCTGCCGTGGCATGGGTAGAAATGGAAGAAATCCCCCATTATTATTGCAGGCAGCATGTGTACCCCTGACCCCCCCCCCCCATTAACTGCAAACAGGCACAGTTTTCTGATTTCTTTCTCTGGTGTAACACTACTCATGTTTTGCCTTTTGAGGAGATATTGGAAAAAGGGGGGTCTTTTCTTAAAATATATGGGCATTTGAATTCTTCAGCCTTTGGCTCATTTGTAGCATCATATAATTCTGGAGTCAGAAGGGAGCTTGTCAGTCATCCAGTTGAACCCTCTGTTCCATACAAGTTGTGCAATGCAAGGTACAAAAGTACCGGCTTTCTCTGCTGGAAGCTACGTAGCTCTTTCTCAGTGTGGCAAGTTCGTGAAACTCCACAGACACCATCCCTCTTCCTTTTGCAGACTTCCTCTTGTGCACACCCTGGTCTTAGAAAGTGAGCCAGGTGGGTGCTTGTGGAATGAAGGATGCACAAGCTGCGCCCTTTTGATACATCATGTGCGGCAGCACAAACAAGGGTTGCTGCACATGACACAGAGGAGGGAAGCCGCTTGTGCAGCAGACACATGGGGTGGAATTCCTGGTGAGCACCACATGCATGCTGGACATGCTCACTGGGAACTGGGACTCAGATCCCGGCTGGACATCAGGAAAGGTTTCTTCGCTGTCATAGCAATGTGAGGGTGGAACCAGCTGCCTGGAGAGGTGGGGAGCTCTCCCACACTGGAGAGACTGGACAGCCCTCTGAGTGGGATGGCGTGACTTGGTGCCCTGCAACAGCAGGGCGGGGGAGGGGGAGCCGATGGCCTTCACAGCCCCTTCCAACTCTACTGTTCTATGATTCTATTCCCCTCTAAACTCAAAGGGTGATGGGCATCCTATGCAAATAAATGCTTGAAATCCATCACAGAGGAGAGGCAGGATCGTTGGACTCGATGGCCTTCATGGCCCCTTCCAGCTCTGCTATTCTGTGATTCCACGATTCACAGCACTGGCAAAGCGGACCAGAAAGGATGCTATTGAAGGCATGGGTGGTCTGCCCGCCACTAGTGTTTGCGTGCTGCTTTGATTTAGCAATGGCATCACTGTCAGCTGATGGCGGGCATGTCATGAGTGGAGCCGGCGGGAGCCAGGGGTTCGACTAGACGGCCCAGGAGGCCCCTTCTGACCCACTCTGTTTCTACGACTGCTTTGGGATCTATATTTTTGCCTCTATGGTCAGAGCAGCAAAGCAATCCTAAGACGTTATCATGCTGTCTTGGTTTTCGCTGCTATTCTGCTAGCACCTGATGTGTGATTGGCAAGCACCCCCAGATATCTGGTCGGTCGGAGTGCAGGACATCCATGCATCTTCTGTCAACCTCAGTCACTGTTGCTCCATTGGTGACCAGCACCCAAGAGGCCAGAACTGGGAGGGGGTGGAGGCCAAGAATAGGGAACGGAAGCTTATCTAGGCCGTTGGGAGGAGATGGCTGTGGCGGGGACCATTGTGAGGAACAGAAGAGGCAGGCAAAGGAGGGAGGAGCTGAGGGCCTCTGGCCCAGGTGCAAAGCAGAGGTGGAGGCTGAATGTCAACCGAGAAAAGGTATCTGCTTTTCAAGCCATAGGTTTTCATGGAGCAACCCTATAAATATTTACTCTGGAGTAAGTGCCATGGAGGTCATGGGCATTCGACTCACCAAAGAGTGTGTGAACTCAGCCTACTATGCCGTGTGGATGTAGCAAAGGTATCTTTACTAACCTGTGTATTCTCCTTCACAGGCTGCCCTCAGCTCTACCTGCTATTTATTTGCTTACTGATTGACATATGGCATTTCTATACTTTTTCCCATCCAAACTTATTCTGAAGCAGTGAATCATTTGACGTCAAAACAAATACTGTTAAAAAGAATAGATAACACTTTAGCCAGGTTGAAACAGCCTTGTGACCAACGTTGGACAGCAAGGCAAGTCTCTTGGGGGAGGTAATTCCATAGAAATGGGGGCGCCACACTGAAAGACTGTCCCCTGAGTCACGTTTTTCAGGGGAAGCATTGCTTGCTGTTCCAAGGCCAACTGATGTTCATTTGGCTAGAGTGTGAAGGAGGGTCTTCTGGTGTCCATGACTGGCCCAGAGTCTGGTCTGAAGGCACATACGGCATCTGCTATGCTAAACTAAGCAAGTCTGGGGCTGGCCTGAGCTTGGAGGGGGGACCACTTGGGAGTCACATGCCACCATGGGAAAATGGTGGGATATGTAATGAGGAGGAGAAGAGGAAGAAGAGGAAGAGGGAGAAAAAGAAGGGGATAAATTGTGGATTATTTAGTTTTTGCCCACCTGTTTGATGACTGCTAGCATTGCTGGATACCCCTGTTTATTTTAATGACGTTTAATAATGTTGAGGTCAGACTAGATGGCCCAGGAGGCCCCTTCTGACTCGCTCTGTTTCTATGTTTCTATGTTTCTATTTACTGCTATTTTATCGATCGGTTTCATGGCATGTTAACATGTTTGTATCTAGCGAAGTACTTTGGATTTTTTTAATGAATGGTGTCTTAGAAATAATCTGAAATGTAATAAATAAATATCAGAATGGTTATCTGACCGAGGAAAGAAATTACAGTGTTGTGGGGAAGATACACTCAAGATAGGCAAATACACAGAGCTGAAAAACAATCTCAAAGCACTTTTCTCCTCATGTCCATTACAGATTGCAAGCTATTTTATCTTTTTGCGCGAAAATCCATCTGCAATTTTGTGTGCATCTTTCCAAAATTGTGCGCATTTTCAGAATGTGTGCATTCTTCTCCCATTCACTGAAGCATATCTATGTGCGTTTCTTTCATGTGCATTTTCAAATGTGCGAATGTTCCATTTTGGGCAGAGGGTCAGCAAATCACATCACAAGGTTGGAAATGTCTAGATTTATACTGCAGATTGTGTTTGACTCCATGTTTGTCCACGATTAGATCACCGCAGACGGGGACTGCAGCCAAGAGATTAAAAGACGCTTGCTCCTGGGGAGGAAAGCTATGGCAAATCTAGACAGCATACTAAAAAGCAGAGACATCACCCTGCCAACAAAAGTGCGTATAGTCAAGGCGATGGTTTTCCCAGTTGCAATGTATGGCTGTGAAAGCTGGACCATAAGGAAGGCTGAGCGCCGAAGGATTGAGGCCTTTGAGTTGTGGTGCTGGAGAAGACTCCTGCGAGTCCCTTGGACCGCAAGGCGATCAAACCGGTCAGTCCTAGAGGAGATCAACCCTGACTGCTCTTTAGAAGGCCAGATCCTGAAGGTGAAACTCAAATACTTTGGCCACCTAATGAGAAGGAAGGACTCCCTGGAGAAGAGCCTGATGCTGGGAACAATAGATGGCAGAAGAAGGAGGGGATGGCAGAGGACGAGGTGGCTGGATGGGGTCACTGAGGCAGTTGGTGTGAGCTTGGGTGGACTCCGGGGGATGGTGGAGGACAGGAAGGCCTGGAGGAGTGTTGTCCATGGGGTCGCAATGGGTCAGACACGACTTCACGACTAACAACAACAACAACAAACCAGAAACTGCAAGCTGGTTAAATCTTGATAAAGAAGAAACTGAAACAAACTTACAGTGCATCTTTCTGTTAAGGGAAGGAACCGTAACATGTCTGTGTGAATGGACTCAGCGGAATAATACAATTCCATATTGGACGGGGTAAAAATGTTTTAAATAAATAAAAAGAATCTAGATTTCACACCATTGATTTGAACGGCCCAGTTGCATGCCACTGGCTGACCATCTCCGGCTCTTTAAAGGCATGTTCCCAGATTCACAAGTCAGTCGGAGTCACACTCTGAGTGATGGTGAGCCTGCCCCATGTCATCAGTCCTTTAGATGAGGTCTTTAAGGTATTATGCTCCTGGAAATGGAGCAACACACATTGCTTCAATTTTAAAGTTCACTTCCTGATTTTACACTTTTTAATTTTATGCTCTGACCTTCCTGGAGTCTTAAGGAAATGGCAATATTGAAAAAGAAAACCCTACATAACAATAATCATAAATACAAAATGGGTAGAAGAAATAACTCTCTCGATTAAGCACCTGTGTTCAGGACGGAGCTAATACCAAGTTCTTTATATCTTCCCTACTATGAGCCACATTTTAATTGAACACAAAATTCAAAAGGTCAAATTCATGTAAAATTTAAAGGCCATTTTTATTATTTGACATGGAACAAATTGTAACTTTATATTGCCTTTAGATGCAATTTTGTTTGATGAAAATTAGATTAAGCTAAAATCAAACACACCCTTTTAAGGCATTCCGATGAAATGTTAGAATGTAGCATGCTGTAGAATGGCATCTCTTGGTTTCCTCCATAAATATCAAGGAAAATATTGGATAGAAAGTACATTCACTCATTTGCATTAATACAAATGAGAACTATTAAGTTTAGCTGATTAGCATATTCATATGTATGCTAGGTGCCACATATTCAAAATAGTCTCTGATTACAGGCCCGAAGTATTACATTTAAAAGCGGAACCTTTCAAACTCTAAGCGAGCCGCTCATTATATTTCAGAACAGAACATAAATGGAAACAATTTAGAAAGTGAAGACACAGTAGATCCAATCATTTTTCCCCACTTTAATTTGCACAAAACACACAATGGGGAAAATTTTTTAAGAAAAGAAGTAAACATAGACAAATTTAAGCAACAGAAGAAACTGACTATTCATTTTTCTGTTTAATTAAAATGATGTTGGTTCATGGACTGCAAATGTAGGGTGACTTTGTTCCACAAATGTTGACATGACATCTGAGCAATGACGCAACGGGTTAAGTGAGTCTAACTTCCTCTAAAGAGATTCTTGGCTTGAGTCTCTTTACTGGAGACTAGGATGCATCCCTTGAAAATTCCTGAATTTCTCCAGAACAAGGGTGACCACTTGCACAATGCAAAATGGAAGTGGGTCCATGAACTTCTGGTGATGAGGACTTCCACAGGACTGTCTTCCACTTGAATGAATCTTTTATTGAAAGTACCAACCCATCAGATCCCAGTTTCAGGAGAAAGACCCATCAAGACTGTTGCCCACTGCATTAGCACCTGGGCAGCAAGCTGAGCAGGTAGGCAGCAGGGGCTCTCCTCCGGGAGCCTTCCGTAAGAGATATCAGGAAGCAAAGTACCCAAAAGAGGGCCTTCTCTGCGGTGGCACCCCATCTGTGGAATGCGCTCCCCAGAGAGGCCCGCCTGGCACCGTCGTTATTTGTTTTTCAGCGCCAGGCCAAGACCTTTTTATTCAAACAGTATTTTAATAATCTTTAATATTTATAGTTTTAATTATGCAGCCAGTGTGTTTCCAAGTTTTAATTGTAATTGTAATTTTATTTGTTTTATTTATTTGTGTTGTGAGCCGTCCCGAGGCTGTGTAGCAATGGGGACGGCATATAAAAACTTTAAATAGATAGATCGATCGATCAATCGATTGATCATTGGCTTTTGCTCTGTGGTGGGAAAAGCTGTGTTTCTAGATAAGCTGGAATAATTATTGCAATTATTTCTGCAGGAAGATACATATGCTATGCAAATGCTATGAAACTGCTGTCCAATTTTTCTCTCTCCACTTTTGGTCACCTTGCACCTTTCTCTTCCATCCTTCAGGTCAGTTTTGTTTTGTGTTGCCTTCGCTGTGATCCAGCTGAGTACATTTGGCTGGGTCAGCTTTATAGATCCATTTTTCGGTCATGGTGGCAACGGCAAGAACAACCACTGTTATTATAGGCTTTGTTTTTATTACACCAGCTGCCCTTGAAGTTTTACTGAAGAGCGCCATAAAAGTATTTTAAAGAAAATACATTGTGATTGAATTAAGGGAGTTGCTTGGGTCGCGGGGAGGAAATGCCCGAAAAGTGGAGTGGAGGAGCAGCAGCTACAGTTGTGTGTGAGTTCTTCAAGATTCGCCCTGGTTCTCTTACTCATTCCATTCCTAGCCTGAATTCCCACTTGCAAGCTAGCAATCTCTAGGCTCCTCTGATCTTTTAAACAAATTCTTGGCTTTCCATGAGCTACATTACATCAATCATTTAACCGTAGAGTTCCCTCAAGTGTGTGTGTGTGTGTGTGCAAACAGAGAGAGAGATTGAGAAAGGAAACATTGGAATTGTCACTCCATTTTAATGGGGTTGCAAATGGAGCTATAAGCTCATACCCTTCCTGGAGTATCATTCCCTTTGGCAACTCTACCCAACTGCATTTCTCTTGGTTAGCATTCTTTAATGCACTGCAAAGCGCCCACACACATTAATTGCAGGGTGTATGTGCCGGACTTCACTAGACAGCTGCACAGAACAGTTGGTTCATAACAGCATCCATCTCGCTCAGTTCTTTGGCAGGAAAATTCCTTGGTTCCCCAAAATAATGTGAACTACAGGCACTTCGGGTTCCTGTAATTGAAGTGTGCATAGACACAGAGTCAGCTGTTTGACACAACTGGAAATAGATTTCTTTACTTTCCTCGGTAATTTGAGCGTATTTTAAGGCACTAGACACATGGGGTTAACCCTTTCCTTCTCAGTAGGGCTGAACAGTGATGGCTTAACTTGTGCTATGTTAAACTTTGGGTCAACAAGCCCCTCCCGTTTTCAATGAATTTTTGTACTTGTTGCAAGCTTGTTCGTGCCATGTGGACGCCATTCTTTCTTAGAAGTGTTCCCCATGTTCCTCATGCCCTTCCACTCCTCAGCTTTATTTCCCCACACGAATATGTGCAAATGGAAACGATGCATCATGTGAATCTACCCCGACCTCATTCGTGTGATGAGATGGAGATGATACTCGTGTCTGGGGACATCACAGATGCCTGTTGACCAAAGCACCTGGGTCATCACAGCCAATCTGATCAAAGGCTACTGTGGTGGCTTGTTGTTTTAGGGGCTTGATCCTTGCTTGCAGCACATGTTCCCGGCCCTCCATGGCAAGCTTATAACTACTAGAAGAGTCCTACAGTATCTCCCCTTAGTCTTCCCTTCCCAAGGCTAAACATGCCCACTCCTTCCAGACCCTCCTTCAGGGCTTTGTTTGCAGTCCCCAGATTATATTTGTGGCTCTCCCCTGAACCTTTTCCAGTTTCTCTGCACCAACTGGATGTGGCAGTCAAGATGAAGCCTAACCAGGGGAACTCTTAGTGATTAGTCAATCCTTAGTCAATCCTTCTTCTTTCTCTCCATCTCCATCTTCTTCTCCCCTCTTCCCCTTCCCCTCCCATTGCATGCATATCCCATGCGTTTTCCTACTTTCAAGGAACCCAAGATGGTGTACATAGTTCTCACAGTTTTGCATAGTACACAATGCAGCTCAAAATAGCATCTCTCTCTCTCTCTCTCTCTCTCTCTCTCTCTGTCTCTCTCTCTCTCTTTCAGCTACATCACAGTGTTGATCCCATTCTCAGTGGCATCTTTATATATTCCTTTAAGATGAGCCCTCCACTGGGAAGCACAGAAAACCATCCCCGCTCCCCAATTTCCCAGGTTGTCTCATCCCTGGGAGTTCTGAAGATGTACATTTCTTGTTTAATGATATTGGGAAGCTGCTGTATGTGAAGGATGGAAGTAAAGTTATCCATTATGTAAATAACTGTCAAGTGGTACATTACAGACTGAACAAACCTACTCGGCGTGTGATTAAGGCAGTGTGATTAAAGACATCAATGACTTTGGCGTACCTTTGTGTTAAAAGGAAGTGGTTTAAGACTAGAGCCTCCGACATAATTTTGAGGGGCTTTTAAAGTGCATTTGCTAAGTCCACGTTTTCTCACCACCTCTCTCTCTCTTTCTCTCTCTCTGTCTCTCCTCCCCCCGCCTTTCTTTCTATGTTTAGATCCCTTGAATGGGAAGAACAAAAACCCCCTGAGGGACAACTTGAAAGAGGTGTTTTCTTACCTTCGCACATGCTGTGCACTGAAAAGGGTGAAGGGGGTGGCGAGATAATGCACACCTTAAAGGAGGGGGCCATTATGAAAAGCCTTTTAAGAGGATTTTCAAAGCTCTGATTTATTTACTTCATTTCCCCTTTTTGTTTATTTATGAATCAGCAAATGGAAATAATTTGGCTTGATCAAAGAAGCTGCGATGCAGAGCAGGAGGTCACTGTGCCAATTCAAGACATGCGTGGGTTTTATTTTGCTTTTGGTGCTTTGGTTTAAGAGGAAGAGGGGTTCACGTATGAGGGGAAGAGAGCTTGCAAGGGGCACTCAGCAAAGTGGGAATAGGTTGCCTCCACTTGCGTCCGTGGAACAAACCGGAAGGGACTTCAGCATCCCAGCTCTTCGCAGTGGTTCCAGGCCTAACACAGTTTTGCAAAGAGTTCCAGGTTTCCAGATGAGGATCTTGCAATTCTCAGGAAGCAGCACTTCCTTTGTGAGACTCTGTGCAAATTTGAAATGCTCACCCAAGGCTTCTTTACTAAAAATAAGAGCTTTAAGCAAAAGCATGCTGGAAATGTGTCATGTTTTGGACACATCCTTTCGCCTCTCAGTCCTGCCCAGTGCTAGAACTGGTCCTTCCAAAGCTTCCATGATATGGTGCAGAAACGTTTTCACCTCTGACTGGAGAGTTGATGAAGAGACAAAGGCACTATCTCCGGCTAATTCCATTCATTTCAATGGCAGTACGACTAGGCAGAAATGTTTATCAGTCCCAACGAGAAATTCCATCACAAGCCACAGAAGAACTTGGAGAAGAGGCTTGAAAGGGGGATTAAAGGGAGTTTAATAAAAATAGATAGGATGAATATATTTTCTGCTCCTCTGTACAAGATGAAACCATCAGCAGTCCCTTCAACATGACACAGCCCTGATTCTAACCCCTCCCCCTAGTACTGCCACCTCCCTATTCCTGCCTGCTGCTGAAGTCTAGAGCTTTCAAAACATGCTTCGTGTCATGTGTGTTCCTGTGGAATGTCCTCCCATGTGTGCCCCCTCCAGATGAAAATTGTGGCAATCTTGAGAGGAGTTTTATACATGAACCTGTTTACACATTTTTACTGCTTCTGTATTGTATTTAGTGCACACATCCATCCATTTATATTGTCTTGATATTGTATTTGGTGCATCTCTTATGGAAACCACACAGATCTGATGATATCTGATTGGTATATAAATAGTTCCAATAAAAGCTAATAAATCAAAGAGGCCTGCAAGAAAAAGGACGCACGTGTTCCATGCATGGTTAAGCAGGGGGTGCCTCCAAAGCAGTCGGGGGAAACTCAGGGAGCACCCCCTGGCCTTGCAGTCCCGGAGCAGAGAAAGGCTTGAATGCAGCAAAGCATCAGATGGCGGAAGCAAAGTGGCTTTATCATCAGGCCTTGTTGTAATTAAAATGATCAAGGAATTGGCAACAGCACAAAGTGATCGGTACAGAAAAATAACCAAGGAAAAGCAACAATGAAGTGCCATCATCAGATGCTCCAGCAAGAGTCCTTTTGGGCGCATTTCATGAATATTCCTGACCCGAACCACGCTCAGCATTCCTCTGATTGAGTCCACCATGTTATTTATTTATTGAGTTATTTGTCTAAAGCTTTTATAGACTGTCCTTCACTAAAAGTCCCAGATGGTACCACAATAAAATAAAAGTACAGCATCAAACAACAAAATTGAAATAAAAAGCCTTCTTAAAACATTTTAACATTGGGAATATAAAAGGGTTTTAGCCTGGGACAGAAATGAAAAAAAAGTGTTGGCACCAGGAAAACCTCTTTGGGGAGCATATTCCATAACCGGGGTGCCACCACCGAGAAGGCCCTTCCCCAGGTAGCCACTCTCCTAATCTTCAAAGAGGGCCCCAGAAGAAGGACATCTGACCCAGATCTTAGGGGGTGGGCAGGTATATATGGAAGGTGGCACTCCTTCAAATATCCAGGTCCTAAGCCACTTAGGGCTTTATAAGTCTTCACTAGCACTTTAAATGAGCACTGAAGAATTGAGGCCTTTGGATTGTGGTGCTGGAGAAGACGCCTGTGAGTCCCTTGGACCGCAAGGAGATCAAACCAGTCAGTCCTAGAGGAGATCAACCCTGATTGCTCTGTAGAAGGCCAGATGCTGAAGATGAAGCTCAAATACTTTGGCCACCTAATGAGAAGGAAGGACTCCCTGGAGAAGAGCCAAATGCTGGGAACAATTGACAGCAAAAGAAGAAGGGGAGGGCAGAGGATGAGGTGGCTGGATGGGGTCACTGAAGCAGTCAGTGTGAACTTAAGTGGACTCCAGGGGATGGTGGAGGACACAAAGGCCTGAAGGAGCGTTGTCCACTAGCAAGCAAACAAGCTCCATAAATGTTGGCACCAAAGGCTGAGCAAACATGTCAACTTTGCAGATGTGTTCTTCTCCACCATGACACAGAAAAAGTGTGCCGGCATCACAACACTGGCACAGAGAACAATGATGCAACTGTATCTGGGCTTCAGCCATCTCTACAGATGGGGTTTAACTCCTCGTACACTGGACACAACTGGGGATCTTAGAGAAATCTGTGACGGCCTCGAAAGAATTCAGGACCATCCCACTAATTGCACTAGTGTTCCCCAAGCGGCACAAAATCTGCTCGCATGCAGACCGGTGTTTTATGCTTTGGAACTGCATAAAACTTTGATCACAGCAAAAAATACAAAAACTGGGAAAGTACTGACGAAAATGCACATTTTCTTTCATAGGATAAAGGCATGAAAATGTGCATGAGGTTGTTTGCGCATTTGGGGATTGCCAGCTCCCTTGTGCCTGGTCAGGGGGTGGTGTGAAATTGTGGAGTCAATGGGAAGTGGACATAGTTTGGGAATGGTTCAGATACGGCTTCCCTGTGCTGGCCCCATCCTGCTCACAACGCCACTCTCTTCTCCACCAACATTTCTTCATTGGATCTACCAGTCCTGCCAATGCCCTGCCCTTTGACCACTCCATGTTTTGAAAGCCGTTGAGCAAAAAGCCATCAGTGCTCCTCTCCTTCAGTGGCCCTGCATCCTCATCCTCATTGCCACCAGCTGCAATGGCTTCTTGTCCTCTGTTTTCTTGCCTGATGCGCAGCGAGCCGGTGAGCCTGTAAGCCCTCCTGTTCCACCTTCTCACAAATGTTGTCTGTAGGAGGCAGGTGGACAGAAGGTGTAAAAAAGGGCAGAGGAGGAGAAACACACCGGGGTCTTTGCTCACGTGCGGGCTTCTAGTCACTGCTCATCCATGCCTACCTTAGATGCCAGTCCTGGTTCTGCTGGTCCATCTTTCATGCCAGTGGCATAGTTTGAGGAGTATTTCCAGCAACTCCTATAGCATCTCAGCTGGAGGAAGTCAAGTACAGAAATTGCCCTCTAATTGCTTTATCTGTGGAAAGAAAAACAAACCAGCACATCCCAATTTGTACAATGCGCACAATGGCTTTATGAAGCAAAATTACTTCTCACCATGTGTGTTTTAACTAATCCTCTGGAAAAGGAGAAGAGAAGACTGAACATTTCTGTACATCTCACGCCACCTGCTCCCCATCCTGGAGCCTGTAAATGGCTGCAACTTTGAAGACAGTCCTGGGAGAGTCTGAAAAATACCAAACTATGGAAGATCTGAAACCTAGTGGGGTCCACTGTCCCATTGACATTGGCTTTTATTTTCTCTCCTGTTTCACTTTCAACAACTGGATGCAGCCATACAGTCCTGTCATTTTAAAAAAAGTTGCATGGTCCACTCCTCTTACGTATCTTGTATGGATCTACACAAACTGTGAGTATTGGTACCTGCAGTTGTTCATTGTCTGTGGTCTGAATTGTTAGATGTCCTGGGTTTTGGGGTTATTTTATGAGCGGCCTTGGGCACAGTTAAAGAAATGAAAGAATGAACAAAAGGAGGCATGAATGAAGAACGGTGGTTCCTCAGGCCTCCAGGCATCTTCTGTGGGTCACCAGATTTTTCGCAGTCCTGGCAGGGAGGTCCTCCGATCCCAGACTCTGCGCTGTCCCCATCGCAGTACTTGTGGCACAAACTGCTGTCTGGATGCAGGGAGGGGAGGATGCTGGGGCCATCTGCCTCCAGAATCCCTCGCAGTGTCGCAGCCTTCTTCTATCCCTCTCCCTGACAAAATGGCCGTCTGGAGAAAATGCGTGGGCCAAGTTGCAGTGATGATGGGGACTGTGGGAATCGCTGTGCCTCGGTCCTGCCACTGAATCCTCAGAGGCCTCCAGGTTCAGAGCCTTCTGTGCATCTAGGCAGTGTTGGTGGCAGGGAATAGAGTGCAACTTCCTTCTCGGGATTCAGTGTAATCGCATTTTGCTTTGCAAAGCACCTGAATCTGAACTGTTCACAACCCGTCCAAATCACAAGAGGTGGTAGTTCCTTTATCCGTCCCATTAGTCAGACCTCACCTGGAATACTCTGTCCAGTTCCGGACACCAAGATTTAAGAAAGAGGCAGGAAAATTAGAAAGGGTCCAGCAGAGGGCAACAGAAATGATCCAGGGTTTGGAAACACTGCCCTGTGAGGAGAGACTGAGAGAACTGGGCATGTTCATCCTTGAGAAGAGAAGGCTGAGGGGGGACATGATATTCCTCTAGAAGTACCTCAAAGGCTGTCACAAGAAGGAAGGTAAAGACATCTTCTTGCTGATGCCAGAGTGCAGGACACGGAATAATCAAGTCAAGCTGCAACAACCCAGATTCAGGCTGGACATCAGGAAGAGCTTCCTCACTGTCAGAGCAATATGACAGTGGAACCAGCTGCCTAGAGAAGTGGTGGGCTCTTCCACACTGGAGACATTCAAGGAGAAACTGGACAGCCCTCTGAGTGGGATGGTGTGACTTGGTGTCCTGCAACAGCAGGGGGTGGACTGGATGGCCTTCATGGCCCCTTCCAACTCTACTATTCTATGAGTCTATGAACCCCAAATCTGGATCCGAGTGTGTTTTAATTAAGAAAAGGACTTCATATTTTCCGGATCTTGTGCTTTCATTTGAACATCCTGTGTGTTTATCTATTTTGGGGGAAAACACATGCAAGTTGAAATTTGCATTTTCAGAAACAGTGCTTGTTTTCTCATTTTAGTCAAAGAAGGATAAGTGCATCATTTTGAAAATGTGCACCCAATATTCATGGCCCCCTCTCAAATTTGCACTTTTCCTCATTATATGGCTCCCTTTTCCAAAAAAGGAGAGTCTGTTTACTCTTAAAAGACACAAGGAAAGCCAGGAGTAAACCAGACTGAGCTTTGAAGTGACATTTGGAGAACTTCCGTGAGCAGGATCATTCCAGGTTTTCCCATTCCTAGTTAATGCTCACAAAACATCATTTGGTAAAGCAACTCTCCTCACACACATACAAGGACACATATAAATCAATTCGAAGTGGAGATATAAGAAGAATTCTCATTATTTGCCTCCACCAGGTTCCAAGCAGACAAATTTCAGTCTCGGTGGAACTAGCCCTGAAGAAGACACTGATTGTTCTTCAAGTCTGTGTGTAGGAAGACTAGGCTTTCATTTTGTTTACCAGTTCCACCGGATGGCAGATATTCCTTTGAAATGTTAGAGATTTTCCATGCAACTGCTACTAGATATCCCAAGGGGACTCCAAAAATGTCACCCACTGCATGGGGAGATGGAGCAAACACGCCAGTCTTCTCCCCAGTGCTCTTGGCCTTTCCAGTCAAGGCAGGAGACAGAAGATGAAAACTGTCTCCGTCTCTCAGATCATGGAGGAAAGTGTTTTCTCTCCTCCCTGTTTGCTGACTGTCTGCAGTCATTAATACTTAATGTGTCTCTGGCAGTGCCCCTTTCTTGATTATCCTTTAATAATCCTGATGTCACAAATGGTTACCTGGGAACACTTATAATGCTTTTCTTCTTCCTCGTCTCTATTAATGCTAAGGGAAACATCACTATTACAATCATCCTTTTAATCACAACCCATCATATTTCTCCAACTCAAAAGCAAGACATGTTCTTACACCTCCTTTCTATTCCATGAATCTGATGTTGTGTCAGGATGCACCAAGATATCTGACCCACAGATCTTTTGGATTTGTCATTATTATCATCATTTCTGTACTGCCCCATACCCAAAGTTCTCTGGACAGTTTCTGGCATTTGATATTACCCTTCCCCAATCTGCTGATCTCCAGATGGTCTTGGATTTCACTTCCCATTATCCACAACCAACATGGCTTAGGACTGTTGGAGCTACAGTCCCAAACATCTAGAAGGATCCTGGTTGAAGAAAGGCATTTTGTATATTTCAGTTTCTACTAGACTTGCTTCTGTTTTAAGTGGGCACCCCACAGGATGAAAACCGGAGAGGTACATGGTAGATTTTCCTTCTAACATGGAATAAAAAGGGTAAAACATATGTTTGAAAACAGAGCTAATCATTTTTAATAAGCTTCTGATGTCAGCACAAGTAAGGGAAGCTCTAAAATAATATTAGGAAGGACAGAAGTGGTTCAAGAATATGGAACTGAACTCCTGTGCTTAGAAAGCTATGACGAGAAACATCTGACATCAAGAACCCCTGTTGGGCATTACTGACCTGGTTCGCCTGCACGTGAGAGCTCCACCTCTGATATTATGGGTGGTTTCTTGGCCTTACAGATGCTCACATGTAGAGTTCCACTCCATCCAGGAGTTCACATGTGCAAATGGGAGAGCAAAGTCACAGAATTAATGCTGCGTGGCAAGACTGCACGGTGCAGTGCAGGTCACATGCACAGGCTGGCAGGTTTTGAAACAACTGAAAAGGGCTCTTGCGTAGGTGAATGTAGAATCAAACTGTAGAATCAGCATGAAAACAACCCGATTATTATCCCTACCCTTCTTTCCCCTATTGTGAGGAACCACAAGCCAGCTTTCATTGATCTGTTGTACCCTCACAGCAAGAGTCCTGTGAGATAGGTTAAGCTGAGAGTGACATCCTGAGCTCAAGTCACCAAGTCACCTTCATGTCTGATTGAGGACGAGAACGCGTAGCTCCAAGGTCTCCAGCCTACATTCTCACCATTTATTTATTTATTTATTTATTTATTTATTTATTTATTTAACAAATTTGTATGCTGCCCCCTTGCAAACAAGCCTCGGGGTGGCTAACAACATAGAAGAGTACAATTTAAAAACAATACAATAATTTAAAACTGGCCCATCTCAAGGTCTAAAAAAATAAAAATATATAAATATAGCAATAAATAACAATATAAAATTAATAATTTAACAATTAAAATATTTCTTAAATAAAAAGGTCTTTGCCTGTCGCCGAAAAGCAAATACTGACGGCGCCAGGCCAGCCTCTCTGGGCAGCGCATTCCATAGGTGGGGCACCACCGCAGAGAAGGCCCACCTCTGGGTACTCACCCTCCTTATTTCTCTCACAGAGGGTTCCCAGAGGGCATCAGCTGCCGATCGTAGGGGGTGAGAGGGCATATATGGTTGCAGGTGTTCCTTTAGGCAACCAGGACCCAAGCCATTAAGGGCTTTATAGGTAAGAAGCAACACCTTGAATTGGGCCCGGACTTCAATGGAAAGCCAGTGTAGCTGACGGAGAACTGGGGTGATGTGAGAACCACACCCAGTCCTTGTCAGCACCCTGGCAGCTCTGTTTTGCACCAATTGAAGTATCCGGGCCGTCTTCAAGGGTAGCCCCATGTAGAACGCGTTACAGAAGTCTAAACGGAAAGTCACCAATGCATGTGTCACTGTCGCCAGGCAGTCGAACTCCAGGAAGGGACGCAGCGGATGGATCAGCCGAAGCTGATGGAAATCACTCCTCGCCACCGCTGACACTTGGTCCACGAAGGTCAGCTCTGGGTTGAGGAGCACTCCCAGGCTGCCGACCCTGTCTTTCAGAGAGAGTGCAACCCCATTTAAGACTAGGGTCATGTCCCCCACTCAGAGGCCCGACCCACCCACCAACAGGACCTCCATCTTGTCAGGATTGAGCCTCAGTTTACCATACCATCTCACCATACCGGCTCTCAGTTACCCAGTTACGATGCAAAACCCTTTCCCAACAACACCACCAACAAAGCAAAAAACGCCAGTCTTTGAAAATGCTGAAAGAATGGAAGCTGAAAAAATAAAAAGTCAGGCCAAGTCCATCTAGCTCAGTGTTCTTGTCCAGAGAGTGTCCAAACAGCTGCCCACAGAGACATAAATGCTACAGCACCTCTCCACTCAAGTTCACCATCAACCATGCATGTAGCCACACTTCCTCTACTATTAGAGTAGAGTATAACCGTCCAGATGGATAGCCCTGAATAGGCTTCTCCTCCATGAATTTCTCCAATTCCATTTGAAGGTCATCTTAATTGGTGGCGATCACAACATCCTGTATTAGTGAATTCCATAGTTTAAGTATGGGCTGTGTAAGAAGTCCTTCCATTGCTCTATCCCGAGTCTCCCACCAAACAGCTTCACAAAGCAATCCTGGTTCTACCATGTGTAAACCGTTCTGAGAGCAATGGTATAGAAAGATCTTTACTAAATAAACAAAAGGGTTCATATGAGCGCACTAATGAAAGCAGGCTTTTAAATTTATTTTTAAAGTGAATATTGGTTCAGATGATACTTTAGTTCTGGCAGAAAACAGCAATACATTGAAATAATTCCTGATGAAAGGGAAAGGAGAACTTGCAAAATCAGGACTGTAGTTGAACGTGCGGAAAACAAAAATTATAACTACAGAAGAATTATACAACGTCCGTGTCAATAGTGAAGAAGGAGAAATTGTGAAAGGTTTTGCATACCTTGGTTCAGCCATCAATCTGAATGGAGACAGCAGCCATGACATTAGAATATGGAAACTTCGAAGGGAAGCCATGAGGGAAATAGAAAAACCCATCAAGCGTAAAGCTGTTTCACTGGAGGCCAAGGCTGAGATCATCCACAGTACTGTATTTCCAGTCACCATGTATTGGTGTGAAAGCTGGACAGAGAAGAAACTTGAGAAGATAATGCATGCATTCAAAACATGGCACTGGAAAACACCTTTGGGAAAGTCTTGGGCTTACAGAAGGATGAGCAAGTGGGAGTTAGATCAAACCAAACCAGAACTCCTTCTGGAAGCAAAACTGGGGCTATTGCACTCCAAGAACATCATGCCAGGGTTACACTCACTGGAGAAGACAATCATGCTACGGAAAGTAAAGGGCAGAAGAAGAACAGACAGTCCAAGGAACAAATTGATGGATTCCAGAGCTTCAGATTTAGCTTCAGCTCACCCACCTGCAATACTGAATAATATTACTGGACTACCTTAAAAGTTTATCGTGCAGCTTTACAAGAAAAAGGCTATCAGGTCCTTTGGATAACATTCAGAAACGTTCTACAACTGGTGATCATTATTACTGTTGTTATTGTTATCACAACCACTGCTGCTGCATAGTGGGTTGAGTCCAGGTTAATGCTGTGGCATTTCCCCCTTCCCACGCTGGCCCTTCAAGCTCCTGAAAATACAGGGAGTCAGGATAATTGTTAAACTGTGCCAATGGCGAGGTGTCCCCAAGAGCCACTGACGTGACCTTTCTCTTATGGTTCCCTTCTTCTCATGGAAGTTCATTTCTCTTACAGAAGTCAAATCATTTTGAAGCATTGGACAGTTCTACCAACCAGTCACGTGCAGAGCAAAGGACAGAGTTGGATCAGAAAAGCAAATTTAAACTTTTTTTCCCCTGCCAACTTGCTTAGCATCCCACTGGGATGAACTCAGAATGAACCTGAAGAGAATGATTTTTGGTAAAGTTCAAAAGTGCATTTCACTTTTTATTTCACATATTGTTCCCAATTCCGTGCCTCTCAGCGTCAAGTATTTGAACATGAAATTCTCCAGAAGATCAGATGTTACAAGGCTAAAAGCAAGGCTAAGGGAAAGAATGGCTGGAAATTAGGAATTTAGGGGTGCAATTTAAAGCAAGTTTAGAAAGGAACAAAGCCCCATCCTTGAGAATGTGTGGTAGTCGTGTTTATCCAGCAGTTTATTCCATATTTATTCAGTTTATTCCATGTGTATGAATATTTTGCAGGGCAGTTCTAATCTTTTCAATCCTTTCCACAGTGTGAAATTCCATAACCCAGACCCTGTTTTACCACCCTCTGCCTTCATCCCATATGTTTGTGTAGCTTGGCTCACATTGCAATGTATACGTTGTCGTCGTTACATGCCATGAAGTTATCACTGACTAATGATGACCTTATGAATGATGACCCTACAAAACATCTTTTCCTCAATAACCCTGCTCAGATCTTCTAAACTCAATGCTGTGGCTTCCTTTATGGGATCCATTCAACTCATATTTGGTCTTCTTGGCCTCCAACTTACCCTACTATCATTGTCTTCTCAATGGATCATGCCTACTCAAGTTGTGCCCATGAAGTACCACAGTCTCAGTTTCATCATTTTTGCTTCCAGGGAATGTTCTGGCTTAAGTTGATCAATTGACACAAAAGGAAACCTACACGCCAGTCCTTCTAGGATATTGTCAAAACCTGACTTGTCAAAAATGGCCCCAAATACCAGCTTCCTGTCTGTTACAGTTTTGTTTCTGATATCCCTGGAGTAATAAATTGGATCCAGATTTGCCAAAGGATAGTTTTGTGGGGTACTTTTATATCCCAAACAAAGGCACAAAAGGAGATTAAGCATGGATTATCTCAATCACTTTTGAAAGCAGACAGGCTGAGCTTAAACCACCAACAAGCAGAATGAGGAGCTGTTGTGCCAGGGGTGGGGGGATGATGCTGTTTTAAGTTCAGTGGACTAAACTATTGCTGTGCTGATTAAAAGTCAACGTTCAGGTCAAACACTGATTTGCAGACTGTATTGTTATGCATAGCCTTAGGAAGAGTACATCTTAAATTAGCTTCAAATTAAATTTTAAATCCTAGCTGAAACCTGAAAACCGTTCATTTGCTGATATAAAACTTCTGGGGGAAATATTCAGCCAAACAAAGGCCTTTCATATGCAACATTGGCCTTGCTCGGGATACTTCTTTCTGGGGTCAGATATGACCCCCTTCTGCAACTAGTGCTAGGATTCATTTTGATGCAGAATGAAGAATGAAGACTTACAAGATCCAGCTATGTCGGTAAGGCAATTTACAGTTTGGGACCAGAAGGAAAAGTATTCTGTCTATGCTGTTTTGAACTATGATGGTTCAATACAAAATGCATCTCCTCAGTAGCAAAGCCCACTGAGTTCAGCAGGATTTACTCCTTGGGTTGCATGTCCAGGATTGCAGTCCCAAATGATTCCCATTCTAAGTTATTAGCTCCGATACCTGGGGACCCTGATGCAGGTAGAAAAGAATAAAGAGGAGGAGGAGGAAAAATGCCTCAGAACTACCTAATGACAGGGGAACAAGTCATACTAGTTCATGTTTTTGACAGATGGGTAGAAACAGGCATCTAAATCAAAATTATAGTGTAAATTGACTCCTGTTCTCTCTCGTTTTGTGTAATAGAGCTGGACAGCTTACAATGCTGCAGAGGAATGAGCATTAAATTACCATCCACCATTTCTAGACAAAAGACGCCTTAGGAAATGCACTTTGTTCTTTTGCATTTAGGAACATGTAGTCAAGCTCTAGAATGGGTCATTAAACACACACACACACACACACACACACACACACACACACACCATGTTTACCTTTCACTTTCAGTGTGTTCAAAGCCCTTCACTTACCAGGTCATATTGTAATCATTGCAACAGGCCTGCAAATAATATTGGCACTGCTTTCCTTGAGAATGACTTGTGAAGTGTCAGGCGCTGAAACGTTTTGTGCCTTGGTCACATTTGGAGCCTAGTTTCCTTTCTTTCTATGCTTGTAACAACCATGTAAAGGAGATCAGCTTGAGGAACAAAGCATTGGACCTGAGTCTGCAAAGGAACTCCCTTGTAGGGATTTGAACCAAGGGTTCCCCATTCTGAGTCCAATATCCACCACACCACAGACCCCAAGAGAGATGGCAAAGGCAGGAAAATTCTCTTTACTGGGGCTTAACAGTGGTCCTCTCACTTCCTGGAAAATAGATGGGGAAGAAACGGAGGTAGTGACAGATTTTATTTTCCTGGGCTGCAAGATCACCGCAGACGGGGACTGCAGCCAAGAAATTAAGACGCTTGCTCTTTGGGAGGAAAGTGATGGCAAATCTAGACAGCAGACTAAAAAGCAGAGACATCACCCTGTGGGCAAAAGTGTGTATAGTCAAGGCTATGGCTTTCCCAGTTGCAATGTATGACTGTGAAAGCTGGACCATAAGGAAGGCTGAGCACCGAAAGATTGAGGCCTTTGAGTTGTGGTGCTGGAGGAGACTCCTGTGAGTCCCTTGGACAGCAAGGCGATCAAACTGGTCAGTCCTAGAGGAGATCAACCCTGACTGCTCTTTAGAAGGCCAGATCCTGAAGATGAAACTCAAATACTTTGGCCCCCTAATGAGAAGGAAGGACTCCCTGGAGAAGAGTCTAATGCTGGGAACAATAGATGGCAAAAGAAGAAGGGGGCGGCAGAGGATGAGGTGGCTGGATGGAGTCACTGAAGCAGTTGGTGTGAGCTTAGGTGGACTCCGGGAGATGGTGGAGGACAGGAAGGCCTGGAGGAGTGTTGTCCATGGGGTCATGATGGGTCGGACACGACTTCACGACTAACAACAACAAACAACACAAGTGGAGTTAGAACAATAGAAGTGGAGCCTACAGTGGAGAGACTTTGCCATAACAGTGTCATTCTCCAGAACAAGTGTGTGTGTGATTCAGGCCTCAGTAGAAGACAGTGGGATACCTAAAGAATAATCCACAGATAGACAGACAGATAGATGTATGTGTGTAGCTGGGTGCACACAGACACACACCCAGAGTGCTATGATTGTACAGCCAGAAATGGTGAATCTATGTGAGCATTCAAGTTGCACAATGCTATGTGACTTCAGGGCAATGACCCATCCATGCATTGTTGCCTGGTATAGAGGGTGGCGATGGAATCTTTTGCATCCCCATCTCTGAGCGTATAAGCAACTCTGAGCTTGGAGATGGGGACCTTCACTGCCCTCACACTGACAGAAGAATGCCTCCTGGGTCATAAGAGCAAAGCCAGAGAACAGGGCTAAGGGGTGCTTCAGGAGGTGTTGAGGTGCAGAGCAACATGGAAACAACCCACATGTGCACAAGCAATAAAACTAAAGTCCTTTATTGCTACTTGTCTACAAGATTTACAACTCTATAGATAAGCTCTTCTGTTGAGGTCTTTGGAATGCAGATGTTAATCCTCTAGTGGTGTCTCTCCCCTCTCCCCGAGCCCATGTGAGACCAGCTCTCCTGGTCACACCTTTCTTCCCTCTGACTTAACAAGTTCTGCCTTTGCTCGTATCTTCTTAGAATTCTGTGATTGGTTGCTAGGGAAAAGTCTATTATGCCCCCTGCGTCTCCTGTGTCATGTTCAGGAAGTTCAGCGTCAGTGGGAGGAGGGACAGCCAGCTCTGACTCCTCCTGAGTAGAACTAGTGGTGTCTTCCCCCCTTGCTTTGATGTGGGTTTGGGTGTTTGCTCAATGGGCAGGGAGTCAGGGGGAGGTGCAGCTATCTGCTCAGCCACCCCCAAGCTAGGTTGCGGGGTTGGCTTTTGGATACAGGGTCCCAAGCACAAGACCTCCTCGTGAGGTGCTGTCTCTGTTGGGGCTTCAGGCATGACAGGAGGACAGGAGAGGACAAGAGACAATGTATCTGGGTCACGCCTGAGCCTCTTTCCCCCCACCATGAAGCACCATAGCAAGATGGCCAAAATCAGCCATGCTTTTCAGGATAGGAGGCACCCAAAGGCCACCTTTGTCCCTGCACGTCTCCTGACCTAGAATCAAGAATCACAGAATCACAGGACAGAATCACTGTTGAACCATCCCTCTCAGATGGCAGCCCCTCTTTCTCCTGAATCCCTCCAGTGTGGGAGAGTCCACAACCTCTCTCTCCCACACTGGAGATGTTCCAGGAGAATCTGGGCAGCAGTAAATGGGTGTCCGGCAACAGCAGGGGGCTGGACCTGACGGCCTTCATGGCCCCTTCCAGCTCTACCCTTCGATGATTCTATTAGCCTCCCTAGGTCATTGTTTCTATTGCCATACTGCAGGAAGTTCTTCCTGGTCTCCAGCCAGAACCTGGCTTCCTACAACTTTAGCCTGTTATTCCATGACATGTACTCTGAGATGATTGAGAAGAGATCCTGCCTCTCCTATGTGACAGATTTCAAGCATTTATTTGCATAGGATGCCCATCACTCTTTGAGCTTAGAGGGTCATAGAATCATAGAACAGTGGAGTTGGAAGGGACCAAGAAGGCCATCAGGTCCACCCCCCTGTTGTTGCAGGGCACCAAGTCACACCATCCCACAGAGGGCTGTCCAGTTTCTCCTTGAATGTCTCCAGTGTGGGAGAGCCCACCAGCTCTCCAGGCAGCTGGTTCCACTGTTGTATTGCTCTGACAGTGAGGAAACTCTTCCTGATGTCCAGCCTGAACCTGGGTTGCCACAACTTGAATTGATGATTCCATGTCCTGCACTCTGGCATCAGTAGAAGAGATCTTGACCTTCCTCTTTGTGACAGCCTTGGAGATACTTGTAGAAGGATATCATGTCCCCCCTCAGCCTTCTCTTCTCAAGGCTGAACATGCCCAGTTCTCATTGGAAAGTGTTTCCAAACTCTGGATCATTTTTGTTGCCCTCTGCTGGACCCTTTCTAATTTACCTGCATATTTCCTAAATCTTGGTGCCCAGAACTGGACAGAGTATTCCATGTAAGGTCTGACTAGTGAGGAGCATAGGGGAACTACTACTTCTCATAATTTGGAAAAATTACTTCTGCTAATGCATCCCAAAATAGCATTTGCCCTTTTAGCAGCTGCATCGCTTTGTTGGCTCATGTTTAGCCCATTGCCCACGATTAGTCTGAGATCTTTCTCTTTTTCAGTTCTGTTGAGGCATGTGTTCCCCATGGGTGGAATTCACTAGGTAGTGCCTTAAAATATGCATCCAGGAGGAATCTTGCTAGGTTACTGTAATTTGGCCACAACACCATAAGTACTCTGCACTTCTGGTAGTCATGCACATTGAGTGGTGATCGCGTGGTGTCTGATCATGTTTGTTGGCATGGTCCGCCTATCAGTGACATCCTGTCTAAAGGCTGCCCTACCCGCACACATGCATTCCTGCAGCTTAATGTATGCACCGAGGATGCAGGCTGATGAAATGCACTTGCGTCTTTGCAACAGTTGGAACCATGTAAAAGCAAGAGGTTCGCTTCTTGCATGCGCATGGAATGTGTGTGGTTTTGCTGAGTCAGCAATGCATCATTTGCATGCTGATTTCATGCTTCTATTTCCATCGTTGTTGCTTTATTGTTTTAGTTTCCTGGTTCTGTTATTCTAATTGTCTTTTTGCATCTCCCACTGGCTCATTTTTTAGAATCCCTGCATAAGTGTTGCAGTTTTCCCCAAATGGCTCCACATTCCATGAGTGATTCAAAATATTTTGGACAAATTTCACCATGGGTGTGACCCTTAGTGGAGGTCTTAAAGTGCCATTGTGTTGATGTACACCATTTTGTTTCTTCCAGAATGCCCTGCTCCAAGGAGTATTTTGAGGGAATGATGTACCCTTGATGAGTTTTCGTAAATTTTCCTACCGGCTAATGTTAATTCACCTGTGGAAAAAAGTGAATTGGAGAAGCATCTTCCATATGCAATCATTTTTAATGCACACACAATTTGAGTTGGATTATCGCTTTTGAGGATTTTCAATACTGGCCTAGATTTATTAAATTATATTGTATGTCACCTACAAACGATGGAGGAATGTTTCTTCTAATATCTGCAGATTGTTCTATCATCTGCTGTCCAATTAAAGAATCAGAATCACCTGATTTGGCAATTAAAGGTTTCTAATTGATTACACTAACAGCTTAATTGATAACATCAATTCAGTTGATTAATATTTGGGCTCCACAGCTCTTCTGTGCTTCTCTTTATAAACAACTTGGAGGCAGTTATTTCCGGGATTCAACTGAGATTAGGATCTGTTTGTTTGGCCTTGTGCTGAGCCTATTCAGTCTTGGTGTCTGAATACAATTGAGAGTTTTCAGGAAAAATGAACAGGAATCCATTTTACCAAAAATCCTAAGCAGCACCAACAACCTCAAGTATTATGCAAACTCTCAAACATTACTAAAACCCCAAGCATGGTTTAGTTTGAAGCTCTCATTTCTAGCAGCCAAATCATGACTGGTAAGTAGAGGAGAGGAGCCAGGCTCCTTGGAAGCAAGCATGTCCATCTGGGTTAACCTCAGAGGGCCAGATGTAGACTAATGAGGTTCAACATCCTTGCATTAGACAATCAACAAAATGAAGGAGAGAAGTGACTCCAGGGAAGGCAATGAGGAGCTATTGGACAGGACCACCTCAAAACTGTGCATGAGACCCTATCCCTCTGTTCCCAGTCACCCCTGAGGCAAACGCCTGGTGATTCCAAGGAGGCAGAAAAGAATACATACCTATGGCCTTCTTTCTTCCCCTTCCACTCTGCTTTTGCAGTGTTCTTTGTTCACCTCCGCCTGGATGGAGCAATATCCATTAATAATCCAACTTTCTTCTCCTGCCTTATTTAAAGAGACGGATTCTGTTTCTTCACCTGCGTCTGTGGAAGCGGGGACACAGAAGAGGGCTATCTCTGAGTTTAGGCACGAGGGAAAAGTTATCTTGATGCTGTCAAGGCCATTAACTTGGGGGAATTGATGACTCGGCATTCAGGTGCCGACTCATCAATCACAAAGAATCAATCCTCTCTCCCCAAGGAGTTAGCCATAGGCAAACATAATTCTGTCTCTGCTGCCACAGGTCTGATCGCTCTTGTCCCGTTTGTAGGGACTGTATTTGTTCTTATTTCAACATTGATTCACTCGGGGTGTTCTCCAGATTGCCTGGAGAAAGCAGCCAAAACTCAACTCTTTAGAAACAAAGACAAAGTCATCCTCAACAGCAAGCAAGGAAGAAACTAATCCACCCATGATGGAGAGGCGGGGCAGGATTGCAGAAAAATGGCACTGCAGTTGTCAAATTCTGTAAATCCTTCGCGTCCGAGATTGTGTCTCATTAATGAACCATTGTCTTGCTCAGAAAAAGCAGGCACAAGTTTTGGACCAGTTCCTATCTATGTAACCAGATGGGTTCACTTCGTAAATGCAATATATATCTATGTGACTTGATAACACTAGGTCAGCCGCTGATCAGTCTGAGAAGAGGTGCTTCCTTTCTCGAGCTTCAAGCCACTAAATCAGTTTATTTAGACTTCTTGATTCCTCTTTGAAGTGACCTCTTGTAGGATTGTGTTAGCTGTGCAAGGGGATTAGGAAGAAACCAGGGATGGGTGAGAAAAATTTGTTCCAGCGACTTTAAAAATGGATTTACCCAGTTCACACCTTCCAGGATGCAATTTGTGCTCAGAAAACCATGCGTTTCTGCGCTTGCAGTGGATTCTGCAAAACAAAATGTAAGTCTGTGTGTGCATTCGGAGGAAATTGATATATGTTCAAAACATGCATGAATATGCTTTAGCTGATGGGAACTTGCATCCAGAAATGCAAGCAACTGAAACATGTTCAAAGCTAATAAACAGATGTACATACTATGGGAAAATGAACCCACACAGAATCCTTATGCATTTGCACATGGAAGGGGGGAAGATGCACACTGAACAGCGACAGAATTATCTTGGGGGTGAAAAAATTAAAATTTCAACCAGTCAGGGCTGGGAGGGGGGAGATTCACCCTCCCCCAGGAAAAGCTTTCTTGGGTTTTCTATTGTTCAAGCAGAGATGCTGCGTGACTCACTGACCAGCACTCTCTGGAGGGGAGAACTGCAGGAAAGGCAGCCAGGTCAGCTGCTGGACAGCCGTAGGCCAGAGTGGGTCATGTGCCTCTTACAGAAACATGTGGTCCAGGTTTCCTCTCTGATCTCAGCAACCAGTTCCTCTTGATGGCTGCGGAGCACTTCCAAAAAGGTGTCAGTGAAACTGGGGCTGGATAGTTTGCAAGGAAGGTTCAGAGAGAGGCAACCAGAGGCAGGGTCTTTTCTTTGGTGGCCCCCATCTTTGGAATAACCTCCCTGCAGCAGCCTGCTTAGCATCAAATTTGCTATCTTTTCATGCCAGGTCAAGTCAGCCCTCTTTGCAGAGGTGGTTCAAGACCTCCCGGGTCATTCAGGGACCTGTCATGATTATCCAGGTGCCTTTCATTTATTCCTGACCAGGTCTTTCTATTGCATTTTTTGTCTTTTAATGTTCTTTTACGCTTTTAAATTTCTAATCCTTGTTATATTTTTAATCTATTGTATTCTGTTTTATTTATTTACTTTTCAATTTATATCCTGCCTTTTTCCTACAAAGGGCTCAAGGCAGCTTACATCATTCTCCTCCTCCATCTTCTCCCCACAACAACAACCCTGTGAGGTAGGTTGGGCTGAGAGCCTGTGACTGGCCCAGAGTCACCCACTTGGCTGTATGGCTGAGTGGGGACTAGAACCCAGATCGTCCGAGTCCCAGTCCCAGGCTCTTAACCACTGCACCACACTGGCTCTCCAGTATTTTATTGTTTTCATACTTGTTTTTGCAAACCACCCAGAGAGTTTTGGCCATGGGGTGGTATAGAAATGAAAAACATCATCATCATCATCATCATCATCCTCATCATCATCATCATCATCAAAAAGGCTTACATAAGAAGGATTAACCAATAGCCCAGATAACATACAGTCTTGGGCAGGGGCAGTGGGGGTGGAGAGAGAGAGAGAGAGAGAGAGAGAATTCTGTTTATAAAATGAAGACCAGATGGGCATCTGTGAATAAAGCAATGGATAGAAGCACAGATGCTACCAAAACTTTCCAGGAGCAGGTCCGGAAAGAAGTTTCAAGGACTCTTTGTGCTCATAGCAAAGAATGGAAGACACCGCCCCCCCCGCAATTCTTCTCTGGATTGAGTTAGTATCTGCCCCGGAGAAGAATTCATGGAGAGGGACCAGCATGATTCCAGGAGAAATGCATGGTGGTGCGTCCAAAAGGGTGGGGAGTTGCTGACCAGCTCGTGGTCTGGAGAGGACAACAAAAAAGAGAATGCCCACCCTTGCAGCAGACAGAGCCTTTAAAGGCCGGACATGAAATGGAATGGAAGGGTGGAGAAGAACCGTCACTGCGACGGGAGGTCCTTCAGCTCTCCCCACGCCTGGTCAAGTCTGGTTGGCCTTTCACCTGTTCAAGGTCAGGAGAAACTCAGGTCGCAAGGCAGGGGGTCACCACAGCTCTGCTCAGACATAGGGTCTCCAGCAGTCCCTTACGGGTCAGGAGTATGGGCTTTGCAGTTTTCTCTTCCTTCCCATTCGATGTAGGAGGCAGGGGAAAGTGCAAACTCCATCCTCCCCAGTAGGAACATATACTATTCAGGAAACCTAGAGGTATGATTTCTGGACAGATACAGTTCCCCAAAGGCCTGTTCTAGTGGGCCCCTCTGACTGTTGGCCACACCACATCCTCTGCAGACAGCCACGGTTTTAGTTTAGCAAGAGAACAGGAAAATGGAAGGGGAGAGCTACACATTTCCTGTTGGGGAATTCTGCTCTCTCTCTCTCACACACACACACAAATCTGATGGCAAATGAAGCCAGAAAGTTAACAGATCACGACACGCAACACCATGGGATAAAGGGGGCAACCACTGACTTTTTCTCCCACTGTGCCCTGGTGCAGTCTGGTTCATTTGATACCTATGACTGTACAGCAGCAAGCACTTGAGAATATAGGAAAAGGCCAGTCTGGATCAGACAAAAATCTGGATTGTCCAGTAATCTATTCACACGTTGAGCTTCCATCTCCTTTTGGGAAATACAAAGCGTGCTTTAGCATTCCAGTGCAGCTGTGGGATGAATATTTGGGTGTACACCCACCTTCTGCTTTGGCAAAACTTGCACGGTGCTCTTTACAGAAAGGTGAGTCTCTTGCTGGACTGATGGAGAGATGAGATTTGATGAATAATGTTCAGCATATATGGATTAACCAGGTTTGCGATGTTAGGATAAGGCAGTCGTGCTCTGGGGATTTGGAGATACATTGGCTATGGCGAATAGATGAGGCCTGAAATGGACGGGGAAGGAGGGAGGCTAACAAAGTGAGCAGTGCAGAAGGAAAGATGGTTCAAGGGTGCAGGGGAGAATGCTCCGTATCGTAAATGGTTAATGCTTATATGAGCCTCTTCTCTTTGGAAGATGTTCATAACTCTCTGGGAATATTGGTAGTTACAAAGATGGTTGTAATATTAACTCATACCCTATAAAAAGCCTTCATAGGGACAAGGAGCTCTGCAATCAATTTTATATGGATTTTGGATAGGGATCCCAAACCAAACTTTAGAACCATCAGGCATTTGCTCTCATTCCAGCCTCTAATGCACACAAGAGAAAGAGAGGGAGAGAAAGAGAGAGACCAATGAGGCAGAAAGCAAATCACACTGCTTCATCGGACGGTGACTGCAATTTATGACCTACCATCAAAGCCAGCAAAGAATGCTAAAATACAGTGGTCACGCCTAATAAAATACTAGGTACAGTCTAGAGATGGCCTGATAGTCTATATTCTTGGTTATGTAGAGATGAGTTTGGCTCCCTTCAGCAAAATTCAGAGGAATGGATTTGGCATATTCCTCATTAACTAAGCAGATTCTGAAAAAAACTGCAATCATATGTTCTGATTTGAAAGTTGCATCTCACCTCCTCGTCAGGGTTCATCAATAATCGGCACAGGCCTTGTGCGAGGTTCCCCATCAGCCATCTGCCCCCTTGACCTTTCCTCAGAGTACCACCTTTCTGTCTGGGACAGCGATGCTCTCGGCTTTCCGATGATGGTCCTCTTCACCACAGTCCCCATCACCACTCCCTTCCTCTTCCCTTCTCATCACCTGACAATGCCTGCATTGGGGTCCAGCATTTCATGATGGGACTTTCGCTACCATAAGTTCGACTGTCCGGGAATGTTCTATGTCATCACAGAGGTTAAGCGAATGAACAAGGAGACTCCAAGCTGGTGCTATTCAAGACTCATTAAACAAACAAGCACCCATGGAAAGAGGTGGGGTCAGTTCCTCCAAAGTGCCCACAAGCATCTTGCCTTAGGTCCAAGCAGTTCTGAAATGCTGGATTCAGTATGGCAGCTGGCTCAGGATGGAACATCCTCTTTTGTAGGATCCGGAGATGCCTAGCAGCACCGGAATGAAGAGTCCTTGGCTAAATGGGTGCTGGGCAAAGGATCGCCTCCTATATCAAAGATTTGCGGCGTGAAATATCATTCTATCAAGCATTTGTGGTGTGAACTACAACTACAGTTTTAATTATATGTATTGGTTTTAGAGTGTTTTTGTTATGCTGTGAGCTGCCCCGAGGCTTGTTTGCAAGGGGCGGCATACAAATAATAAAAACTACCCCATTAATATGCATGGGTCCCATTCCTGATATGGCGCTTCAGTTACTTCCCCTTGCCTCCCCTGGGGCTGTCTCCTGCGGTTGAGTGATCTGCTAAAATCCCAGAGAGGTCGTTTGATTCTCTGCCCATCATGATGGGGGGACAAGGGAGCTCATTTTTGCAGTGATCCCAACTGGTGCGTAAGCCATTGGCTGGAGCATGAATGGAGAACTCTAGGCCCTGTTGCAGCCTCCACCTCCGAGTCCCACCTTCACCCCCTTGAAACTCCCTCCCTACCACTGTCTCTGTGCTTTTCATGCCTGGACCCTAGTCAGACTTCATCTGGAGTCCTGTGTCCAGTTCTGGGCACCAAGATTTAAGAAAGAGGCAGGAAAATTAGAAAGGGTACAGTGGAGGGCAACAAAAATGATCCAGGGTTTGGAAACACTTCCCTATGAGGAGAGACTGAGAGAATTGGGCATGTTTAGCCTTGAGAAGAGAAGGCTGAGGGGGGACATGGTATCCCTCTAGAAGTCCCTCAAAGGCTATCACAAAGAGGAAGGTCAAGATCCTTCCTCGCTGATACCGGAGGGTAGGACACAGAATAATCAGTTCAAGTTGTGACAACCCAGATTCAGGCTGGACATCAGGAAAAGCTTCCTCACTGTCAGAGCAATGCAGCAGTGGAACCAGCTGCCTGTGGAGGTAGAGGGCTCTCCCACACTGGAGACATTCAAGGAGAAACTGGACAGCCACCTGAGTGGGATGGTGTAACAGGGTGTCCTGAAATAGCAGGGGTTGGACCCAATGGCCTTCATGGCCCCTTCCCACTCTACAATTCTATGATATCCTACCACACAGTAAACCCCCAGTCATAAAAATTTTAGGCAGCAACTTGATCATAAACAATGCAGACAACTTGAGTCGAGTCACTTGCTCAGTGCTGTCCAGTCAAGTCCAAGTTGAGCCACTGGTGTGACTTGAGTCAGACTTGGGAGTGAGTCAACTCAACTCGAGTCTCCAACACTGGAAGTCTGTGTTTTGTCACAGCTGCCATTTTCTGAATCCGCAAGACCCAGTGCAGCCATGTGTGAGCCTGTGTAACTTTCTTGCCATTCCAAATGTGCTCACTGATGTACACCTTTTGGGATCCCCTGTGCTAGTGAGGCAGGGAGACTTCTCACAAAGTTTCACTCAGCCAGTGGAGAGACTCTGAATATGTGATCTTGGAGATTGGCTTTGACCCGACCTTCTTTAATAAAGGCTTGTATTTGGGGAGCTTTTATTGAACCACTTTATAATTTTGGAGTGTCATACTGAGGAGCAAACATTTGAAACAGCAGCAGGCACAAGGAAGTTCTGCTTTGGTTACCATCCTCCTCACTCTCCATGCGCAGAAGAATTTCATTTATTTTTCCCCAAGAATCTGAGGGATGCTTTATTTGTTTGGAGACAGAAGGCCCTAATAAATTCCTCTGTGTGAGGTATTTAATTACATAATAATGTGTACACTAATCAGAGTAAATGTGTTTGTGAAAACACTTTGATATGGGAACAGTTAATCACCCAGGGCACTGCTTCTTAACACCACTTTGGAAGTTAACTTAATTAAATTAATTAGGACAAAGGGAAAAAAATGAACAGGTGATAGGTCCTCAATGGCCCAGAGTGAGTGGTTTTCCACCAATGCTAATGGAATCTCCCAAATTGCAAATATTTTCTTCTCCTGGTCTCCAAGACCTCTGTTTACAGCCATTCAGAAGGAGCCAGAGACCAAAAGTGTCTCCCTCTTCAGACTTAATAGTAGAACGATTTTCTCATTAGGAAGAATCAGGTAGTTTGTTCATGTTGTGTTTTTAAACACTGTTCACAAACATGGAAATTGCTGGTAAACAGAGTGCATTGCAGAAGAGGCTTGCCAGCCGCATCCTTCTGAACTTTGCTTCCCTCTGACTTTGGCCATGGGTCCATTGAGACCAAAATCCAGCTCAGACACACAGAACCAGTTGCCTCTGAAGCAGGGAACTGTGGCTTGACCACAGTTACCAGGGGGACAATTGTAGCTACTGCTGTAGATTCTGGAGGACAACAAGAAGAGCTATGCAGAATTTGTTAAATCCATTCCATCTGGGTTTTTTGGGTTATTGGGCATTAATATTTGTAGGTGGGTGATGCCAAACGTTTCAGGCCAGGACTTAATTCTACATTGTCCTCATTGCCTAGTGTACAGTAGCACTAATGTGACTTAATGTAAATGCCCCAACACCACCCCCCAAAAGTGAAAAACAACTGAATCCGTGTGTGGAAGAAAGCCCACGTGTGGACGAAAATTAGCTTAAAGGTGAGCCAAAGCTATGCAAAGCTATGAACTCCAAGTTCCTGTTTTGTTTGTGTTCCAAGAAGACACCAGAGGTAACCCATGTCACCGATAAAACGCTGCGTTTGTCACAGAAGGGGGAGGTACTCCGGCTAATTACCTTGCCAATCTGCATGCTAATGAGCCGGTCAAGGACTTCTCCCTGCACTATTGTAGCATGAATAAAAGCCTGTTTGGATTGTAACTTCCCCTTAATTGGGCTGGAGTCCCTTCCTTCAAATTTAAAGTTCTTCCTTCTAACACATGCGCTCCAGAAAAAACAATTTCACAAAAAGCTGCAGGTCAGAGTCACAGAAATCCAGACTTGTCTGAATCTGAGCCCCTTCTGAGCTTCTCACCAGTTTACCTTCTTTCTCTTCCATGCGTCTATCCTTCCCCACCACCCCCACAAATTAAATTGGACCAAATTAAACACCAGTCCACCTAGCTCCAGAGGGTGAGGTGCAAACATTTTGGCCCGAAAGACCACATCTGGATTCTGCCTGCGATCGTGAAGACGCATGTGTTCTCCTGGGGAGGTTCTCTTAGTTGGGTTCTGGTTCTGGTTAGTCTGGTTCATCCAGGAAAAATGTCCCTCAAAAGTAGAAAAGCAGAGATCCCCAGTTGGATCCACATTATGGCATCACCCTCCCAAAATATATCTGACTCCCTCATTACTAGGGTTATACTAAGAGGTGATCTGCTGCCTATACTAAGATAGCAGCAAAGGTTCTGTGTAGCAGGCAGTGGTATAGAATTGTGTCTTTCTGTCATCTGGTTCCCAGGATGAAGGAGAATCTGGGTGGAGAAACAAGGTCCCAGCTTAGTTGATCCCCAGTTTCTGCATCTGACAACTAGGTCCATGAGTCCGGGTGCAGCCAAGCTGTGTCTGACCCATGAGGCTCCTTAGTTGAGACCTAGGAAGCTTGCTGGAATAGATCAGCAAGAAATGCACATCATGTATTTCTGTTTCTTAATTCGAAAGGGTTTGAGGGGGCCGCCTCCCACCCATGCGCTCACGAGCACTCTTGATATGCACACGTACACACACACTCACTGAATCCTCCAGCTTTTTGGTCTTGTGGAATATTTTGGATTCACTTCACACCGTTCCCAGGGCACAGTAATTGCCTGTGGAACTCTCCAACGTGTTGATTAGTCTATGTTAATTTCGATTATGCTGTGAACTTGGGTGGCTGGAATTTTATACATAATCATGGTGCATTGTTGCTGATCAGTCTTTCTCTTATCACGGCACATGCGTTATTCTACTTGGTGGTTGCTGCGAGTCCGATCCTTCTGGAACTTTCTTTCCCCCCGCACACAATATATTATGCAAAGTAAACCAAGCAGGAATTAGGATATTTTCTAACCTGCTGCGTCTTCAGAATCGGAGTACAAAAAATGCTTAGGTTTCCTTCTAAAGCATGGGCTGAGGATGCCAGCAGAAACTCTGGCCTGCGATTCTGAAGGGCCCGCTGCACTTTGCTGGATGCAAAGCAGGCGAGGTTTACAAAGGGACTGATTGCATCCTTATTTTCTTTTATCCGAGCATCTCCAGCCAAAGTTAAAAAAGACTAGAGAGAGACGCACTCTCTTTTAATGGTCTTAAAAGAAAACGATATCCTCAACAGATTGTCAACAGCTTAGCGCGGAAGCTCAGGCAGCCGCAGCGAGAGCATCTGGAATCTCCACTGTCAGAATACGCACCTTAATAAGGGAATGTTGGGATGAGTTCTGTGCCTAAAATGGGCCGCTTGGTCAGCAAAGTTTTGCAGCTGAAGTTGTGGGCTTTGCAATGCAGCTGGGCTGCCGTCAAGTAGGAATAAAGCTCAAAAATGGAACACGGCAAAGAGACAAAGATGGCTATGGCAGAACGAGATCGTCAGGAACGGCTGACTGGTGATGGACAAGTTGGGTTCACACCCTCTGTCATTTTATGGATTGCCCAGTGGCCCTGCTCATTTTAATAAATTCTGGGTCCGATCACATGCTCGTAAGACGTGTCCTGCTCATGAAAAGTATGCTTCCTGCAAGTCTCAATTGCCAGCAACCCCCTGCATCATTCTGAGGGTTGGAGGACCTTCCAAATAGGTAACCCAAGAGGAAGGAGAAAGTGGAGGGAAGGCAGATAAGGGATGAATTGTACCAACACCAGTCTCAGTGTCAGTGGAGTAGAACCTGGATGGACCTGAATCCAAGCTAGGACTAGAATTTTGCTTACAGGTGACTGTTTTACCCTGATCCTTGCTATCATGTGATGAAAGAGGTGGATTCTCTTCAAGCTGAAACTATCTGAGATAGTGCACATTGTCAGGGTATGCCCTGGTAGCCCTGAGTGTCACTTTCTTGCTAAAAAGATAGTTCCCTGTGCTCTTGCAACTTCCAAAATAGATCGATGTAATGTGCTCTATGTGGGGCTGCCCTTGAAGATGGTCCGGCGATTGCAACTGGTGCGGAATTGGGCTGCTCAGTTGGTGACTGGTACTGCCAGAGCAGCCCATGGAACACCAGTGCTGAAAGAACTTCACTGGCTACTGGTTGTGGCCCAGGCCCAATTCAGGGTGCTTGTACTGACATATAAAGCCCTAAACGGCTTGGGTCCAGCTATCTAAAGGACCGTCTGCACCCATATATACCTACCTGCCCCCTAAGATCAGCTCAGGAGGCTCTTCTAGGAGAACCACCCCTCTGGGAGATGAGAGGGGTGGCAACCGGGCGAAGGGCCTTTTCCACTGCTGCTCCCCATCTCTGGAGCTCCCTCCCCAGGGAAATTCACCTGGCACCGCCTCTATTTTCCTTTTGGTGCCAGGAAAATACCTTTTTATGAATTTTTTTTAAACAGCCTGAATGCTGTGGCCCCTTTTATATTGCTTATATAGATGTTTTAATAGTTTGTGTTTTCATTGGTTTTAATGTGTTTTACTTTGTTAATATGTGTTATGTATTGTAAGCCACCTAGGAAAGCCTCGGCAGTTATAAGAGGCCTATAAACACACATGTAAATACATAAATAAATAATAAAAAGGAGGGGCCCTAATAGAGATGTGTAAGGGGTCCATTTGAGGTGGGAAACCATCAATCAATCAATCAATCAATTAATTAATTAAAACATTTCTATGCCACCCCATCGCACTAAAGCCTCGGGGCGGCTTACAACAGTAAAACCATTGGGTTCCTTGGCCTTAGCTTTCTGAAATTTGTCTACTTTGCAGCAGCCTGGACTCCAGGTTCAGGGTGTGTGTTCCCAGACAGGAATTGAAAGAATCCCGAAATCTCAATTTGAGAAGAGGGAATAAAACTCAGGTTCGTGGGAAAGACCAAGCATCCAGACCATCTCAGGCTTTATTGTATTACCCCAAGGTTCCTGCGGTACTCATGATAATGCACGCATTACCGGGGGAACTCTGCTGCAAAGCTTCAACACCATTGCAGGGTATTTTATAGGTACCCAGGTACAGGGCAATTGATGACAGAATGCAGAGATTACAATAAGATTCTGAGGTCATCACATACAGAACAGATAAAGAAATGTCAGTCAATCACACAGTAACAATGAGATTACAATATTTCTAATTGCCTGTATTGACACTTTCGTTCAGTAGCTTGAACCCATCTCCAGGTCTGCTTGGACATGTAAATTCAAGCTACTGAGAAACTATGCATGAGCTCAAGCCTCTTATCTAGACTCTAGACATTCTGAATTGGCCGAGGTACATGGAGCCTCTGGGCTATCAAAAGATACTTCCTTGTAAACTGAATTCTAACAATGACTGTTTAATCCTTGTGAAGGTATACAATGTACATTTGGACTAAATGGCCTGTGTACTGTAGCTTACAGCTAAAGGTGAGAGAAAGGAGCGGGGGAGGAAGGCCATTTGAAACAGTGACTTAGCTTGGTTTGAGAAGTACAGGTTTTGATCCCACAATTTTCTGACAGAATTTATCCAAATTTTCCCAACAGAATCAAGCCCCGCATATTGTTATGCCAGGTAATCTGGGGCAGCAACATACCTCAAAAAGAGGTGCTTGTCATTCAGATTGCCTTGAAAGGTTTGGGATCTTTCGCTGGGGTTTAACACACATGCAGAGAGAACAAGCCCCGATTTTGCATTCTCACAAACATACACAGGGCTTAGAAAGGAAAGAGAGTTTTGTTATTCATCAGAAAAATAGAGAGCAAGGCCAAGCTTTAGTTCCATGTGGTCCAGACAGCAAGTATCCTCATTGCATTTCAGCCTGACTCTTTATTTCCAAGGAGAGAAAGGGAGACACTAACAGGAGAGGTTGCATCATTCAGCTGCCAAACTTGGGTGCCTATACCTCTTGCAGTGGGGAGAAGGAAGCGAGAGGGTCCCTACTAAGACCCTGACAGATTTGCCATTTCCCTCTGCACATGCGACCTATGAGAAAGACGAACTTCCCGGGCTAACGCTAATGGTTGGAATGGGGTTTGATGTCTTCTGGATGGCCTTAGGTGTTGTTTCTCTGAGTAAGGGATGAGTCCCTTGCATGAGTGTGCCAGGTGCTATGGGCAAGGCAATTTCCAGGTGTCTCAGACTTAGGGGTCATTCTCCTTGCCTCATCTCCTTAAGGAGGGAATGCCTGAGCTCTTATCCGCAAGAATTCCAGCATTCATTCTTCTCTCACACAAGTGATCCCAGGAGACTTGGACCTACTTCCTGAGTTCAGGTCTCCTCAGCATGGCCCAAAAGCCCCCTCTGGCCTGGGAATTGATGGTTGTAGTGCTAATATTGATCTATACACACACTGCAATGCTGCGCAAGCAGTGCCCCTCTCTCGTGCCAAGTGAAGCTATAACTCGGGCCATTGCAAGTGATGCTGAAGAAGGATGGCTGTGAAGGCTCAGCAGGAAAGGAGCTCCATGTGACCACTGTGCAAGAAACAGTCCTCTTCTGTGTCACTTGCATCTGTCTTTTGGACTGCTGCAGAAAAAGATTGTTGGCTGTGTGACTCTTGTTCTGTGAATGTTCATAGACTTCCTCTCAGTTTGGCTCACTTTGGAAGACTTGGGCTGAATGCAAGTGGATGTCCACAAATGTTTGGAGGGGTGGATTCTCATAGGGTTAATCCTAACCCTAGGATGGAAGGAATGACTCTTTCCCCTAGACTTTCGCCCGGTCAAATGAGATCATTAGATATTCCATTTGCAATTTTATTTGCAACTCCACTGGACACTGAGCTATCAGGATGGCATTTGGAACACTTCTGGCCTCCACTCTGCATTTTGAGTTTCCCAAAAGAACCAGGGCAGGTGTGAATATTATTAAGAAAAATAATACAGCAGAATTATTTAAAACTAGAAGGAAATTTACTGTCTCATTTCTAAGTGACATTCTGCATTTTAACATTGCACACCCAAGTTGTTAGAAACATAGAAACAGATCGAGTCAGAAGGGCCTCCTGGGTCATCTAGTCTGACCACCAACTCCAGCTGGCTCCTCTCACAACATGCCAACCTTTTCCATGTCCAGAACACGTGTATGGAGTAGTGCTGGTGGATGGTTAGATGTATGAAAAATAATGTGATTTTTGTCTTGCTTGCATATTCAGGCTCAAGTGATACAGTGAACGGTTTTCTAATGCTTTCCTTGGAATGGGTGAGACTTTTATTTCTGTTTGGTTTAATAGGAGTATCCCAAAATTCACAACATTCTCCATACTAAGTACCTAAATAACTTAGTTTAAAGCAGATATATGTGGAAGCAACCAAAACTTAAATCTTAATTGTAAGCTACACATAAGTAGACTTGCAATCTAGTCCCTCCAGGATATATAGAAACACAAAAATTTCAGTTTCCTGCCTTTTAGACTTTTCTTGCTATAAAGCAAAGCATGCCTGGGGTAACAAAATGTCCCAAAATGTCCCATAAGAAGAGTTCTGCAGGGTACTCAGAAAGAGACCCCAAACAAAGGTGCAAAAGAAGGTTAAGGACAGGTCATCTTAGTCTCTTTTGAGAGCCAAGAGCTTGAGCCAAAAGTTCTAGCAAATCGAATGAAAATCTATTGAGGGACAGCTTTTTATGCTGGTTTAAAGTTTGTAGGACAGACTATTGTTCCACAGAGAAAAGGGCAATAGGTCAAGCACTGATTTGCAGATTATATTGTTATGCATAGCCTCGGAAAAGATTAAATCTTAAATTACCTGTCCTGGCTGAAAGCTGAAAGCCTTTGTTATGCAAATTTAAATCCCCTGGGGAAAACAGTCCTGTGAACCGTTCAGACAGATTTTGCTGTAGGGTGGAGTAGAAATCAAGCTATTATTATTATTATTATTATTATTATTATTATCATCATCATTTTCAATATGTTGCCAGGCAGGTTGATTCTGGTCCTCCTCATGCTGGGCATAGCTCTACCTGTTGAATTGGTCTGGTGCCATTGCATGAAGAACAATGTTTTGGTTCATTTTTTCAAACAAATCCATTAAAATGCACACCATTCTTCCTTGGAATGCAAAGGATCTTGACACATTAAAAAAAAAAAAATCAGGAGCCAAGTGATTGGCTCATCCAATTGATTTCCTCTGCATCTTCTCTCCTCAGTGCTCTTGCTTTCTGATGAGATACAGCCTCTCCAAGTCCCACAACCACCCTGAGCAACCTGGACTAATGGGTAAGCTGTCTGATGGATGGAGGCCATGGTATCCCTCTAGAGGTACCTCAGCGTGTAGGACATGGGATAGTCAATTCAGCCCAGATTCAGGCTGGACATCAGGAAAAGTCTCTTCACTGTCAGAGCAATATGACAGTGGAACCAGCTGCCCGGAGAGGTGGTGGGCGCTCCCGCACTGGAGACATTCAAGGTGAAACTGGACAGCCGACTGAGTGGGATGGTGTGAACTAGTGTCCTGCAACAGCAATGACCTTCTTGTCCGCTTCCAATACTACCCTTCTGTGACCAGTACACAGTACTCAGTCTGGTCCCAAATCATGCATTGCCCAATCAGATTCCTAGGAGAAACCCACAAGCAGGTTCCAAAGGAAATATGTCCATGGCAACTGGGCCCTAATCCTGGAGGCACTTTGTAAATTTAGGAGAAACTGCTTGGCACCTCCCTTGTTGGTCTTCAGGTTCCGCCATACCTGAGGGAAGGTGACACCATCACAAGATATCAAGGGAGCTGAAGAGGCAGGTTAGGGGGGAAATTGGGTGATCAGGATTCCCCAGAAAAGGCATGCCAGCCTCTTGCAACCTGAGTGATACAGGAAGTTTCAGGATAGCTATCAAGCCCAGTGGCGGAAGATAAAGAAGCAGGGCTGAAATGCCAGAAACATCTTCCAAGAAACCAGGAAATCATTGGCATTTGCGAGTGGGAACAGGGAGCTAGGCATGGGCCTAGGCATGGGTGAACCCTGGAGAACCGGACCGGGATCCAGGGCAGGCTGGATTTGGCTCACTGGCGTGATGCTCAAGAGCCCTGAGGGAATCCAGCTTGAGCTTTTGCAAGTGCTGGGCAAGGTAATTCTGTTGTTTCTCCTCAAATACACTGGTACAGGTGTGCCACTCATGGAGCTCACGCCTGCATTTGATGATGGACCATGACTAACGTGCCACCTTCTTCACCCGGAAACTGCCTTTCCCAGGGCAGACAGTAAGAAATAGCAGCAGCTGCCAGTCCCTCTCTTGTCTTTCAGGCCAGAGAAAGGGAAGAAGCAGGCTGATGTGAGGAGGAGTGAGTGGAAGAGTTGTTTGGCGACTGCTGGTTCTGTTGTTCTTCTTTCTCCCTTGGGATGCTCATCTTGACCTCTGCAACAGCAGGGGCAGAAGAGTGATGTTGCTCGCCCAGTGCATTGGGCTCAGTTCACCCATGAACCTGGGCCACTCCACCAGGAGCCGAAGCAGTAGCTTTTCCTTGACCGGTGCCTGGCCAGGGTCATGGCCTGGATAAGGGACGATAAATTGAGGCTTCATCCAGACAAGACAGAGGTCCTGTTGGTGGGTGGTTCAGCCTTCCTGGTAAGTGATTTTAGCCCCATCCTGGACAAGATTGCCCTCCCCCTAAAAGATGGAGTTTGTGGTTTCGGAGTGCTCCTCGACCCAGAGCTGTCCCTGGAGTCTCAGGTGGCAGCAGTGGTGAGGAGCGCTTTACTTCAGCTTTGGCTGATCCATCAAGTGCGCCCTTCCCTGGATGAGCATTGCCTTGCAACACTGACCCATGCTCTGGTAAACTCCTGGTTGGATTATTGCAATGCGCTCTACACAGAGCTGCCCTTGAAGACGGTCCAGATACTTCAGTTGGTTCAGAATAGAGCTGCGAGGATACTAACAGGGACCAGCAGGTACTCACATATAACGCTGGTCCTCTATTGCCTACACTGGCTACAAATTGAAGTCCGGGCCCAATTTAAGGTGTTGGTGATGACCTTTAAAGCCCTAAATGGCTAGGGTCCAGGATACCTGAAGGAACACCTTCTTTCCTATGTGCCCGCCCACCCCTTGAGATCTGAGGCAGAAGTTCTGCTCTGGGAGCCCTTCTTGAAGGGGATCAGGAGGGAGGCTACCTGGAGGAGGGCCTTCTCTGTGGTGGCGCCCTGTCTATGGAATACACTCCCCAAAGAAGTTTGCCTGGTGCCAGTGCTGTATTCTTTTCAGTGTTGGGTGAAAACCATTTTATTTTCCCATTATTTTAACATTTAGTTGGTTGTAATTGGGGGCTTTATCTTGACTTGCTGGGTGCTGTGTTTGTTGTGCTTTGTTGTGCTTTGTTTTGCTTTGTTATTTTATTTGTTCCTTATTGTAAACTGTCCTGGGATGTCAGTGGATGGAGTATAAAAGTTTTAAATCAATCAATCAATCAATGAGATGGTGGGCTGCAAAGTGGACCGGAGACCAGGAAACCAAACCAGGGAATTGGGTCGAGTTTCCTAACAAAAGAGTTTCCTTGAACATCCCTTGGGGAGAAGGTCCAAGCATTCACTATTATTCACAGGAGACATTCAAGGCAAAACTGGGCAGCCCCCTGAGTGGGATCGTGCAACTTGGTGTCCTGCCACAGCAGGGGGTTGGAGCTGATGGCCTTCATGGCCCCTTCTAGCTCTACTATTCTAGGATTCTACTAGTATCATGAAGGGAGAACTTTTAGCACTGGGTTTGGGGCGGGAAGAAAGCTTGAATGAAAGCAAGACTGAATGCTGAGTTACGACTGAACCCAAGAGAGGACTCGAGTGCGGTGCAGACAAAATGCCATGCTTGAGTCATCTTCTGCAGATGCCTCTTGCGGTTTCGGAATTCCCACTGTGGTCCAATGATGGCGTAGAAAAAACAAGCATAGGAGAGCTTTAGGGATGTGATGAGGAATGAACGGTATGGAGTAACTTAACCTTTGCATGCATGAGGAACATTAATGATTCGTTCCACTCCTGAAGCCCAGCTGAGGCTGATTTCGCTGTACACAGCCTGGATGTGAGCTGCTTCAGCAATGCAGCTTAAAAGCAGTGCGCAATTTTCTGGGCCTTCCAGAATCAAATGCTCCCATTAAAATAGTAGCATTTAAATATTGCCATTAGTCTGAAATAATTACGAAGCAATGCTCCTTCTGGCCATGTTGGATGAGTGCGGCTCATGATAATTTGGGAGCGTGAGTCTCCCAGCCACGCTGACTCGGGTTCATTGTCATTTTTCCCACATATCGAACATTCAGATGTGTGTGTGCATGTGTGTGTGCTGTAATTTTTACATTCTTCAAAGTAAGGAAATTAATTGAAAAATGTGACTTGGGAGATGTGGAACAGTGATACGGGCCAACATACCAATATGCAAAACCTGATCCTCAGTAAAAGATACTGTGGGTAAACTGGCCCCAGTTTAAGGCACACATACACACACACACCCGTAGCATCCCACCCAGTAATCCATAACCCAGTCATTTCGGCGGGCTAAAAGCATCATCTCCCACTTAAAACAGCATTTTCGTATCTGATGATCCTGTTGTCAAATACTACGCCATGCAAATTTCTAGGCAGATTTCAAGAACTCTGTCAATTTCTGTTTTGGTCAGAGATAGAAATGGTTCTGGTCTCAAGTTTTGTGTGTCTCAGCATTGGTTGAATTGATTTCCCAGAGGAGTGTTGTCCATGGGATTGTGAGGGGTTGGACGCGACTTCACAACTACCAGCAGTGGCAGCATTGGTTGACCCCAAACTTTGAGGATTTTCTTTTGAAATGTCCATGTAAATATGTATTTTCCACGTGCATCTCTCATAATACATACATTTGTGTGTGCTTTGTTGCCTAATGCATACATCGTGCATTTCAGAGTGCCATTTTCACCCACATGCACATCGCAAACATTGGAGAACTGTGAATTTCCAAAGGATACGGGAGGCTCAGTTCTCATATTGGTTCTAAAGTGCAAAATTAGGAACGCTCATATCAAAATGCAAAGTGCACTAATTTCAGACTAGAATCCCTGTGCTAACAATAACGACAATAATGTTGATGACATGCCATCACTGGGCATGGTCCTTTGCAAAGTAGAAGGGGAGACACCCCTGCCGCGGGTTGCGTCGACCCTAGAAATCAGCATGGGAAAACATGGAAGGTGTATGCCTTTGTTTCAGCTGCATGCAATTAGACATGCAGCTATACCAGTGGTATGACAATTAAGACTCTCTCTCTCTCTCTCTGTCTCTCTGTATGTGTGTGGTTAGAGAGAGAGAGAGAACAGAATTCCCCAAAAGGAAATATGCAGCTCTCCCCTTCCATTTTTCTCTTCTCTTGAGAGAGATTTCAGGAGGGGTTTGAAGGTAGCAGTAGCAGCTACCTATCTGGATACCTGAAGGAGCGCCTTCTCCCCATGTGCCTTCCTGCCCCTTGAGATCTGAGTCAGAGACCCTCCTCCAGGAACCATCCTTGAAAGAGATCAAGAGGGCGGCTACCGGGAAGAGGGCCTTCTCTGCGGTGGCACCCTGACTGTGGAACAGGCTCCCCAGAGTGGTCCGCCTGGCACCAACGCTTCTTTCCTTTCGGTGTCGGGCAAAACCCTTTTTATTCTCCCAATATTGTAATTCTTAACCTGTTTTAGTTAGTGGGTTTATATTTTATCATTGGATGCTGGGCAACTGTTATTCTTCTTCCTATTTTTAGGATTAATTTGCTGTAAACCGCCCAGAGAGGTCTAAGTATGGTATAGAAAAGTTTTAAATAAGTAAAACTACCTATCTGGAAGGCAGATTGAGCATAAGAGGCTGCAAAAGAGAAAAGGAAGACTCACTTGAGGTGGCAGTGGATGCTTCGACAAGGTGCAGTCATGGGACTGGAGGAACCAATCGATGGGAAAGGATATAATTAGGAGGCAAAGTGGAATAAAAGGGCAGAGGGATAAAATGGAAGAGGCGGTTGTAGTGGCTGCGGATGGATAAGGAAGTTATCAAGGTTCAGGTGGTGACTGGTGAGATTTCCAGGAGGCAAAATCAGGATGCGCTTTTTGAACCACGCAAAAATACCGTATTTGTCCAGAAAATAAGAGACCCTTGAACTCTGACCAATAAATAGAACAATGATCCACATGGATCCAACCCCTCTCTTTCTCATAGTCAGGCTGGAGCTGTGGACAAAGACGTCAGAAAAATTTGCAACGGATTCAAATGAATTGCGATTTCTGTGCTTCTGAACTCAGAATCCTGCATCTGACCAAATGGTCTTTTCAGAGTCAGGCCAATTCTGTGCAATTGAAGATTAGCACTGGGTTTAGTTTTGCTAACTTTTTTGGGGGGGGCGGGGTGTACAAGCATGGGGTTTTCCAATGCACATTATTCCGAGTGTAGCTGTGTGCTAGTGTGTGCTTTCTCTGGGGCACATTAGTGCAAATGGGCATGCGTGCAAAGGCACATTTCCAAATAGGAAGGACATTCTGGTAACTCTCTAACAAGGAGCCTGATTCCATCCATGAACAGACAATGGAAAGTGTTGTGCCAGGCAGCCTGTGAAACGCCGAGGGCACAGCCCGGGCAAGATCCCCAGGATGCATCCCCATCGGCATCTGTGCCTGGCTGCAATCAGTGGCTGCAGCTTGGGCTGTGCAGTCTGGCACCTGAGGCGCAGAAAGCAGAAGGGGATGCTGTGCAAAGACCAAAGGCCGATCTTCCAGCAATGGAGCACGGCAGGTACATCTCTCCTGGCTTGGCAAGCTTGTAGGGCTCAGCTCCTTCAAAGGCAAAGATTTGTTCCCCCAAGACGGAGAAAAACAACGCTGCAGAGGAAGTGAGGGGAATGCCCAGCATCTGCCTTCCATGCCCCCCATCCCATTATCCCATTCCCATTGTCTTCCTTTGCTGTGGTAGAGGCGGCAGAAGAGAAGGAAAAGAGGTGTCCGCATACACTCCTCATGCAGCATTCCAGGTACACGGGGCACTGGGACCAGTGGATTGCCCAGCACTGCAGATGGGTAGGGGGTTGAGATGAAGCCATCGGACGAGTGCTAACATGGAAATCCAGTGTGGATTTCTCACCTCTCCCTAGTTTTGGGTCTGCCCTCTCCCATCCAAATCTCCATGCTGCCAGCCAAACAGCGAGGCCAGTCTTGTGCTCTCTGGATGGCCAGAAGGTAGATCTCCAGTTGCTTGCCGCTTCAGTTCCCAGAATCCCCCGCCAGCTTAGCTACTGATCAAGAACACTGGGAGGCGACATTCTCCACATCTTGGTGTCTGCTTTTGGCCTGCCTCCGTTGTACACCCCTGTTTCTTTTGGTGCAGGACTGCTCAGATGCTACACTAAAATGCAGATTTCTGCTGTACTTCATCAACTGGTTTGGAGAATCTCATTCAAGGCCTTTGAATCTGCAGTTTACCCAGACATCCCTCTAGGCTGGCTCCTGGCCTCTGGCTGTGATGCTCTCACTTCAGAATTCACAGTGCCTGGGATTCCATTTTGCTTCAGCTCAGTGGGATTCCATTGTGATTCCATACCAGTCAGCAGTTGCTATCCCCACCCTCCAATTAAAGAATATTCGTCTTGCTCCCACTATTTCCACAAATGGTAATTTGCTCAAATCCAGAGTCTCCCTTCCCTTCCCTTCCCTTCCCTTCCCTTCCCTTCCCTTCCCTTCCCTTCCCTTCCCTTCCCTTCCCTTGATGGGCTGCAGCCTTTGAATTTGCACATTTGAGGTCCCAATATGAGTCCATCTCCACTCCAAGGTAAATCTCGATAGAACAGATACACAAAAACTTGTAATCACGAAGGCAGATTTCCTCCTAAACACAGATCCATTGCCTTGCAAGTAAGTAACACACTCCCAGAATGAGCCTCCTCACCGGATGCCTCCCGGATCACAGCTTGCTTGCTTGGTCTGGAGCTTTCTTGGTAGCATGGTCGGTAATATGGCAGAGAAGACACTCGTTTGGGACAAGAGGAAGAGTGGGGGGCACAGGGGAAGAAGGCAAAGAATTCAAAAGCAAAAGTAGCCAGACGGTTTGCCACTTCTATTAGCTGCTTGGACACTTCTATTAGCAATGGCTCTATCTGCCATTCTCAGTCTTGCCAAGCTTGTCAGGTGTGTGTGTCTTTGCAGTCCGGCTCATTTGTTCCGTTTATGCAGGAACTTATAAGCTTTTCTTTAAATGATATTTTTAAAGGCACAAATTATGTAATGCATGCCTTCCTCCACACACAAATGAATGCACACATCACACACAGTTTGAATGTACACATTTTAAAGGCATGCACTCACTGATGGAACGAAGGCCCTGTGCATTTTGGAAATGTGCTTGTTTTTCTCCCATTGATTATGTTTAAATCCATGGCTGGGGGTACAAAATGCTTAAGACTGAGCTGGGAGTGGGTCAGTCCCCAACCTCACACTGCCTAATGGTAGGGCTTGCAGTGATGGCGTGCGCCTTCCTTGGGGTCAGGAAAGCATCAGCGGTGCCTCCGAGTGAGCATCCGGAAGGATGCCAGCAAACAAATGTTGAAATTGTGAGACAATGTAAGCTGAGAGCACAGTAAAGTGTCTTTTAAAATTATGCTCCTGTGCCACTTTGTCACACTGATGGTTTAACAATGAAATCCCGTGCCCAGAGGGCCCTTATGTTCTTAAGACAGAAAACTGATGAAACGTGAAGTTCAACGCACAAACTACCTTTTCTTCCCCCACCCGGACTGTAATATTTGCTAATGGGTAAAGAGATAAAACATATATGATGTGACACAGCCTTACCTAAAATGATTCCTTCAGGAGCGCTTGGCCTTTTCTTAATGAGACTGCCACTTGTGATAATAAGATTTGGAAAGACAGTTTATTTATTTGTTTATTTATTAGAGGGCCTAATTGTTTAACTTAATTTACAGGCAGTGTCGCTGAGGGGCACGGGAGGGAAAAATGTGCTAGAAACTCTTTCCCATTTTCCTTCTCTGCTTCCGCTTCCCAAAGGCCTGCTTGGAGGATGGGGCTCGGAGTGTTGGGGTCAGCCAGGTGTGGGGCCAATCCCTTAGCAGCAGCTTCCCAAGCACAAGGACCCTGTTCTGATGATCCAAAGGAGCCGGGAGGGGGAATGGGAAGCAGCATGGACAACTGAAGGAGGGAGTTGATCCGCTCTCCTTTGGACCCCAGGGACTCAAAAGTCTGAATTCTTCAGAAAGAATGCACCCTGTTAGGAATGCCAACAATTGCACACTGGGCTCATGCTTTCCTCGAAATACCCACACAGAAGTTTGCCCACAGAGACAGCTGGAGTTCAGTGGTTTGCTCCCGATTGCAAATCATGTTGCAATCACAACTGCAGATGTGAGTGTGACAGGAACACAATTCTTGGGATTTAAAAAAAAAAAAAAAACCCTTGTGGAAGCGTCCATTCCCCACAAATCTGCATTTTCAGACATTGGCCTGTATTGGGGGCATGGCAGCTGGGGAAAATGTGCATTTTCAAAGATGTATCTTCCCCCATTGGAAAGAGATTGAGAGAGAGAGAGAGAGAGAGAGAGAGAGAGAGAGAGAGAGAGAGAGCGAGCGAGCTTTGGCAATGCAAATGAGGGAAACTGGGCCATGAAGAATCATAGAGTTTCATTGAACTCACACAGGGCAAGTTCATCCACCCCTATGTGAGCCATCTCTTCCCTCTTGGGACTGTAAGTTCCACCTGTTGCCTCCAAATGGAATTCTTTGAGAAATTCAGTTCTCTGGCAAAACAGCTGAACATGATTTCTCATTTGCTTTGTGCCATTTCCCCTGTTCGATTTGTACACATTTCTTAACTGTACAAACTCCACCACACAACAGATCATCTTTGATTTTGTCTGTGGAGGAACGCAGACAAATTTGAGGAAATCTGAACACATTTCTCATTCAGCTTTTGCATTCAGAAGTTGCAAAAGTTTTCCATTTATTATGAACAAGCAGTAATTATGAACAGAAACTGGAAGTGGGAACAGGATGAGCGGCAAACCAATGTCGGAAGAATCCTAGTGAGCTTGAATGTCACCTTTCCATCCATCCTTGCTCCCTTCCACCTTTTTCATTCAGCCCCTTGAGTGGTGGTCTATACCTGAAACCATCTCAGCAGGACGCCTGACAAATTCTACACATTTTGGCTGTGGCAATCAGTGTCCTTTTTCAGTGGCATCAAATCCCTTACAAGTCCTCTTGCCATCTTAATATTCCAGTGTTTGATGCTGTCTAAACATGTCTGTGTTTTGCTTTGTTGGTTAGTTCATTAGTTAGTTTCATAGCCACACATTTCTGGTTGTGTTTTCCTCCAGAAAAACATGAACATTGTTATCAGTATAGTTTTGGCCTGATAATGACTTTCCATTATTTCATGGTCTGTGAAGCTCTACTGTGCTGAGTTCTTTGTGATTATAGAAACATAGAAACAGAGAGAGTCAGAAGGGGCCTCCCGAGCCATCTAGTCTGACCTCCAGCACCAGCCGGCTCAGCTCACGACATGCCCACCATGTGGACGTCCAGCCTATCCTTGAATACCCGCATTGATGGGGCCTCAATGACCTCTCATGGAAGCCCATTCCACACCCTCGGGGTCCTAACTGTCAGGAAGTACTTCCTGGCATCTAAATGGAAACTTGGTTCCCTGAGCTAGCTTTGGTTGGAGTGCGTCCTGCCGTCCTCTGCAGGGGAGAACAGGTCTCTACCCACCTCTGTCTGATACCCCCTCACATACCTGTATGTTGCCAATAGATCCCCTCTGAGTCTCCTCTTCTGCAGGCTGAAGAGACCCAGTTCCCTCAGTTTCGCCTCATACGGCATCCCCTGCAAGCCGGCTACCAACCTAGTGGCCCTACGCTGCACTGACTCCAACCTGGCTATATCCTTCCTGTAATGAGGGGCCCAAAACTGAGCACAATACTCCAATTGCAGGCAGACCAGAGTCATATAGAGTGGTAGTAATACCTCTCTTGAAGCTACACTTCTGGCTATGCAACCAAGGGTGGCATTCGCCCTCTTGACCACTGCATCACACTGCTGACTCATGTTTAGCCTGAGGTCAACCAGTACCCCGAGGTCCCTTTCACAAGTGCTGCTCTCCAGCCACTTGTCACCTAACCTGTACTTATGACAGCTAATATAATTATGTTTCTAACATAAGCTGGCTGGGTTGGATGATGGAATAGGACCCAAACACAATTTCCAAGGGCAACAACCATCGTACAAACACAAAGAATTGACGTCCTGGATCAGATCAAAGTCCTACTGGGGGTAGGATCCTGCTTCTTCCAGTAGCCATCCAGATATATCTGGGCAGCTAGGAAACAGAACATGAGTGGAATCATTCAACAGGAATGGTGCCTTTGATGCTGGAAGTTTATATAGATATTATGACTAGCAGTGACTGATAACCTACTACTGAAAAGAGGAGAAATAGTGCTTCTTTTATTCCCTCAATTTGGAAACTTGGGTTCTGTTAATGAGATCAAAAATCATTTTTAGCACTGCCATACTTTGGGCACATCCTGAGACGGCAAGTCTCTCTGGAGATGGCAATCAGACTGGGGAAAGTTGAAGGCACAAGAGGAAGGGGAAGACCAAATCGGAGATGTGTCGATTCCACAGAGGCCCACAGCCTTGAGTTATAAAAGCTGAGCAGGCTGCCAATGACAGCTCAGTTTGGAGGTCAGTCACCCATTGTTGTGGTTGTTACTTGTGAAGTCATGTCTGACCCATTGTGACCCATGGACAACATTCCTCCAGGCCTTCCTGTCCTCCACCAGCCCCCAGAGTCCACCTAAGCTCACGCCGACTGCTTCAGTGACTCCATCCAGTCACCTCATCCTCTGCCGTCCCCTTCTTTTTTTGCCATCTATTGTTCCCAGCATTAGGCTCTTCTCCAGGGAGTCCTTCCTTCTCATTAGGTGGCCAAAGTAGTTGAGTTTCATCTTCAGGATCTGGCCTTCTAAAGAGCAGTCAGGGTTGATCTCCTCTAGGACTGACTGGTTTGATCGCCTTGCGGTCCAAGGGACTCACAGGAGTCTCCTCCAGCACCACAATTCAAAGGCCTCAATTCCTCGGTGCTCGGCCTTCCCTTTAGTCCAACTTTCACAGCCATATATTGCAACTGGGAAAACCTTAGCCTTGACTATACACACTTTGGTCAGCAGGGTGATGTCTCTGCTTTTTAGTATGCTGTCTATGTTTGCCATAGCTTTCCTCCATACAGACACCATAAGGCAAAGGTGACTTGATGCCATGTAACAACTATAACAAAATCATATTAGACTTTTTTTTTCTTTTTGCAGCTATGTAAGCTACTAACACATTTATCTTGTGACTAGTTGCATTCATGAGAACGTTTTCACATACCTAAAAGAACTAAAGGGAAAGGCCTCTGTATGGCATTCAGAAGTAAAAGGAGTGATTCACAAGGCATTGGTTCCACATCAAAAATTAGAGCAGGTACCTAAGTCAGAATTCCAAAATCTAGGAAGAAATGCAGATGAGGAAAATGCTGGAAACATTCCTGCTCAAAGGTTAAAGGGACAATGCAAGATGCCATTTTTTTTACCCTACTATCCAAAAAAATGGATCTGCTGATCGCTGATGAGAATTTGGACATGTTCCTTGCCTTGTTTCTTTGTTTTGATTTAGAAGCTCATTTATCTAAATAGGGTTGTTTTTCTCCTGAAGTTATTGTTCTGTGTGGGAACAAAACAAAAATCTTTCTGTTAAGAAATCTAATTATATGTTTGAATTATTGAACTTTTTTTGTAAACAAATCCCTTTTTTCTCCCCCCAAGAATCTGATCGTTAAGAGTCTTTTGTCAACAAAGCAAATATGGGTTTTATATTTCTAAGCCCTAGAACCACCAAATTCTAATTGCCAGCTTCATTATACAGAAAAGTATAAGTGTAACAATCAAGGGCCTTATTACACATTCATAATTGGGTTTCATTGCGACTTATGAAAACATAAACTGTCTTAAACACACTTGCAGAAAATGTCACATCATCAAATCAACACTTTTATTATACAGAAGTAATTGTGTTTCAAGACACCCGACATATGTTGTTGAAACAATCAAAACACAACAAAATCCATCTGAGTTCGAATATGATTGAGAGGTTTTGGCAGCCCTTGAATGTTGGAAACTTTTGCAACAATTTGCATGAGATGGGAAGATGAGCTTGCAACAGTGGGAAGAGCCTTACTCTCTGCGGATCGAGTTCCATGGCATGGCATTTCATAAAACCTAGAAGTTAGAGCTACCTCCTACTGCAATAATATAATAAGCCTACAAAATAGATAAGCCTGTCTGTCTATCATTAGTTGTTTAATTAATTGTAAGCTGAGCTGAGGGTAATTTATTTATTTCAGCATGTGTTTGTAGGCTGCCTATAACTGCAGAGGCCTTCCTTGGCAGCCTCGGTTGTCATACTTTGGATACATCATGAGAGGGCAAGACTCTCTGGAGAAGACCATCAGGTTAGGGGAAGTCAATGGCAGAAGATGGAAAGCAAGACCATGCAAGTGATGGAATGATGCCACCCAAGTAGCCACCACCTCGAGTTTGCAAGAACTGAGCAGGTGTCATGCACTGGACATTTTGGAGGGCTTTCCTTCATAAGGTTGCCAGAAGTTGGAGATGTCCTGACTGTACGTAATGAGATTAAAACATACAATTGGGAAAATACTAGAGAAATGGGCATCTATTCTTGCAGCAAGGGGAAACAAAGGGGCAGGAATCCCAGTTCAGCAGCACAAGCATGGCTGAATACACAGGGATTTGAACTGAGACTTTAAGTATTCAATGCCCTTGTCCTTTATGAACCAATCTGCCAGTTCTGCTTTCTCTCATATTCATTCTCTCCTCCTCCTCCTCCTAATTCAAGGTCTTTCCATCTGCTCTGGAAAAGCAAACAAACAACAAAAAAGCCCAACCCAACTCAACTTAACCAAAGCCAATCTGTGTTCGAATTAATTAACAACTCAGATAAAAGAAAGTACAATAACCAAACTCCATACAATTCCAACAAAATCCTCACCCATCTCAGTGATTAAGAGATAAAGCAGAAATTAGTTTAAACATATAACTAACTGCAGTGCCTTTTTCTTTTTCTTTTTCTTTTTCTTTTTCTTTTTCTTTTTCTTTTTCTTTTTCTTTTTCTCTTTCTTTCTTTCTTTCTTTCTTTCTTTCTTTCTTTCTTTCTTTCTTTCTTTCTTTCTTTCAATTTATTTATTTAATTTATATGCCATTCCCCCTAGCCATTTGCTGTCTCGGCAGCTTTGCAACATGTTTGAATCCATACATTTTAGCATACATACAGGGCCTGCTCTCTAGACATTAACTATCTTATGCCTCAGAGTAGGGTCCCAATCCAGGTCTCTCCCTGCCTGCCCACCCCCATGCACCCACACACCAAAGCTGAAATTAAAATGAAGGGGGTGCGGGGAAGGGATTCAGCTGCTGGATGCAGAATTAAAATAATGGCATTTCTTTTTTGTCCCCGCACTCTATTTCCTTCCGACGTACATGCTACAGATTTCAAATCTGAATAAATAAATGATGAACAAGAAGAAGGGGGAGGGGGAGGGGGAGGGGAGGAAGACTAATCACTCGTTCAGTCTTATCATTCCTTTTGAGGGCTTCCAGAAGTGTCTTTCCTTAAATATGGATCACATCTCGATCAACATGAAACCTTCCCTGGTGTAATAAATGACCAAAATAGGAAAGGGAATTTGGGATGCAGTTCTTTATAGTAAGCCGTGAAGCTTCTTTGGCGGCACTCAAGTTCTGGCTCATCTCAGCCTATAATGTGGCCCTGTGAGATATAAAGATGTGACCCTTTCTGAGGAGAAGCCCTCCCTGGCCAGTGTATGGCTCCATTTCTTATGCATTATAGACTTTTGACTCAATTACAGTGTAATCTCCCAGGAATTTATTATGCATGCTTTATATGAAACAGTATGTACCTTCCACAGAGAACATCAAAAGGTGGTTAATAGAGATATCAAATTATTATTGGTTGAAGGAAGCCCAATGCTGTGAAGTAATCAAGTTCTCTTTTCCCTAGCGTGCATTATATCCCATATATAATATATACAATTAATAACACATCCATCAATCTCAAAGCAGATCTCAACAAAGTCTGCTGGATGTTCAACAAACTGATGTATAAAACATGAGATGAGCAAAAATGTCTTGGGACGGTGAATTACAAATACCTGGCAAAAAGCTGAGGGATAAGTGGAGTGAGAACATTGTTTGCCTCAGAGCCAGGAACAAGGTTGAGTTTTACATTTTGAAGTTTAATTCTTCCAGAGGTGTCTCATTCATTACAGGCGAGGAGAGGCAATCATGAGGCGAGTGCAGTAAATAAGCCTCATTTGCGGTCAGAGCAAACATGGTTCTGTGCATAGCCTTCCCCAAGGCCAGCTCTTAAGCCTGACTTTCAGGGCTGAGGCTGAGCTGGAGGTGGTGGCAGTGGACACAGACTCTCCCATTGACCAGGCAAGAGCAGAAGTCCAGGCGTTAAGCTTAGTGACATTTTCGGTCCACGGTGGTCCCTCTTCTCCCCGCTTTTCTCACAAACGTCCATGGCTCCTCCTCTTGCTCAGATTGCTGGCACAAGTTTGCTTGGCCCACAAAAAGTTAATCGTTAGGCAAACTGCAGCATGTCCTGCTCCTTCTTCTGGACACCACCATTTTCTGTCCAGAATGAGAGGCAGAAGAACAAGAGGGTCGCAAGGGCATCTGGACCTAGTCAATCCCCTGCAGGGCCTCCATAGAATCTGCCACTTGCGGGGCTGATGGAGCACAGTTTATTCCTAGCTGTGCCATAGCAGACTCTGAGTGGAGGGGCCACACAGCCTCTTTGGTAACTTGCTGGGTCAAGTCAGTCCTACCCAACCACACACCTCTAGATGTTTTAGACTACAATCCCATTGGGTTTGTCTACATGGCCAATGATCTAAAATCAGGAGAGTTTAACATGCAATGTTGTGCATGCTAAAATACCTTGCTTTCATCTGATTTGACAAACTCCCCTCCCCTCCCCAGCAGAGCACCAGCAGGCTCTGCATGGGTGGAGGAAGCAGCCACGGTGAGAAGTTATTGTGTGCTTCACAATTCACAACTGGAATAATGCACATCGCTCTCAGTGGGAGGCAGGTTTAGCATAAGACCTGCATGAAGCACTGCCAAGCTTTCTGAGCATAACTTGGTTCTGTTGGTAGGAAAAATAAGGAAAAATAGTCCGTGGCCACCAATGACCAGAGAACCACAGCATCAGCAGCAACTTGAGCTTGCTCTTGGTCAAGAGCTTAAATGTTTCCTAGAGTTTTCCTAGAGATGTCATTACATCCAGCAGATGCATACCCCCCCTGCCCACCCCCTCTTGTGCATCAGCATTCCCCTTTCCCAAGGACAGACATTCAGTCTTGGGAGAACAAGGCACCATTGAGCATTCTCAGCAGCTGGGACAGTCTGGAGTGGATAAGGTCCATCATTTGCAAAAGGACTTCTTCTCAGAGTTCAAATGCTGGAACTTGGTCTCCCTGCTCAAAGCATCCTGATGACCCCCAAGAGAGTCCATAGGTGATAGTATCATAGAGTTGTAGAATCATAGAAGAGTAGAGTTGGAAGGGGCCAGAAAGTCATCAGGTCCAACCCCTGCTGTTGCAGGACACCAAGTCCCACCATCCCATTTCTATAACGATCCCAACAGTTTCTGAATGTCTGCAGAAAGGGAGGGCCCAAAACCTCCCCAGGTAACAGGCTCTATTGTCAAACTGCTCTGACAGGAAATTCCGCCTTTAGGTGTCTAGTCTAAATCTGGTTTCTTCTAACTTCAGTCTGTAAGTCTGTGTCCTGCACTCTGGAATGAAAGAGCCCAACGTCTGCTGCCTGAGCCCAGTGTCTAAAAGTACCAGCTGCACCATTGCTCAGGGATGATTTTGTACTCTTTTCTCATAGATCTGTGCACGTTCTGTTAGGATTTTTCTCATTTTAATTCCTTGGACCATTTGGTACAATGAAAATTCTGTTCATTTATTACATTGATTTATTATTTATTTATAGGTGGATTTATTGGCTGCCTATAATTGCAGGGGCCTCCCTAGTCAGCTTACAGTACATAAAACATATTAACGAAGTAAAACACATTCAAACCAATTAAAAAATAACAAATTAAAACATGTATAAAAGCAATATAACAAGGGCCATGGCATGTAGGCTAAATGTTTAAAAAGTTCCTAAAAAGGAATGTTTTCGCCTGGCGCCAAAAGGAAAATAAAGATGGCACCAGGAGAATTTCCCTAGGGAGGGAGTTGCACAGATGGGGAGCAGCAATATTTTTTTTATAATAAGTTTTATTCAAAATTATGATCCTAAAAACAAAGAAAAACTAAAAACATCAATCTTCAAAAACATCGGGCCTGCTGGGTCAGCCTCCACATTTTTTTTCCATTTATGATGATAACTTAAAAACATATTTAAATCTATATGAAGTCCCGTTTCTCTAGCCAATAGTAAAAAGAATCCCAAGTTTGACAGAAGTCAGTATCTTCTTTCTCCTTCAATGACAAAGTCAATCTATCCATTTCTGCACAGTCCAAGATCTTTTTTAGGATCAGTTCGTCGGTGGGTGGTGGGGAGGAGCATTTATTACAATAATGTACATTACAATAATGTACATCTTAGATGGCACCAGAGATGGTATCCCTGCATTTACCAGTGGCTGAGGAGCTTGGGCAGGAGAGTTCTCGTACTCATCCTGCCTGAGGCTTCTCATGAGCAACTGGTTAGCCACTGCGTGAACAGAGTGCTGGACTGGATGCACCTTGGGTCCGATCCAGCAGGGCTTTTCTTATGCGTTTATTTTCCCTTGCCTGTGGTCATTGATAATGTTTCAGATGGCCTGAAAGAGCTGCAGCCTGGTCACCATGCACCTTCTCAAATGCAAGGTTGATGAAGCCCAAGGAAGAAAATGCAAGAAAAAGAATGAAAATGCAAAAGGATGAATGGAGGAAGGGATGAAAGAAAGAAAGAAAGAAAGAAAGAAAGAAAGAAAGAAAGAAAGAAAGAACCAAATTTCGCTCATGTTTGCCACTTACTGCCCCCACACCTCTGAAGGATCCTTCTCTCAACCCTACCTCAAAATTGAGGAGCTGTTCCAGACCAAGAATTTTGAAAGTGTGCTACTGTGTTGATTTGCAAGCGGCTTGGAGAAATCAACCCCGAGCTCATCACCTGTGAAACACCCCAATGGAAGCAACCCTTTTTACAGGTCAGATATATTAAAAACTGTCACGCTTTTTAAGCAGGGCAACAAACCGGAGACTCTAAGGTCGAGTGTCACTGTGACCCTTATCCGGGAAATCCTATGTGCTGTTTCATTTGTAGACGTTGGAGTTCCCTTCTCAATTGCTACCCATCCCCTCCAGACAGAGAAAAAGGGAGGGAATAAAGGGACCGCTTGGTTTCCTTGGCATGTCATTTCTGTTTGTTCAACATCTCCTTTAGTTTCTTGGATGTGCCTGCTTGGAGCGATCCAGGGATATCGAGAGGCATGGGAAGGGTTCTTTCCAGAAAATGGTTGCTTAAAGGTTGGAACTTTTTTTAGGTGCGTAGCAAAGAACAGCAGAGGTTCAAAACAGGTTCAGCTGCATATCGGGATGGTAGAGAACTTCATTCGGTTTGGATTTTTCATAGGAAGGTAAGAAAATTTGCAAAGGTCTTCATGAATGAAAAGCACTTGAGACTGCCAACGTTCCAATGTGGGTGAAACATCCTGAGATGTCAGTGAAGGATGGTATAGAAAAGCTTTTTTAAAATAAAATCAAATGATAATAAAATAAAATAAAATAAAAAATAAATAAAATCAAATAAAGTGAAGTAAAAAATAAAAAATATAAAATAAAATAGTGATGATGGCAATTGTATCCACGCATCCCCAAGGCTCTGAGTGCTTAGTCTGGGTTTGAATCCCTGGGTATTCAGCCATATTTCTGATACTGAACTAATGTTACTGAGTCTTTTTATTTATTTTTTTCTCCCAGCAGGTTTCCTATCACCAAATACTAGAGGGCAGGAAGGCATGCCATGGTCTCTCTTAGCCTCCCTCGTAGGTTCCAGCATGTGTTAAATTCTGCTATATTTAACGGAATCTTTAAATTCTTTAAATTGGCTTTGATGTTGCTAGGGATGTATGAGAAATTTGTTTCAGCTCATTTTTAGCAGATTTTTACCCTGTTTGCACCTTCAAGACTGAATACAGTTTCAGATGCAGTCTGCAGACAAAGATCACGCATTTTCAAGCTTGCAATGCTATTTGTGGAGGAAAGAAGGTGTTTGGCAACAACTGGATATATCAAAAAAGGATGTTTTTTTCAAACATGAATATATTTCAAATTGAGTATGGTGTCAGTGATGGACATGTTTTTAAAAAAGAAACATGTTTAAAAGGCACACGATTATGGAGATTCTTAGGAAAAAGTATGAAAATCAGACAGTTTTTTAAAGCAAAAACAGGAGGGGAGGGGAGGGGAGGGGAGAGAGGAGAGGAGAGGAGAGGAGAGTCCTTACAATTTGATATGGCATGAAGTCTTTGAGCTTTGAGATGGAATATGCAGAGCTTCAGTGAGCTGGCATATTGGTGATTCTACACTTAGCCATTTTAACAAAATGTTCTTCAAAAGACTTAATGTCGGCAAGTATCTCTTTGGTGCAGGTGTGTGTTCTCCTTTGCTTTCCTCATTTGGGCAAGACTTCCATTTCCTGAAGGAATCCTTCTTTTCTCTCATAGTTTCCTCGGTCCTGCTTGATAACCCTGCTGCTGGACTCCTGAACTTGGTTCTACCTTTCCAAACCTGTGGCATTAATTTTTGGGGGGGTCATGGCGGGGTAGCCGTCCCACTCTCTCAAGAATATTATGCCATCCTAGGCATTTTCAGTGCATTATTCCTTTGGGCTTTTTGTCTGAAGAATACCATCAAGCTTGAAGTGGTCCTACGGCCTTTTCAGTCTGGGTTCAGATAAACAGAAATCCCAACTACCTTGTATACAAGGTGTGTCCAGAAAGTAATGAGAATGATAATTTAAAAATTATTTTATTGAATTTTTTTTACAATCGAGCATTGTCTCCTTCAAAATATGCACCTTGTGAGTGTACACAATGCTCCCAGTGATTTTTCCATTCTTGGTAGCATCCCTGGAAGTCTTCAAGTGAGATGGTGTTCAGAGCCTGAGCAGTGGCCCTTTGGACATTATCCACATGACCAAAATGGCGGCCTTTCAAACCAGTCTTCATCTTTGGGAGCATGAAAAAATTGCAAGGAGCCAAGTTGGGGCTGTCAGGTGGATGGGGAAGCCCTGTGAGGTGTTTTTCAGTCCAAAACTCTCTGACAGCCAGAGCACTGTGGCTCAGTGCGTTGTCGTGATGAAGGATGCAAGTTGAGCCGATCTCAACTTGTGCCATCGGTACACTTGTGCAGATGATAGCACAGCTTCTCCATAAGCTTTCCTGTCCATTTCCACATGAACTTTTCCCCAATTCCCCGAGGCTTGTGGAGCCGCCCCGAGCCTTGTGGCAAGGGGCAGCATATAAATCTGTTAATAATAATAATAATAATAATAATAATAATAATAATAATAATAAAAATTCATACACAATTTTTTCACGTACCACCATTCCAAACTCGCTTGCATTTTTCCTAATATGAGGCACTTGAACAGGGTGCCGCAAAAGAGAAAGTCTCGACTCTGACGGGGCGGGAATGCAACTGATCAGCATTCTAACGTATAGCTGGCACCCCACCCCAAGTGACCTTGGCCAGCTTCTTCCTTCACAGAGCCCTTCTTGAGCATAGGGACTTCATTCTCATTTCTTTCTGGACACACCTTATATTAAATATAGGATTGTGTATATTAAAGATAGAATCTGAATTACCCTCCCCTTTAATGTTGCTAATACTCCTAGACTTTCTGGTGGGGTAGAAAAACAGACCAGCTACAGTATGTGTGTTTGGTGAGGGGATGAAGAAGAAGAACCACGTCTTACAGAATCAAGGTTTTTCAAAATAAATAAAATTTTCAAAAGCAAGTAGAACAATTCTGGAGAATTAGACCAAACTGAACAGAGATGCTGCGTTCAGTCATGAGTCAGAAGAAAATCATCCAGTCTCAGACCTCTGTTTGGCTCTCCTCACATTGTTGCAGGTTCCGCAATGACTTCATGTCATGGATGCATCTACCTGATAAAACCGCTCACGCATATGGTGAGTGACTCACCGCAAGGAGTGTAATGAAATGGGATAGTTCCCACTGCAGCACCATGCAGAAAATCACGCCGAATGACTGTCAAGTGTCAACCCACAGTGAATAAGACCAGCTTGAGATGGTCGACGGACCAACTAAATTATTTTGCACACTGCTGAGTATCCAAGCGCAGCCTGGCCTCGTCATGCCCTCGGATTTCCACTTACCTCTTACATAAACACATGAATTAATGTCACCTGCACTTGTCTCCGCAATGCTACATTTTAAAAGCCCAGAGAATGAAATACTCCAAAAGAGGGAGGGGGTGATGTGCGAGACTTCCTTCAGGGGAAAGAAAAATAGCACTCGTTTGCTCAAAACTTCCTTTTCCTTCCACCTCTGCACAAAGCACATCTTATCCGAAGCCCCAAATACTCTACAAATGTAGCTGCATGTGAAACGCTGATGAAAATCAAGTATGTGTGGAGTCTTTCTGAGAAATGCTATAATGCAATCCAAATTTTCTGCACCACATCTCTTGATTACATGCAGTGATGAAAGAAAGAAAGAGAGAGAGAGAGAGAGAGAGAGAGAGAGAGAGAGAGAGAGAGAGA
>JAIXND010000762.1:1336994-1348863 GCA_023646645.1 Varanus salvator macromaculatus
AGAGAGAGAGAGAGAGAGAGAGAGAGAGAGAGAGAGAGAGAGAGAGAAAGGCCTTCACTAGCAGCTAGGGTTCTGGAGGTCAACATATTTTCCCCAAACCGTTCAATTCAGAACCCAGTTTTCCTTAATCTGATCCAGAGAGAAAATCTGCCCCTTTCCACATTTCTTACCAACTTTTGGTGGTGGATCAAAGGATGGAAATACTTTCACTGTTGGGCGTGTTTCCCCCCTGCCAGGAACAAAGCCAGTGGGAAGGCCAGGGAAAGGCAAGTTTTGGGGGGGGGGGTGCTCCACTCTGGCAGGAATGAGCAAGTGAATAATGTTTGCCTTGGATGCCGGGAAGTCCTTCCTGATGGTTAGGACCCCGAGGGTCTGGAATGGGCTTCCACGGAAGGTGATTGAGGCCCCATGGGTGAGAGTGTTCAAGGAGAGGCTGGGCATGCACATGGTAGGCGTGTCATGAGCGGAGCCAGCTGCAGCCAGGGGTCAGACTAGATTGCCCAGGAGGCCCCTTCTGACTCTGTTTCTATGTTTCTATGCCTCAAATTAAGACAAGCATGAGGACCGTACTGAGATCCATATTTCTGAGCCAGAAAATATACCCATTGCCACAACCCCGAGAGAAGAAGGGACAGGAACTTGCAGAGATAATGCAGCAGCAGTATTTGACATCCAACTGGAAATGCTGCATGGCGTCATTTCGTTTCTCTTGCACTCCTGCCTTGCAACCCTTCATGGAGCAGAGTTGGAGGAATCTCTGAGGCATGGAATCTGATATGGGCAGGGTCCATGATCTTTTAGGCCCCAAGGTTCACCTGTGTTTCTGTGTTCCTAGGTTCTGTGCATGCGTATTTATGCTAACACCCATTTATGCTAACATAAATAGCTAACACATTTATGCTAACACCCATGCACATACATGTCTCAGCTTGTTGCACACAGCAGGCCATACCTGAACACTGGGCAAGGGAGTGAATAGCATTCCCCTGACTCCCTCTTGTAGCCATCATTCTCAGGTACCCATATCGCCACCCCAGGCCCAAGTCCCTTTGGGTGCTAAGAGGTTACAATGCCAAAGGCTTGTTGAGTGGCTGTAAGAGCATTGAACTAAAATATCCTGGAATTTTTGGAGTTTGACCCCTTTGCACTGGGTCCTCCTTGCCACCAAGACCTTCTCTGAAATGGAATTGTGCCCTTGGGATGCAAAAGCATCACTAACTGAATTTCAGGCTAGCAGTGCTAGAGCTGAGGAGCCTCTACTGGAAGAGAGCAAGCGGGAGCATGCTCAGGGGAAGCCATGCTGTCTGGAACATGCATACCAGAAGTCCTGGGCACAGCAGCCGTTGAGTGGTAGACATGTGGGCCTGAGGACAAGGCCACTCTGCCGTTCCTGGAGGAACATATGGGTAAGAATGCAGGCGTCCTTTGGAATGAGGACTTCCCTGGATTTTGCAGTGCTTTTCAAAGAAAAGCAAGCAACAGGAGCCTGTAAAACGCCCGCCAAAGCATAGGAGATATTCTTATGCTTATGAACACAGGACCATAAGAAAAGTCTTGCTGGACCAGAGCAAAGGCCCATCTAGTCCAGCACTCCATATTCAGAGGCAAACATCCAGCAGGAAGGGTGCAAGACCTCCTCCTGCCCACGCTCTCTCCCAGCCTGGACAGATCCCATTGAATGCAAGCGTTTGTATTCCATTTACAGAAATGCATACCTGTTGGATTTTATTGATTTATTATTTAAAGCTTTTGTAGCCCATCCACCACTGATGTCTTGGGACAGCTTACACTAAGGAACAAATAGCAAAACAAACACAGCATCCAGCAAGTCAAGATAACAACCACAGTTAAAACCAACTAAACATTAAAATAATGGGAAAACAAAAAGAATTTCACCTGATGACAAAAAGAGTAAAGTGTTGGTGCCAGGCGAACCTCTCTGGGGAGCGTATTCTATAGACAGGGTGCCACCACAGAGAAGGCCCTCCTCTGGGTACTGTCCCTCCTGATCTCCTTTAAGGTGGGCTCCCAGAGCAGGACCTCCACCTCAGATCTCAAGGGGCGGGAGGGCACATAAGGGAGAAGGCGCTCCTTCAGGTATCCAGGACCCAAGCTGTTTAGGGCCCTATAGGTCATCACCAGGACCTTAAATTGGGCCCGGACTTCAACTGGCAGCCAGTGGAACTGATAAAGGACTGGCACGATATTTGAGAACCTGCCAGTGCCCGTCAATATCTTGGCAGCTCTATACAAAGAGGATATGCCTCTTCGTACCTTTGCTTGGACTTCTGATCGAACCCTGGTGCTATTCTGTGGGCCAGAAAGAGGCGGGTTCTCTACACCCCACCTGTGATGAGGCCTGCTGCCCACTTCTCCATCCTCTGCCCCCAAGTGAGAGCACAAGCCACCTCCATGCAGGGGCCCATTTCTGTATCTCTTCCCTGCAAGTTGGCCTGCAGTCCGTGAACCACGCAGGCATTTTCCCAGGCCCCGCGATAGGAAAGTTAACGACACACGACAAAGTGCAACCAGCGGGGCTATAACTAACCCTCCCTGCCATTTTCTCCTAATAGACTTTTGAGCTCCCTGATTGCTCCATTCACCTCTTGAACGAAAGCGCGGCTGCTCTGGGGGCAAAACCGCGTCAAAAATAAATGACAACTTGATTTAGCGGAGTCGGCCTGACACCAACACCAGGGTGATTTGTTGCCTTCTGCCCTTGTTTAACAAACAGTAGAACCTAGCAGCACAGTCACTGGGGGGAGATCGCCCTTGCAGCATTCACGGGTGCCCCAACAAGTGGGAAAAGGGCTATTCACTGCAGCTCCATTAACTTCCCATTGTCTAGCTTGAAACAAATCCTAATGATGCCTGGATCAACTTGTGACAACATGTCCATATCCCATGGAGAGGGGGCATAATTAACATTTATATAGAGTGCTTAAAGGGAGAGACCATATTTCAATAACAGAGCAAATGCTTTACATTTGGAAGGTCCTGGGTTGAAGGTTCTATTCCAGAAAGCTCCTGTTAAAAAGTCTATTAGGGAGTAAACGATGGGGATGTTGTGCCCGCAGCCTTGGCGTGATGGTGCCCATCAAAGTTTACAATACTTAGGAGAGAAGCCAGTGCTCATAAGAACATGAATGCTGTGCTGCTTTAGGGGGAGGACCCGTCCAGTCCAGCATCCGCTCCACTGAGAGGCCACACAGCTGCTCACAGGGACCAACGAGAATCAGAGAATCAGAGAATGGTAGAGCTGGAAGGGGCCAAGAAGGCCATCGGGTCCAACCTGGGCTGTTGCAGGACACCAAGTCACACCACCCCACTCAGAGGGCTGTCCAGTTTCACCTTGAATGTCTCCAGTGTGGGAGAGCCCACCACCTCTCCAGGCAGCTGGTTCCACTGTTGTATTGCTCTGACAGTGAGGAAGCTTTGCCTGAATCTGAGTTGTCACAACTTGCATTGATTATTCTGTGTCCTGCACTCTGGCATTATCCAGAAGGATATGAGCAAGACAGCACCCTACCACCCTTGTGCCCAGCCACAGGTGTGCACAGCCGTACTGCCATCAAATACAGGAGGTAGCGAGGGATTTCGGAGAAATCTGGTTGGTGGATGAAAATCCAGTGAATTTGCTTGAGTTGATCCTGCAGAGGCTGTTCCAAAATTCCTGCTGATGCCATGTCATTAAGGTTGAACAAGCATCCAAGTTTCCATTGTTGCAATAGATTGCAATTTGCAATTTTTTATGCTAGTGAAATTAGAGTGAAGTTTAGACCAGGGGTCCCCAACCTGCAACCCACGGGCCACATGCGGCCCCCAAGCTCTTTCTCTGCAGCCCTCCATCCTGCTTGCTTACTGCTGTCACCCTCGAGACATTTTCCCTCCCACACTGCTCTTCCTGGCTCAAGAGGCACCATCTATGGCTCTTTGTCCTGTCCCTTTCTTCCAAAAAACACAGTGGCATCATTGGTTCTTCTGGTCTCCTGGTTCCTTCTGTCAGCCCCCTCTTGGTCTAATCCTCCATACTAGCGTTGTGGCCATTCCTGATGCTTTGCTAGTCAGCATTGCTCAAGTACCTGTACAGACAGCTTTTCCACTCTCCCTTTCCATGCATTGCCATGTGGAAGCCTAGATATGTGTATAAGGAAGATAAAGCAGTTGTGTGGATGAATACAGGAGATGCCTGCCCTGTTTTTCCAAAAAAGGTGGCAAAAGGAGGATAAAAGGCCTGGGGTTTTTGCCCTAGTAGAAGGAGAATACTTTTCATAATGTTCTCCAAACATAGTCCACCATTGTTTGTGGAAAGCACCCTTCTCCAATGTTATTGCACTCCCAGGGCCAGGAACAATACTAGCTATGGAGCATTACCGAAGAGGAACAAGATTCTCTACCTTCCAACACAGTCAGCACTGCTGAAAGCAAGTTCTTCAAAAGCAAACCAACAAAAACCTTAGGGGTGTAAGACCATTGTCCTGCAGCCACCAATAGTGCTGAGTTGCACTCTTTGGGAACTATCCAAGAAGTCCTCCTCCTCTCAGAGAAGAATAGTTTAACAGTTTCCCCAAAATGTTTTCCTAGAATATAGAATGGCAGGAAGTCATTTGTGGACAGCTCTAAAAATTCCAGCATGCATAAATTTCTTAAATATTCTTTGAAGGAGATCTTTCATTTTCCTTTTACTTTGCTCCCTGTTATCAGTTGGAACTACTCTATGCCTGCTCAGAAGTTCTCTTATGCAACCCCACTGAAATTGGGTAGGAAGCAAATATCCCCCTATGCTCTATCATGTATGTGTGTTGTTCCCCTTCAGTAGAAGGAAACTTGTGGAGAAGCTGAGTGGGCATTCATTCCACCCCATGTTTCTTAACCTTGAAACCTGCAATGTTTTCTTGAGAGAGACCTCAGAGAAATCTGCCCAAAGGCAGAGTGTGATGATCCTTTGACTTTGTAACTTTGAACTTCCATAGACCAGAAATGTAATTTTGCTGCAAGTTCTAATAATAATTAACAATAGAGCCATCTAATTATTTATTGCTCGTTCCTTCAGAAATTCCATTTCAATCATTCTAGAGAAAAAAGCCTTTGTTTATTTATTGCTAACTAGCGTGAAACCCCCAATTTATACCATGAAATTAAAAACTCAAGTTGGTTGGAGCTCATTTGATTGTGAAACTCCTATCACAGAGAGAGAAAGCAAACAAAGATGCCATGTTACTGTTTGTTAATTAATAATAAAGCACTCAAGCATTGCACTGGTAAAAAAGAAACAAAAACAAACCTGTATTAGTGGAGTCCACCTCGATATATTAGAGCATATTCATGTGTTGCTATGTATATAGTTTGGGAAACATTCTGAACTCCGGGTTATAACTGAAAAAATGGTGGTTGTGCTTGAACCTGGAATATGATAGAGCATTTCCAAGACTATCCAATCAGTTCTATCCCATTTTGTTTAGGTTATGTAGAAAAACTGGACACTTACAAATCTGAGTGTTTGGATGTACCCATAACATGGAAACATGAGTGAAAACCAGTTCCCACTGCAAAATTGTTTCTTGGAAGAATAATGTCCCAACAGCTATGTTAGGTGAGATCAAAGTCCATCATTCTGCTCATGCTCTAGCAGGGTACGAGTTCCACAGCACCCTTCTGTCTGTGTTCTCCAGGAGTCAGTGTACATTCATGCACACTGGCTTTGACCCTGGAGGTAGCATTCAGTCATCAGAACTAGGAGCCAATGATAGCCTTCTCCTCCATGAATTTATCTGACCAGTGTGGTGTCACCTGGGTGGCCTTGGACCAAACACCTATTCTCAACCTATCTCAGAAGGTCTTTGTAAGGATAACATAAATTTTGTACCTTTACAGTGCTGAGTGCTAACAAATCTCTTTTGAATCCATTTCATTTCTGAGTTGGAGCACGACAAAATGTGGAAATGCAAAGATGGTTGGACACGTCTTCCAGATACTGCATGTAGAATAGAGATGGCACAATAAATAGCACACAAGTGGAAACAGCTTGCAGTGATTCAGTGGAAGAAGAAAAGGAAACAGGAAAACAAAAGAACGGATGCTTTACAGCAAATCAGACCCTTCCAGGGGCCCCTCTGCACATCCAGGCTTCAAGGAGGAGACTTCCTTGCATGTCTGCCTACTATTTATTTATTTACTCTTCAATTTATATCCTGCCTTTTTCCTGCAAAGGGCTCAAGGCAGCTTACATCCTCCTCCTCCTCCATCTTATCCCCACAACAACAACCCTGTGAGGTAGGCTGGGCTGAGAGTCTGTGACTGGCCCAGAGTCACCCAGTTGGCTCCATGGCCGAGCAGGGACTAGAACCTGGATCGTCTGAGTCCCAGTCCCAGGCTCTTAACCACTGCACCACACTGGCTTTCACACTGGCTACTAGAAACAGACCTGGGACCTTCTCGATGTAGAGGATGTGCAACTCACTCAGAGAATTACAGACTGTCCTGTACACGGAACACATTCCATGCTTTTGTAGATAATTAATACAATATGTCAGAAAAATTCACAATGATTCTATTACATTTGCATTGTTATAGACCTGATCTGGGGATTCCATGCCTGAACATCCTTTCCCAAGCTGTGAAGATTCTACAGGCCAGTTTTCATCCTTATCATTTTCCAGTATTGTAGTCAAACAAAAATATGAAAATTGCTCAGAAGTACGCAAATTTATATGCCATTTATAAACATTCTGAAAATTGCAGCGGAGCTTTTGCATATTTTCCCAATGTGTGTGTGTGCATGTGTGCGTGCGCGCGCGCGCACACACACACACACACACACACACACACTGTTTGCAGGTGGAGAAAAAAATTGAATCTATCAGTGAGTGGACAACGGAGCTCAAGATGACTGGCAATCCACAAATCATAAAACAGATTTAATAAATCCCACATATATCTAATTAATCAAGAATGTTGAACCTCAGCCCTTCTGGGAGTCCCAAATCACACTTTTCTTTCCCACATCTCACCGTAGTTATGTGCAGAAGAGTTTCTGCTTCCCATCTCACCAGCTTCTGTTGACTTAGGGACTTCCCAGCTTTTGCAGAACTTCTGAAATAGGCTTACTTACAAAGAGAAGGACACAATAGGCCAGTATTTTTGGTACTGTATCCCCACCTGCTTTGTCTTTGGCTCCATTAAAATGCAAGCCCTGAAAGCGTCTGCAAAATTTAACTCAATATAGACGACCCATGGCTGCAGAAGCTGCCCTTCTTCCCTTTCCTTCTCAACCTCCCTTTTCTTGACTCACCATCCTTTACTTCATGATACTCCTCTTAGGTGGTGGCCATGGTGGCCACAGTGAACAGAGTCCCTAAATGAACCAACATATGGCTGGGGCTCAGCTTGCTGTCCTACTGCACTTTGCATGTGATGGAGCCTCCAGACTGGAAGTCAGATTACTGCTTTGCTAAGCATTGAATTGGACCTCATGCATTGTACTGCCGTCCCTTCTGAGCTGCATTTCCACATTCTTTATCACCATTAATAGACTGCCTTTCAAGTCTCCATAGCAATGTTAATTAAACAAACAGTACATACATTCACTTAGACCACTTATATGACGTAGAAATATTCCCAATATTCTTCCTTTACTAACAGCGAATGACCAAGGGGGAAGATGACTGTTCTTCTCCCTCTTTCATGCTACTAGGACCTTAAGGTCATCCTGGAAGCTACTGGTGGGAAATGCATGAAAGATAAAAAGAACTTTTTCACTGAGTGAAGTATGAAATTCATTTCCACAAAAAGTAGCGATGGCCACCAATTTGACAAGTTCACAGAGAAGAAGGCTGTCCAGGGCTACTGGTCCTGATGCTTCTTCTAGTTAGGGTTGTGAAGAAGCTCCATGGAATCCATCCTTCCCCTCATGCTTGACCCAATCTTGGAAAGGGGGCAACTCATGAACACTCATGGAATGAAGGTTGTACAACTGGCAAGCGTCCTTTGAATCATGTGCTACACAAACAAAGCACTTGGACAGCAGCTGTGCAGTTTGATGGTCCCTTGAACTGATCCAACCTAGTTCTCCCTATTTTCTGACATCTTTTTTTTTAATAGGGGAAGCTAAATGTGATCCTTTTGAATGCTAGGAACTGCCGAGGTCTGCCTGAACACCTGCTGTGCTGATATCCTCAAATGCTGTTCAGTGCACATCATGCTGTGGAACTACCTGGGCTGGAGACATTAGGCTGGTCAAGAGGGTATGATTGTTTCTCTTGCCTTCCCCTCTTCAGACTTTATCCGGAATCTTTGGAGCTGAAGGAATGAGCCATGGATGAGTAAAACAGTGAAGCTCGTAGAGATCAGCCAGCCAGTCAATCTTAAGAGCAATTCATTCTTGGATTTGTGGATACGGAGTAAAGGGGATTCTTTGAAAAATCTAGGATAGCGTAGTTATTAAAAGAGATTAAAGGGTATTATCTAGTGCTTCTGCAAGTTATGATTAAAAGAAGAAGAAGAAAAAGAAGAGGAAGAAGAAGAAGAAAGCCAAAGAAACAGAAGGCTAATTTCTCCAGTCACTGAAATTTCAAGGATAAGAAGCATTATGCATTGTTATTGCCTTCAATATTAATTATACAGTATTTTTTTCCACTTAACGGAAGGACGTTGCTCCTTCAGTCCCAATTCCCCTGCTAATTTCTGTATACACATGGTATTGCACTGTGATGCATTTGCTAATTCGGGATATGTCACCTACTTGGAGACAATTTAGAAGTCTCTGAGGATGGGAGTGGGTGGGAATGGAGCATCCATTGGCCCCGTGGCATGAAGAAAACTCTGCCACCTAACCTGGAAAGGGAAAACAAGAGAATCGTTTTGCTAGTGGAAGCTTTGTATGCATAAGCCAGGCCAGCAGGTACCACAAGAGAGACATGGAAGGAAGAGAGAGAGGCACACAAATGAGTTGCACTAGCACAATTCTTCCTTCAACAAAAAATTCCTTGGTGCTCATAAGGCATGTTAGATATGCGAAGAGGAATATTTCTGGGATACTGAGTGACAGCCTGCGGAGTCTGATGGTTCTAGTCTGCGGTTTACAGAAGAGGTCCATCCCCTGCCCCTGAATAGTGAAACTACTGAATAGTGGAACCAACCATGGCCAGCTCCTTAAATGTTGAGACTGAGAACCAGGGTGGACTCGCTGCCCGCTAGCGTTGTGGCCAGGGACCTCCACTGAATGCAGCCATTCTAGGGATTTCCACAGCATTGCTTCCAGCGCTGGAATGTTCTCTTGCTTAAAATAACCCCGTCAGTGTAGAAAGCTAGCATATCATGTGAAGGCTCAGATACATTGTTCTGACATGCTAACTTTCTCTGCCCAGGTATTTACTTACACATAGACAGAGACCAACCTAATCCAGGTTCTATATGGAAGCCAGGGGCACCCTACCATCCTGCATGACAAGGGGAGGGAGCTCAGGCACAGGGCCCAGGATTGGCCATCCTGGGCTGCCAATCTAGCTGCCCAGAAGGACATGACTTCCACTGGGTCCTTGCCTCCCACCCCACCATCTATCTTCTGTTGATTGCATAGCCTTTCGGCAGTTCTTCCCCTTTTGAAATAGGTGAAATACTAAGTGATTGACAAGAAGAGGTTTATGTTAAAAATATGATGGCTGTTTTCCTGATTTTGCCCCTCACCCCAGGAAGGAAGTTTCCAGGAGTTTATCGGGAAAAAAAAATGGCCTTCTAGCTGTCTCCTCATCCCTAAAGCATAGGCTCCACGTGGAACGTTGCTCCTGCTATTCTTGCCATTCATTGTTCATCCCTCTTTGTAGCCACTTCCACGTTCTTTCCTGCCCTGTGCACCGCTTCCCAGGCTTTTCCATTTCATCTGGCGAAGGGCTATTCCCCTAAAGTTGGGGGGAAGGACTATTTGGGTGATGAGCACTTCAGAGGGTCACTTTCAATGGAAGGTAGTTCAGGGGCTGACCTACTGTGTCACCGTTGCTGTTGTTAAATTCAACCTTCTAACAAGTTAAGCCACTACTCTAAGGAATGGCTGATCAGCACTTGAAATCGGGACAGAGCACTCCTGGGAGTATTATGGGATGGCCATGGGAAAGCCATCTTTTCTCCCTGAAATACCCCTTGGGGTTACTGCACGCAACTATTTGCAAACTATTCATCAGGCACCACTTGGGTAGCCACGTGACTTTTTAAAAAAATGTTTGAACTGAAGGGAAAGCAAGGACACCATTCCTAGGAGTCTCTCATCTTTCTACGCCATCTGGTCTTCTGCCTAGCCTGAAAGTCAGTTCCTTCTCGGGGGAGTGAGGTCCCCACAAAGGCATATCGGGGAACCAGCTCCAGGACTGCCATTGCTTGAGACATGGTCCTGACTCCTGCCGCAAACCACGGGCCTGCCCAGTCCCTCTTGGCATTCTGCGTTAGGGGGCGCCTGCCAGCATTTTCCCCACTGGGGTGTCTCCATGCATTTGTGGGTTCCAAGCTCCTGAGCTCCTGTCCCTACACTAGTGATCAACCCCTTTGTGTGTGTGTTCAGCACTCTGCCTAGGTGTTCACAGCTGCTGCTGCTCGCTCTCCTCTTCCTCTTCCTCTTCCTCTTCCTCTTCCTCCCTCCCACCCTCCCTTCCTTTCTTGACTCCACACAGGTTGCTGGCGCAGACCACCAGGGCAGCTGCACATTGCTGAAGTCATAGAATGAAGAGCAATTGGGATGTGGCTGCATGGAAACTCCTTTTGTCGGAAGAGGAGTTTATAAAGGGGAATCATGTAACCCCTGCCCTGCCCTGCCCGTGGTGTAGGACTGGCATGCACGAGTCAGAATGTCTACCTTCAAGAGACTCTGGAGGATAACCATAGACTTCGACCCAGGAAGAGGTTGTCAAGGGAGGAATTTGGCATTGTTTATGAAGCCTTTTCATGGAACTACCTGCACAAGAGGAGGAAGAAGAGCTTCGGCCAGACGCCCTGGAGACAGAGGCATCAAGTTCTGCAGGAGCGAAGTCATTCTGCTTGCCATGTCAGGGGACCACCAAAGCTGGCAAGCATTGGGGGGGGGAGTGTGATTTGGGTAGATGCGTAGCTACAAATCAAGGTAGCCTGTTGAGTCACCCTTGCTAAGCTGGAAAGGCACAGGCCTACAACCGGATGGGTGACCACGTGTGGAAGTGGAGTGGGGGGTTGGAATTGATGGCCTTATAGGCCCCCTCCAACTCCCCTCCCCTCCCTCCTTGGTATGAGTTACCTGTGTGCCCATCTGCCTCTGCAACCTGTACAGAGAAACCGAAAGAAACTGAAACCCGCTGAGCCTTTTAGAACACCAAGCAGACAGAAAAGGGAGGTTCACTGCAGCCCTGCATCCTCCCTCTTGGCATGAGCCTCACCCACCGGGCTCCAGCCAGTCTTTTCCGCTGAACAGCGTTTTGGTGGTTTAGAACTGTTTCGCATCTCCACAATCCTTGGTGCTCCCCCAGGAGGTGATATTCCCTTCCCTTTTCTCGGCGTCCTTGCACTGTGCATATTCCTAGCAGAAACACTGCCTGAATTTGCTACTAGGGGCAGTGGAATGCACTTGCTCATTCCCATCAAGGAAGGATGGTGCCATTGGCCATGGAGTGCCCTGTTTATTCCCTTCTCCTTAACATAGAAGCAGAGTGAGTCAGACGGGGCCTCCTGGGCCATCTAGTCTGACCCCCAGCTCCAGACGGCTCCACTCATGACAGGCCCACCATGTGCATGTCTAGTCTATCCTTGAACACCTTCACTGCTGGGGCCTCAACCACCTCCCATGGAAGCCCATTCCATCTTTGAACACCCTCACCAATGGGGCCTCAACCACCTCCCATGGAAGCCCATTCCA
>JAIXND010000762.1:1348873-1382569 GCA_023646645.1 Varanus salvator macromaculatus
TGGGGCCTCAACCACCTCCCATGGAAGCCCATTCCATCTTTGAACACCCTCACCAATGGGGCCTCAACCACCTCCCATGGAAGCCCATTCCACACCCTCGAGGTGCTGACTGTCAGGAAGGACTTCCCGGCATCCAAATTGAACTTTGGTTTCCTGAGCTCTGCTTCACTGGGATGCATCCTGCCCTCCTCTGCAGGGGAGAACAGTATCTGCACGCCCCTTTTCACATGCATTCTCTGGGTAAACTGGGTAAATTCTGGTTCAAAAATGAACTGAACTAATTGGGCAGTCTCCAACGGTGTCATTCCATAAGCAGGCCCCCAGTTCTGAACGTCACCCTGGAGAAGCATCTTCCCTTGACTGCACTTACATGTGGAAGGCACCTTAGCGAAGCAATGTCAGACACCCCCACCAAACACCTGCAGTCTGAAGAAGGACAGTACAGGGACACATGCGTGAGCTGTGCGTGCTGATCCAGTGTTTCTGGTGTCCCCACAGTCCTGAGAAATCCATCTCACTTGCCTCTCTTTCTCCAGAGAAGCTGGAGGCAGGAGAAGGTTCTGTGCGTCAGGAATTAACATTCACGACCATTGCCCCTCCGTTTCATTTTTCATAAACTGCATCCGGGAAGAGGCACACGATTGATTAACACCAGTTAGCCACCCAGGAGCCATGCGTCAGTCACTAATTCCTCCCCTCGCATTCCAGCCACATTCAAGCGTTAATTAAGAATCTTCTGCTCTCCGTTTGCCATTATCTCTCTCTGATCCAGTATAATGACCGGGTCCCCAAACCCCTGTTATGCCACGTGGTTCAAAGAGCCCCATTCCAGGCAACCTGCTTTCTGAAGGAGTCTGGCACAACCTTCCCAGCAAGGACCCCGTTACTCTCCCAGATCCCGGCCCTGCAAGGTCACTTCATCAAACTGAAGCTCATTAAAGGCAGAGAAGAGAGGTGATCTAGCATTCTGACCTCAGATATTGTAGCTGAAAAAGGCCTTTGCCATTTATATTTCAACTTCCAATGAGTATGTGACTTGGGGCTGCAAGGATTTGTAGCTGACACTCAATAGAAGCCGCTCTCGAATTTTTGACAAATCCCATCTTGAACCGAGAAGAGAAACAGATATTGATCCTAAGTGTACCTAATTCATCTCTGCACTTGTAATCCCAAAAGAAAATGCCTTCTATGACCAGAGGGCGTTCAATATTTTTTCCATCTTGTAAAATAAACAGCAGTTATTTTGGTGTGTCTTCATGAGTCAGGAGCAACATTGTAAGTAAACAAAGCACTGATTTTCCCCTCCCACATGCTCACACACTTTCTTCTCCTCTGCTCTTTATTCCATCTATGCCTTTCTCTCTATTTGTCTCTCTTTCAGGGGACTAATTAAAGCATGCAACATATTTCTTCCCAGATCAGGATCCCAGAAATATAGCTTCAAAGTTGGTTTGGGGCTGTCAGTCCTTTTCCCTCAGTAAGTAGAAATGCCAGGGGTCTGGAGTCTGTGAGAGACAGGGCGAGAGTCCTGCTCTGGGTGGTGCCTGTTGCATTGTGAGGAAGGGAGCAGGTGAGAAGGGGAGGAGCCATGCTCAAGACTGAGGAGTACATAAGATCCAGTGGAGGAAGAGCCTGTGCATGTCTCTTTTCTTGGAAAGTGAGCTCTGCGATGCTTGTTTCAGCTTAGTTTTGATCAAATTGTTTTTCATGCACACAGCTCTAGTCTAAGAGTTGATTCTGATGGACATGCAGAAAGGAGGAACTATCAAGAGCAAAACCTCCGGAGATAAGTAGAAAGTATTTCTAGCAGGGATGGATACAGGATATTATATGTTTTTAATAATGTACCATGTTGTAAGCCGCCCCGAGGCTATTGCAAGGGGCGGCATATAAATTTTTAAATAAATAAAAAAAATAAATACAGAAGAACAGAGGAAAAGTCATGCATCAGACCAACGGTTCGTTCAGTCCAGCTGTCCATGGCATCCCTCGAGAAGGATGGGTACAAGAGTTCTGTCTGTCCAAGCATCTCAGCAACTGATGAATGCAGGAAAGCTGCCTCTGATAACAGACGTGGTCCATAGTCAGCAAGACTAGTAGTCATTGATAGCTTCCCCCTTCCTTGAATTTGTCCAATCCCCCTTCAAAGCTATCCCAGATGGTGGCCATCATTACTTCGTGCAGCAACAGATTTCATAGATCAACTGTGCATTGTGTGAAGAAGTATTTGCTTTCATCTTTCCAATCAGCTTCATGGGATGCTCCTATTGGGTCCTACCACAATGGGAAAGTGAGAAAAATGCCTCTCTCCACTCTCTTCACACCATACACAATTCTTTGCACCTTTGTGGTGTCTCCCTTACTCACCTTTTGTCTAGTCCAACACGATTGAATTCCACCCATCGACTAACACATATTTGTACGTAATTTTGAACATGTGCTCTGTGATGGCACACTTAACAAATGTGCATTTTTAATTGGACACTTCTTTTCCTGTTCTGGGGATTGCACAGGGAGTCTTCAGAGGAACATCCAGATCCACACCTGGGTGGTCTGGCTGGGGAAATCCATGTAGGAGGGAAAACTGATGGAATGATTTCTTTCCACATCCTTTCATGTATCTAGCTTGGAAGGAACCAAGGCAGCTCACATCCTTCTTCTTGTCCTCTCTGTTTTATCTTCAGAACACTGGGAGTTAAATTGGGTTAGCACCAAGGACTGGCCCAAAGTCATCCAGTGGGATTCATGACTGAGTGGGGACTAGAACCAGAACTCCTGAGTCTCAACTGATGCTATAAGCACTATAGCATATGGACTCCTCTAGCTGGTCCTTCTAGCTGAGTGCCAAAGAACTGACACTTTTGAATTGTGGTGCTGGAAAAGACTCTTGAGAGTCCCCCAGACTTCAAAGAAATCAAATCAGTCAATCCTAAAGGAAATCAACCCTGACTATTCTTTAGAAGGTCAGATACTGAAGCTGAAACTCAAATACTTTAGCCATCCAATGAGAAGGAACAACTCACTGGAGAAGACCCTGATGCTGGGAATGATTGAAGGCAAAAATAGAAGGGGACTGCAGAGGTTGAGGTGGCTGGATGTGGTCACTGGGGAGGTAGGTGCGGAGTTGGGTGGACTCTGGGTGATGGTGGAGGACAGGAGAACCTGGAGGAACGTTGTCCTGGAGGAATGACGCATTGGACATGACTTTATGACTAAACAACAGTAACAACAAGCTAGCCCTTCAGACCTGCCATCACCACCCATTTCCTTTCTCCACACCTGGACATTCAGAGAGTGTGTGTGTGTGTGTGTGTGTATTCCTTCCATGATGCCTAGTCCCTTGGTCTGACACTAGATCCTACGCACTCTCTATAGATGCCAGTATGCAAAATCCCCGTGGCCTATTCTTTTCTCATGGACAGGTGTATCATTCACATTGGGACAACTATATAGCTATAGATTGACAAACAGACCAGATAGGTAGAGATATTGATAATGTAATGGGGAAATATGCCCCTGACAGGCACTGTCTGGTAGGAGAAATGTCTTGCATTGTTTGGGGGACACCTGTGGTTAATTATTACCTCTGAATACATTAAAGTCACTTTGTGAGCCTATATATCTTCATAGACCGTTTCACGATATTAAGTGACAAAGGCTTAATAATCAAAAGTCCTGAGTTAGCAAATGTTTTCTAATTTTAATAACTTCTTGTTGTAATTACCAAGTCTTGGAGTGAAATGATTTAATTAGAAAGTAATCAAGAAGTGTCTACTGTTAATTGAAGGAATTATAAAAGATCTACATTTTTAATATATTTCCAGAGTAATAAAACTATAGTTTACCGTCATTATCTTTAAAGCGTGCAGATGAGAAAAGTTTGATACCTAGAAGAGGTGTCTTGCCGTATTTCGTGTGCCTTGGACTGGATTGAGAGGAAATTGGCCCTGTGCTACTTATATTTAGATGGACACGTGGACCCTGGGACCATTTGTTGACCTGTTCTCAAAATCTGGAATGCAGCTGGAGCATCTGGTGTGAGGAAGCACTTTACCCTAGTCAAATCAGGATGCACACCCCTTCTTCCAGCATCTCACCATCTTTCTGGACAGACAACCTTTCCAGAGGAATAAGAGCCTGACCTTCAGAGCAAGCAGTAATTTGATCCATCCTGTAACAAACACACAAACCAACAAAACCTCCCTGGACCCAAGGATCCATGTCAACTACCAATCCAATCATGCATGTCCCCTCTTCTTGGCTGAAGTGCCTCAGTGAAGGAGGCTCTCTTTGCTGCATGTGCCCTTGGATAAAACCAGATCCACTCCATATGAGTTCAGACCTGCTTTGGGCACAGAATCAGCCTCGGTCACTGCTGGATCAGCTTCTTCAGGAGAAGGACAAGGGGTGCACCCCTGTGACTTCTTTTCCTCTTGATGCCTTTGGATACTGCTGACTGCAATACAGATACTCCTGGATGGCTTCCATAGGTTGGTCCTATACTGCTTCAGCTCTTACTTAAATGGTCATTTCCAGAGAATTACATTGAGTGACTTGGCCTATTGACACATGAATTATGGGGAGCCATGGGGCACACTGTTATTCCTTATGTTATTTACCATCTTTATGAAACAACGGGGAATAGTTAGTCTGAGATTTGGGGCTTGTTGTCACCAGTAACATCAGGATCGGGACAGACAGTCTCTGTTACTTGTGTCCGGAAGCAGTTATGGCTTAGATGAGGACATGAGTGTTTTTATCTAAACCACAATCCAACTGCCTTCCAATGTTCTTTTTGGGACAGTGGTATAGGGTTATTCAGAGGCCTAGCTCTGAGGTCCTCTGTGGTTCTTGGACCATCAAGGGGGGGCTCCAAATGTGAAGCACCTGGTGAGTATCCCTCCCAGCCAGCATGGGACAAAATTACACTGGCCATATCTCAGAGGTCAGAAATAAATCTTGGAGAGGGTGGGGAAAGAAGGATGCTGGAGGTGACAGCTTGGACCATCTCCAGGTAGTGACCCGGCCTCCTTCCCTTCCCCTTCAGGATGCTTCATCTAGATGGCCGGAAACAGCAGTCTAGATGCAACACGGGGTGTGAGGTGCCAGGAGGTAGCCATCAGCACTGCTGCACCTTACAGACTGACCTGGCTGTGTCCGCATCTCCAAGTTCAGAGACTGATGTACACTGAGGAGAGATGATGGAGGATTGGGACTTTAGGGTTCTTGGGATATCAAGCTTCATGTAAGTCCTTTAAATGACGAATGGTATAAACAACACCTGCCACCAGCTGGGAATCCTGGAATCCATCACCCAGACAACAATGTGGGTGATATAACGATGACTCAAAAGATGAGCCCCCCCAATCTCCCACCAACAACCTAGAGAATCATGTGAAGAACATTCCGCTCTAGTATAGAATACCTGCCAACATTTCATTGCTGAATTTGTGCAACCCATATTTTTTCCTCCCTATAGAAAGGGCCGGAGGGGTTTTGCATGGAGAACTAATCAACTTTGTGGATCCCCCCAGCTCACTTCCATTTAAACTAGCACAGCCCTGACCTAGATTAACTCTCTAGACCTCTGTTCCATTTGTGCATGCTAGTTCAAAATTTCCAAATGACTCCCATCTTCACTTCCCACATGCACCTAACCAATAAAACTCAAGCTCCTTCTCTCAAGAAGTTACCCTTCCCTAATTGAAAACTCCTCATGTTCAAGAACATCTGTACAGGGTTTGTTTTGTGCAGTAGCTTCCAGTAATGACAACCTCAAAATAGGGCATCTGTTGGGATTAATGAATAGCTGTTGTTAATGGCCCTCTATTGTACATTGGGCCATCAACTCCTCCAAACCCCTCATTAATCCCCAGGAGCCAGCTTGATTTTGATCATTACTGCTTGAAAACAAACACTTCTAGGGACCTTAGAAGGTTCCTTTTCATTTATATTCTATCCAAATCCATTCTGAGGAGTCAGGCCTTCATCAGAAAACGGAAAAGCTGGCGCCTTAGAGATAGGGGCGGAGGGAAAGGACACTTTCCTGTGAAGACATCTTATATCTGAAGAAATCCAAAGACTCTTGAAATGATATTTTTTCAGTGTTTGCTTTGAGATTTGTAGTTTTGGACATAATGAGCCTTTTGCTTTGCAAACAGCTACAAATTGCTTTAAGGGTTTCTGTTGTCATTGATTCAAGTTCAGTGCAAGGAGCATTTCAACTGGTGGATGCTGACTGCATAGAACTGTAAGTGATCTTTGGGTCAGCAATTACAAGCAACATATTTCCCCATGGTTTTTATTTCTAAACTTTTTTAAAGAAATATCCATCCTGGCCTTTTGCTTTGTTTTGTTTCCATTGTAAAGTTTGAGATGTTGGCTCAGGACAACATTAGTTCAGGCAAAACTATGTCATCCAAACAAGGCATCAAATGCTTGTTTTATTTTTTTTAAGTGCTGTGCTGAATATGTCAGTCCATTTGCTAGCAGAACTGGATGCACATGTAGCAGAAAGTGGCACATCGCAGAATTATCGATTCATACTGCAGATTTAAACATCTAGAAATGCCTTCATGCAGCAATTACTGGAGAAAGGCTATCCAGAGTCTGTGTCCTGCCCTGCAGAGCACAGTCCTTTATTCATAGGCTTGACAAAGAACAGTCCTTGAGGCACCCTCTATCTCAGTGGCTTGGAGCATTTTCCATCCCCCAGGGCCTCCCCCAGGGACCCTAAAGATGCTCAAACTCAGTCCAACCAGCTGAATGCAGTCACCCCCATTCTCCCTAAAGGGGGCCACATCTAGAAACACATTCTATTATCTGTGTCATAGATCAGGAACCTCAACCCTACACAAAGGGTCAGAAACACACGGCCACTGCTTGTGATTCACGCTCTAGGAACTGATGGCTCTTAGTAGAAACCAGACATCTAGTAGAACAGTCCTATCACCTATTCCCTTCCTCTTTATTCCCATGTTTGTGCAATCATGTGCTGGAGGTCTGAAGACTGCCACAAAAGAAAGGCTTGGGTTACGGTTACCAAAAAATAAGGAAGCATAGGGAAGTTAAACAGGACCTTAAAGTTGTCCATATAGGTTTTCTGTCTGAAAGAAGGTTCCTTAGTGAGCCATATAGGCATGTAGGTCACTTTGACGGGCGCAGTCTAAAGAAGTCTCCATGCCCTTCCTGCTTCCTTGCTTAGCAATAGACCCACTCCACATCGCAGAAACTTCCTATGCAATGAATTGTACTTAAAATAGTATGTAACTACAAAGGAAGAACGCCATTTAAAATCTAATTGTACCAATAAAACCATGGTTGGTCTTTCACTTTGGAAATACCTGTTGATGTAAGAATGTGTTCAGAGGAAAAGCAAGCAAACAAGTGAAAAGCCACCTTGGCACCTTCCTGACATCAGCTGGAAGGAATCCCACAGGGAAGGAACAAATATGGCTAAAATTGCTCAGAGCAGACTCTATATGGACCTGATGTTCTTGCTGAAGGACCAGGAGCACCCTCCTGATCTCAGTGAACAGGTGAGTTGATAAGGGAGAAGGTGTGCTCTCAAACATTCTGGCTCCTCATTTTTAGGGTTTTAAAAAACTCTTCTGTCTTAAACCTGGTCCCATCACAAGCAGGCAGCCAGTGTAGTCCCTCAGCAAAGGTGTTTACTTGCAGAAACAGAGCAGTCTAAGAACTGCAGACTTGCTGCTACATTCTGGTCTAGTTTTAGCTGCCAGAACACCATTAAGGACAATTCCACATAGAGCGCATTGCAGCGATCTGGTTTTGAGGTCACCAGTGCTTGTTCCTCAGTGGATAAGCCATTGATGTCCATGGGGGCCAAGACCTGTGTCCTAGCCAGACTTGGAAGAAGTCACTCTGGAAAGCTTCCAGCAATAGAGACGGATCCAGGAGAGTGTCTCACAACAGCACAGCGTTTCATGGCATGGCATTTCACTGTCTGGAAAGAGAGGACAATCCCATCCAGAAGAGTCAGTAAGTCTTTCCCAGATTTTGGTTCCACAAATCCACGGGGCTCCCCCTTTTATTTTGTTTCAGTTTATTGTCCTTCATCCAACCCCTCAGGGAGTCGGCATTGGTCCAGAACTCCTACCTCCTCACCCGATTCAGATGCCAGGAAGAGACAGAATATTCTATTTAGATTATACTGATTTTTGTATTATTTATTTGCATTTGCATTATTTGTATTATTATTTGTATCGGTATTTGTACTTACTTACTTACTTATTTATTTAAATATTTATATGCCGCCCCTCGCAGCAGCCTCGGGGCGGCTCACAACATATTATAGATTTTTCAAATACATATTTGTACTTGAAAAATCTATAATAGCTTCAGCTGAGCTCATATGCCTGTGAGCCTGACCTGCAGACTTCTCTGTGGACTGCTTTCTGAATAGTATGGATTATGAGGAGTTGTAGCCTATTTAAAAAAAAAAGGGAAGTAGATCACAATAACTAGGATTTAGGAAAGGCGATTCAATCTCTAGAATGTGGGTGGCGGGGAAGGGGCAGGGGAAATGGGTTGGGGCCAGGAGAAGGGGGTGTCACCACTGGTGGATGCCTCCCAAGATCCAGTCAGCCCCCGGGCCTGACCAATGTTTTAGAGGGACTGGATTGGCTGATGCCCAACCCAACATGCTGGACTTGGCAAGCCCTGAGGTGCTCAGCATCACAGATCTTGTTCTGCATCAACCCACAGTCTTGGAGCAGCCACTTAGTCATCTGAATCAGTCTTTCTCTTGTGTTCCATGGAACTGGGATTCAGCTCAGCTGTGTGGACACAGCAACCTCTCCTGCACACGTTTCTGAAGACGGTTTTGCTCTTCCCCACTTCTGCCATTCCTTGTGCTTGCACCTCTCTGCCATACCCAGACGGTAATAGAAACGCCACGGCCAAACCCTTCAGACCATTGGAGTGAAAACCATTCATTTGCTGTCTCAATTTTTAAGATGCCAGACTCAGAGTGAGAGAATATTCTCCATGGACGTAATGGGACATTTAGCAATTCATTCATTTTCTACACATGCTACTTATTTAGACGCTCAGCGGTTGGCAGCTTTGATGTGGAGTGGTGGAAATTATAAAGACATTACGTACCATAAAAATATAAATGAAAGAAAACACACGGCCTATTTTATATCAGGGTAAATTGACTAGTGTCAGATGCAGGATATTTTCTTTTATAAATTATAATAATTGTCAGAGGAAGGTGGTCCCTTGGGTTGAAACACTACCTGGTTGTAATGAAATTGCACAGATTCTGAGCTTTTGAAAAAAGAGAGCTTCTGGGAACATTTTACACCTCCTTTCCCCCACACAGAGACACCGGTGCTTCTTGTGTGTATATTAAAGGTAGTTTGATGCTTCCATCACTTTTAGATACTGAAAGACCGGCATGCATTCACCCTCTGGAGTCCCAAACAATACAAAGCCAATTATGCATTGGTGTGGGTATATATTTTCCAAAGGCTCCCTAGCACAAGGTCTTGTTTCGGTGGAAGGGAACCCCAAGCATATCAAAGCTTAGTTGTAGATCGGGTACAGCTGGGCTGTGACCGGTGGCTGAAGGTGGCCCAGAAACTTTGGGCTGTGGGACCAGCTACTGGTGAGGACCAAAGACTAAGCCAGGACCACAAGGAAAACATGGAGGGAAGGTTTGAGAAGAACCCAGTTGTCTGGGCTGAAAGCCAAGTCATCGGTGGAGGACAAACTGGATGGCAAGATCACAGGACAAGACCAAAACTGAGAAAGGAGAATATCAGCCCCGAAGAAGACTTGCTGTGCCCAGCTTCCCTGTGCTAGTTCTTCCTGTCTGGAAGGATATAATCACCATTCCAGGTGGAATCACGTCAAGGCCTCAAGGCACTTTGCTGAGAAGGTGGAGCTGCTGCTCACTGCATGGGAAGCCACCTATAGGCACTGCAGTTCCAAAGGGAATCTGAGTTGATGTGACCATGGATGAGGAGCTCTTTAAGGAGCCAATGCAACTGGTCGCACTAGGATGAGAGTCTTCTTTCATTCCTTCCCCTTCTTGTTGTTTGCCTTCTGGCTGTTTCTTTTCCTCTTCCTCCAACTAGCAAGAATATAAGAAGAGCTGAATCAGACCAAAAGTCTGTCTTCTCTAGCACTTTATTTCCAAGGTGTCCACCCAATTGCCCAAGAAAGCCCACATGTATGGCTCCATAAATACCGTTAAATGGGGGGCGGGGGGGCGGGGAAAAAATATGGGATCTGGGAAGACTTCAGGTACACAGAAATATATTTATTGACTCTAGCAGAGATCAATTGTTCCAGCTGCGTGTACGACAAGTGCCCCTGAAGAAGATTTTTGAAATGTGTTGTGCTCAATAAACATGACTTTGTGTACATGGAGGCTTTTCCTTCCCTCCCTGACCCCCACCCTCTGGAAGTCTTGCACATCATAAATCTGTGCGAAGCCTTTGTGGCTTTTGATACAGCTGATTAGCATGGATGACGCTTTGAAATAAGCTCAAGCACAACCCCAGTCACGATGGCAGAACTGAAAGACGCACACAGCCCAAGTTTCTCGCAAGACTTTTTGTAGGAGACAGAAGCCAATTTGAAAAGCAGCAGCTCTTTATGCACCATGCTGGTAGCATTTGGCTTGCTCCTGTTCCCTGTGTGCGTGTGTGTGCGTGTGTGTGTGCGTGCACACTGGGAACCTTAGACAGAATACATGTGAAGACCTCTTCCACTAATTGATTTTGGGGATCTCCTCTGCCCCTGCTATTCATTTCAGGGGATAATCCCACCCTTTTCACTGGATCCTTTCCTGGAGCTCTTTTTCCAAATGATCCCTGGCAGATCCTTGTGGAAAGCAATCAGTGTACGATTTCTCTCCGCTTCCCTCTGCCAGCCAACATTCAGGAGCTGAGACAGCTCCTTATCTAGTCTCCCTTTTGGCAGGACAGCTGAAATCACTCGCAATCCCACCCAGTTCTGCGTCAAGAGATCAGTGGTCCTCACAATTACATAATATGCCCATGCATCCCATCAGCGGAACATAAAATGATTCCATTTGGGCTGTAGCCTGCCATTTAAAATGGCACTTGTCACTTAATTTTAATCAAATCCCTGTGCAGAGAAGGTGCATTTCGTCACCTCTCAATTTTCCAGGGTATTCGTAACAGTGCCACAAGTAAGAAAAGGAGAAACTGATTTACCTGGGATTAGTGTGGGAGAGGACTAATTGCTCTTTCACCTTATTTTTGCTGTCATTCCTTCGGGGATTAGGCTAAGCCTCAGAGTATGTTTCATCAGGGTAGCTTGGGGATTATATTTAGTCTCTCTGTCTATCATCCAGACACTTCCTGTAATGTTGACTAGGGTTTTATAAGCCTTAGAATTCATCATGCAAGTCCCTTTTAGTCAAATTTGGTATATTATTCAGGTTACCCAAAGCAGATGCTTCTGGCTCTAATAGAATTAAGTGGGAGATGATTCTAGGTGACTCCAGTGGGGAAGCAAAATATTCTGCCGTCTTCCTGCTCCATCTTTCTTTTCTCTCCCTTGCTCCAGCAAAGCAAACCTTTCTGGTTATAGAACTGGGACAGTTCCTTGAAATGATTCGGCCAATATTTAGGGTACAGATGCTGGAAGATTCACAATGATCATGACCGAGCACAGGGGAGACTCCACTGGGTTGCAGGGTTGATGGAAGTGAGGGAATCCTATTCTAGTGTCACCAATGCATTGGGTAAGAGGAACTCCATTGGAAGGAGAAAGTTCTCTTGGATATAGTCCACTTGGATATAGGCTTTAGAGCACAGCAAATCAGACTCAGAGGCCTGCTGCCATAACTTTGCTAGACATATAAAGTTGCTTGCACTCATGGAGTCTGAGATGAACGGGCTAGTGACCCATCCAATCATGGTATGGACACCTTTCACTCAGGATGTGGCCAAACTGCTCTTGAGATCATTTTCTCTCCTGGATTCTGAAATCTGCCAGAGCTGGTTGGGTGCTTGGACATCTGGAGTGATTAAAGGCCCCTTGAGGGACAGGGCAAGCCATGAAGTTTTGAAGAATAGCCATGGTGATGCCCTTGTTGAGGAAACCTAGTCCAGACCAAGCGGTATCAGGTAACCACTCCTGGGATCAAATGTGCCATTCTTGGAAAAGGTGCTAACTTGTGGAGTGGCTACACAGCTTTCAGTACTGTTGGATAATTCTGATTATTTAGGTCCATTCCATCTGGTCCGAGGAATCAGCCACCAACAGCATCCCCATCTTGTCTGGACTGAGTTTCAGTTTGTTGGCCCTTATCCAGTCCGTTATTGCAGCCTGACACCAGTTCAGCACATCCACGGCCTTACCTGCTGATGCTGAAAAGGAGAAACATTGCTGCAGGTTATCAGCATAGTGACAGCTACACACTCCAAAACTCCAGGTGACCTCACTCAGAGGTTCCATGCAGATGTTAAATAGCACGGGGGACAGAACACACCCCTGAGCAACTCCATGCTGGAGAATCCACAAGGCTGGACAATATTCCCCCAGCAGCACCTTCTGGAGATGTCCCTCCAAGTAGGAGTGGAACTACTGCAATGCGGTGGCCCCCTCTGCTCCAGAAGGATACCATGGCTGATATCAAAAACTGCTGAGAAGTCCCGTAGTATCAACAGGGTCACACTTCCCTAGTTTCTCTCCCAGCCAAGGCAGTTTCACATTCCAAAGCCAATCCTGAAGCCCCGTTGAGATGGATCCAGATGATCCGTTCCATCCAAGAGCCTGGAGCCAACTGGCAACAGCCCTATCTAGAACCTTGCCCAGCAAAGGAATATTTTCTACCAGCCCAGCGTTGTGCACGTTCCCCCAGTGAAGGGAGGGTTTCTTGAGAAGTGGTCTCACCAGCGCCTCCTTAATGCAGCACAGGACCACTCGCTCTCACTAAGAGACTCTCGAGGCCTCCCTGACACAGCTGGTTTTCCCTCCATGCTGGTTTTTGGAAGCCAGGAGGGGCAAGGATCCAGTGCAGAGGTGTCTGAACCATCCTGCCTGAGCACTTCGTCCAATCCTCGTGCTGTATCAACTGAAACTCATCCAATAAAACTGGACAGGATGGTGCTCTGGATGTTGCCACCAATCCAGCTGCTTTAGCTCTGGAGTCCGAGTCTCTGGGGATACAGCATATTTCCTCATTGGAAGTGCCCAGCAAGCAGGCTACAGAAGGCCCGAGCTGCTTCCAGGGTGTCCCTGGGGCCAGAGTGTAATAAGCTCTGGGAAGCCTTGAGAAGCTCCACTGGGCAACATAGCTAGGACTGGAGAGTGGCAGGGAGGCACTGCCTCTACTTTTTGCCACCATCACTGCCTCACAATACACCCAATGGTAGGCACATGGCAGATTTCAGCTGCATTCACTGGGGGTTAGTCCTCCATCTGCACTCCAGCCATCTCCGACGTCGTTTCATCGCTCTCAGCTCCAGGGGACCCCACAGAGCTGTATGAGCTCCACAGCAGAGAGGGAAGTTCGGAGTGATCGTGTCCACCGCCCAGGTCCTTTCTGTATTCCTCAGAAATGCAGATCCCAAAATGGTACACGTTGGGCCTGCTAGCTGCTCGTGGCTTGCTCCTGATGTCCTGATTTAAGGACAGAAATTAAGAAACTGGAAATCGACAGCAGCTTCCTGGAGAAATGTATAGGAACAACATCCTTCACCTGCCAGTGGAATTCCCATTAGTCTGCACATCAGGGTGTGGGAACGCCTGAGCTCCTTGCGATCACACCCTAGAATGCCAGCTGTAATTATCTGCTTCCTGCCACCCCAGTACCAACTCAGTACCCTTCAGTTTCTAGCCTAGAGAAATTATTTTATAGGTTCTTTCCTTCCACCCCCTTTTCTCTAATTAAACATTTTCAGTAACGAGTCATTATAGAAGTGATTTATGGTGCTGGCTCGATTGCCAATCTTTGCAGTGTATTTTTCGTATTACTTAATTGTTTTAGTAGCGCTTCAGCCATTACTTTCTTAGTTCAGAAAACAGGAAGCATGAGCCTTCTATTACAGATGTTTGGCTAATTAGCTAAGAGGCTGTCTAATGGGGGCTATTAAGAATGCAAATTAGGAGTGATCAAACAGAGAGAAGTTTTGTCCTGACAGTATATACTAATATGTTCCAGGAAAATAATATATATATATATAAAAATAAAGGGGCATAATAACCGAGCCAGGATTTTAGCCTTCATTATAATAATTGGGGAGATCATGGCATTAAAATGGGTAGCTGCAGAAAAACAGAAACAAAAGCATGAGAAGAGGATGCGACCAAATGGGAAAGTCACCTTGTGCAGGGATATGAATCAGTGTTGAAGAGCGGGGAGAAGAGTACCCCGTCCTAGGGATGTGCACTAAAGGCAGAAATCAACACAGTCACTGCTCTGGTACTTCCGGATGGACCGATCTGGAAGACGATCCGCTGCAGCTCAGGTCTGGACCAAAATCAAAATTCAGAAATATGCCTTGCACTGATCTTCATGAGAAAACTAAATGCTTAGACACAAATGGAATTTGCAGACATGATAGCTGCTTAGGATGGAATTAAGCCTTGCAAAGTCCAGAAAAATATGTGACTTTTCGTGTTTTGTACCTTTGTGCTGTTAAGAAACTTCTGGTAATGTTGTTATTTTCATGTGAAAAATAGAAATTTGCAAGACTTGAAAGCCCTTTGCTAGGGATTCAGCTTGCTGGGTTTTAGGTGAACATATGCATGCATTGTGTGTGTGTGTGCACCCTTTACATTTTGAGGGTATCCAAAAAGAGAATGTACTCCCATATTCCTTGCACACTATGCTTGTACAAATGGCAGAGGGTTAGGAGGTGAAAGTATAGTGGCAAGAAAACGGCCAAGTTTTAGAAGGATAGGAGCAGCTGGATGTATGGGAGTGATGTTCCACCAAAAAGAAGTTTTACATTCACTCTTAATTGATGCTTGAATTAGAAGCCAGCTGGAGTGAGGGGGTCAGACTAGATGGCCCATGAGACCCCTTCTGACTCACTCTGTTTCTATGTTTCCATGTTTCTATGTTTTCCAGTGCTGGTTGTTCTTGGGTACAGCAAGCTAAAAGAAGGCCTCTTTCTGATGTCATGGCAAAATCACATTTCCTAGATCTGTGGCATCTGAAAGCTGTCATAAGATGGCATTTCTCATATAACCCCAGTCCTCTATCAACTTCGCTGGCTTCCCATCAAAGTCCGGCTCAATTCAAGGTGCTGGTTATTACCTGTAAAGCCCTTAACGGCTTGGGACCTGGATACCTGAAGGAATGCCTTCTTCTGTATTTGCCCTCCCGCCCGCTACATTCAGCAGCAGAGGCCCTCCTCCGGGAGTCCTCCGGGAGAGTCATCAGGAGGCAAAGTACCTGGAGGAGGGCCTTCTCTGCGGTGGCACCCCATCTGTGGAATGCGCTCCCCAGAGAGGTCCGCCTGACGCTGTCGTTATTTGTTTTTCGGCACCAGGCTAAGACCTTTTCATTTAAACAATATTTTAACCATTTTTAATGTCATCTACAGGTTTTTAATGTGCAGCCAGGGTGAATCTGGATTTTATGTGCACTATTTGTATTGTGCTTATTTATTGTATGTAAGCCGTCCCGAGGCTATAAGTGATGGGACGGCATACAAAAATTCTAAATAAATAAATAAATAAATAAATAAATAAATAAATAAATAAATAAATAAATAAGATCATTGTGTCCATGTGCTGGAGATAGGAATGGAAAAGGAAGAAGGAGAGGAAATGGGAGGGAGACAGAAAAAGTAAGAGGGAGAGAGAGCAAGCTAAGGGAGAGGTCTTCTTACTGCCAGGGAAATGATACCTTGCTGAGCCTGTGACAGTGTGAAGGAAGAATTATCCTATGGCTAGGATTGCAGTTTGAGCCAGAAAAGAACCCATGTTCCTGTGAAAAGACAAATATGGGACTCATGTCTACCACCCTGCCATGGATTGCTATCCAGATAAAAGGTGGTGGCAAACCAAGAAGTAACTGCAGTGTAGGATACCTACCATATGTCTATTGCCTAAATAGCATCTAATCAGACATTTCCTCCAAGCACCAACTCCTAGAGGGCTTTCTCTGTGGTGGTCCCTCATCTGCAGAGCAACCTTTCCAGTGCAACCTGCCTGGTACCAAACTTGCCACCTTTTTGGTGCCAGGTGAAGGTAGACCTTCATCCCAAGGCCTGTTGGACACCCAGGGGCTTGAGGGGATAATTGAGGTTGTTTCTGACACGGTCATTATGTGTGGTTTGTTTTAGCTGTTTTCTACTTGTTCATGTTTCTTTGTTTTTATAATATTTTAATAATGTCTTATTGTCTTGTTTCATGGACTGTTGTCCCGGGGACCTTTGGCTATGAGGCTGCACAGAAAGGAAATAACGAAGGGATGAATAATCAGCTTGAGTTGTGTAATTTCCTGGCATGTTGAACCTGATTACACATGGAATTTCTTTAAGCATGTGAACACTGTATTTATTTATTTAAAACTTTTGTATGCCGTCCCTTATGCATGGCATCTCAGGACGGCTCACAATCCATAAAATCAAAATACAATAAAGTCACATATATAAATAACATAGTAGCAAGAAAATTTACATAAAAGTCAAAATCAATGCAACTGTTAAAATGTTAAAATACTGATTTTTAAAATGGTGATTCAATAAAATGATTTTGACCTGGCACAGGAATGAATATAAACTGGGTGCCAGGTGCACTTCTCCGGTGAGCCCATTCCATAATCTGGGTGCCACCTCAGAGAAGGCCCTGCTCCAGGTAGATGTTCCTTTTACCTCCTTCAGGGAGGGTCCCCAGAGCAGAGCCTCTCCCATACATCTGAAGGGGCGTGAGGTCATATAAGGGCATTTATTCTCCTGTGTGGAAAGAATGGCTTCCAAACCAACCACCTCCCAGGTTTTCATCATCCTGACTTTTCACGTGTTCACATGGAGAGGCCATGCATACAGCAAGTACTCCTTTTCAAACCATCACACTTCACGCATAAAGAGTCATGGGAACCTGTGGATCGAGGCCATGGCTGAGTATTCCTCTCCACTCATGCTAATTCAACCCAGAGGAAAGCACATCTGAGGAGCGCTACGATGTTAAACCGAAATATTTTTTTGCTATTTGCATTTCATCATGTTTTGAACATGATACAGTCATGGGGCAAAAAGCCCGGGGAATGTTGGATCGTAGGCTTCGATTTTATTCACGTTCAAGAAGTCCGTCATGTTTGGAAGGTGGTATTTCATACCTTGAAGTTGATTCTGAGGGGACGGTGAGGAAAGAACAGGAGACAGGGACTGGGGAAAGGGGTATTCAGGGATGTGTCACCAGGGTAAAATGGAGAGAGAGAACATGAGAGAAGTTTGTAGGAGGCTGGGAGGGGAGGGGAGGGGAGGGGAGAGCTGCCCAAGCAGTATCCTGACCTCCCAGTCCAGTTACCTAAATACTGTGGCTACCTAACCAATGAACAGCACTGAAGGCCTACACTGACCTTCAATTCCTGGGCTGCACAGCTTTGCTTGCTTGCTAGTTGCAAAGTCACGTCCGACCCATTGAGACCCCTTGGACAACACTCCTCCAGGCCTTCCTGTCCTCCACCAGCCCCCGGAGTCCATAGGGACAGATATTAAGACCAGCCTTCTTAAAAGCTGGCAGAAATGAATGGGACATCCATAATATTGTCTTTTTTCTAATCCAAGATTTTAATTTGATTTGAAAAATGACCTCTAATCCTCATGCACATTCTTCAAGATTGCTGTATTCTACTGTTAAGTTCTTGATTCCTCCTGCCCTCCACCCCAGGAAACTTGGTGGGATCAGCACGGTCATTGAAGGAGTAAAGAGTAACCTTTGAATGGAGTGCTTTTGGTCTTTTGGTCTTAGTACAGGTTATCATCTCTGTCTGTGCAGCTTCTGACCTTTACATTTTTATTTTTTTATTTTTTTTATTTAGATAATATTTTAATTAATATTATTGTTAATTTATGTTTATGTTTAGGTTTAATTTATGTTTAACTTAAGTTTAATTTATACTTGTTATTTATTTTTGTTGTATATTTTTATATTTAACCTGAGATGAGCCAGTTTTTAAATATTGGATATGTTTTTGTATTGTGAGCCGCCCCGAGGCTGCTGCAAGGGGCGGCATATAAATATTTAAATAAATAAAATAATAAATAAATAAATACTCATTTCCCTTTGGTCTGTGCCAAACTAACATCCTTCCACATCAGGCACCTCCGGCAAGGGCTAGAATTCCAGTGTGAAGCTCCATATCAAGGCTTCAGTCCTTCGGCTCAGCCTGAACCAAAACCCTGCTATTTTATTTTATTTTATTTTATTTTACTTTAATTTATTATTTTATTTTTAAAAAATATTTTTACCCCATCCTACATGGAAATTGACCCAGGATGGCTTACAATAACTGCAAATATTGGCAACCTTGACCAGCAACTTTGAGCTCCAGCATTGCTCCAATCGTATTGTTAAACTTCCCATTCTGCGCATAATAGCAACGTAGAAACATAGAAACATAGAAACAGAGCGAGTCAGAAGGGGCCTCCTGGGCCATCTAGTCTGACCTCCGGCACCAGCCGGCTCCGCTCATGACATGCCCACCATGCGCATGTCCAGCCTATCTTTGAACACCCTCACCGATGGGGCCTCAACGACCTCCAGTGGAAGCCCATTCCACGCCCTCGGGGTCCTAACTGTCAGGAAGTGCTTCCTGGCATCCAAATTGAACCTTGGCTCCCTGAGCTTTGCTCCATTGGAGCGCGTCCTGCTTTCCTCTGCAGGGGAGAACAGGCCTCTCCCCATCTCCATGTGACACCCCCTCACATACCTGTATGTTGCCAACATATCCCCTCTGAGTCTCCTCTTCTCCAGGCTGAAGAGACCCAGTTCCCTCAGTCTCGCCTCATACCCCATCCCCTGCAAACCAGCCACCATCCTTGTGGCCCTACGCTGCACTGACTCCAACCTGGCTATATCCTTTCTGTAATGAGGGGCCCAAAACTGAACACAATACTCCAGTTGCGGGCACACCAGAGTCATGTGGAGTGGTAGTAATACCTCTCTTGATCTAGAAGCCACACTTCTGGCTATGCAACCAAGGGTGGCATTTGCCCTCTTGACCACCGCATCACATGGCTGGTTCATGTTTAGCCTGTGGTCAACCAGTACCCCGAGGTCCCTTTCACAAGTGCTGCTCTCCAGCCACTTGTCCCCTAACCTGTACTTATGACAGCTATTCCTATGCCCCAAGTGCAAGACCTTGCACTTCTCCACATTGAATGCCATCCTGTTGTCTCCTGCCCACTTCCATAGTCTGTCCAGATCCTTTTGGATCTGGTGTATCTGCTCCTCAGTTGTGGCCACTGCTCCAGTTTTAGTGTCGTCTGCGAATTTGATCAGCAGACTGTTCACCCCTTCTTCCATGTCGTTAATGAAAAGATTAAACAGGATCGGCCCCAGGACAGAGCCCTGGGGGACCCCGCTTGTCACTGGCTGCCATCCCGACGATTCCCCGCTAATGGTTACCTTCTGCTTTCGGTCAGTCAACCATGCCCTAATCCACCGGACTGTGCTTTGGTGTATCCCAAAACTCCTCAGTTTCTCCACCAGGATATCATGGGGCACTTTGTCAAAGGCCTTGCTGAAATCCAGGTATCCCACATCCACTGCATCCCCTCCATCTAGCCATCTTGAAACCTTGTCATAGAATTCCACAAGGTTTGTCTGGCAGGACCTGTTTCTGCGGAAGCCGTGTTGTGTGGCTGTCAGCCTCCCTTCCCTATTTAGCATCACTAGATCTCTCTCTATTATGAGCCTTTCCATTGTTTTTCCTACAATGGACGTAAGGCTAACCGGTCTATAATTCCCCATGTCCTTCCTACTACCCTTTTTGAAAATTGGGACCACCGATGCCACCCTCCAGTCCTCTGGAACTTCACCCGTTCTCCACGAGGCCTCAAAAATGGAGGCCAGCGGGCGTGAGAGAACCCCTGCCAACTCTCTAAGTACTCTCGGGTGTAACCCGTCAGGGCCTGGCGCCTTTGTAATGTCCAATGCCCTGAGGAGCCCCTCGACTTCAAGGGGGGTGACTCTAATCTCTGCCCCTAAGTCCCCAGCCTCATCCAATCTCCTATACGGATATCCCCCGTCCTGCTTTGGGGAGAACACAGAGGCAAAATAGTCATTTAGCATCTGTGCCTGTTCCCTCATGTCAGTCACTGGATCTCCTTCCTCCTTATTTAGTGGTCCCACCACTTGTCTCCCCTTCCTTTTCCTATTTACATGCTGGAAGAAGCCCTTTTTGTTGCTCTTGATATTCTTGGCAAGTCTCAGCTCATAATCAGCCTTAGCCTTGCGAAGAATCCTTCTGCAACGGGCCTCCTCCTCCCGGTATACCCTTTTGTCTATTTCCCCCAGTATCCATTTCCTATGGAGGTTCCTCTTTCATCTAATCCCCCTAACCACCTCCTTTCGCATCCATGGCGGCACTCTCCTCCGCCTCCCCACCTTACTGACTAGAGGTATTGTCAGGGCTTGCGCCTGCAAAACCTCCCTTTTGAGTGCCATCCACCCCTCCTCAACTCGCTTACCTTCCAGTAACCTATCCCAGGAGACTTTCCCCAGCCTGGCCTTCAGTTGGCCAAAGTTGGCCCTCTTGAAGTCCCAGCTTCTAGTGCTCGCCCTGCTGCACGGCCCCAGTCCCCTGATCTCAAAGCAAAGGATGGAGTGATCACTCGCATCCAGAGCTCCCCTAATCTGTACTTCATCTATCAGCTCCTCCCTATTGGTCAAGACCAAGTCCAGGATGTTTCCCCCCCTCGTCGCCTGTCGGACCCTCTGTGTGAAAAACCCACCCTCTAGAGCTTCTAGGAAGCGACGTGACCTGGCTGTCACCGCCGAGTGAGTCTCCCAAGTAATATCCGGGAGATTGAAATCCCCCATAATTACTGTGTCTCTCCCCCGAGATATCCTTAGAATCTGGCCTGTCAGGATGTCATCCAGGGTCTCAAGTTGACCTGGAGGGTGATAACATACCCCCACTGTCAGGTCTCTTTCTCTGTCAAAACCCCTAAGTTTCACCCAGACTGCCTCTACCGAATCCCCATCTGTGCTGCACTCTATCTCACTGCATCCTATCCCTTCCCTGACATATAAAGCCACACCCCCACCTCTCTTTCCCTTCCTGTCCTTTCTAAAAAGGTGATACCCTTCTATGTTCACATTCCAGACTTGCCTTTCATCCCACCAAGTTTCTGTGATTCCCACCAGATCATATCCTCCTATTCCCAGGAGAGCTTCAAGCTCTTCCTGCTTATTCCCCATGCTCCTAGCATTGGTGTACATGCACATCAACTCCTTCCCACTGCTTCCTTTCCTTGGAGTGCCCAGCATCCTCCTTCCTCCCATCCTCCAATAATGAGAGCCTATGGATTTTGTCACGATATCCTTTGAAGTTCCCCACAGTTGCAAAGGCCATGATGGAGGGAGGCCTGCGCTGTATCCCAGACTGAAATTCTGAGCTGTTGAGTGAGGCCCTTAGTTCACTTTACAGGAAGAATGCCCCAGGCCCTGTTTACTCCTGTGCAGGGCTGCTGTGGTGCCAGTGGGAGGACATCTCTGTCCTGCTGTTTCTGCCCTCCGGGCTGGGCATGCTGAGTGTCTCTCTCCCCAGGTTTGGCCGGCAAAGGGCCACCTATGAAGGGATATGTACCTATGCCCGTGTAAGCATGCCCCTTTTGCACATCCACACACCATGCATGGATATTGAGGAACATATTCCATGCTGTTCAGACTCTCTCCATGTGTTAGCAAATTTATTAATTTTTTCATTTATTTATTTATTAACAAATTTATATGCCGCCCCTTGCCACAAGCCTCGGGGCGGCTCACAATACCCTAAAAACATACACAATATTAAAAAACTGGCCCATCTCAAGGTCCGAATTAAAACATACAATATAATAATAAGCTAACAAATAACTTTAACATAAAATAATTTAACACTTAAAATATTGCTTAAATAAAAAGGTCTTCGCTGGCGCCAAAAAGCAAATAAAGACGGCGCCAGGCGAGCCTCTCTGGGGAGCGCATTCCATAGATGGGGCGCCACCGCAGAGAAAGCCCTCCTCCGGGTACTCACCCTCCTTATTTCTCTCACAGAGTGTTCCCAGAGGAGAGCATCAGCTGCTGATCATAAGGGGTGGGAGGGCATATATGGTCGCAGACACTCCTTTAGGTAACCAGGACCCAAGCTGTTAAGGGCTTTATAGGTAAGAACCAACACCTTGAATTGGGCCCGGACTTCAATGGGAAGCCAGTGAAGCTGACGGAGAACTGGGGTGATATGAGAACCACGCCCAGTCCCCGTCAGCACCCTGGCTGCTCTGTTTTGCACCAATTGAAGTATCCGGACTGTCTTCAAGGGTAGCCCCACGTAGAGCACGTTACAGTAATCTAACCGGGAAGTCACCAGCGTTTGTGTTACCGTTGTTAGGCAGTTGAACTCCAGGAAGGGACGCAGCTGATGGATCAACCAAAGCTGATGGAAAGCGCTCCTCGCCACTGCTGACACTTGGGCTACCAAGGTCAGCTCCGGGTCGAGGAGCACTCCCAGGCTGCGGACCCTGTCTTTCAGAGGGAGTGCTACCCCATTCAAGACTAGGGTCAGGTCCCCCACTCCGAAGCCTGACCCACCCACCAACAGGACCTCCGTCTTGCCTGGATTGAGCTTCAGTTTATTGGCCCTCATCCAACCCATTACCTCGGCCAGGCACCGGTTCAGTACAGTCACTACCTCACCTGGATTGGTTGAAAATGAGAGGTAGAACTGGGTATCATCAGCGTACTGATGATTCCGCAGCCCACACCTCCTGATGACCTCTCCCAGTGGTTTCATGTCGATGTTGAAGAGCAAAGGGGACAAAATGGACCCCTGCGGAACTCCATGCATAGCTGCCATGGCGCAGAGCCATAGTCCCCCAGCACCACCTTCTGGATTCAGCCATTGAGATAGGAGTGGAACCACTGGAAAGCAGTGCCTCCAACCCCCAATCCCTCCAACCTCTCCAGAAGGATACCATGGTCGATGGTATCGAAAGCCGCCGAGAGGTCCAGGAGAACCAACAGGGATGCACTCTCCCTGTCCCTCTCCCTGCACAGGTCATCATACAGGGTGACCAAGGCAGATTCAGTGCCAAAACCGGGTCTGAAACCGGACTGAAATGGGTCCAGATAATCAGTTTCATTCTAGAGTGCCTGGAGTTGTCCCGCCACCACCCGCTCCAGCACCTTACCCAGAAACGGGATGTTGGCCACCAGTCTATAATTGACGACCACCTCTGGATCCAGGGAAGCCTTCTTGAGGACTGGCCGGACTACCACCTCCTTTAAAGGGGCAGGCACCCGGCCGTCTCTTAAAGACCGGTGACCGCCTCCAAGATCCAGGGCACAATCCCCTCCTTGGCGCTCTTTAATAACCAAGATGGGCACAGGTCCAGTAAACAGGTGGTTGAGCATACCGATCCAAGCACCTTGTCCACATCATCAGGCCTCAAAAACTGAAATTCATCCATTAATGAGGGACAAGCACGCACGGTTGGTCCCTCCCCAAGAGAGTCTGTATCAAGAGTGAAGTCCAGCTCGTGACGAATCTGAGCAACTTTCTCCCTGAAATGCGTGGCGAAGTCGTCACAGCGGGCTTTCGAGGGTGGCACTAGATCTTTGTCGGGGCCAGATTTTATCAGCCCCTGAACCACCTGAAAAATCTCCGCTGGACGGCATTGCGAGGAGGCAATGGATGCGGAGAAGAATCGCTTCTTTGCCGGTCTCACCACCACAGCAAATTTGGTGGTGCGGGAGGATTTTTGAAATCTCCTTCTCCTTTACTTTTGTCTCTTCCTCCTCCTCCATCTCTGTCTTCTCCTTCTCCTTCCAACTACCAGCTGCGTTGCCCCTGAGAGGCATATTTCCTGCTTGCTTATCATAGAACAGGAGAGTTGGAAGGGGCCAGGGGGCCATTGGCTCCCACATCTCTGAAATTGTAGGACACTAAGTTGCACCACCCCATCCAAGTGACTGTCCAGAAGCTTCCTGAATGTCTGCAGCAAGGGAGAACCCAAGCTTCCCCAGGATAGAGGTTCCACTGCTGAACTGCTCTGACAGTCAGGAAATTATTCCTAGTGTCTAGTCTCAATCGGGTTTCTTCTAACTTAAGTCTGTTATTCGGTGTCCTGCACTCTGGAATGGGTGAGAAGAGATCTTGTCCTCCGTCTTTGAGACAGCCTTACAGGTACTTGTACAGTGCAATCCTGTTCCTCTTCAGTCTTCCATTCTTGAGGCTGAACATGCCCAGGTCTCTCAATCTTTCCTCACAGGGCTTTGTCTCCAGTCCCTGAATCATCCTTGTTGCCCTTTGGAGCTTCTCTGCATCTTGTTAAAACTTAGGTGCCCAAAACTGGACACAGTGCTTCAAATCAATGCATTTCAAGACCCTCTCCTGCTTCTGCAAGCTTGAACATCTGTGGTGTTTTTGGTAGCTAACTTTCAGGTATCTAACATTTGATTCTGGCTGGTACAAGGTGGAGAGATTGTGGTCAACAAACATTTATTATTTATTTATTTATTTATTAACATATGGTAAAACAATTCGGATACCTGCCTAAATATACGCTCTCTTCATCTTCAAAGGCAGCAGAGCTCCCAGAAGGCTGTGCTCTTTATGTCCTGACTGTAGATTTCCTGAAGGAAGGTGGCTGGTCCCTGTGAAATTCCAAACAGGATAACAGATCATGCTTCAAATTGAACCTGATCAGATCAGGGGACCATAGTGCCTAACTTTTACCTGGACCATTGCTATGACCACTCCTGCATGCAAGATGCCATCATCCGCTGACCCCAAATTCCTTCTGAGATGCAGGACAAGTGTTTGTGTTGATTTGAGGGAAACCACTGCCCAGAATTCCCCCTTACAATTTGCAGAGCTGAAAAACTGAAAGCGAGAAGAATATTATTGTTGAATGCTGCCCTGCCGCTCTCTCTCAAATCTCTTCTAATTGCTTCTGGCTGGACGGGGAAAATCAAGTGTTACAAATGGACAGAAATTTAACTCGGTTCCAATCATGATACGAAATTGAGTTTTACGTCCGGGAGAGAATCACTGGAGCCTTGCAAAGATATTAAAATGAATCAATATGAGTGGAATAGGTGTGTACACCCTACTGGATCTCTCCCTTTGGGATATTCTGGCCTCGCAAGCAAACCCATATAATGGTTCCCTCTCTAGCATGAAAAATCAAATTTATCCAAATTAGTGGCTTTAGCCTCTGTCTGATTATGTAGCTGCCACAAACAGGTGAGCTGTGTCTACATTTCTTGTTTTGTGTATACTTTAAAGAAATAACAATCAAACATTCGCCGGCTCTGATGGTCTAGCAATTTGTACAGTGAATTAGGTTTAATTCACCCTGAATACCACTGAGTTTCACAAATGTTTCAAGCAACAACATCTACACTATCAAATCAAGGAAAAAAGGACTGAGCAGACTGGACTTTGTAGCCTTCCATCTCATGCTGGGCCAAAATCTGTCTTTAGTTTCCCGAAAGTTTCCTCCTCTGTAAGGAAAAGCTTCCTGGTTTTCTGCCGTGTTCCTTGGGAATTCCTTTGTGTTTCTTTTGGGTCACAGTTTTGATTGCAACTGATCCTCAAAGGGAGATGAAGAGGTCATTGCGTTGCTTCCCATTTTTCCACTCCACATCTCTCCCTTGTGCAACAGCCTCTCCATCTGTCTGCGCTTCAAGACTTGAAAAATGTGGCATGAGACACCGTCAATCAGGACCCTCTCCCTGGGTTTTTCCCAAAGTGCAGGGGCTCTGTGGCGGCGAGCCATTTTGGGGTGGCGTTCAGCACCACGGACAGCTGCAATAAAGATCCAGCTACCTGCTCTAGTGGAGGAAAAGCTGCACTGGGAGCACCAACCCCGCCCCCCCTGGGGTACAACATCCTGCCTTGGCCTACTCCATCTTTCCAACATTCATGAGATGTGCACTGTACAAAAGCAAGCCCATCTCTGCTTCCGGCATCTCCCTCCCATCCACGGACATATCCAGTCCTCCTCCCCACCCCGCCCCCTCTCCTCCTCCCCCCCTTTCCTCGCCCCTCCCTCCCCCTCTCGCTCTTTCTGCCCTCCCTCTCCCCTTCCCCCTCCCATCGTTTTCTTCTCCGCAGGGGAATCTTCCAAAATGTGGCACCACTGTGCAAAATGAGGCCTTCTTGCCTTGGCATCATCAACGCGGCCCTCCATGGTAGTTGAAAAAGAAATTATGTCAGTTATAAGGGAAAAAATAGACTGGAAAAATAATGGCACCTCACAGGACAGTCACAAACACCCCATTGAAATAATGATAGTTGTAAAGAAAAAAACAGGGGGAAAAAAGGACCAAACCCCCAAAGTACTGTTAAAGGGCAGGTGGGGAGAGATGGGGAGAGAGGAGGACTGGCCCCACCCTCTCCCCCCCCAATATAATTATTGTGCTTCCACTCTTAGACTTCAAGGACAATAAATAACTCTAGCAGGCTCCAGATAGCAGATTCAAACTGGTCTTTTCCACCCTGCGGAGCTGGAGGGGGGACTTCACAAGCCACCTGAAGTCCGTAATTGCTGGCGTTGCTCACACCCTGCAGTAGCTCAGGCAGGGGGCATGAATGCTGTGATTACGTCCCCTTTCACATCCACCCCACCCCTCTTCCACATACCCTTTCGGGACAGCCGTTACCATGTAGACAGACTCTTGAGGCTGGGAAGCTTCAGGCAGTAAGAGTGGTCTCGTTACTCATCCACGACTAATTCAGTATATATTATGTGTCTTTATTCATTTTATATTCTGACTTTTTTCCTCTTGGGAGGAAACCATGTTGGCTTACGCAATTTTCTTCCTCTCCATTTTATGCTCACAGCAACAGCCACCCTGTGAGGTAGGCCAGGCTGAGTGTCCGTGACTGGCGGAATGTTTCCAGGCAGCTTCCTGGGCAGGTGGGGTCTAGTTCCCAGGCTCTTGAGTACCAGTCCAAGCCTCTAACCACTACCCCATGCTGTCTCTCACAACTAACATATTAAGGAAGGAAGGAAGGAAGGAAGGAAGGAAGGAAGGAAGGAAGGAAGGAAGGAAGGAAGGAGACGCAACACACAAACCTCTAGTTTGAATGCCTGCCTACTTGTGGTGTGATGTCTTGCTTCATTAATGGCTCTTTCTCTTGCCATTCTGGGAGCACAAAATCAAAAGGACAAAAATTATAAACAAACAAACATGTAACAAAATGTTGAGAACAACCCAAAAGCAGAAGAATTAAAACCCCATTTGTTTCTTGAACCCTTGCTACATAACCTTTTACCCTTGCTAAAGCTCAGGGAATCCAGGTTCCATTTGGATACCAGGAAGCACTTCCTGACAGTTAGGATCCCGAGAGCATGGAATGGGCTTCTACGAGAGGCCATTGAGGCCCCATCGGTGAGGGTGTTCGACGATAGGCTGGACATGCACATGCTGGAGCCGGGGGTCAGACTAGATGGCCTGGGAGGCCCCTTCTGACTCGCTCTGTTTCTATGTTTCTATACTGACCCGGTGCAGTTCCGATGGGAATATGTTCCAGAGACTGGGAGAAATGCAGGAAGAAATGTTCTTGTAGGCCTGAACGCAGGAATCTTGTGTGAGGGAGCCTTCAAAAAGTCTGTTTTGCTGTCCATCCAGAGATAGGCAGGCTCACGGACAGCGAGGAATACACTAAGGAAATCTGACAAATGTGAAGAAACCCAGGCACTGGCTAGGGAAAAGAAAGGCTAAGGATAAGAGCAGGTAGAGAATCACAGGTGTTAGGAAGGAAAGGAGGTGGTGGAGTGAAAGATGCTGAGTTTCACACATTCCTTCAAAAGGACAAGCACAGTCTTTGTCTGCAGGTCTCTCGTTGTGTAATCGACCTAGAAATGATCGCCTGCAGAACTTCATAAACCTCCTTTAACCAGGGCATGGCTTCTTAATGGGCCTGCAAGTCAGTCCTGGTGTTTCATAATGCGACACCTAGGCCTTAATAGCCCCCCGGGAGCAATAGGTTGGGGAACTGATGGCATCAGGCTGCCCACGGGGAGCTGTTTCGGGGAATAAGCAAAGGTTCAGTGAACTCCAAAATCCCAGGTTGGGTGTATCTTTCCAAGTTCAGGAAAAGAGCAAAAGGGGAAAAGGTGAGAATGGAAAAGGAGCCCCCAAGTTATACCAGCTACCAATGGGGACGATTAAGGAGATGCTAATGTTGGAAGCCATCTTGGAAAGTAAGCACGATGCATCCTTTGTTCAATACCAAACCATGGATTGTCTGGAGAATATTCAGCTGTAACCAAAGCCCTCTGTAGCCTTATGCTTTTCCAAGGTATGTCCACCTGTGCACTAGCCATGCCCTTCCACTCCTGTTCAGCTTCTCCTTCTCCTTCCTTGGCTTGTTGGGCTGCCCTGAAGGCCCCGTGACTTCTGCTGATCAGAAAGGCCTGAGCCTCAGAGGGGAAGGGAGAACAAGCAAACTCGTGTACTACGACTCCAGTTGTGCACTTCTTTGCGACTACCAGATGGAAATCTTGCCTCCCCTCCCCAAAACCCTCTGACTTTCTCTGTCAAGCCAGCCTCAGATTTTAAAAGTCTGAGTCTTGGGTATCTAGACTAGTTAATTTCTCTTGTCTTCTCTTGTCTTCTCCTGTCCTGTCCTCTCCTCTCCCTTCCTGTTTCTCTGGCTTTTCTTCTTTTCTGCCATAGGCTTTTAGATCTTAACTTTACTTCTTCCCCCACCACCAACTCCAAGCAAACAGTAGTGTGGTGTTTCGTGTGAACCAAATTTGTCTTTCCCAACATCTCCCTTTGACCTTCTGTTGAAACTCCCACAAAGTCTCTCTCTCTGTGTCTGTGTCTGTCTGTCTGTCTGTCTGTCTGTCTGTCTGTCTGTCTGTCTGTCTCTTTCATGCACACACACACACTGACCTTCAACTGAAAGTGCTGCAAACCTTTAACTTCCTGGACAACACCTTGATTCCTCTAATGGAACTACAACTTTGCCCTCTAAACTATTAACCACTGCACACGCACACACACACAGACATGTACACCCACTGAAATGCAAAAATGCAGGACTGTCTTGTTGATCTGTTCTGTTTTGCATAATACCTGAACACGGTTTTAGTTTACTCTACTGTAGAAGTCACAGATCTGTCAGTCTGACTTCCTTCCACATCCACATCTTTTAAAAGGAGTAAAATCCTTATTTAAAAAATGCAGAAAAACTCCTTCCATCTGTGCTGGTCAAATCCTGTTGGGAAAAGAACTCCCAGGCCAGTCAGTCACATTGTGTGTCAGTCTATTTGTCAGTTGTGTGTGTGTGTACATATTTTTATGAAGGGGTTTGCAGGTTTGGGAAAAATAAACAAAATTCTCACATGTCCTTTACTCATAACGTATGTTTAGGAATTTTGCCATAGAGCATGAACTGCAGAACCAAGTGCTTAGACAGCAAGGATGCATTGCACCTCCTTTCTCGGGTACCATCCAGGGTTATCCTTTCCCCAAGGGAAGAAAACTACCAACCAGCAGTGAATTGCAAATATAGTTCTTACACAGAATGGTGGAACACCAATATTTCAGGCCAGCTCAGTGCTTCTGTACAGATTATCATCATAAGCAATTAAACAGGCATTTGTCCCAGGGGAACTTGTCAAAAACACAAATAAAAATGAAGCGGAGATGGCTGGCATGCACTGATCACATCGTTAAGAGCAATTTTAAAAATTAACCAAATATATGTTCCTAATATATACTTTTTGCTGTTTTGATAATATTCCACCTTCTGTAGACATGTGAAAAGTTGAGAAAAGGAATTTTCAGGAGACTCAGATTAGCCTCCTCCTCTTCCTCGTATTATTATTATTATTATTATTATTACATTACATTTACATCCCACCTTCTTCCTTTTGCAAACATCCCAAAGCATCCTATAAGTTTCTTTTTCTCTCTATTTTATCCTCACAACAACAGTCCTGTGAGGTAGGTTAAGCTGAGAGCCAGAGATAGCTCCATGGCTTCATGGGGAACAGAACCCGCAAACACTGGCTCCAAGTCTTTAGCCACTTGGACACATTGGCTCCCTATATGCTTCTCCAAGGGTCTTGATTTACCAGGCTCCATGTCAGTTGTCTGGTACCTGCCCCTGCTAAGTTTCCTTCTCCATTCAGGGATGTCCCCTCCCCTCCCCTCCCCTCCCCTCTTCCTGCTTCACACTCTGGGGCTGCTGAGGTTTGCTTAGAAGTGCAAAGTCTTTTTGGACTCCTCGTACACAAAACGTCTTCTTGGAGAGCCAGTTCTAATTTATTAGCTGGCCTCAACTTATGACTGTCTCTCTGTCTACATGAGACTCATGCAGTAATTTGCAGGGAGCACCCGAGGCATCTGCAGGCAGTCAGTCCGGTGAGAGTTTTGAGACAAAACGGCATCTATCTTCCTAGATGCCTCAGGGGTTCCATGCAAATTATCTTTTTTGCATTAAACACCCAGGGCATTTGGGGGGAGGGGATCCATCATAACCTCAGGAAGTGGAGGACGTGTGAAGTGGGAGGAGAACTTTGGTAGCAGGCCTTCTAATAGCCTTTGCTTGTATCTTAGGTGAAGATGAGAAACTTTTTCAGACAATCTTTGGGACTACACAGCTTGTGCTGCAACGGGGTGGACTACCAGTGCTTTAGACTAGAGTTCCTAGCAGGCAGAATGCCAGGATCTGCTTTGAATGCCAAAGCTGAAGAGAGTTAAATCTTCTTCTCCATCAAACTCCACTCCGAGCTTTTCCCCCTCTTTAATCCAGCACAATTCAAGGTGATCAGGGGGAAATTTTCTTGCTGTTGTTTTCAGCCAGTGGGATGCAGAAATTCTTGCTGATCCATGGCAGGGTTCCCAGAGATCTAGTGGAGAAGCCCAGGAGAAGAGTCCTGCTGGAGCAAACTGAAGGTCTACTTAGTCCTGTGTTTTATTTCCTCAAGCAACCATGCAGGTGCTCATGAAACATCCCCAAGCAGGATGGGGGTGCGGTGGACCCAGCTGCTCAATGACTAATGGCCGTTGATGGACCTGCTCTCCTGCCCACCCCATCCTACAATAGAGTTTCATAAAAATGACTACCTGGAGAGGCTGCAGAGAGTTAGATTAGCTATACCTAATCCATAATGAAATGGTAGATGAAGAGCTGAGACAAGAGGCTGCTGATGAACACTCTGAAGTGGGTGCCCGCAGCTCTCAACTTGCTTTACCTCTTTGCTTTTTTGTAGAAGTTTTTGAACCCTCACCTCAAAGAGGAAATGACCAAAGAAGCTCAGCAACACACACCTCAGGTGCTCCTTCTGCCTCTTCATCACCAGCTTTGTCTTTTTCTTCGTTGTCTTCTTGCCACCCCCCGTACCATTCAGAAAGGGTGTGGCAGCAGGAAGACTGGCTCAGAAAACTTTCAAGAGTGGCAGAGGTTCAACTTCAAGTCCAGGATAGTGAGGCAGAACATCCATCACCATGAGGAAGGGTGGTAAATTCAGTTCCCCAGGGATTCCGTGCTCAAAGCCCTACATTGGAATGTGTTTGAAAGCTTATTTCCTAAGCCCTCAACAACAATGGTTGTGTCCCAACATTGTTATTCTCGATTATGGAATGCGCTCCCTAGAGAGGTCCGCCTGGTGCCATCATTATATGCTTTTCGGTGTCACATCAAGACCTTTTTATTTGGCCAATATTTTGACATATAGTGATTTTAATTGTGAGATGATTTATTTAATTTATTTTAACAATGCTCAGTGTGGAATAGTTAGTTTATCTTATTTTATTGAAGTTCTGAAATAATGGTGTAAGCCATCCAGAGACAACAGTAATGGAAGGCATACATTTTTAATTAATTAATTAATTAATTAATTAATATCTGGATGTAGGCAAAATCTGAACTTGTTGATGCTTTCCAATTCCAACTGAAAATATGTCCCATCCTGAAAATATGTCCTATCATAATCAAATTGTTTTACACTAAATTCCACACACATTTGTTCTTCCCAAAATGTGCACACCAGCTCTGCGCATGATTGACATGAGTGCATTCTTCAGACATGATTAAGGTATGCGCATGCATGTGGTTCACCCAGAAATATGCATCTTGTATTTTTCAAATGTATGAATGCAGTCAAATATGTATTGACGGGTATCTGAATCACATTGCAAGCTCAGAAATGTACAAATTTCAGCCACAAACTGCATTTAAGTCCATGTTTGGTCCAGAAGTTGCACATGGATTACTCCTGATGATAAACAAGCTGAAATTGTTTTCTGAAACATCTCTAGCTGAGTCCAAGTTCTAGCACATGAGAAATTGAAAACAGCAAACAAAACAACAAACTAAAACAACAATCAACAACACCGTCCACAGCTTTCACACCATGAATGGTTACAGGAACCTCCATGACATCCCTTTGTAGTCATCCCCCTACCACCTAAACTGAAAAAGTTCTACTGCTTTTCATTGGAATAACAAAGCCAGACAATGTCTAATTGATGGAATGGCAGAAAATCATCTTGAATTAACATTTGACGAGCTTACTACAATGTTATAGATAGCCCTAATTTGGTTTTTCGGCTCTCTCAGCCATCACAGTCTAGTCTCTGCTCATGTTATGCTGGCCACACCGCCTAGCAGACCAAAAGCCCGGTAGTCCTAGGTGGCCCTGGGTTCGTAGGGCAAAGGCCACCTCCCCAGAGCACTTGCTGGGTTTAAATCACCAAAGAGAATTGCCTGTATAATTTCTAAATTAAAGAAAAGGGGGCTGTGTGGGTTTGGCAGGGCACATGAATTACTTCAGTGAAATCAGTTCAGGGCCCATAATGGAAAGGGAGGAATTAAGTGGCATTAGAGAGGAGATGTGCTTCCTGATGATCACTGGAAAGGAGGGAGGGAGGGAGAGAAGGAAGAGGAAGCTAAGGCAGAAGGCTTTTTCTTTTTTTGCCTGCCTTGGGATCACAGAATTGCCAAACATCTCCACATACTCACACAGAACTTGTAAGAGATGGGGAGGCTGATGGCCACAAGAAGATAAAGAAAATACCAAGAGAGTCTGTTCCTTGACAAAAGAATCTTTCTTTGGACAGCATAGAATGTCACCTCCTCCTCCTCCTCCTTCCCCCCTCCTTTTCCTAGGTCTTAGGACCTTATTCTTAGGTCTCCCCAAATTCCTTAACACTGGAGAGCCAGTGTGGTGTAGTGGTGAAGAGCATGGGACTGGGACTCAGACGATCTGGGTTTGAGTCCCCACTTGGCCATGGAGCCAACTGGGTGACTTTGGGCCAGTCACAGCCTCTCAGCCCAACCTACCTCACAGGGTTGTTGTTGTGGGGAGAAGATGGAGGAGGAGAATGGTGTAAGCTGCCTTGAGCCCTTTGTAGGAAAAAGGCAGGCTATAAATCCAAAAATAAAAGAAAGAAAGAAAGAAAGAAAGGAAGGAAGGAAGGAAGGAAGGAAGGAAGGAAGGAAGGAAGGAAGGAAAGAAAGAAAGAAAGAAAGAAAGAAAGAAAGAAAGAAAGAAAGAA
>JAIXND010000762.1:1382579-1395109 GCA_023646645.1 Varanus salvator macromaculatus
GAAAGAAAGAAAGAAAGAAAGAAAGAAAGAAAGAAAGAAAGAAAGAAAGAAAGAAAGAAAGAAAGAAAGAAAGAAACCTTCTGGGATTAGGTGCATTGAATATGAAGACTAGGAAAGGACCCCTTAATTCAGGCAGATCAGTCCTCCTCCACTGGTGCCTTCTGGATGGATCAAATTACAACCTCCAGCATCCCCAGCCACACTGAGGCTTGTACTTCAACACATCGAGAGGGAGCCAGATGGGGGAAGCTTGTGCTAGTTCCACCACTGGGTTCTGCGAAAATTGTACTACCCCAATCGTTCTGCACCCTCTCCTTTCAACTGAACACAGGACTGCGACGTAGGTGCCTCGCACTTGTAGTTCCTATCTCTGTTGACTCAATGTGCATTTGAACGTGTCCATGTTTTGCCGAGGGGGAGTTTCCTTTTGCACTGCATTTTGGCAACCGTGCACCTTGCCAGGTTCCCCGTCCTGGTTGTGGAATTGCTGTGGCGTCGAAGCAGCCCAAGGACAGGCAACTTAGTCTGCTGTTCCAGGACCGTACCAGGAGTGACCAGCAGAGGACTGCAATGGAGGCATGTTCTGTTCCAAGCAGATGAAAACTGGAGTGGGGCTCCGAATGGGGTGCAGCTCACTGGCAAGCACTCTATGTCAGAGCAATCCAGAAGTTTTGGATTCCTTTGCATCTGACCTGTGCATTCCACAATTGTCCAGCTTTTCTGAGTTGTGTGCAAACCTCAGCCTTTCAAGAAAAAAAATGGGGGGATTTGTGCAAGTGTGCATTAGCACAAGCACTCCTTTGCACTGATGGGCACTTGCAGATTAGTACAAATCAGGACAAAATCTGATTCTGACCCTATCAGTGAGGAGACGTGGGAACAAAACACAGATAGACTCTGAAATGGGCAACCTGCAAAGCAGAGAGCAAATGGATTTTCAAAAAAGCTGCATGTCTCCAGCATCCGGAATGTTGTGCCTCTTAAAGTCACCACAAAATGAGCGGAATGTTTTTTTCCAGGCTACAAAAGATCACGTCTGTTCCAGAATGAAGACTTTCTGTTCACTTCAGTGTTTTTGGTGTGATTGGGTTGGACTGAATACGTTGTGTGCTTGCCTTCTCTTGAAAATGCCATTGTGTAACTGCACATTCCTATGAGCAAAAAAGGATATTACCCAAACATCACAAACTTCTGGGATTCTGATGTGATTCACACCCCTCAATGTTAGTTTGCCAACATGGACATATTAGGAGAGCAAAGATGAAAAATACATACTTTTGGCACACTTTAATCAGTGGGGAAGGAATACATATTAACAAAAAAGTATATAACTGATACTTTGGAAAAAGAGAGATGAACATTTATAGAAACAGAGTGAGTCAGAAAGGTCTCCTGGGCCATCTAGTCTGACCCCCCAGCTCCAGCCAGTTCCACTTATGACATGCCTACCATCTGCATGTCCAGCCTATCCTTGAACACCCTCTCTGATGGGGCCTCAACCACCTCCCGTGGAAGCCCGTTCCATACCCCAGGGGTCCTAACCATCAGGAAGTACTTCCTGGCATCCACCTTAAATCTTGATTCCCTGAGCTTTGCTCCATTGGAACGCATCCTGCCCTCCACTGCAAGGGGAAAATGTCATGACCCACCTCTGCGTGGCACCGCCTTATGCACCTGTATGTCGCTAACAGGTCCCTGCAGAGTCTCCTCCTCTCATGGCTGAAAAGACCCAGTTCCCTCAGTCTCTCTTCATAGGGCTTCCCCTGCAAACCAGCCACCATCCTAGTGGCCCTTCGGTGCATTTATACAGCATTTCATTAAAAAATAAATAAAAGGAAACATCATCTGATGTGGACACAAACCCGGATGAGGTCTGAGGTGGAATTTCAACAATGATCTTGGGGTTTGCTGATTGCACTGTACTGCTGCTGCTATTTCCAGATGTGCTTTGCTTTGACTCAGGAAGAAATGCCCATCAAAGGATAAGGATTCTCTGGCCGAACGCAATGGCATGGCATGTTCTCAGGCACCCGCATGGGAAGATGGGCAGCTTACAGAGTAGGGCTCTTTCCTCCATATTGGAGGGATATTTATTAAATTCATATTTCATGTATACCCGTTTGCCACTTTGTTTGCCACAGCAGATTTATGAGCGTGGGTTGGTTCAGTCTTGAGGATTAAGGTTTTGGAATGGAAAATGAGTTAATAAACCTCTTCACTGTTACAGAAAACCATAAATTTAGGCTCCTTAAAGCCCCTACAGTGGCATATATCCTGCCTTTGGTCTCACTATCTCAAGTGAATTTACTGTGTCCTATTATATGACAGGCCAGCCAACTAAATTATCATAGCTCTCCATTAAATAACAAAGATATGATTGGTCAAGTATTTTACATTCTCCAGGCAGTTTTCAAAGGCCCCAAGTGGATAATTGTCACTTAATGCTTTTAAACTCTGACCACCTTGTATGACTTTATTAAAAAGTTCAGGCCTGCCATGGGCGGGAAGGTGGCAGCAAAGTGTGTCTCCATTCTTCTCGTCACTAGGAGGCAAATCAAGGTGTCAGAGAGCCAAATCAGATGCTACGTGGGCAAGCCAATCTTCCTTTCCTCATGCCTTTTTCTTCCATTTGGACCGAGAATACCCTTCTTGGATGGAGACCCTGTGAGCTGTGTTAACCCTTGCCTCTGGTCTACTGCCCAGAATTTCATTATTCCCTAAATCTGCAAATAGCCATGGGGGAGGGAAAAAGGTCCTGTTGTTATATTTACCTCCTTACTCTTGCCAGCCTCAGCCCCAGCTTTGCTGTGGGTTGATTTTGGAAACAGTCAGAGAATATGTGAGAAAGGAAGGATTCCTCATGCATATGGCCAGAGGTGGGGGACTGCCCGGGTCTTGGGGCTCCATTGCTACATGCCAGCTCTCCACTGACTTGCTATTAAATTAACCACCCAAATTCCTTGGCTCAGCCCAGCAACTCCCCTGCAATTCTGCTTTCAAGTGGGGAACATGTTCTCAAGTAAAATCACCCCTTCTTGGCTGTTGGCACACTGCCCCATATTTTTAAAAAGAGCCATGAGCTGGCATTGCCTGCTCTTGGAGTAAGCATTGATATTAAGGAGCCTGCGATGATTCCAATAGGAGTTTGATGGCCTGATGGGTTTTCACAGTTTGACCCCCAGATCCCACCTTATTTATTTATTTAAAGTTTTGATACGCCATCCCAATACTACAAGTCCCTGGATGGCTTGCAAAAACCAAAAATAAAAAAGGAGACTTGCTTGGGTACTCACTCATTATTACACAAGCTGAACCAGCCTATGGACTGCCATGCCAATGATGGGCCAGAATTTGTGTGTGTGTGTGTGCGTGTGTGTGTGAATGGCTAATGAAATTTGCCTTCAAATGGCCAGTTTGTGCAACATGGCACCCGATCATGAACGGTCTTCCCAGTATGTGCACAGAGCACATGGAAACCACATGCATTTTGTGTGCTGATCTCTGCAGATCAGCTAATTCATGCAGAACGTGCTCAATCCACACGATTTGGGAGTGCCGACTATTACACAGAACTCACAAAATACCATAATCTGTGCAAATATAGCTGAACTGTGCCATTTGCACACTTTTTCTCAGCATTTTTAGATGTGCAAGCCACAACTTGTCTTACAGATGGAGCACCATGTGGGGAGGGGGTAATTAGACCCACTTCCAGTCATTGGACAGGAAACAGGCTGGAAGTCCATGGAGCTCAAATCAGCCAGATTCCCTGGTGTCAACCTTCCTCCTTCTCCTCCTCCTCCTCCTCAACCTCTTTCTTTTCTCATTATTTTGATGCAATTGCAGGCAGTACCTCCATGCCTGTAATCTAATAATAAATAAATACATGTTTGCAACTGAATCATGCTTTTCACTCATTCCACTCGATATTTTGATAGACAGCCAGCAAGATCTGTTCCCACATGCCTCCATCTATTCAGTCTGTGCAGCCAGCTAATGTGAATGGGGCTCCAGCATGGTTTAGAGCTGGAATTATGCCTCAGCCCCTGTGCTGCGTGAAAAGGCTATTTAGCACTGCCTGGTCCCTTAGCATCCATGTGTGCACATTTATATGAATGTGATCCAGCTGTAGAGACTGGGCCTGTGTGTCCCAGGATATTGCATTCCAAGGTGGCTGTCTCAGAGTCCAAATCCTGACTGGGAGAAGAGGTTTGGCTTGTTGGCTGACATGCCTAGGCCAGCAGGCCTCCAGAGAAGCCCAATGGCTGGTGAGAACACCTCTGGTTCAGGGGAAGACGTTGTTGAACAGTCTGGGACAGATGGAGAAAGATGATGTCCTATCATCGAACACCTGGCTAATTGAGTAGCACCCAGCACTCCTGCCAGCTAGCCCACAAGCAGTGGGAACCTCCCTGAAGGTGGAGCTAACTCTGTTGTGTTGAGAAGGGAGGAGATGGATTCAGTTTGGAATCCACTTCTTAGCATGAGTGCTATTTTTTCCCTATTTATTTGGCTCTCCAACTCGATGAATATCTTTGGCTGATGACCTCAGCCATACTCTTTTTGTATCATAGAGCCAGTCTGTCAGGCTCACATTAGCATCATGGCAACTGCGCTTTGAAGCCTCTTGTCTTGGTGCATCTAGTCCTTACTCAGAAATGAAGGTTCTGAGTGGACGCCCTGCAGAGGGAACTAAACCCTGAAAGAATTCATAGACTCGAGGCCCATCCAGAGTAAGACTGGCTAGGCACTTGCCAAGAAAGCACACACTTACAAATATTGCTTCTCCTCTTCCATGTTGCAACCTGCTTTGAGTGACGATGATGAAGACACAGTGGGTGCCGAATCCTCCTTCCTTTCTTCCCTGAGGGACCTCAAAAAACTTGAGCTGGTATTGCAACAGTCCCATGAAAAGGGTTCTTGTTGAAACTAACGAGGTCTGAATCTGGTTTGTGGCTGACTGGGAAGCCCCCTAGAAACTCCCTGTAATGCTTTTTGTTCATGAATTACAGGTGGAATTTACATTATGAATTCTAGCAACCAGATTCTCTATACATTTACATGGTCTACCCTTAAAGGTTAAAATAAGGATAGCGATTTATGAGGGATAGGCACCAGAAAATTGGTGTAGGACTGGCATGAACGAGTCAGGATGTCTACTTTCAAGAGACTCTGGAGGACAACCGTAGACTTTGACCCAGGAAGAGGTTGTCAAGGGAGGAATTTGGCATTGTTTATGAAGCCTTTTCATGGAACTACCTGCACAAGAGGAGGAAGAAGAGCTTCGGCCTGACGCCCTGGAGACAGAGGCATCAAGTTCTGCAGGAGCGAAGTCGTTCTGCTTGCCATGTCAGGGGACCACCAAAGCTGGCAAGCATTGAGGGGGTGGGTGTGATTCGGGTAGATGCGTAGGTACAAATCAAGGTAGCCTGTTGAGTCACCCTTGCTAAGCTGGAAAGGCACAGGCCTACAACTGGATGGGTGACCACGTGTGGAAGCGGAGTGCAGGGTTGGACTCGATGGCCTTATAGGCCCCTTCCAACTTCCCTTCCCTTCTTAGAGTCAGCAACAAAAACAGAAACATTCTTTCTGGAGAGCTGCAACTTCTGCTTCCTTTTACCTGGATTTGCTATGTAATAGTATTGCTATAAGCCAGAGATTGTTCCATCATCCTGAAGATCTCATTGATTGCTGGCATGCATAATGGAAGAAAATGTGCTTCGGAAGCAGCTCCCTTCTAATTAATGTCACAAAGGATTCTTCACCCCTTGTGACTCCACAGTTGACTCAGCGGGGCCGGATTTTTCAGGAGAGGTTAGGTTCAACGTGAAATAGCAAGCAGGCTAATCAGGAATGAATGAAACACTGTGTCACTTTCAAAGAACATCAGTGGTTTACCTTCCAAACATGACAGAATGTCCTAATTCATTACCCTTTCTGAATCTATCACACGAAGGGGAGTAGCCACTGTGCTAACAAAACTATTTCCTACCTTTGCTACCTCCTGCACCTTTCCTCCCTGGCCATGAGGAGCACATTACAATGGGGAGGGGAATGGAGACAGGTGGGCTGAAGGTACATGGCTGTGTGCAAGTGGGATCAGCCAATGGGAGGGGCTTCTGAGAAGATATTAACCCATGGAGTGCTGACCTCAGCCTCCTGGAACTTCTGGCTCACTTCCTCTCTCCCTCTCTCCGTCTGTTATCTTTGCTGGATTTATTTTGGGGCCAAGGAAGACTTTTGCCCCAATGCCTGATTTGCTGTGTGTTGTAGATCTTTTCCTCTACTTTACACTGTAGACAAGAATCGGTTATTTTATATGATCATCATCACTATTATTTAGTTAATTTAATGTTTATACCACCCAATAGCTGAAGTTTTACTATTATTAGGCAAATCTACTTGGTCAGTTGATCTGGCCACAAGTATTAGGCAGGCTGGGGCACGTGTGTTTAGCTAATTCATTAAACTTAATCTTGAATGTGAAAACACGCCAAATTGCATCTGACGTGAAAATATATGCCACGGCTCTTCCTCTGCCATGGCTGAAAAGGGTCTGCTATTCATTTAGGAATTGTAATCCACTTGGGAAGAGCATCCAGAAAGGAATATTCCAAGACTGACCAGGGAGAGGAAGATAATCTAAATGGAAAGACCAAAAACTGGTGCAAACCAACAACTAGGCTGAATGGTGTAAGGAGAGCTGAGGGGGAGCTGTTCAAACTTCTTCAATCAAAAGTTGCATCCTCTTCAAGGATATTCATGGTACAGTGGCACCTTACAATATTTTCAAAAGAAAGCATGAAGCTGCTTCTGGAAATACTTGTCAGGGGTGAAGAAAGGGATACTGCATAACCATGAACATTTTGAGGTACTACATTCATTTAAAGTATATTTACCTTACCCTACAGACTTGACTTTATGGATGCCCATCTTTCAATGTCCCTTGAGATGTCATAGTCTGGGCATTTTGTTAATACAGGCTTGCTTTGGTTGTACAAAGAAAATCCTATGGAGATGGTGAGGGTGGTCCTACAATGCCTAGTATTCCCAGAAAGTAGAAGGCTTGGAAATGCCAGTCGTTGTAAGACATTTTCCCGTTCTAAACCTGGATAGGATTGTGCATTGAGCGTTCCATTCACACATATTGACAGCAAGTACCAGAGGGCTCCAAAGTGATTTGAGACCTCCAAAATGCATTTGACAGCGTATGTACATTTGAAAAATGCTCAAGAAAAAAGGCACGACGTTGTTAAATGCTGTCAAGTCATCTCTGACTCACGTGAATCCTATGAATAAATGCCTTACGGAATGTCCTCTACCTGACAGCCCTTCTCAGCTCCTGTAAACTCAGGGCTGTGGCTTCTTTGATGGAGTCCATCCATCTCATAGTTGGTCTCCCCCTTCTTCTGCCTTTGACTTTTCCTAGCATTTTCATTTTCTCCTGGGAGTCTTGCCTTCTCATGATGTTCTTGAACTGTGACAGCTTCAGTTTCGTCAGTTTTGCTTCCAGGGAAATTTTTGGCTTGTTCATCCTTCAGTCTTTCCAGGGTATTCACAAAGCTCCCCTTCAGCACCGTGTTTCGGATGCATCCATTTTCTTCCTGTCAGCTTTCTTCACTGTCCAACTTTCACACCCAAAGTCGTTGTGCATTGTGAGTGCAATAGCCTGGGTGATCTTGGCCTTGGTCACCAGTGAAATGTCCTTGCACCTGGTGTTCTTTTCTGGGTCCTTCATTGCTGCCTTTCCAAGTCTCAGTCTTCTTCTAATGTCTTGGCTGCATTGTCCATTTCAGTTGATGACTGAGCCAAGGTATACAAAATCTTTCTATCTGTACTTTTCTTTATTGTTAGCATCAACATTGTGCAGTTCTTCTGTAGTCATAAGTGTTGTTTCCTTAATGTTCAAGCTGCAGCCCTGCTTTTCAATTTCCTTCATAGAAGGGTCCATGAAGGCCATCAAGTCCAACCCCCCGCTGTTGCAGAACACCAATTTACACCATCCCACTCAGAGGGCTGTCCAGTTGCATCTTGAATGTGGAGGAATCCACAATCTCCCAACCTCATTTGTTCCATTGTCATACTGCTCTGACAGTCAGGATTTTTTTTCCTGGTGTCTACCCAAATCTTTGCTTCCTATAACTTGAGCCTGTTATTCTGTGTTCCACACACTGGGATAACCGAGAAGAGATCCTAGCCTTCTTTGTGCCTTTCAAGGACTTGTAGGGTGCTCTCCTATCTCCCCTCAGTTTTCTCCTCCCAAGTCCAAACGTGCTCAGTTCTTCCAACCTGTCCCCATGGGCTTTTGTGTCCAGGCCCCAGATCAACCCTGCTGCCCTCCTCTGAGCCATTTCGACTTTCTGTGTCCTTCTTAAACTGTTGTGCCCAGATTTAGACACAGTACTTGAAATGTGGCCTAACCAGTACTGAGTAGAAGGGAACTAGTACTTCTTCCACTTCTGTCAGGAATCTTTTCAATTCATTGTTGCCTTCTGCCAGTAATATGATATTATCTTAAATGATTGATGTATCCTCTGCCAATTTGCACTCTTTCCTCCGATCCTAACCCAGCTTTCCGTATGATATGTACTGCATAAAAACTGAAGAGATAGATAAAATACACCCTAGTCTGATACTTTTACCTATAGGAAACCATTCTGTCTGTTCTAACATTAACTTCTTGTCTGTGATCAGGTCACACATCAGGACAATCACGTGCTGAAGCGCTCCCATATCTTTCAGGACCATCCGTAGCTTCTCATGGTCACACAGTCAAAGGCTTTGCTGTAGTCTATAAAGAATGCACTGATTATATTCTGAAATTCTTTGGTGCTTTCCAGAAATCAACACATATTTGCAATATGATCTCAAGGGCCTCTTCCTTTTTGAAATCTAGCTAGAACACCTCACTCCATATAAGGTCAAATTCTTTCTTGCAGCACCTCAAACTTCACTTTGTTTGCACAGAATATAAGTGCTACGCTCCTTTAGCATCACTTTTCTGAATAATGCAAAAGTGTATCAAATGTTCCCACCCTGAGGGCCATTGGTTTGCTTTCTTCTTATATTGTTGTTATATTCCTGCTAGGATTTAGACCAATTCAGCCTTTGCAGCTTGGAACCCCATCTGCTCTGGGCACTTTGCTCCTTCCAAGTGCCTTCAGAACTGCTTTCACTTTGCTTTTTATATTTTAGGTTCTTCCCCAGAGCATTTCTCTTCAAAGGACTCCATCGCTTATTGTTCTCTTCTGTTTCTTTGCACTGACCATTGCAGTAGTGCAAAAAATAGTGAAAATAAATTCTGACCCTATTTTGATCACCCTTCGTTTTCACTTCTCTCCTGATTTTAGCAACTGTATGTCTTTATTTTTTTATTTATTTTTCAATTTATATCCTGCCTTTTTCTTCAAAGGGCTCAAGGCAGCTTACATCATTCTCCTCCTCCATCTTATCCCCACAACAACAACCTTGTGAGGTAGGTTGGGCTGAGAGTCTGTGACTGGCCCAAAGTCCCCCAGTTGGCTCCATGGCCAAACGGGGACTCGAACCTGGATCACCTGAGTCCCAGTCCCACGCTCTTAACCACTGCACCACACTGGCTCTCAGTCTTCAGTCATGCATCTTGGCCTCGCCTACCCCCACTAATTTTTCCCTGGAGGAATTGCCCCTTTTGCATTTTTCCCTAATAATGTCTCTTTTTTGGTTCACATTTCTTCTGCTTTATGGTCAATTGAATTCAATAATGCAAATCTGTTCTTTATGCGGCCTTAAATTCCTCAGGTATGTTATTTGACTTGTGTCTTGATGGGGTGCTTCTGTTAGTGACTTTATTCAGCTTTCCTCTGCTATTTTGGTCCCTGTTCACTACCACAATCTACTCCTGGTCTTGTTCTTGCAATGGGAAAACAGAGTCTCCATCTCTCTTGACTATCTGGGGAAGTCCATATGTATAGTCCTAAGGTTACCTGAAGTATGTATTTGTAATAAACAGGTTGTTGGCATCACACAATTTTACGAGTCATTGTCCTGTTGTTTCTAACACCGAGGCCAACTTCTCCCACAATGCAGAATTCTGTTTTGCATTCCAGTCACTGGATTATCTGCACATTGCAGACTCACACAAACAATTTCAATGTTTTCTTCAGCATTTTGTTGTTGGGATTTAGACGTGGGTGATACTTATATTAACAGACTTTCCAAGAATCCTGATTGATATTATTTGGTGGCAGCTTGCATGACATCTCCATACTGCCTCTTGACTCTTGACTCACTGCATTTCTTCTGCATTGGTCATTTCCAGAGTAGCACATTTTTTGTTTGTCTGACCGAAACTATCCCATTCCAGTCCCCTTCAGTTCACTTAGAAACATGGAACATAGAAACACAGAAACAGAGCGACTCAGAAGGGGCTTCCCGGGCCATCTAGTCTGACCCCCAGCTCCAGCCGGCTCTGCTCATGGCATGCCTACCATGCTCATGTCCAGCCTAACCTGAAACATAGAACTGCAGAAGCAGCATAGCAACGCTTACAGCATGGACAGTGATGTTTAACATTTCATTTCTGGCCTTACAGTTTCCGGTTTGCCTTGACTCCTCCTTGTCACAGGCCATGTTCCATCTACACATTGTGCAGCATCAGATTTCCTCCATGCATATCAGCCTCCTGATTTCCCTTCAGCCTGCAGCTGACTGGGTCATTAGCTGCAGGACTATCTGCTGTCCTTTCCCAGTAGCTGGCTGAGTGCCTTCTGACCTGACAGCCCCATCTCCTGGCACTACTTCTTGCTTCATGTTGCATTGCTTCATCCTAGGATTTACAGGGTAGGAATATTCAGCGGTGGTTTGGCATCGCCTTCTCTTGTGCAGTTCTAACCAGGGTTAGCTTGAGCATCACTTTCATTGTTTGGAAAGATCCTGGGAAGTAGCTGCACATCAGGCGTTTCTCTGCTCCCATCACCTTTAGTGGTATCAATTTTCTTCTGATGTGACCTGAAGAGGGAAGATGCATCTCGGTCTGGTGCACCTGCTTGAGCATTCTACCTGGGGTGTCTGTGCCAGCTGAGCAGACCAGTGTGAGAGTCTGGCTTCCATGACATGAAGGAGTCCGTACCACATGAAGGAGTACATCAAAAAGGAAAGAACATTCATATATTTGAAAAAATGCACATATCTGCTTTAATTAATGGAAGAAGATTCTGGACATTGAATAGGTATGATTCTGGTGTACATTTGGAATAATGCACACACAAATATTCTTACATTTCCATGCAAAAGGGCAGGAGAAAACAAAGTTCTTGATCTGATATTAACCTGATTTGGAACAAGCTTTGAGAGGGAATTTGGTGACTTGGGATTGTAGACTGACACATCCAGACCCAATCAAAGTTGCTAAGAACATATGGGAAGGAGTTGTTATGCCCACGTCTTCTTTGTAGTCTTCCATATCCATCCAGTTGCTAACCAAACTGGTCTTTTCTCTGATCTGGCCAGAGAAGGGAAAATCAGTGAAGGTCACTGAGGTTCTCCAATTTCACATCAAACCTTAGTCTCTGTGTTCAGTATTTACAAACACTTGTTATGTTGTATTGAATGGGGAAAGTGCCCATTTGAGTGCTGTATTGTTTTTCCTGAAGTGGACACCCAACTGTATGTTTCTCTCATCTTGAATATAGAGTAGAATTGTGGAATTTCTCCCCCCCAAAAAAACACTAGATTAAACACACGCCCTCTTCCACCATTAAAAATGCCATATTAGCTCTGAAAATGGGAGTTCCCATCATGGAAGGCAGCCTTCTATCAACCTGTCCTCCATTAATTTCTCAATTCTTCTTGAAAGCTATCTGCACTGGTGCCTGAATTGGGGGGACACCATCCCTGGATGATGTAACAATACTCTTTGAACTCATACATCCAACTCTGATCACATATGCCGAATATTATTTGGATAATTGTCTTAATGTTTGCTCTAAATCTCAGTGCCTCTTCTATGTGAAGATGCTCTAGCTGGAAGTCTTCTGGATTTATTTGATATGTAGCTAACCAAATAGATTAACTTGCTAAAATAAATAGCAAGGATACGGCTGATGTAAGATTTCCTTGCAAGGCTCTTAGGGGTTGTGAACAGCTGATACGAGTGGATTGCCAGGAGTAACATGATCTAGCAGGAGTTGCTTGTTGTAAGATAATTTGATATTCTATTTTGCGTTGAGGCCAGTGGTTTTATTTTCAGCCGACTGGAGGATGTCAATATCCCTTTTTAGCAATTTGATCTACATTTATTGTGATGGAAGGAAGTCAAGGAGAGATTTATATATCTATGGAGATAGAGCTTTCGCAGTAAAGATAGAGGGCTACACAAATTAATATCAATTATATGTCAAGTTTTCCTAAGTGCTCTCAAAGTATTTCACATACATTATCTCATGAATCCTTACAACAGCCCAAACATAATCTCGCTACAATATCTTTACAATCCCATTCTCCTCTCCTCTCCTCTCCTCTCCTCTCCTCTCCTCTCCTCTCCTCTCCTC
>JAIXND010000762.1:1395119-1410457 GCA_023646645.1 Varanus salvator macromaculatus
TCTCCTCTCCTCTCCTCTCCTCTCCTCTCCTCTCCTCTCCTCTCCTCGCTCTCCTCCAGCTTTTCCTCCTCTTCCTATTCTTCCTCCCTCCAATGCTGTATTGCAGCCAACAAAACAAAATAAGAAATGCAAAGGTCTGTCAAACAAGCTATTGCACAAAAAGTATAGCGTTGTATAACAATTTCATTTCAGTTTGCAAAGCATCCAAAATTTTCCTGTGTATCTTTCTGGTCACAAACACAGTTGAGGGTGCATCAAACAAACAAACAAACAAACCCTGTGCACACTCTGGAGCTTGTGCCTGTGAATGAACGTGAGAGAGGAAAGATGCTGTGGAGGTGTCACAGATGGGCAAGCAGGGGATTGTGAGAATGGCAAAGGCACGTGGGAGGAAGGAAACTGAGCCAGCTTCTAATCTTTCGGAGGATACCCAAGCTGGGACTTCTGAACTTCCAAGAAGAGGGACTCTTAATGGGGAGGTAGGAATGCAAAACTCAGAGTTGGACTTTGGATTTAAAAGAAAGAGTTGCATGGTGCTCAAACAGACCTGCAGGTAGAAAGGTAACCTCATGGAAGGATAAATCTTGGGGAAGGAACTCAGTAGCCTGCTTCCCTTGTGAAGGGGGCACCATAGCAATTTGGAGTATTACATCAAGCTTAAACACCCCTAAATTCCCCCCTAACTAAAATGAAAAGGAAAAAAATGAAATAAACTTACCGTATTTTTTGCTCTATAAGACTTACTTTTCCCCCCTCAAAAGTAAGAGGAAATGTCTGTGCGTCTTATAGAGCGAATACGTGTGTGCAGTAAGTCTGTCAGATGTGCAGCCCATGGGGAAGTGATGGGGGATGTGCCTGTGATTATGTGCCCGTTTGATTCAGAATATTTTTTTTTCCTTGTTTTCCTCCTCTAAAAACTAGATGTGTCTTATGGTCAGGCACGTCTTATAGAGCGAAAAATACAGTAACCACCAGTGTCAATATTAGCTAGCTTTTTCTCCTCCACCAGCTTGGACCAACTCTTATTCCATCTCTTTAGGATGTATTTCTGCCAAATGCTTTTGCAAGAGGTGTAGCCAATTCTAATCAAATGAGCCCTCTGGGGCCAATTTAGATTGGAATTTCTGAGTTAGGTTTGACCATGCAGGTTTGACCATGTTGTTTTACATCAAAATACCAAGTGCTTCCATGACAACCCTGCAGGTGCCGCCCATGGCCATCCACTCCGCCCTGCAATTTGATGCAGAGGTATCCATGGGGTAGTAAGCCAAGATTCTGAAACCTCCATGCTTCCTGGGTGTCCACAACCAAAGCCAACATGCAATGAGGTTCCAAACCAGATCTAATTACCATATTTTTTGCTCTATAAGATGCACTTTCCCCCCCTCAAAAGTAAGGGGAAATGTCTGTGCGTCTTATAGAACGAATGTGTGTGTGCAGTAAGTCTGTCAGGTGTGCAGCCCATGGGGAAGTGATGGGGAATGTGCCTGTGATGATGTGCCCATTTGATTCAGAATATTTATTTTTCTTGTTTTCCTCCTCTAAAAACTAGGTGCATCTTATGATCAGGTGTGTCTTATAGAGCGAAAAATATGGTAGTTTAGTCATGATTGCGCTCACATCAGTATTTCTTTCAGCGCAATGAGTTACATGCAAACTTGTAAAGTTGGGGTGAGGAAGGAAAACAAAGCTACTTAAAGAATCGGATGCGGTGGCAAAATCCATGTGGATTTTTTCCTGTCTCAAATCAGATGTTTTTAAAGCAACAGTCAGGCATTTCATATGATTCTGTTCAATAGAAAAACAATTTCAGAAAATTCCATACTCTCAAATACGGCAGAGCAACTTGAATAAGAAAGGCACTGGGAGCTTCCCTAACATCAGTGGGGATAAAGTTGAAAGGGTCACAGAAAAATAGAAATCCACAGAGACCTTCCTTCCTTCCTTCCTTCCTTCCTTCCTTCCTTCCTTCCTTCCTTCCTTCCTTCCTTCCTTCTTTGAGTGGGGGACAGGACAGAAGCAACACAGCTTTAATGCTCTGGGATATCATGACGGGAAGAGAGAAGCCAACCCAACAGAGGTGCAAAGGGACTATTCCACTGCTCACATTTAAACTTGAAGAGCATTGCATTGTACAAATAGCAACCCCAGCTGTCTTGTTGCATTGCTCATAAAAGTGGAATGATACCCCTGGGGAATGGGTGGAAAACAACCCACAGCACACTCAAACCCCCCGAAGCTCCATCCTCTAAAAATCCTGCTGTTATTGCATCCAATGGATGAAATACCAAACAGCACGCATTATTATTTTTAAAAGGGATATAAAACAATAGCACAACATTGTCTGATTATATTACAGTATGGATCTTCTCATGAATCAGCAAAAAGCAGCTCTGAAGTATACCTAATTATCATATTTACAGTGGTGCAGGTACTAAAATTGTTATGCTCTGCATTGCTCAGGATGTCCGGGGTTGAAATAGATAAACTATGTGGGAGATTAGTAATAGGTAATTATTCTCTACTTACGTATTCAGCTCCATAATTCTAAATTAAGGTAAGTGGGAAAGCTTATAAAATATTCAGTGCTGCTTTATCTTTCCTCCTCCCTCTTATTAGAAGCTGTGCATGAATTTGCATAGAATAAACCGAGCCCATAAATCAAAGCAAGAAACTGCAAGAAAGCCCTTTGTAAGTTATAATTTAAGGTTAACTGTAGCACATATTTTTTCTCTCCCCTTGCTGTATTATTAATGACTTGAGTTCATGCTGGACAAGATTCCATATTAAAAAAAAAAATTGTTGGTAGACAAAATTTCTGTTCACCATCGATTTGCTCTGGAAGCTCGTCTTTGTGTGAATGCGAGGAACAGGTTAAGGAGACCAGGAAGGAGGAGTGAGGTCTTCGCTTCGGACGAGGCGACTTGGCTGGAATTGAAAATACAGCCACGCAGGGGACGGCTCTTGCCGTCCCTCCAACAGACAAAGCTGCAAAGATCAAGGAGATCTCTGAAGCCGGAGGTGGCTGGCTGGTTGATTTTAGTTTTATTTTGATGGATGTTTTCTGGCTCTCCTCTTGCCAAGCAGGAAGGAAAAGCAGGGTTACGTGAAGGAAACAGACGCTATGCTTATGAAGTAGTTTGGGACGGCACCATAAGCAGTAGAACCAGTGATCGGTATGTGGAAAGCCTCAGACTCAGTTCTAGCTCCCTCAGTTAGAAGGATGGTGTAGCAGGCAAGAGAAAAACCATGTTTGTGCCTGAACCACCGTTGGCCATGGAGTGAACTAAGAGTGGAATGAACTAGGAGACCAATTCTGTTCATTCTCCATTTCCCATTTTCGCAGTCTTAAGTATAGTTTGTTCCAAAAGAAGTTTGATTTCGTTTGACATTTGCAGTGTGTGTGTGTGTGCATGTCATGTGCGTGCGCTTAACCTAATGCACACAATTTTGTACATATCATTGCATAGTATACATATTTTGCAAGAAAATTCCCTAATGTCATGCATTTTCATGCTATATTTATTTTCGTCATTTTTGCTTGTACTTCCTCCACCCTCTCTGTCCACTCACCCATGTACGCATTTGTGACTGAAAACATCCATTGCAAACCTAAAGAAGGGTGGACTTGGAAGGCTGAAAGCTCACTTACTGGTTCAATAGTGTAGAATTAGGAAATTCACGCCAAATGGGAAGCAAACAAAATTCTCCCCCATTTTTAGGCTAATTAAAAAGCTGGAGCTGGTGTAAGTCCGTTTTTATATGCGGTGACCCTCAATGTCCTCCAACCATCACAAATAGGAGGGTTGCTATAGGAATTCCACAGACTGGCCAGCCATGGATAGTTTATTTCTAATCATTTGATGCAAATGTGTTGTTGTGACTTGCCATCAAGCCATCTCCAACCTATGGCATCCCCATGAATGACAGCCCTCCAGGAGACTCATAGAAGATTACATAAAATATGTACATAAAGATCACATAAATATTAAAAAACCTCTAACCAAAAATATACATTTCTGCCATAGGATGTATCATGTGATTGTGCGTTTGCTGGGGCTTTGCATAATTTTTTTGCGGGGTGGGGGAATTGGCACATTTTTGGGAGTGTTTCTTTGCACGATCATGAATTTCTACAAATGCAGACAGATGCATCTTTGCAAAATCCCATCCCATCTGAGTGGGAGGGTGGGAGTTGGTGTCCTGCAACATCTGGAGGCTGGACATGATGGCCTTCATGGCCCCTTCCAACTCTGCTATTCTGCAATTCTTTGATTCCATGATTCTTATGGATAAATGGATGATGGAAAGAAAGGTGTCCAACTATCTGTGAAACATAGAAACAGAGCGAGTCAGAAGGTCTCCCGGGTCATCTAGTCTGACCTCCGGCACAGACCGAAGTTTTTACGATGTGCATACATTCCTGCATATAAGCAGTGAGTCTTTAAAGTGCATGGTTAGACACAAAAGAGGCCTACCAGCATAGGATTGAACCTCAATTAATCTAATTGCCAATCATGATTCTATATGCTTTCCATAATTGTTTTGAGACCAATGACTTAAGCATGCACATGGAAATTCAGAAGTTGAAATGGACAAAGTACAACTGCCTTAAGTCAATGAACCTTCTCTATATCCCTAAATTTCTCATTCTCATATGGAACACTTCCCTCTGTCGTGCATGTGATCTCTTAACTTTTTCTGTTTAAAATAATGCACAACACTCATGACGTTCGAACCCAGGGCCACCCCATGAAGCTGACTGGGGGGAGATTTGGACAGATAAAAGGAAGTATTTCTTCACACAGCTTATGGTTAAACTATGGAATTCCCTGCCATGGGAAACGGTGATGGCCACCAATCTGGACGGCTTTAAAAGGGGATTGGGCAGATCCGTGAGGGAGGAGGCTATCTGTGGCTATTGGCTTTGCTGGCCATGGGCTGCCTCCTTCACCAGAGGTGGCCTGCCTGCATGAACAAGTCTCTGAGGAGCTTGGGCAGGAGGAGGCCTTGCACCCACCCTGCTGGAGGGATCCTGTGGGCAGCTGGTTCACCACCATGAGCATGGACTGCTGGACTAGATGGACCTTTGGTCTGATCCTCCTGATATTCTGATGTTCTTGTCCTTGATCCTGCTCCTCCTCTGTGATTTCACATTCCCATGGATGCCCAGATCCATCCCATAGCACCTTCCCCATGGCCCACCGCCGCTCTCGTGCTCACAAATCCCTTTAGGCTGCCCTCTCCCAGGTCTTGGGAGGAAGACACGGCCCCTCTCCATTGCTCCCCAGGTTGGCCGTTCAGAAAACTTTTTGCTTCTTCTGAGAACACAGCCCTCCTTGCTAGTGTCAATGCCAAGTTAATCTGCTCTGACCTCCATGTGTCTTTTTTGGCAGGGAAGGCAGCGCGGAGGGGGACCCGCTCCAGCCCTGAAATTAAATGATAAAGTATTACTGCCTCGTGTCCACCGCTCCTGTGACTCCTCCGCTAGGCTAACCTTGAGTGACAGCTGCATCCAGTTAGCGATCGCCTGCTCTTCCTGTGGTAAATACGGTTTTTGATTAGGCATCTCGCCTGCGTTATCTGGACTTCCAACAGATAACGAAAACCTGGTCTCTCATTCTGGGGACCTCCATCCTAGTGGTATAATTACAAGCAAACATTGTAGCTGCTACAGCCCTGTGGCGACTTTCCTGATTCGTACCACAGGTAGGAATGGCCGGCAGGTAGCGGAGCCACAAAATGGCTGAGGTGCACCTTTGACCCGCCTTCTGGAGCAGAAACCCCACAGCCAAGGAGACACGGAGCCAGAAGATTGAAGAAGGCTTAATGGATTCCGAGGGCTGTTAGAAGGCACGGTTAGGCTACCTGCGTGCTGATCTCATATTCCAAATGGTCATGAAATTCTAATCAGTTTTTATTTTGCTTTTAGCTGATGCAGGGTTCAAGTCACTAATTAACACATATGCAGTGGGTTTGATGGGTGTGGAAATACATTCAGGTGTGTGTGTGTGTGTGTGTGTGTGTGAGGGAGGGAGGGAGGGAGGGAGGGAGTTGGTGGTAGACAGATTCCCATGCTTTGAAATAAGTTTGGCATATTGCTCAGAGCTGCCCTTTCTGCTTAGAAGGGATCCAAGATGTCATCAAGAAGAGGCTGAAGATGAATACTAAGGGGAAAAACAGTTTAATACTAGATATATGCACAATTATATTGGTGGTGGTGATGTTCAGGAACACCTCTGGCCGATACCTTTATATCCATCCTGAGAGCTTCAGCAACAGGAAGAGTGCAGAACTGCTGTAGTGATCTCAGCTCCAGCAGGCGCAATGGCAGGGCTTGCATAAGGATGAACTTTGCAGGCAGGATGAGGCCTCTGCTGTTCGGTGACTTGCTTCCACGGGATTGACAAAGCCACGTAGCAGAAGGCCCTGAGGACAAAGTCACAAGGGAGTGGAGGCTGGCAGAGACTCGCTCAGGGCAGGAGGGTGGAGAAGCACTGACCATTCTGCCCAAAAACGGGCAAAAGGACCACCAGGAGCAGATCCAGTTAATAAATTGTATACATTCATTTTTTTAAAAAAATCATACGATTTATCATAAGTATAAAGATTTAAAAGTTTTTAAAAGGTGCGTGTGTGTGCATGTATACACTATTATTTTAAAATAAGTTATCTGAAAATATGTTTCAGCATAAATACCAAAAAACCCAACATATTCTAATTGCTCAAATACAGATCTAAATTTATAAACGTGGTGGTGGTGGCGACGGTGAGGCATTTCTATCCTACCTTTTATCTTCCTGCAAGGCGTTCCCCTCCACTTCAGTGTTATTCTCACAACAGTCCTGTGAGGTAGGTTCAGCTGAGAGTCTGACTCCCCAAAAGTCACCCTGGGACCTTCCTGGCTGAGTGAGGGGTGGAATTTCGATCCCCCAAGTCCCCAGTCCAGCATTCTAACCATTCCATTGCACCAGCTCAAACACTTCTTAAAAAGCCTTTGAATTTTTCAAATGTTCAGATCTGTGAAATCGAAATCTCAAATCGAACGCTTTAAATGCTTAATTCTTTGCAAACGCCAACCTTTGAACTCCTGTTCAGTGCTTCACCATAGCAATGGGTGAGTGAAATGCCAGAGTAATTGTCACCAAATACGGGAAAGAAAAATGAAATATGACTTTATTTTTGTTAAAGGAGTAAAAGTGCAGCTGTGTCACTTCCAGCACTTTTCCCCTTGTAGTCCCTATGGCAATTTTTATTGGATTCATCTGAAATACCTGATTAAAGCAAATTCATCTGCAGTTCAGTGTGATTTGCTATCATCCTGCCTGGGCTTGCTTTTCAGTGCTGACAACTTCAGTTTCAAAACAGTACAATTATGTCCCTGTTTTATTTTATTTACTGCATTTCCATGCTGACCCACAGCCAAAGCTTCCTGGCTGGTTCACAGAGACTTAAAACCTTAAAAATAGAATATTATGCACAATGTAAAAGACGCTTTGCAAACAATATGCGCACAGAGTTCACAATGCACGCATCGAGGGACCGGGATTCCTAGCAGGCCACCTTGGTGATTCCAAAATTACCAGGAAATCTCCATACAGGCTCTCCCAGGGGACCCTGAACCTTCCTAGCAGTGGGACCCACCCTAGAGGGCAGGGGACCCCCTCATGCAGTCCAGGGGACAGAATATATGCTTTCCTGAACATGCAACTCTTTATCCAGACTTTCCCGGAGCCGTAATTTAATGGACCATATGCTTCCATTTTACTGTCCCTATTTGATGGGGGTGTGTTGTTTTAAAAACAGTACTTTAAATTGTGATTTCAACATTTATGTAAACCACTTAGAGATTTTTCACAGGGCTTCAGCTGTTGGGTGGTATAGAAATAGAATGAATAATAATACCCAACAGTGAAGAAATAGTACAATAAATACACATCACACACACGTTCCGAACCATTTCAACAATGCGTTATGAGGATGCCCACGACCCCGGTTAAACACGTTGTCTTATGCTGCAGAAATTCAAAAGGAAGGGCTTGACCAGGTGCTTTGGTATAGAGGTCAAGAGTGCAGGCGTGAGACTCAGGTGATCGGGGTCTAGTCTCCACTTGGCTATGGAGCCAACTGGGTGACTCTGGGCCAGGCCTAGAGTCTCAACCCAGCCTACCTCATTGCATTCTTGCTGTAGGGATAAGACTGGGAGCAAGAGAAGGAGAATGATGTAAGCCACTTTGAGTTCTTTAAAAGAAGAAGGGAAAAGATCGGCAGCAGAGGCCCTCCTCCAGAAAAGGTCAGGAGACAGAGTACCCGGAGGAGGGCCTTCTCTGCGGTGGTGCCCCGACTATGGAATGCGCTCCCTAGAGAGGTCTGCCTGGTGCTGTCATTATATGTTTTTAGGCACCAGGTCAAGACCTTTTTATTTGGCCATTTTTTTAACATGTAGTAATTTTAATTGTGTGGAATGTATTTAATTTATTTTAAATAACACTGAGTGTGGAATAGTTAATTCATCTTATTTTATTGAAGATTGAAATAATGTTGTAAGCTGTCCAGAGGTGACAGTAATGGACGGCCTACACATTTTTTAAATGAATGAATGAATGAAAGGCTGGATAGCAGCCCAATCCAACCCAATCCATCAATAAATAGTGCGGACACTAGGAGAACTTCACTAGGGGGACCATTTTTAACTGGGGTTCCTGCTGAGAGCCTTTGCTGTCACCCTCCAAGTCTCCTTGGGAGGAAGCCCTGCGAGAGGATGAACACTGTGCATGGGCAGGTTCATACTGGGAAATGTTCACCATGAGGTAACGTGGGCCCAAGCCATGCCAGGCGTGAGGGTCAACACCAATCGCTTGATCAGGCTCAGAAACTGCCCTTGGGCAGCCGGACGGATGGCCCTGGGTCAGCTCTCTGTGTTTGGGTTTTCTTACCCCCATTATCAATCTGAACTCCTCATTTTGTAGCAGCTGCACCTTCTGAACCATTTTCAAAGGTGGCCTCGCCCATAGTATGGTGTCGGTGTTTTGCTGCAGTTAATCATGAGGAAGCTTCAGCCTGTGCTGGGAACCTGGAAGTGCTGGATGCACCCTGACTTTTCCATAAATGAGCCCTACAGTCAGAAGTGCTTTTGTGAAGGCTTTGAAAATGCCTTTGGGCTGCAATCCTTTAAGCTGTTTCCTGAGAGTAAGTAGAACTGACCTCACCAGGAATTAATTCGGAGGAGGCACGCACGAGATTGCATGGTAAGTCATTGCTAGGAAAAGGGAAGCAAATATGAGGAAATGAATTGGACAATTTTGACTTCTTCATCCAGCGAAAATGCTTCTTGCTCTCCTCCCTCCTGCACACAAGATGTGGCTTCCTCAGGGCGGGGCGGGAGGAGAAATGAAGATTGCATTGGTGCAATGACTTCATTGCTTATAAGGACCTGTCTCTATTGATCAGTAGCTGAATGAGCCACAAGGAAAATGGTTTACACTTTCCATTTTAAGTGTGAGAGGAGGACTAAGTAATTTCAGCTGGAGTAGCCTGCAAATGAAGGCCCATCACTGGTGCTTAATTCAGATTTCTTCCTCTTCCCCTGCAGGTCAAGCTGCAGAGGATCCCTGTTAAGAATGCACGTAACGCACTCATTAAAATACATCTAGATGGCCACACTGGGCTACAGCAGGGGGGCAAAAACTCGGGTCTTGGGTTCCAGTCCTGCTCCTGGGCATGCCCTACATCACACCCCGTTCCTCAGCTTTGGCTCCTTTCCCCTAGACTCAGGGATCCGGTGGTTGCCTGGTTTTAATGTAGCTGTTTCCCCCTCATTATAAAAGGTTGAAATGTGTAATCATGGGTGTAGTTACCAGGAAGAGTTTTATTTATTTATTTATTTATTTATTTATCGATTTCTAACCTGCCTTTTTCCGCCAAAGGGCTCAAGGCAGCTTACATCATTCTCCTGATCCGTCTGATCCCCACAACAACAACCCTGTGAGGTAGGTTGGGCTGAGAGTCTGTGAGTGGCCCAGAGTCACCCAGTTGGCTCCATGGCCGAGCGGGGACTAGAACCCGGATCGTCTGAGTCCCATGCTCTTAACCACTGCACCACACTGGCTCTCCAGTTTTATGCTGGCTTTATGCTGGCTTGACTTGTCTTGGCCTGGCCTGGCCTGGCCTGGCCTTTAGCTTGTTTGCTAACAAGCAGGATAGAAAAGCTTAGATAAATAAATAAAAACAATTTATTTATTTATTTATTTATTTTTCTGTACCACTGGATCGCTGAAGCCATGCTGATACTTCGTTGCCCACCTCTGACTTTGTTCCCATCACCCTGAAATGTGGTTCCCAGGCAGGCCTGTGTGACTCTGGGGAATGTGTCCCATCTGAGCTGGATGGCCGTTTGACACATTTCTGACGCAACAGCTGGATGTGGATCAGCTTTTGGTCTTGTTTACTGGTTGGCAGTAGGCTGAGCATGAGCCAGCAGTGTGGCATGGCAGTTAGGAAGGCAAACGCCACCCTTGGATGTATAGCCAGAAGCGTGGCTTCTAGATCTAGGGAGGTGTTGATACCACTCAGCTCGACTCTGGTGCACACACAACTGGGGTGCTGCGTCCAGTTCTGGGCTCCACAGTATAGGAGAGACATAGTTAGGTTGGAATCGGTGCAGTGCAGGGTCACAAGAATGGTAGCCGGGTTGGGAGGGATGACATATGAGGAGAGGTTGAGGGATCTGGGTCCTTTCAGCCTGGAGAAGAAGACTCCAAGGGGATCCTTTAGTGACTCATAGGCATCTATCTATCTATCTATCTATCTATCTATCTATCTATCTATCTATCATCTATCTGAAACATTTATATGCTGCCTATTGTGCCACAGCACAGCAGCTATGTGAGGAGATCTCATGTGGAGGGAAGCGTGTGACCTGTTCTTCCTTGTAATGGAGGGCAGGGCGCATTCCAGTGGGGCAAAGCTCAGGGAACTTCAGGGCGGATGTCAGGAAGTACTTCCTGATGGTTAGGAGCCCTAGGATATGGAATGGGCTTCCAAGGGAGGTGGTAGAGGCCCCATCCGGGAGGGTGTTCAAGGAAAGATTGGACAATCACATGTTGGGGATTACATGAGAAGCTGGCTGGAGCCAGGGGTCAGACTAGATGACTCAGGAGACCCTTCTGTTCCTATGTTTCCCCACCGTTTCAGGAAAAAAAAAATCTAGGGTCGGAACCTGGGATTGTTCTTACCGATGGGTGTGGGTGTGCTGAGCCCTTGTCCTGATGACCAAACTGAACTGTGTCGCAATCTAAGCACTTCAGTTCGGCATTCTTGGATACAGTGTCTGCCCTGCGATAGGGCTAAAAAAAATAGTGAATGCCCTTTGTCAGATATTTCTCAGATATTTCCCACCTTGGGGGTATCTAAATATGCATAGAATTACACCCTGAAATATGTGTATTTTTCATTTTCCAGTTTGCTGCAATTTGTTTGACGTGTTTTAACAAAATAAATTGGCAAGGGTAAGAATGTTGAGACTTCTGCTATATCTGAGAAGTGATCAAGCTGGTTTTAGGGACCTTTCTCTATAAATGTATATCTACACCCTCTGCATCTTTATCTAATCTTTCCTCTTAACAAGATCACCTGGACCTCTTTAAGTGGGATGGACACACACACATATACCTACACCAACACAACTACAACACTGTCACTTTGCATACGTACGACTGTCTTCAGATGCATGCCTTAGAACTATTTTTATTTCCCTATTGCAATATCCTCCCACAAACCTATCATTCCGCAGATCTGTCTGTTCTTGATAAAACAATTTAACAGAATTAGAAGCAGAACATAAGATATAAAGATGCCAACTCGTGGCACAACACTGCAGCTAATTCGCCATTTTTAGATACAGCAGAATGACTTGAGACTGTTTTCTAGTAACTTGAAAGATTCATTGAATGAGCGGAAATTGTCATATTTGGAAAAAAAATGTGGATATTTATCTACTTCAATCCAACACACTTGCAGGATTTCCTTGCTCTCAAACCATCGTTGAAAGGATGGCTGTCTTGGGTGTGACCTGTTAGGGATTTGGAAAATCTCCCATCTAGAGTTTTTTTTCCTCAGCATATTCTCAGAGACTGTTTAAGTCCCTATTTATACAAAGGTTTCTCTTTAAAGGGGGTTTTGCCTCCTCCTTTACTGAGGTTGCTCTTGCCCCCACCCTCTAAATTATGGAAGGAAAAAAATATTCTCAAGATTTGTCTCCCTGCTTGGCATTTGTATTTCTCTGTCTTTCTGTATATTCTCTTAACCAAGCCCGGTGATGCAACTGTAGCGTAGTGGATTTGCAACGATGCCTGAGGCTTTTCTTCCTGCTTGAAATGTAGTAGTTGACTTTCTCCACTCTAAAATACTCCACAAAAAATGTCAGGAAAACACAGGGGAGGTCTTAGAAGAAGATGGCACCATAGAAAGACTCCAGAAACTTCTCTGAGTGAAGGATCATGAACACAGAATTAGTGCTTCTAGTAAAAGAGGATCCCACGGTATGGAGTTGGCCTGCAAAAGTGAGACTTAACTGGGAGGACCAAGGCAAATTTACTGTGTGGGAGTCACGCCTACAAATTGCATGGTCCATATGGAATGCTGCCACAAAATCCAATGCATTTAAAAGGGATAATGGGGGCCAGTTCTTTATCTCTTTATTTATTAAACTTGTATTCTTCTAAATTGGTCCAAGGAGTCTCTAAGCAGCTTGCCGTCAGATAAAAACACGTCATAACAATGACAATAAAAACAAGCAGTTAAAAGACAATAAACAAAACAGTACACAGCTGAGGGTAATTAATTAAAGCTGTGTAAATTAAAACAATGAACTTGTTAAAATTATCCAGATAAAATCGATTATTAAAATGCCTAGAGAAGAGAGTGGTTTTTGCCTGGTACCAAAAAGATCGCAACGAGGGTGCCGGATGAGCTGCTTTCGGGCGGCGGTCCCACAGGTGGGGGCAGCTACTGAGAAGGCCCTTCTTGTATTCATCATCCTCCTTACCTCCTTGGAGGATGGCTTCTTCAGAGGGGCCTCTGAAACAGATCTTCGGGGCCAGAGAGGTGCACAGAGCAGCAGGCGGTCCTTCAAGCTCCCCGGTCCCAAGTTGTTTAGAGCTTTGGATTTCAAGACGACCACCTTGAATTGGGTTCAGAGCTCAATTGGTAACCAGTAACAGCGATAGTATTGGGGTCACATGGGAGTGCTTCCACCAACAGCCACGCTGCCTTGTTCTGTTTTGGAGTCATTTATTTATTTATCTATTAAAAACTTTTTTGGACTGTCCCCCACTGTGGTCTCGGGATGGTTTAACAATAAGACAAAATAGAATAAAACACAGCATCTTAGTCAAGTTCTTAACCAATCAGCAATAATACACATATTAGAACAGTCAAACCTTAAAACATTGGGAAAATAAAAAGCTCAAAAGAATAGAGTGACGGTGCCAGGTGAAACTCTCTGGGGAGCGAATTCTGCAATTGGGGTGCCACCACGGAGAAGGCCCTCCTCTGGGTAGCCACCCTCCTGATTCCCTTCAGGGCCAGTGTGGCATAGTGGTTAAGAGCCTGGGACTAGGACTCAGAGGATCCGGGTTCTAGTCCCCACTCGGCCATGGAGCCAACTGGGTGACTTTGGGCCAGTCACAGACTCTCAGCCCAACCTACCTCACAGGGCTATTGTGGGGATAAGATGGAGGAGGAGAATGATGTAAGCTGCCTTGAGCCCTTTGTCGGAAAAAGGCAGGATATAAATCGCAATATAAATAAATAAATAAATAAATAAAGGAGGGCACCTGGAGAAGGGCATCTGCCCCAGATCTTAAGGGGTGGGCAGGCACCTATTGAAGGAGATGCTCCTTCAGGTAACCAGACCCTAAGCTGTTTCGGGCTTCCTAAGTCATCACCAGCACCTTAAATTGGGCCTGGGCTTCAACTGGCAGCCAGTGTAGGTGGTAAAGGACCGGCATTATGTGTTCATACCTGCCAGTCCCTGTTAACAACCTGGCAGCTGTATTCTGAACCTATCAGACAGGTGCTCTCTGTGTGTGTACATTGTGGGGTAGAGTTCAGATCACACTAAGGCATGTTATAGTCCAGCCTTCTCTAACCAGTAACCTCCAAAACTCTACGATGCCCATTAGCCCCAGTGCAGCTCAACTGCAGAGCGCCTGCTTTGCACGGAGAAGGTTCAGTCTTGGAACTACGTGTTAATGGATGCAGCAGCTGCTTCCTGCCAGTGTTTGCCATTCTGGGATGGACAGACAAAGCCCGGACTCCACTGAAAGCAGTTTCTGGTGTTCTTGCACAGAAATGCACTTGTCTGATACAGATGGACAGCACCAGCTTTTCAGTGGACCTTTTGAGGAAAAAGCAAACCACGGAGGAGCTGAAGATGAAGCAAACATTGCTGCAGCTGCTGTTGTTTATAAAAAAGGCAGACAGTGAGCTGGAATCCTGTGCCTCCCTTGCTTCTCCTAGCAGCCCTCCTGTCCCTTGAGAATTGGCTGTCTTTGCCTCCCTGCCCTTCACGCCATTGCCGAGAAATAAAAAATAATAAAAACGAAAAAGGTGTCGGGTGAAGACTTTGGCCCATCGCTAGAAAATAAAGAACTTTCAGGTACAGTGACCAGTGACAGAGATGATTCTGGGAAGAGAGGAGTCATCTATCTTATTTATATAATTCATTTGTTCATCAATCCTTTTTATGTAAGAGAAAGTGGCTTTTAAGAAGAGCATTCTCGAAGCAATGGGGCAACAGAGACCTTTAAACACAAACATGTTATCAGAGGAGCCTAAGAATAACCAGGCAAAGCGCTACTCTATCTGCCCAATAAAACCAGCTCGCCGTGCTGCTTAGGAACGCTAACCCTTACACCCTAGAGGGGATTGGTAACACGGGCAGGGCGATTTCGCAATGTCTTCTAGGGCATTTATGAGGCTTTCTATTGATCCGAAACCTTTTGTTGTCTAGGAATAGGTAAAAGAATATCTGGCTAAATTGGAATTGACAAAACCAAGCAACCCCAGGGAGGGGGAATCTCTCAGGCCTCCAGTAACCACAGCCATGAGATTGAAAGCAAAGAGATCGATTGGTTGGAGGAAAGGCCCCCGGGGAAAGATGGGCTTACCCAGGAAGGGTCGGCAGTTGATGGGTACATGGGTGACATCACTTGCTGGGGAAGGTGGGCTCCTGCAAAGAGACTACATTGTGAGGTTGAGCTTTCTCTGTTCCTTCATGAAATGTTGAAGAGGCGAGGCGAGGCGAGGCGAGGCGAGGCGAGGCGAGGCGAGGCGAG
>JAIXND010000762.1:1414299-1424970 GCA_023646645.1 Varanus salvator macromaculatus
CACACACACACTTTCCTACATTATGCAAGACCATAAGGCCTGTTATATAGGTCACTTTCCCTTGGAATGCTGTATCTCAAGGGTTCCCTTAAGGAAACCTTGGGCACAGATCCTTAGACCTTTTCTAAGTAAGAACAGGAGTGTTCCTGCAGCGCTTTTATCCATAAAACAAGACCAGGGAGGTCACCTGCTCCCACGCCACAAACATGCCAAGATCCTGCTGCCTCGGTGCACGTCCATTTACTCTACAACCACGCCTGTTGCACGCTCATCCGGAGGCAAAGGGGTTGAGTCACATTGTGCTTGCTCTGTAGGATCTGCTGATGAAAGGTAGCCCATAATTGTTCCAGTGGCACGCTTACAATGCTTTGGCACGAATGGGAACTAGTGTCCTCGTGTAAGGTGTGTCCTAGAGATTTGAAGAATAGGGCTGAACAGTAATTTAACCTCTCTTTCTCTCTCTCTCTCTCTCTCTCTCTCTCACACACACACACACACACACGCTCAGTTGTAAAATTGGAGCCATGATATCCAAGGGACACAAAATGTCCACAGCACAATGATATGGGCAACTACTCTGACCATTTCTGAACACTCCTATGGTCAAAACTTTTGCCGTGCACTGATCTGAAACAATCCAAATTCTGCCTGTGTCCGGTTGGAAAGGCCACATCATGGGACCCCAACAGTTGGTTTCAGGATACGATGAAACCTCTTCTCTGTTCAGACCTGGAGGTCCTTTCAAAGTACTTGGCACACAAACATGCTCACAGGAAGCTTTATGTGCTGTTCGTGCAAGAAGGTGCAGTGTGGGATGTACTGCTCTTCATATGTCTTTAGCACACCTTCTTTATGCTGATCCTTTATCCTAAATGGATTTACGAGAAATATGCCTTACTTCTTTGGCTGGCTTAGGGTGGCAAAGGCTATATACATTCTCATTTTGGAACGTATGCATTGTTTTGGAAACACGGGATCTCTTGACACCCACCTCATGCTTATCAACAAGCTGGCTTATCAACTCCCTTCTTATCTTTGGGTCCCTTGACCAAGCACATTCTTTAGCCTTTTCTCTGCTGAAGCTCCAAATCTCTTGTTAACCCTTTCCTCGGCCAACTCCAAATGTTTCGAGCCAATCCACGCTTGGGAGAGTGTCTCTTCCTCACCAGCACTTCCGTCTCCAAACCATGTCCTGGGTCAAGTTACCAGAGTTGCCAGCAGCCTCCGCACCCTTCACTGTGCCTGTCTGATTGTGTGAGCAGAAGCAGCAGGCAAGGAAGGGGGAGAAGAAGTCTGTTCCGTCCCTCTCCCACTTCTCCTCAGTAGCAACACTGGGGTCACTGGAATTGGAAGTCCTCCCAGAAGCTTCTGCTTCTGCAAAGAAAGTAAAGGGAAGCAGTTCTGGTGTTTGGGGGTGGCTCTCTGGGGTCACATCTGTGGCATGGGGGGAGGAATATGAGAATCGTCCTTGGATCAGGGTTCCATTTGAGCCAAAGGGGAGGGGGAAGAGGTTCAAGTTTACTTGAGAGGAAGGTGCCACAGATATGATAGACTAACATGTGCTTCAATGTGAAGAGCCCCCAAGCAACTCAATACGAGGGTGAGCAGATGGCCCTGGATGTGGGTGGATGTCATGTTGTGGTGCAATCTGTCATGCGCACGCACTCGGATGAGATTCCCAGGTGCTCATGAGAGATGGAGGGCTCTGGTGGGAATGGCAGCTCAGACTTGGAGGAGAGGGAGTGGAAAGCTATCCCAGCCGTGGCTCAGAGTTCTCACCCTGATATTGGAGTGGGTGAGACAAGTGAGGTCCCGGCTGCCCAAACCCTCCCAGTGAGCCAGCCTGAGCCAGCTCTGGATCAAGCACTTCAAGGACAGCCACTGAGCCCCCTGCTCCTATTTTGGGAAAAAAGCTGCCAGAGAACAGGCTGGGGAGGGGTTCTCAGGAGGGGATCTTGACTCTCCTGGAGACATGGACGCAAGAGCCCATGAACACACTCACCAGCTGGACCAATTAGGGGCTCAATGGGAAGAGTGTTGGCATGCCCGCTTCCATAGTGCACCCCGTCCAGAGACCAGCCCCGAAGGGCTCATAAGCAGAGCTTTGGGTGAAAGGGGTCAGAGTGAGAGGTCAACTTTCTACCTGGAGTGCGTGTTTCAGAGTTGGTGAAACTCAGAGTTTCCATACTTTGTATGGAACAAATACTCTTTCAGTAATGGTTGAAGTGCCTGTTTCGGGAGGGGGCGCCTAGCTCACGACACAATCCTAGGATGGTTTAGGCAGAAGAAAACTCCAATAACTCCCAGCATGCAGCAGCTGGCAATGCAGAGGATGGAGCCCTTGGCGGCTTTCATGAAGACCACACTGTGGCTCAGGGTCAATGATGTGGCTCTGGATCAGCCCCGTCCCCAGACGCCTGGCAGAGTGTCTGTTTTCCTCCTGGATGGATAAAAGTGAGGGACCTCGGTAGAATTTTAGAAGCCCATTTGGCAGCCCTGGGGCCATCCTGTGCCACAGTTCAGAGCTTGCCTCCTTACTTAACTACACCTCAATGAGAGCAGGGAAGTTAACAAGTGTAAAATAAGGCATTATCTGATCTCTACCCCAATACCATGCATAAGGGACGGCATATAAAAGTTTTAAATATATAAATTAAATAATAAATAAATTATTTTATTTATTATTTATTTATTGTGTAATTATTTTATTTTATTCCTGAGGAGGCTAGGTTGGCTCCTTCCCTGTTGTGGTTCTGTAAATGGGTTAAAGTTTTTTTTATTTTATTCCAGCAGACATTTGCGAAAGGCCTGTGAGTTTGCACTGGGTCAATCCTACGGTTAATACTTTCATACTGTTTTAGGTTATGTAGTGATTTAATTTTAATATATAGTGATTTAATTGCATCTTTAACTTTTATACACTTTTGAATGCTTTAATTGTGTAATTTTAATCTTACAAGCTGCCTAGAGCCCCAATCTCTGGGAATAGATGGGAAATAAATAAGTACATTTTATACTGCCCAATAGCCGAGACTCTTTGGGAGGTTAACAAAAGATAAATTAAACAAAAATGAAACACACATAATTTAAAATAATATTTTTTTCTAATGGATCTGCTGATAGAACTTCTTATGCCCCTCTCTCCCCCCTGCCTTCTTTCTCTGCATGTTCTTGTTTCGTATACAAGCTAAATAAATCGATCTTCTAGGAACTCGAGCTTCTGAAGAGGAAAAACTCTGGGCCATTGGATTGTTCCACTCTAACTTCCAGTATCTGACTCAAATCGCATCTCCTACTATAAGCCTAGCTTTAGCAGTGGAGAAAGAAGCCAAGCTTGATGTGAGTAGATGAATGCAGCATCAGGGATGGGCGACCCACTTGGGGTCCACTGGATGCATTCTGGCTCCTGGATCCTAGCTGAGCAGATCGGAGGGTGCTGCCACAGCTGGTCCAGGGCCTCTGGGATACTAGCAGCCAAGCTCCCAGACAGTGAGTGAACAGGGAGAGCAAACAGGAGTGTGGTGGTGGAGTTCGGCACCGGAGATCAGGGAGAGGTCCCTCACATTTTTTCCTCTTTTCATTTCCCCTCTTAGTTTCTCCCCACCTATGTTTTCTTCCTTGTAACACATTTTCATTTTCTGGTAGGACTGTGTTGGCCAGAAATAGTGGCTTCACTTTTAGTGAAGACAGCAAAAGGCACCAGCTGCCACAACAGCCCAGCAAGCCAGAATCCCAAAGGGAGCAGAAAGAAAGGACCGGGATGACTCCCCAGTGGTGGTGACCTAAGGGAAACATGGCCTACACATGCAACAAGCGCAAGCTGGTAGTCCTGTCAGAAGAAGAGGTGAGAGCACTGGAGCAGAGTGTCCACCCTCAAGGGAACAAAAGAAGATGAAGAGTTTTAGACAGGGTGGTGCAACAGCCACAGCTAAGTGTAGTCCAGAAGCGAGAAGAACATCAGCAAGCTGAGGCAGAAGAAGAGGAATATGGAGAGGAATAGGAGGAAACTCTAGAAAAGGGTGACAGTGGAGTTCAGAAGAACTAGAAGACACTCTGTACCACTGGGAGCAGTGGAACTCTTAAACCAATTTAGATTACTTGAGAAAGACATGTGTAAGAAACCCACTGTGAAGGAACTACATGACACACTGAGCAACTTTGAAAAAGAGACAAAAGACCAATCATTTAAGGAAAAAGATTCCAGAGTTTGCAACAACACAAGGAGAAGAGTGATAGTTGTGAGAGATTCATAGAAACAGAAGCAGAGTGAGTCCGAAGGGGCCTCCCGGGCCTTCTAATCTGACCCCTGGCTCTGGCTGGCTCCACTCATGACATGCCTACCATGTGCATGTCGAACCTATCCTTGATTCCCTGTGATGAGCTTTTTCTTTTTGTCTAAACTTGCATAGCATTGCTCCTTAAGTGGTACTGAGCCTCCTAGGCCTACTCTCCTTTTCCTCCTCCTCCTCTTCCCTTGTGCATAGATTTATTCATTTATTAGAAGTATTTATATTCCAAGGAAGGACCACTTAGAGCTCTACAGATTGATTTTTTTCCACCATCACCAATTCCCTTGGAAGACTTCTAAACTTCCTTGGAGCATGATATAATGAGATGAGAGCCAGCACTAGGGTCTGTACCAAGTATTCTACAAGACTTTATTCAATGGATTTGCAGTGGGGAAAAGGGATTTATTTTGGGAATTAGAAACACTTAATGACAGTTCATAAGGGCTCAAGATGTGGTGTTGCTGATTCAATGGTTGTTTAGCACAGGGAAAAATAACTAAACTTCCACCCCAACCAGATGGACTCAGGTCACATGAACAACCTTTCTTTGAAGCCATTGATCCCCCCCTGTTCTACTACTAGTGTTTTGAACTGTTTCTGCACTTCCAAGGCCTGTTTCTATAACATTAATATAGGGCAGGAAAGGTAACCTTCACGGTTGCATTCCCACCCAACTCTGTTGTTCTGTGTGGATGACACTGTTACAGTGTGCATGGGTTCCTGAAGGCCTAAGACACAGAAGAAAATGAAGAATGGAAAAGCATGATGGGACTGACCAGACTGAGAAAACCGAGAGGCCAGGAGTGGTTGGAGAAGGGAACATAACAGGTAAGAGAAGCACAGGCTGCACCATCCAGAGAGAGTGACATGTGACAAGAGGGCGTGAGTTCAAGATAAAGACCAGCATGTTCTGTGTGTCAGCTCTGCTCAGAGGAGGTCACTGTTCGATCCAGTTGGACTAAACTGACAGAGTCAACTCTAAGGTATAAAATGACTGGGCTTTCCAGCTCCCGTGTGTGTCAGAACAGCACTGCAGCTGGTCACCTGCAGCCCCGATGGATCACCGAGAGGCTCTATTGGCTGTGAGTATGAGTGTTGCATGAATGCACGTGTGAATGAGGCCTCTTGATATTGTTGCTGATGACTGCTGAACTTGTATTCTTATACTTCTGTATTCTTTATATTATAGAATAAATGTTACATGCATAGTTAAGAACTTGAAAAAGGGCTTTCCTTGGAAACCTGATAGTCTCCTCTTTACTGAATGAAGGACCTCTTTAGCATGGTCCCATGATCTTGAGTTTCTCACAGAGGAGTGCAGATCTTGATTCATCTCTTCCATCTGGTCATCACGGATCGTTGGGGGCTGGTTGGGGGCTTGCCATGTGGAAAGCTAGCATGGTTTGCAGGACAGCTTCCGCTGCCTAGACCACAAGTGTCTATTCCAACAAACGGACAAAGAGTGAAGCTTCAGACCAACACTCTCCCGCTGGCAGCTAGCCAGTACCAGGCTAGTAACGAAACTAGAATTAATCATGACATAGGCTACTGTTAGAAACTCAAATACTTTGGCCACCTAATGAGAAGCAACAACTCATTGAGGAAGACTCTGATGCTGGGAACAATTGAGGGCAAAAGGAGAAGGGGACGGCAGAGGATGAGGTGGCTGGATGGAACCACTGGGGTGGTGGGTGTGTGCTTGGGTGGACTCTGAGGGATGGTGGAGGACAGGAGAGCCTGAGGGAATGTTGTCCATGGGTTCAGGATGAGTTGGGCACGACTTTGCAACTACACAACAACAACTTTTCTGGAACTTTGGAACTTGGATGAACATGGGAAGCCCTTAACCCTGCATGCTTTTTGAATACTGAAAGTATTACTCTCTCTTTTCCTTTTCAGAACCTGTCACTTCTAAGCTGGCTTGCGAAATATTAACAATGCAAGACCTCAAACCCCAACTCTAACAGCATTGGCGAGCACACCCTTCTTTCTCAAAGCAGCAAATATATACTTTGATAGAGGCTGGGTATCACCACAAACTGTGTGTGCTTGTGTGTGACACACCCCTCCCCACACACGGTTTTGGTATCCCCCTACAGCAGCTGAGAGACTGAAGGCTGCCTCTCCGGCTTCTTGCAGGCTAATTTAAAGGACCAACAGGGAATGGGACCTTTCCTGCCACGCATGTTGCTTTCCTTTCCTCCTCCTCCTCTCCCAGCTTCTGTTCAAGTTCTGCTCGCAAAGAATCGGATGTGGCCCCAATTACTTATGTCTTTGGAGATTTGCCGGGCAGAGCTTTCAGTTTAAATAGTGGTAATTTCCACTGTGTTCTTTCCGTCAAGAGCGAGGCTTGGTCTATTTCTTTAGATATTTACTTATTTGGTATAATGGGCCTGTGGAAGGTCAGAACATACAATTACACCAAAGGCTGGTTTAAGCCTTCGTAGACAGGCCATCATTAACAGCAATCCAACTGCCAACCTTTCTAAGTGTAATTTCCTTTTGATGTGGTGGAGGCAAAGCACATATAAAGCACTCAGGCATTATCCCAAAGTGGTTTTGGATGCACCCTCAACTCAAAACATGTCAGATCTGACGTGAAATCATTTTGCCAGAAAAGAGTGACTTGGGGGTCCTCCATGGTCAACTACATGTGCTCATGTCACACTCTTAGGGTGGTGCGTTCTGAGGGTGAGGCATGGATGCTCAGAAGATGGCTGAGTGAAGCAGGAAGATACACGAGGCAGGGAGATCTCGTGGGATATGGTGGCCACTTTCTTTTCACTGATGTGATTTCATGGGTAGGATCTCACTACTGTGCACCTTTTGGCAGAAATTAAGCACTGCAAGGCCATGACATCAGTGACAGATCTGAAGTCAAACTGTGGTAAGATTTTGTGTTCCTTTGCCGTCCTTGTCCTTCTCCTTCTCTTTCTCCTTCTTCTAGTGGCTTCTAGATTGAGAGAGGTAGTACTGACACTGTATGACTCTGGTGTGCCCACAACTGGAGTATTGTGTTCAGTTCTGGGGTCCTCATTACAGGAAGGATATAGCCAGGTTGGAGTCAGTGCAGCATAGGGCCACAAGGATGGTGGCTGGTTTGCAGGGGATGCCGTATGAGGTGAGACTGAGGGAACTGGGTCTCTTCAGCCTGGAGGAGAGGAGACTCAGAGGGGATCTGTTGGCGACATACAGGTATGTGAGGGGATGTCACACGGAGGTGGGTAGAGGCCTGTTTTTCCCTGCGGAGGAGGGCAGGGCATATTCCAACGGAGCAAAGCTCAGGGAACCAAGGCTCAATTTCAGTGCCAGGAAGTACTTCTGACTCACTCTGTTTCTATGTTTCTTTCCCCCCTTAAACTAGTATGTGTCCCTTTTGCACCTCTGAACATGAACATGGATGAAACTTTTTATTCCTTGCCATGTGCATGTCATCAAACTTGTGTCAACATTTTTTAAAAACACACAATTTAAAAATGCATTTTCATGCATTGGTCTAATAAAGGGCAACTATGCATTTGGACATGGACTTAAAAATGAAATCTAAAATATACATCTTTCCTGCTTGTACAAAAACAAACAAGCCACCCATAAGAAAGATGAGCTGAGCTTTGAGGTACAGCTCGGAGAACCAGGGTGAACTCAAACCTCATGTGTTGCCACAAACCGAATCTGGGGTCAGCAAGGGAGAGAATGAAAATGTTGATGGCCTTCCACTCTTTCCCCCCTCCTTGTGTTCATGAATGCCTGCAACATCTCCATTGCACCCAGATAGCATGAATTCACATTGCATTTAAGATGCAGACCTATGATCTTTTATTTATTTGTGCACATCTAAGATATAATGTGTTAAATCCAGGTTTGCTGCCCCTGAAAGTACAGGCACTGGCAACTGGTGCCGCCATACAATTCAGCCCAAGAGCTCAGCTGTCTCAACATGACTGGTCATTGGATCAAGCAACTTTCTCTTCACTAATGATATTGAAATGTTCTCTGGAATAAAATGGTTGGAAATATAATGAGATGCTGAATATGGGGGGGGGGGGAGTCACCGTACTGCTCATCTCTAAGCCCTTCTGTTCCTTGAAGTGAAAACTCATTTTAAGAAGATTATGCTGCATATATTAAAAGATGGCCTGATATTCTGCATTCATACTCCACCAAGGCTTTTAAGACATAAGGGGGGAAAAACAAAACAAAACAAAACAAATGAACAAAAAACATATTTTTAAAGCCCACAATGCTACAATGACAGCATAAATGTTTGCTTCTATTTCACTAATGGGAGGCTGCTGGGATTACTTATTACGTGTGGAATGGAGAGGCCCCCGTGTGCTGCTGCATCTCCAGATCCCACCTTGCTGATCCACAGCCTCTGAATGGGGAGGGAAGTCCTTTCCCATTGCTATGCAGGGATCGAGTTAGCCGAAGTGCCAACCAAAACCGTAGAACAAGCTTCGGCGGTGTGGTGGCACTGAGTGGAGCGGTGGGTTGGCAGGAAGCTGCAGCAGATGATTCTGACTCTTTCCAGACACGATTTTCTTACACCACCCATATTTTCAGGACCAAATGCCCCAATGCTCACAATTTTTCCACATGCATCACCCACACAGACACAAGCTTGGCAAAGCAATATGCCCCATGCTGAAACGCTCACACACTGGGCTCAGATGGACCCTTTCATTCGGTAAAACTACTGAAGTGGGAGACGCATGGGCCTTTCTGCGCCCTCCAGCATATGCTGGCCGTACCAGCAATGGTTTCCGTGTCCCTGAGCAGGAGATCAAGAAGCAAAGGTTTTCCACATCAGTGGTGGATCATGGGCTAGAGAATGCCCCTCATGGTGGGGCTTTGCACAGCTGCACACAGAGGGCCTCCTCTCACACTTTCCAAAGGCATTGTTGTGAGGAACATGGATGAGTGCAGCAGAAAGAGGACTGGGGCTGGTAGTATGACCTTGTGACCTTCTCACACATACGCTTTCAATGTGTGAGGGGAGGGGGGCTTTGCAAGCACCCCAGATGGACGACAGGGTGAACATTTGGGTCGAGCTGGCTTGCCCTAGAAGCAAAAATGAGCAAAGGGAGGCTGCAATACTTTGGGCGCATCATAAGAAGGCAAGACTCACTTGAGAAGATAATAATGTCAGGGCACAATGACAATGATGACTTCATAAAGGAAGCCACAGGCTTGAATTTACAGAAGCTAAGCAGGGCTGTCATAGATGTTGTTGTTGTTAGCTGCCCCGAGGCTTCCTTGCAAGGGGGCGGCATATAAATATGTAAGCAAGTAAGTAAGTAAGTAAATAAATAAATGTTGAAGAGTGTTCACTCATAGGATGGAGATTACTGGACAGCAACAATACCAACAGCAACAACAATCACAACAACAGATAGATCCCACATAGAGACCATTTTTGTGTGTATGTGCTCATAAACACATGGTGGGAAGCCAAGGGTACATTTAATCCAGTATTCTGTTCACACAGTGGCCACGCAGTGACCAGCCAATGGAAACTGCATGAGCAGAACTTGTGTAATAGCATGCTCCTACCCATGTTCCCCAGCAGCCTTTGCACATAGGCATACTGCCTCTGATCCTGGAGGTAGCATATGGTCATCGGGGTAGTGGCCTCCTCCTCCGTGCCTTTGTTTATTCCCCTATTGAAGCCTCGCTGGCCATCAGTGCCTGATGTGGCACTGAATTCTGTACTTTAACTGTGTGTTGTATGAAGAATGACTTCCCTTTGTCTGTCCTGAATCTCCCACCAGTCAACTTCATGGGATGCTGCAGGTTCTGAGAGAAAGAGAAGCAGTGTTGCCTTATCAATTTTCTTTAAGAATGCATTTCCAGGAGTTCGAATCCATCTCCACACTCCACACACGAATTAAATGCAGTTGACATGTCTGAAGAAGTACCGCAAATATTCCATTCTTTCCCCGCAACTAATCTCATTCAACTTATAGAAAAGAAATTACATTCTTTTGGAAATAAATCCAAAGGAGAAGAACATTTTAGAGAAATTCTGAAGGGTTTGGGGTCTTCCACTGTTCCATCATCTCACCAGTATCCTAAAGCTTTCTCAGTTTATTTCATGTCAGGTGAGGCTTGGGAGAAGACATCATGAAGTAATTCTTCCCATGGAGTTGTTTGGCTTTGTTTTTTTGGATCTTCCAGTAGCCACAAAGTGGCCAACTAGCAGCTCACACAAACCACAGGAGAAAAATCTCTCTGAAATGGAGAATGGTGATGATTGTGATAGATAATTTTATCCCTATACCAATCAATAGCTGAAGCTCTCGCAGTAATAAGACATATGAATACTAGAGATGTATGAGAGAGAGAGAGAGAGAGAGAGAGAGAGAGAGAGAGAGAGAGAGAG
>JAIXND010000762.1:1424980-1436880 GCA_023646645.1 Varanus salvator macromaculatus
AGAGAGAGAGAGAGAGAGAGAGAGAGAGAGAGAGAGAGAGAGAGAGATCCTTCAGCCACTTCATAGTGCTTAGGTGGTCACAAACACCACTAAAAAATTAAAATAAGCGAGGTGGGAAAATGGTGGCGTCTTTGGTGGGGCGAGAACACTTTTAGGAAACTGGAGGGCAGATTTTAAAGTAGTGGGAATGGCACCTTTCCTTGGAGCTGGACACAGTGCTGGTTCCCTGTGGGTTCAGAATGGGCGCCTGGATTTAGCCACAGTTACCACTGGATGTGACTTGCACTGGCAGTGCAAACCAAATGAAGTTATAATCTAAGCTCTTAGCAAGCCAGAAATAAGTTGCAATGCAACCCTTGCCAAAGGGCAAATGTGAAACCAATGGAGAATTCCTCCTCCGCTTGCAGAATTCTGGTAAATAAGATGGTGGATTTGGACTGGCCATTTCTAAAGACCTCTAATATGGCCTTGACTTCTGTCTGTTTCAATGCTATGAAAACATAACCTGCCAGCATATTAAACTCCTTGTTGTTAGTAGCTATATCATGCCTAACCCATCACAACCTCATGGACAACATTCCTCCAGGCTCTCCTGTCCTCCACCATCCCTAGGAGTCCACCCAAGCCCCCTCCCACTGCCCCAGTCACCTCATCCTCTGCCGACCCTTCTCCTTTTGCCTTCCCAGTGTCTATTAAACTCCTACTAAGGTCAAAAGTGCATCCGACATTCCCTTGCCTCCTTTTCTGTTTAATTGGAAACACAGAACTAGTTATTTGGGATAGTCATCTAGTTTAGGTAAAACCGTATACCAAACCAAAACAATACCTGATTTGGAAGTATTTATAAGCAAGGCACCTCTTGGGCCAAAACAGAGCAAGCCATTTTCCATACTTTGGAGAAATTTTGGAGGGCTTCAGGTTTCAGTTTGCAGCAATCCTAAAATACCTTTTCCTGAAACTGTCCATAAAAGGAAATTCCAGGCTGGAGATATGGAAGATGGCATGGTTTTATGACTCAAGGCTCTCGGTTCCAATCAGGGCATGACTGTACCACAGCCTGCCAAACAGACTGTTTTCAGGATGGGCACTGGGTGTCTCAACATGAGGGATTTAACCCGCTACTTTATTAGAGCTTCTTCCATTTCCACTGTGGGAGAAAAGCATGTTCTTTATGCAGTTCCCCTCCCCTGCCCACTGGGATTTCTGAAGCTGTTGGCTGCAAAACTGTTTGCAGTCCTCCTTTTCAGAGCACCAAACTGAAAATAGTTGTGGTAAAGTTGTTTCAGGTTGTGTTCTTTTCCAATTTGTTTCTCAGAAACCTTCCTTATTCCATTCCAGCTAATCCTTTCCTACAGTCCTGTCCCATCCTAATCAGCTTTGCACTTTCTGTGTGACTCTGGTGTCAATTGAGTGGCAAACAAACAAACAAACCCTCCTTGCTTTCGCTTTTTCTTTTGCCCACCATAACTTGTCCTTCTAAACTGTGTAGGGGCAGGCTTTATTTATTTATTTATTAGACTTGTAGATGGCCTGCTTTAAGCATCTTTCATTAAAAATGCATCTCGTTCAATATACGAAGCAGTATAATACCTATGAAATCGGAAATACTGCAGAACGTTACAAGAATGCTAGCATCACCTCACACATTCCCAGCTGCAAGGCAAAGAAAGTTTGCTTGGCACATTAATGCAAATTGACCACAAACCCATGCTCAGGGTGGGAGCGGGGGGAGGAGAGGAATCATTTAATTAACCATCTTTAGACTTTCCCTTGTACTCAGAAGGGATTTCAACGCCTGCAGGTCCCTGTGGGAAAGGAGTCTGTCATTATTGGAAATGTCCATGTGCTTTTATATTATATTCCTGGGATGTAGGGATAAGGAATAGGCAGCAAGAGAGGTCTGGAGCACCCAATTGCAAAGAGACTTAGCTTCAATCTTGGAAGGATAAACATTGACCACCTTTCAGAGACCAGAAATCTGACCAGTCTTGCTGTACAGGATGCTACATCCTACAATAATCACCGTAGTGTAGTTGCTTGTTTGGATACAGGGACTGGTTACATGTACGCAGATATGCTGATTCCTTTTCTTTCTTGTTTGCTTAATGGTGTTATGAATTACTATAGTAAATACTTTGTTCTGCTTTTCTTCCCTTCCCCCCTTGCCCTATTTTGTAGTTTTTGCTATCCTTCTTTTTGCCTTGGGGTACCCAGAACAACAGCAATTGAAAAGCTTTGTACTGCTTTTGCTTAGAATTGGTTAGCCTCTCTCCCCTCACAAAGGCTATCTGGTTATTTGTTTATTTGTTTATTTATTGCATTTTATACTCCTATCTGATCCAAACTAAACCCAATGCCAGACCCTAGTGCCACAGTGAAGCAGCCCATTATCTGAAGTCCCAAACAATGCTCTGAAGCAGTTTTATTTGCCCTGGGCATGCTGTTACATGTGATTATTACAGAGTCCAGAATTTGCCTGACATACCTTGCTTCCATCCCATCTCATGTCATTGTCGGTCCTGTAGTAGCCATCTGGTTTTCCACCCTCCACTGGGCTTTGGAGATCAAGGACTGGCAACCCTGGGTGATATCAACATTTTTGGTGGACTGGTCAGTTCTGGTCAGGACTGATCTGGACAGACTATAGAAGTAGGCAAGGGACAACAGGATGGCATTCAATGTGGATAAGTTCAAGATCTTGCACTTGTGGCATAGGAATGGGTACCATATGTACAGGTTAGGGGACAAGTGGCTGGAGAGCAGCACTTGTGAAAGGGACCTTGGGGTGCTATTCGACTGCGGGCTGAACATGAGCCAGCAGTGTGATGTGGTGGTCAAGAGGGCAAACACCTCCCCTGGTTGCATAGCCAGAAGTGTGGCTTCCAGATTAAGAGAGGTATTACTACCACTCTACATGACTCTGGTGTGCCCGCAACTGGAGTATTGTGCTCACTTTTGGGCCCCTCGTTACAGGAAGGATATAGCCAGGTTGGAGTCAGTGCAGCATAGGGCCACAGGGTTGGTGGTCAGTTTGCAGGGAAAGCCATATGAGAGGAGACTGATGGAACTGGGTCTTTTCAGTCTGGAGAGGAGACTCTCCTCTGAGGAGACTCTGAGGGGATCTGTTGGCAGCTTATATGTGCATGAGGGGGTGTCACATGGAGGTGGATAAAGACCTGTTCTCCCCTGCAGAGCAAAGCAGGACACACTCCAACGGAGCCAAGCTCAAGAAACCAAGTTTAAATTTGGATGCCAGGAAGTACTTCCTGACAGTTAGGACCCCGAGGGCCTGGAATGGGCTCCCCGGGGAGATGGTTGAGTCCCCATTGGTGAGGGTGTTCAAGGAAGGGCTTGACATGAACATGGTAGGCATGTCATGAGCAGAGCTGGCTGGAGGTGCGGGTCAGGCTCCTTCTGACTCACTCTTTGTCTGTGTCTCTGTGTCTACGGTGCACTTCAAGAGAGCACAAAACCAATCCTGTTCGACTGGACCAAAGAACCATCCCCCATCCCGCACAGGCCAACCTGACTTCTTCAGACCATCAGCAGGGATGCACGGAATTCTCCTTCTTCGGTTTAATTCCAAGCATTTGATGTTCAGTCTAGCAAGGCCCTGAATGTAGAGATTCAATCTAGCTGTCACAGATAACATCTGTTGATAGATCCTTCCTCCTGCACGGATATGCCTAGGACCTTCACCTCTCCATTGGGCAGCAAAGTCCATCCTGTGCTTATTCCTACTGAGGAGTATGAAAAACACACCGCCATCTCCCCAAATGCATTTTATTTATTTATTAATTTAAAACAAAAGCTTTTGATAAATGAATAACCCAACCAACTTTTAGATCCTGTCCTATGCACAGAAGTCTCAGGATGGTCCAACGACAAAGGCATTGCATCTATAATAAAAACCCAATTAAAAGATGAATTCGGTCTTAAAAGAATAGGAAAATAAAAAGGGTTTGGGTTGGCACCAAAAAGAATCAAGAGTTGGCCCCAGGCGTACCTCTCTGGGAAGTACACTCCACAGCTGGGGCACCACTGTGGAGAAGAGTCTTCTCCGGGTAGCTGCTCTCCTAACCCCCTTCAAAGAAGGCTCCTGAAGAAGGACCTCTGACCCAGATCTTAGGGGACAGGCAGGCACATGGAGAAGGAGACGCTGCTTCAGATACCCTGGCAGGAAACATTTTACCCGTGTCCAATTCTTTTAGGCTACCTTTCAGAGTAGGAGCCTCTCATTGCATGGTCCCAAATTCTAACTCCATGAGAAAGGGAGATGGTCCCGAGTTGGGTGGTCCCAAGTTCTATGAGAAAGGGAGCACTCTCTATCCATTTCCAAGTAGTCCTCATGTCCAGGATGGGCCAAATTCTTGGCAGGTTTCTGTGATTTCATAGAAGGAAGGAGAGAGGATGAATTTGGGGTGGCTCTTTTTTTGATGCCAGACACTAGCTGAAATACTGCCATTGACCTAAGGTTTGAGGTAACCCAGAAAGAGAAATGGAGGAAAGGAGGAAGAGAAGGTGGGAGATTTGAAAGTATCAATGAGTTTTGGCCCACTGACCAACATATTAGGGACATTCGCTATAATTTAGAGGTGAGAATATTTATTTATTATTTATTATACTTCCCAATATCTGATTGGTTTTCTGGGCAGTTTACAAAGTTAAAAGGACATAAAAACAAAGAAACAGAAAAATAATGAAAATTGTATCTTGTTGATTTTATTTACTAAGAGTTTTCGCACAAACTATAAAAAATAGGGAATAGGAAGCGACATAATTCCAAAAACAAGATATTTTCCATGCCCTTTTTGTTATTGTTGTGGCAGAAGGAGACTTGAACCCAGTGTTTGAAAGCGGGGAGGGAATCAGTGAGAGTTCAAAGCCATGTGCTCCCTGAAGGAAACAATATGTGGGTGCCAGAAAAGAGATTAATTGAGGACAGTGTAATGGGGGATTCCATAGCTAAACGTGAGAACAATGGAGGGAAAGGTCCTGACGGAAGGTCAAAATATACTTGCTAATTCTAAAGCATTCTTTTAAAATGTCTGATCATCCGAAGCGTACCCTTTGTGTCAGAAAAGCAGCCTGTGATCTTTTTGCAAGAAAAGGTCCCGTCTTCTGCCAACAAAGAACTATTTCAAAAGTGGCCAGCAGAGGGAGAGAGGAAAGAAGCTCAGCCGCGCATTGCTTGATATGAAGAATCGTTGCAGAATGAGGGGATGTGATGTGTTTTGATTGCAAACGCTTGAATGGGCCTAACGGAGGTCAGTGCTTTGATTGGCGATGAAGAAGTCCTGTTGTCTGTGAGATGTAGATTTGCATCTTGGCTGCCTGTGAAGCTGCAGGCAGTTTTAGCATTCACAATTCATAAAAACAAATGCCTTACAGGTAGACAACCAGATTTCAGCGAGATTCTTCTAGCCTGGCATGGCCTCTATAACATGCTAGCTTTCATTGTGCAAAGGTTGCTATTTAAACACAGAGGGTTACTCTGTGTTTAAAGGAGCATTTAAGGATGTTGTTGTTGTTGTTAGTCACAAAGTTGTGTCTGATCCATTGTGACCTCATGGACAACATTCCTCCAGGCCATCCTGTCCTCCACCATCTCCCGGAGTCCGCTTAAGCTCGCACCAACTGCTTCAGTGACTCCATCCAGGCACCTCATCCTCTGCTGTCCCCTCCTTCTTTTGCCCTCTATTGTTCCCAGCATCAGGGTCTTCTCCAGGGAGTCCTTCCTTCTCATTAGGTGGCCAAAGTATTTGAGTTTCCTCTTCAGGATCTGGCCTTCTAAAGAGCATTCAGGGTTGATCTCCTCTAGGACTGACTGGTTTGATCGCCTTGTGGTCCAAGGGACTCGCAGGAGTCTTCTCCAGCACCACAACTCAAAGGCCTCAATCCTTTTGCACTCGGCCTTCCTTATGGTCCAGCTTTCACAGCCATACATTGCAACTGGGAAAACCATAGCCTTGACTATACGCACTTTTGTTGGCAGGGTGATGTCTATGCTTTTCAGTATGCTATCTAGATTTGCCATAGCTTTCCTCCCCAGGAGCAAGCGTCTTTTAATTTCTTGGCTGCAGTCCCCGTCTGCGGTGATCTTGGAGCCCAGGAAAATAAAATCTGTCACTACCTCCATTTCTTCCCCATCTATTTGCCAGAAAGTGAGAGGACCGGATGCCATGACCTTAGTTTTTTTAATGCTGAGTTTCAAGCCAACTTTTGCACTCTCCCCCTTCACCCGCATCAAGAGGTTCTTTAGTTCCTCTTCACTTTCTGCCATGAGAGTGGTATCATCTGCATATCTGAGGTTGTTGATATTTCTCCCAGCAATCTTAATTCCAACTGGTGATTCAACTAGCCCTGCCTTTCTCATGATGTGCTCTGCATAGAAGTTAAATAGGCAGGGTGTTCTTGCTTTAACCCCAAGGATATGGTCCACACAAGCCACCTCAATTTAGATTTGAGGGTGCTTTGGAAGAAACAAAAGCACCTGTGTCTGAGATGATGCACAGTTTGCCCTCAGCTCTCTGGCTCCCTGAATAAGCCAGGAGGAACTCTGTGGGCCTCCAAAGTTGCCTGGGTCAGTGACGCATCAACTCTTCCTCGCAAGCCAAGAACAAAGGATGACATGTCTTGCCATGGATTTTAGATATGTCCTCACTCCCACTGGTACAGGTCGGGCAGTACGAGTATGCACGGAGGTTCCAACTTTGCCTGTGTCCTGGGAGAGGTGGGGTGGTGTTGAGACTTCTTCAAGGCCAACAGTCCTGCTCTTACAGTAAAAGCAACCCTTATCTACAGAATGACAGGAGAAGGAAGCTTTCTCTGATGCCGTCCCTACCAAGCTGAAGGGAATAAGACCTTGGCAGCGATGCAAAACACTATCCTGAATGTTGAACCCTGGAAAACTCACTATATTTCCTGTAGGACCTTTACAACCTCCTTGCCACTTTTTCTGGTATAGCAGAAACATAGAAACAGAGCGAGTCAGAAGGTGCCTCCTGGGCCATCTAGTCTGACCCCGGCACCAGCTGGCTCCGCTCACGACATACCCACCATGTGCATGTCCAGCCTGTCTTTGAACACCCTCACTGATGGGGCCTCGAGGGCCTCTCGTGGAAGCCCATTCCACACCCTCGGGGTCCTGACTGCCAGGAAGTGCTTCCTGGCATCCAAATTGAACCTTGGCTCCTTGAGCTTGGCTCCATTGGATCACAAAAATAGTAAATAAATACAGATTGCTTTGTAGGTTGAAGTGGCCGAGTTCAACATTGGTTGGTCAGCTTATAATCTATGGTGCAGTGGTATTCTTTTGAGAAAAGGTGCCCCTCGTAGTCTTCATCTCCACAGTCATGAGGAAAGTCCAAAATGGCAGGCATCTCAACGGACCCATTTCAACACATTAAGAGTTTTCACCTCCACCTCAAGTACTGGAGATGAAGGCCAACCTGAAATTCTTTGCATCACAACAAGGGACAATGAGTTGTGAGAACTGCAGCTAACCTCAGAGGGAAGGGGGATTCTGGGGTAGCTTGGAGATGATGTGAACGTCCGTGCTAATACCCAAGTGCCATTGCGGGATCCCCCTCAAGCCCTGTCCTCTGCTGTACCACTATCAGAAAGAAGGGACTCCAGAAGCCCTTAATGCAGCTCCCTAGGAGGAAGAGGGCATGCAACACCATGGGGCAGAGCAGAGTTTTTGTTTTACATTTACGAGTAAAGTAGAAGGCTCACATGCCATCATTTTCATATTTAATATATTGTTGAACAAAGGTGCAGAAGTTTTTCCATTTGCAGTCTTGATGGAGACTGATGTAAAAAGAGAAAGCCAGAGTGGTGTGGTGTTTTGAGCGCTGAACTAGGGGAGCTCACCTGGTGGCTTTGGGCCAGTCAGCCTATCCTACCTTTCAGGGTTGTTGTGAGGATAAAATAGAGCTATGTAAGCCCCCTTGAATTCCTCACAAGAGTAGAGCGAGGGATATAAATGCATTGCATTAATAGTTATAGGAATAACAATAATTGTCTTCTCTTTGTGTCCATGCTACATTAGCCTGGGCAATGACATTGTCCATCCTCTGGAGTTTACAAAACTACTTTTTGACCAGGACTTAGAGCAGTACTGGAGAAACTCAGACAGAATGCGAGCCAAACTGGATAACATGGGGTCCCATCCAAGTCCTACAGGATTCCCAAGATGATCTGTTTCTAGGCCCATTATTTCCTGTATGATTCCATTTGATAGGTACTTGTCTGTCCTTCCATCCGTCCGTCCGTCCTTCCTTCCCTCTCTCTTTCCTTCTTTCTTCTTTCTGTTTGCATTCTTTTGTTTCCTGTCCCAGGAGGCTGAAAGCTAAAATGTGCTGGAATTCTGGCCATACCCTTTTTGTCTTTGGCTCCATTCCTCTCTTCTTCACCCCCATCCCACACATGAAGAGCATCTTCACATCGCTTTCCCACACAGTGGCATTCCACAATGGAAGGCGAGTGGGACCCCTGAGCTAGGAGTGGCCTCCACACATCAGGGCTTGCTCCACCCACTGAGGCCACCCCCTGGGACTTCCTCACTGGGAAGCAGTATCAAAATGCCAGGTCAGGAGAAGGCATGGCTGATGAGTGGCAGGCGCCACAGCGCTTGCCTGGCTCTGGTGCGTCACTGGCAGGACTGGACTGAAGACAGCCAGGGGGAGAGATCTAGAACGGAGTGAATCCAAGCTTCTCCAAGCTGCCCCAGCAGGTGGACAGCAAAGCCACAAGGGTTAGAGATGCTGGCAGACCCCACTACCAAGCAAGCCACTGGCTCTCAGGAGGCCGCCTGGTACCGAGCTGGACCACTGGCCCATTTAGCACTTGGCTGTGGCTATCATTCTTATTCCATCACATTTTTACCCTGCCTTTTTTCTCCTTGAAGGAACCCAAGACATCTTGCATCTCCTCCTCTCTGAGCATCAACCCTGTGCAGTAGGTCAGGCTGAGAATCTATGAGAGGCCCAAAGTCGCCCAGTGAGCTTCCTGGCTGTTGTGCCTGCATGCTTTGATGAGATTCCCAGGCATGCATGAGAAATGGCCTGTTTTTGGGGGACTGACAGCTCAGACTCCGAGGAGGATGGGGAGCTGGCTGAACCAGGACAGACCAGAACTCACCCGCTGATAACAGAATTGTTGTTGTAACAGAGAGGGCTGCACTGGCACATTCCCCTCCACCATGCCAGTCTCCGCCAGTCTCTACTTTCTGGATGAAAGTAGCTCAAGGACAGCCATGGGGACCAGTCTCCCTCCCTCCTGTGGGAATGAGGCAGATGAAGGACAGGAGCACAGATTTCGGGCAGCGATCTTTCCTAGCCCTATGTGGAGACATCCAACCAGGCAGAATATGTGGTCTGCCATGGGGCTTCCACTCCCAAGGCAGCTGTTCAACAAGCTGTTTGATAAGTACCTCAAAGGCTGTCACAAAGAGGAAGGTCACGATCTCTTCTTACGGATGCCAGAGAGCAGGACACAGAATAATCAAGTCAAGTTGTGACAACCCAGATTCAGGCTGGACGTCAGGAAAAGCTTCCTTACTGTCAGAGCAATGGGGCAGTGGAACCAGCTGCCTGGAGAGGTGGTGGGCTCTTCCATACTATAGACATTCAAGAGGAAACTGGACAGCCATCTGAGTGGGATGGTGTGACGTGGTGTCCTGCAACAGCAGGAGGTTGGACTTGATGGCCTTCATGGCCCCTTCCAATTCTGCTATTCTATGATCCTGTGATTCTTCTTGCTGATACCTGAGTGAAGGACATGGAATAATCAACCCAAGTTGCGACAACCCAAGTTTAGGCTAGATATCAGGAAACATTTCCTGACTTTCAGAGCAATACGACAGTGGGACCAGCTGCCTGGAGAGTGGGGGGCCCTCCCACACTGGAGACATTCAAGGTGCAACTGGGCAGCCCTCTGAGTGGGAGGATGTGAATTGGTGTCCTGCAACAGCAGCGGGTGGACCGGATGGCCTTCATGGCCCCTTCCAACTCTCCTAGTCTATGATGCTAAGGACAGCTACACAGCCTCCCTCTTGGAGCCAGGACTTTGCCCAGCTTTCAGTAGCCTCTGCAGTGTTCTAACTCATTCTCCAGACCTGGCTGCTTGAGTGCAGTCCCTGATCGAATGCGATAATATCTGTTTTGATGCTCTGCTCCCCAGGCTTTTTCCTGTTGACTCCTCCCTCCTGCCCTGCACCTGGCTGTCATTCAGCTCTAACACGAGCCATTCCCCAATGCGCCTGCATGGCCTTTTTGTCACGATCGCACTGGTGCTCCATAAGAAGTCCAGCCAGGTGATGAGCAGGCTCATGATTGATTTCCATGTTTTCCTTTTGCCATCTCTTTAAGCATGCATTTAGCCCTCCTATCCATGCATTATAAATATTTATTTATGTATTTATATTTTATGCTTTTACAGGCCAGTAAAAAGAGGAAAATAACTGAACAAGTTTACAGGCAGTTACTTCAGTACGTAATGGAAGTCATAATCAGCAAGTATTCTGCGTGGTGGGCGCTCCGAAGCATCGTGGTGCTAAACGGCATTTAAAGTCATCCAATGCTGGTTGGCTGCCTGGAGCATAATCCACCAAGCTCCGGCACAATGCACCCCCTATTCTTTCCTAAGCAAATTGTTTTCCTGTGTCTGTATAAATATTTTCTTTCCCCTTATGGTGACTCACACGAGATGCCCCCAAAATCAGCCCTGGATTTCAGCACAAGGCAGATGCTGATTCACCTGTCTAAGATGCATGAAAAGTTGCCATTAAGGTGTACGGAAATCACCTGCCAAAAGAAGTGAGCAGAGGGTATTGGAGACAGGGACAGAACTGTGCGTGAATGGCTTCTCCAAATTCTCCACCCTATTCGCGATCAGAGGAATTTGGAGTTTGGGGGACAATTTCACCAAACTTCTCCAGAGTGAGAAGAAACTCTCAGCAATTTTCACAGATAAAGATCATGTCTAGCAGGGATTGTAGCTCAGTTTCTCTTTTCCCCCATGTCTGTCTGTCTGTCTGTCTGTGTGTCTGTCCAGCTGTCTGCCCTCCCTCCCTCCCTCCCTCCCTTCCTTCCACTCTTCCTTCCTTCCTTTTTGGGGGGTGGTGGAAGAAATGCCATCAGTGTTTGGCACCCACCAAAATGTGGTGCTGGGGGATCTGTTGTGTCCCATTTCAGGGAAGAGGTGAGCTAGTACTGTGCCAAACTTTGCCTTCCCCCTTAACAGAGACTCCCATTCTGCTTCTTTTCCAGGCTGCTCTATAATGCATTTCTGTGGCATGTTGAGCTTAGCCTAATCACTGTGAGGCAGCCAGGAGTGCTGTGTGTGGGTGTTCCTTCGAGTGCACATCTCTCCTTTGCTTCACAGCCTCCTAGGCTGCATGGGCTTCCTGACATTAAGGACCCCAAGGGAGGAATCTCCCTGTGATGTCTGCTTTGTAGAGAGCCAGCAGGATGAATGTACAATGAAAGAGGGCACTTGTCACCACTCCTTGGTCACCTCCTTAGTAATAAGTACATGAAACCTGACCCCGAGACATGATAATTGCTTGAAAGTTTCTTCCCCTGTGAATTCTTGCTTTTTTATCAAATGGAATCATAAAGGCTGAAGAAGTGTGGGAGGAATGTTTGGCATAGCACTGATATAGAACCTTTTTTTATGTGTTTATATCTTACACTACTGCATGATGATACAGAAAAATGCATATGGAATAAAAGAATCATAGAATGGTAGAGTTGGAAGGGGCCAAGAAGGGCCATCAGATTCAGCCCCCTGCTCAGTGCAGGACTCTAAGTTAAACTGCTCCTCTCAGAGAGATCTCAGCTGCATCTGGAAGGAAGGAAGGAAGGAAGGAAGGAAGGAAGGAAGGAAGGAAGGAA
>JAIXND010000762.1:1436890-1489328 GCA_023646645.1 Varanus salvator macromaculatus
GAAGGAAGGAAGGAAGGAAGGAAGGAAGGAAGGAAGGAAGGAAGGAAAGACTTCCTGACAGTTAGGACCCCGAGGGTGTGGAATGGGCTTCCACGAGAGGTTGTTGAGGCCCCATCGGTACGGGTGTTCAAAGATAGGCTGGATGTGCACATGGTGGGCATGTCATGAGCAGAACCGGCTGGTGCCGGGGATCAGACTAGATGGACCAGGAGACCCCTTCTGACTCGCTCTGTTTCTATGTTTCCAGTGTGGAAGAGCCCACAACCTCCTGAGGTCACTGTTCTATATGGAAGACAGAAAGTCATATGGAGGTCATGTAGAAGGTTAATGTCCTAGAAATATGTCTAATGGGAGGGGGAGGAGGAGGAGGAGGAGGAGGAGGAGGAGGAGGAGGGGGAGGGGGAGGGGAGGGGGAGGGGGAGGGGGAAGGGGAAGGGGAAGGAGGGAAAAGTTCCAAGGGAAAGTGAGGTCCCATAGTCTGTTTTGTGTATCAGCATTTGCTTTAAAGATTGGTGCTCATGCTCAACAGGAATGGTCAACAATCAAAACTCATTAGCTATACTTCGAACCATCAGTTACCTAGTCCATCTGCCACCTGCAGCACAGGAGAAGAAAGAGAGGTCCTTTCCACTAGTTGCTATGGCCCATGTGCCACCCACAGCAGTTGCAAATGCTATGGGGTATTGGAGAAATTCATTGCAGATTCAGCTGAGGGTGAATTTCTATGACTTGGACCTGTGGGTTCTGCAACAGACTGCTTCCGCCACCCTCTTGCCCCCCAGTCATGCACATTATTCAGGCTTGTGGGCCAGTGCCTTCCTTGGTGGAAGAAGATGCCCTCAAGTGCACCCTTGAACTACTGCATATTAATGCTGATTCATAATTTGTACCTGCAGTCAGATACATTACCTGTAATTCACTTTAAATGATTACGCGATTTATATACCACAATAATATAGTGCATACATATGTGTGAATATTCCAGTATGGAGAATATTCCAGAATGGTGAACAACAAAAGATAAAACAGATAATGAAACAATATATCTAAAACAATCAATGCAATCATGACCAGTTAATTCTGGATGTCTTTCTGAAAGGAAAACGTTTTCAGGAGGTGTCAAGGCACTCAGTGTGCGTGCCTAGCAGAACTCCGGAGACAGGTGTTCCAAATAAATAGGTGGACTTCCATTGAGTCATAAGGGATGATGGTCTGGGTGACTGGGCAGGTTGGCAATGGAGAAGGTGACCTCTCAGGTATCTAATTAGTGGGAAGGCTCATTCGCTCCAGTGCAGCCATTCTTACACATCTCCATAGAATATTCTGAGTCCATCAGTGAGTGGACAACAGGATGAAAGGTGCCTGAGATGCTGGATGGAGTGTGTGGAACAACATATTTATCTCCTTATGAGGGCTAATGGTTGATGCTTTTTGTCTTGAACTCTCCTGGCTGCTTGTACAGCCAGGACCTTCCAGCACAAAAGGAACTGAGTGGCAATAGCTTATATAGGATTCTCCACCATGGACCTTTCAAAAGGCTGATAGAATTCACTGCACTGGGCTCGCCCACCACCACCATCCGCCACAGAAAATATTTACATCTTCTGTTAATCTTGCTTTACAATGCATCTGAAAACAAGGAAGATTTGGTCAAGCACTCTGAGAAATTTCCCCAGGTATATTTGCTGTTTCCCTCAAGGATCTGAAAATACGTCCACTATTTTGAAGTAGAAAGGTCTCAGGTTGCCCCATGTTGGATTCTAAGCAAGTTCTCCTTTTTTAAACTCCCAAAACTATGCACCACAGAAAAGCAATTAAATCAAAGAGAAAATTATACAAGGTTGGATAGAATTCTGAACTTTACCATTCCAAAAAAGAATGCCTATTTTTAGCTGTGTTGCCTGGGGTAGAAGCTACAGTTTTGCTTTGCATCTTGCTTTTAGATAAATCTAGCTATACTTCATGTTCTCTTCCTGCATGTTCCATGCACTGGCAAATGTGGCTCCTCTCCCCTTCCCTGACGTTCCGGGTGTCATCTGTTCCAGCATCGCCACCCCACACAACCGAATGCCACTCCTAATCACCTGGGGCATGAACAAGGGAGCAACTGCCTATTTATAGCCACCTTGCAGGTGCTTTTGCCCAACCTGAGGGCACCAGAAGGATGAGACAGCCATGGATGCAAGGCTTGTCCTTCACGTGAGAGAGGACCTCTAGAGCTGTGGAGGACTCTTCTGAAAAATGTTGCCCTTGAATGTTCTTTTGGTCCCTAATTGGTCCTTAATTTTCCAGAAGGGGCTACAATTAAATGTGAATTCCACTTTGGAGGTGCTTTCTATAGGAACTGTACTGAGGGTCAGGCCTACCATTAGACAAAATGAAGCAGTCACCTCAGGCAGCAGGAACTGAATGGTGTGAAGGGGGAATTAGAGACCTCATGGCAGTTCTCTGTGGAAGGGCATGACTTCCAGGCATCTTGCCTTGTGGCCCTAAGACACCGGTGCTGAAGGAAGGGTCACCTACCAGTCCAGCTGCCTTCAGTTGGTGGAAGGGGTCACCATCTTTCTATTTGTGCAAAGCAGTGATATGACTTAGGCCAGCCTGGACCAAGTCAGCTACATAGTTACATACACAATTCCAAGCAAACCTACGAGCTGGTGATGAATCAATTCTTCTGCAATATTCATATAAAAATGGGAAATGGACATCAAAAGAGGGTGCGGAAGTTCTGGTAATGCACTAATTATTTATTATTTATTTATTTGGCTTACATTCTGCAGTTAATTAATCCCAAGAACTCTCTGAGCGAATTACACTAGCAAAACATGGCAGAGAATCCAAGACTCGCTTAGCAAATTCTCAAGAGAATGTCCTTATATCTCTAGGGCACAGAACTGGAAAGATTCCATCTCTGGAATCTAGGATCCTTGTGTCACTCTCACTAATTCTCTGAACTAACCAGTGGATTCAACACTGTCTCATTGCTTACCTTGAGCTTATATATTTGAGTTTCGAATTCGCTAGTATTCTTTATTCATTTTTTTAAAGACTGGATAATTTACATTTCCTGATTGGAAGCCAGGAATTATTTATCATCACTCTGCATATCTCTTATAAAGATGATAAATGAAGGTATATCAACTGAACCTTAAAACAATAAAATACATGGTGGTTTTTCCCTCCTTAAAAAGTTTTGCTAAACTGCATTTCCGTTGTAATTAGTTTACTGCATTTTGTTCTTTTTAATTAACTCCTGCTAAACAGCCGTCACAATGTGAACTGATTTTCAGGGGGTAAAAGACCAAAAGAGACTGAATGTGTCTCTTATTCCCTCTTTATCTTGCATTCTATTTAGCACTGCAAAAATATCCTGGAAAATTATGTAACTCTGGCAAGCAGATAAATAAATAATCATGTTTAACACAGATGGAGTAAATCTGCAAGCTCCAGGGAGATGTTATCCCAAAGAGTCAGGTAATGAGCTACACATTTTCTCTTCCCCACTCCCTGGAAGACTGTCGAAATAAAAGAAAAGAAAAGAGCAGAAGAAGCAAGATTGTCTTCAGAGTCAGAATAAGAGGAGCCCCCAGTCCTATGAGTGATGCAGCTGGAAACAGCAGGCCAGACTCATCAAGCCCAGGAAAAGTGCTAAGCCGCAGTGGAGAACTTCCTGGAAGCAGGGAGACTTTTTCTAGAAGTTCCAAATGAGCCCAGCTGCGCCTTGGGTGGGGTTCTTTCTGAGAGCAGTTGGACTTTGGAAGTATTGCTAGAAGCAAGTATTTCTAGAAACTATACTTCCCTTCTTCTGGATTTCGCCAGCTCTCCCTGTTTTAGGACCCCTAAGCTCTGCATCAGGCTGAACAGCCTTTGGCCAGAGTTCCTGTCTGATTCTTATCTGCTGTGGTGTCTCCTTGGAAGGTATTCTACAGTGACCACCTTGTGGAGCACCTTTTTCTTACCTTAACCCTTGCTTAATCATGGTGCCAGCTGCCTTGTTCCTGCCCCTGGTCTGTTTTTGGAGTGGAAGGACCTGATATTTAAGAAGACTTAAATATGGGCGAAAACAAAACTGACACAGTCACACACTTTCACTGTGTCTTTGTTTTTGCTCTCTGACCAGTTGGGATTTAGTTGTAGAGCACTCAACATGAAGCCAAACTCCATCTTCCTGGAGTGGCTTTCCCACCTCTGCTGTTGCCTTCGGGGGCCCCAAAGAACTTTTCCTCCATGCAGGTCTTTCTGTTCTGCTGACTTCCCGTTCACAGCTTTAGCACTGCCCCATGGCCCCCTCTCTGCGCACTTCCATCTCATCTGTCTTCCTTTGGGGATAGAGTCCCAGGTCATATGCTAGCCTGTGTGTTGTCGACCTATGCGGTAAGTCACAAGTTCTCTGCCCTTAGTGTGCAGCCAGTGCGCCACTGGAGGGTCATTGGTCTAAAAGTCCACATATAGTTTATTGTCCAGACACAATTTCATTTTTATGGCCCAACTCACAGCTCATTGATTAGCAGATGCTGGTCAGTTAATCGCCTTCCTGCTGCTGAAATTAACTAATAGCTGAAGTAATAACCAAAGACCAGTATAGACTCTTTCAGCAACTGGTAGGAAATCTACTTTCCCCTGTTCTCATCCCCCCGCCCCTGCATGAGTGAAAATGAGATAGACAATAACAAATACTTATAATAGATCTGAACGATCTTTCGCAACAGGGAGGCACCTGGGAAAATGTACTCACCATTCAGCTCTACAGAATGATACTGTTTGCTTTAGAAATGATAACTGAAGTTTCCCTTCACTGTTTGTGGCTGTGCTGGAGGTGGTTTCTGAGCTGATTGTGAAAATAATGTTTTCATTGGAATACTGACTCACTTCTTTGTGTTCTCAAGCTGCATTGTGGTCCTCCATTTTCTTGCATTTCAAGGTTTGCCAAGTATAAAGCACCAAATAAATGAACCCAGAAACAAGCAAGCCAGGACTTCTGGGAATGTGCATGGCAGGCAGCAGAGAGTTTGGAACATTTCTATCTAGGGACAGAAGAAGGCTAACCCCTTTTCCCCTTAAAATGGAATAGTTTTGATCCTAAAGGGATCATTAATATTTAGGATTGAAACTGTTTCATGTGTTTGAAAACAAACGAGCATACAGAATTCAAAAAATGGGATTTTGAGACGTGGGATTCAATGGACAAATTGCAGTGAGTGCATATTGGACCCTCCCCATGACTCTCTTTCATCTCAGGTGAACATGACTAATTTACTCTTTGAATGGCTTTGTATTCCTTATATTCATGCAGACATATTGAGGAAGTTTCACCCCATATTTGGATTGGGGCCTTTCTATCCAACTTGGGGATTCCAACTGGAATGTGGTTGGCCCCGGGGACATCTTTTGGTCTCATCCACTATGATTCTTCACTTTTCAGTCCCATCCATTGCATGTAGAGTTCAGCATATGTTTAAATGCTCCATTTAAGACAACAGGACTAAAAAGTGCTTATCTATGGCTAGATCAAGCCCATTCTCTCCCCCTTCCCCCACCAAAGAGGCCATAATTGCTCTTTGCAGCTGCTCACAGCTCAACGAAAGGCAATCCAAACAGCATTCAGTGAGGGGCTCCTTTATGTAAAATGGTTCCAACCCCCGCCAGCTCAGAAACTCAGTTTACAGGCAAAGTTGCACTCCAGTACCTCTGTTCCCCCGCCAATTGCATTAGCGTGTGTTTGTCGATACGAAATGTCATTCTCTGCATAACCACCCAAAGAACTGGCAAATCTCGTTGCATTTTCCTCGCCTCTTAAGCCTGAGTTTTCACTTCTCCTCAATTTTGTGCTGTCAGCAAAAGTTAACACATTTACAATCGGGCTCTTGATCAAGGGCAATTACTGTACAAAGCAATTGCAGATGCCAGAGCCTTAACAAGAGAAGGATGCTACACCATTATTGTACTGTCCCATCCCGTGTTCGTATCAAGATTGTCAAATGGCTTCAAATTAAATTGACACTGGGGCAGCGGAGGGATTGCCATGGTGCGGTGAATCTACGCGCTCTGCCTTTTTGGTGCTTTCCAAAGACACTGTGGGAAAGGTTGCATTCCTTCATGAATTTCATTATTGGCACGTTTTAGGTTCTTTTTCGCCCTGTTCCTAATACTCATGTTGGGATAGATATATCTGTGTATGTGTGTGTAACATACGTGAACTAAGTACTTAATAGAACATCTAATATATTACGTTAAGCATTGACAAAACCAAATATTATTGAAACACTGCCGAGGGCACGTTGCACTGGTTTCCTGATTCGACACCCATCTTTTTGAGGTTGCAACTCTTAGAAGTGAGGAGGAGGAAAACCTTTAGATGGCAAAAATATGTCATTTGAATGTTCTGGTGGTGATCCTCTGAGTTTGGTGGGCCATGGTCAGTCACACTGGATAGCATGATGCCCCCCGGTTTTTGCTTCTTCAACCAGTTCCCTTCTTCCACGATACTTTCAGTAGTTCCCATTCTCTTTTATTTAGAGACTCAATGCTTGGGGGAAGAATTTGCTTTGTTTCTTTGCTCATCTGCCAAAAGCCAAAGGGCATCTCAAATTGCCAGGGTGTTTCTGCAGAGCTGAGGAATCCCCAGGACAGGTAGTTCAAACTGAACCAACGGTAACATAGAAACACAGAAACAGAGTGAGTCAGAAGGGGTCTCCCAGGCCATCTAGTCTGACCCCCGGCTCCAGCCAGCTCTGCTGATGACATACCTGCCATGTGCATGTCCAGCCCATCCTTGAACACTATCCCTGATGGGGCCTCAAACACCTCCTGTGGAAGCCCATTAGTAGTTCTGGAACTTCCCAGTAGTATGGGGACACCTGGTCAGGCCTCCTCTAGGAAATTTCTACTGTATTTCTTTTCCATAACTAAGTTATAGACTCCAGAAAAAAAGCCTGGGATGCCTAGAGATGGAAATGCGGAGCTTTACTGCTCTTCTACTTGGTCTGCCTGATTATGTTCAAGAACTGTCCAGAAGGAGGAACGTAAGGCTTGATTCATCACGTCTGCATATGGTACCCAATTTCCATATCTGCAAGGAAAAAGTAATAAACAGATAAAGCTTAATAAGTGAGGGAACTGGGTCTCTTCAGCCTGGAGAAGAGGAGACTCAGAGGGGATCTGTTGGTGACATACAGGTATGTGAGGGGATGTCACATGGAGATGGGGAGAGGCCTGTTCTCCCCTGCAGAGGAAGGCAGGAAGCGCTCCAACGGAACAAAGCTCAGGGAACCCAGGTTCCATTTGGATGCCAGGAAGCACTTCCTGACAGTCAGGACCCCGAGGGTGTGGAATGGGCTCCCATGAGGGGTCATTGAGGCCCCATCGGTGAGGGTGTTCAAGGATAGGCTGGATGTCCACATGGTGGGCATGTCGTGAGCAGAGCCGGCTGGTGCTGCAGGTCAGACTAGATGACCCGTGAGGCCCCTTCTGACTCGCTCTGTTTCTATGTTTCTGTGTCAGTGGTGTTGGTGTTGATAACACTGGTCTACAAGAAGAAAACCTTGGAAATGAAAGTAGCTAAATTTTACCAGAATTGGGTCACTAATTAAGGGAAATTAAGTCCTTAGTATTAATTGGCTCCAGTTTCCAAGATACAGCTTCAGGTCAAAATTGCATCAAAATAATTCAAAATTATGAGGGGGATGTGCAATTATGTGCCATAACTTTTCTGCAAAATGTGATATAGCAATGAGAATGGTGCCACACCAATCATTACAAATTTCTCTTTCTATTGATACCAATGACATAACTTTCCATTCATTTATTGGCTTTTCATGTAACATTTTCATGCTTTTTGCATGAAAAACCGACAAGCTCTAACATCAGATTAAACCACAAGTTTCCATCTTTATTCTGTATCTAAACTGAGCTTTTTGGCTTTTCTCTTGTGAACTGCAGTAGGATCATCTTTGGAGATATTCCAGCAATAATCAGATTCCATTTCCCTTGGTATCTTTTCTCCATGCCTGCGATATCCTGGTGGAATCTCTCCCCGTGCTCATCACTCATCGCCCCACAGTTCAAAGGGGATGGACTTTTTCTTCATGTTTAGCCAATGATGCAGATAAGTTGCACATGTGATGCAATGAAAATGAGCGGCCCAACTCTTGTCCTGGTTCCCTATTTTGCATCCAAAATATAGCTGGTCTGCCTTTTTTACCACTGATGTCACAATGCACTTTCGAGATGCAATGTAACCTCACCCCAAATATAGCAGAAGTTTTCTGCATAGTTTACACAATTTTGAGGCATCTTGGCTTCTGAGGGAAAATATCACACAACTGTTCCTTGGAAATGTTAGGCAATGACACTTTCACAAGCCACCAGGTGTAACGGTATGATGCGTACATCTGACCAAGACAAATGCACCTTGCAATAAAAGAACAATACATTACAGTTAGGTAATAATCTTTAGTCTCAAAGTGAAGATGCATTTATACACTTCCATGCGGTACCATTTCCACTGTTCTTCCGTACTTTGTTGAGAATTTCTGAGGCATCATGATAATCAGACATTTCCCTCCCTTGCAGGCGAATATACTCGCCTGTGTATAAATCTTTGTGGTGAAATATCTTGAAAACTTTAGGCAACCAGCACGATTATCATCTGTTTTCTAATTCATCTAATCAAAATATGTAAGAATTAGCACATTTTATCTCAGAGGTCAATAATCTCCCCAAATTTGTAGGCCAATGTAATTTGGGCCCTGTTGTTCTGTGTGGCGTCTTGAAGAGTCAGGAGTCAACGTTGGAGTGCCAGTCCATGGGCGATTTCCTGCCAGTCCGTGGGAGGGGGGGACATCCCACTCACTGCAGACTGGCTTGGAGGCTGGCTGTGCGCCAGCGCCTCTTCCTTGGTTGGCATCACATTCACAGGGGGAGTGCCAGTGCCGCTGGAGTGGGAGCAGGGAGGGGAGAGACGGCTTGGTGGGAGCCAGCTGGGAGGCACTCTGCACCGATTTCAGTATTTTGTTCTTTTGTTGGCATTTTTTGTGGCTCAGTTCCTGGTTATTTTGGAGAATTTTCATGATTTTAGTATTGTGTTTGGAAACTGATGTGCATAATATTGTATGGTGTATTCCCCACTTGTGGAAAAGCTGGACACCATGGATCTATGCCACCAATAGCCCAGGCTTCCTGGGCCAATTCCAGCCAGCCACTGTATCCCAACCCCAGTTATTTTTTCTTCTGGTCCAACTGGTGTGAACTGGAAAAGCGCCGCCATGTTCCATAGGATGACAATGCAGGAGGAGATGGAACCGGAAAGGTGGGCACCTTCTGCCATGGTGCTCCTGGCCACTTACTTGAGAACTATAACGCCATGAAAATCATGCAAACAGGTGTCGTGAGCAAGGCATCTCCTCCCAAATGAGGTGAGCACTCCAGCAATTGCTTATGTATGTATTTTATTTAGGGAACGTCTATGCCGCCCCATTCGCCGAAGCCTCGGGGCGGCTCACAACCAAATAAATAATATAACAATACAAAACAATATAATATAATCTGAATTGAAGTTGCCCTGGCCAAAGCATAAAATAAATAAAAAACATTAACAGTTAAAATAACATTTGAATAAAAAGGTCTTCACCTGGCACCGAAAAGCAAATAATGACAGCGCCAGGCGGACCTCTCTGGGGAGCGCATTCCATAGATTGGGCGCCACCGCAGAGAAGACCCTCCTCTGGGTACTCACCCTCCTAATATCCTTCATGGAGGGTTCCCAGAGAAGGGCCTCTCCCGCTGATCTCAAGGGGCGGGTGGGCATATATGGGAAGAGTCTTTATTACATACAGCAACAAAGTATTCACAAGCTCTGAAACATGCACACCAGCTAGAAAATTGATCCCTTGCTCTGCCCCACTTCACCCAAAGCTCTGCTTATGAACCCTTTGGGGCTGGTCTCTGGAGGGGAGCATGCTATGGAAGCGGGCATGTCAACACTCTTCCCATTGAGCCCCTAATTGGTCCAGCTGTCAAGTGTGTGAACGGGCCCTCATGTCCACATCTCCTGGAATGTCAAGTTCTCCTCCTGAGAACCCCTCCCCAGCCTGTTCTTGGCTGGCTTCTTTCCCACAATCAGGAGATTGGTGCGGGGGGGCAGTCTGTGGTTGTCCTTGGAGTGCTTTGATCCAGTGCTGGCTCAGACCGGCTCACTGGGATGGTTTGAGCAGCCAGGGCCTCTCTAGTCTCAACAACTCTAATATCAGAGTGAGAACGCCGAGCTGGGCCAGCTCTTCACTCCCCCTCCTCTGAGTCTGAGCCCCCATCCCCACCAGAGTCTGCCATCTCTCATGCGCACCTGGGAACCTCATCCAAGTGAGTACGCATGACACATAGAAACAGAGTGAGTCAGAAGGAGCCTCCCAGGCCATCTATTCTGACCCCTGGCTCCAGATGGCTCTGCTCATGACATGCCTACCAAATAATGTGGTGACAATTCTTGGCTGACCCCCTTCCCCGCACTCCCTGGTCATTACATTCAACCCAGGAGACAGCTGAGGTGCTATTGGAAGATCCAGAAGAGAATCCGCCCCCCGCAATTACTTTTTCTCCCTCCCTCCCTCCCTTTCGACACTTGCAAGCAATCTCCCCCACCCCTTTTGCTCCTCACTTCTCGTCTTCCAGCTGGACGCTCTTGGAAGACATTATTGCTCCAGTCATCTGAGAGAAGAAAGTACTGCAGGAACTAGCAGAGGGGAGCAAAATTCCGGAGCACTGAAGCAAAGGAGTTCCTTCTGAGCTGAAGCAATTCGAGGAAGTTCTGTAGACTTTGCATTTGCTATTTTAACTGCGCATCGACTGGCTCAAATGCCGATCACCCAGTTCTCGCAGGTGCAAGATAGAATAGGATCTCCCCACAGAACTCATGAAGCACTGCATGTCGCACGATTCCCTCAGAGAATTTTCTCGGCAGTGCATCTCCCTGACTCCCGTGGTTCTCCTCTCCAAACTCTGTGCATGCTGGTTTCCAGCCTCAATCAAGTCTGCTTGCAGCACCTAGAAATGCACCTAGAAGTGCAACATTCCGAGATGCTCTTATTCTGCAGCTCAGTACTCAAGACTGCAAACCCGTACACGTTTTCCTGGAAGTAAGTCAGCTGAACACTTGCTTCAGTAAATATGCCTAGGGTCACATTACAAAAGGGCTTAGAATTATGTGAAGAATTATGGATCTCTCCCTCCTATTGCCACCCTGCTTCCCTCCCTCCCTTTCCCACTTTCCCTCCATCTTCCTACCCATGTAAGAAATGTTCCTGCAAGATCTTTTCCCCACACACTTTGGGGAAGAAGCATCCGTTTTAGCAGAGCTTGTCATATTTAATAGCCAGTGTAAACTGTGCATTCACATTGATTATATGCATTTTGGTCAATTTTCTTTCACCAAGGACTTTAAAGGGGTGCGGAAATTGCAGCTTCCGTCTTTTTGCCATGGCAATGCTTTTTCATGCTGCAGGGCTTTCTATTCTATGTATACATTGCAGCATATTTGGGTCAGAACATGAAGAGGGATACTATTCTGCTCCCAGTTCATTTGCAACACTTTAATGAACTTGCAAATGTCACTTGGTCATGGAAAAGTCATAGCATGGTACATTTGAAATATAGCATGCACAGATGCCCCTGATTCACCTAACAGCTTCCTTTCAGTGCCACGTGTTCAGGGACAAGCAACAAGTAGCTGGAATATATGAACGAAGGAAATTGCCTTATTGTTATTGCTGCTGCTGTTGTTCAGTTGCAAAGTTGTGTCCAACTCTTCCCGAGCCCGTGGATGACATACCTCCAGGCTCTCCTGTCCTACACCATCCCCTGGAGTCCACCCATCCCCATCCCCATCCCCACACCCACCACCCCAGGGACCCCATCCACCTTCCCATCAGGTGGCCAAAGTATCTGAGCTTCATCTTCAGTATCTGTCATTCTAGAGAACAGTCAGGGCTGATCTCCTCCAGGACTGACTGATCTGATCTCTGCAGTCCAAGGGACTCTCAGGAGTCTCCTCCAACACCACCATGTTAAAGCCTCAATTATTGCCTTACCATGAGCTAAACGACTGGCTCATTTTGGCAGGTGCTAACTATTAGGACCAGCGGCAGTCCTTCATGGCCTTCCATGCTACTCCTCTGCTATTTACCTGAAATCCTTTTCACTGCAGATATCAAGGGATGAACACAAGAGCTTGTGTAGGTGACACTGTGCGCTCAACCAGCCTGGCCATCACGGAGGGCTTGGTGCGGCTGAAGTGTCGACACCACCAGCCTCTAAAGCGACACCTGCATGTATGTTCGTAGCTCGGGGAACCACATGTGTGAATTAGTGCATGCATAGACCAGAAGTACAAGTTGAGATAGAGATTCAGCATGTGGAATAATTCACTGCTCCCTGGTTTTGGTTTGCTTGCTTGTTACTTCCGCTTTGCTTGCTTGCTTGCTTGCTTGTTTGCTTGCTTAAATGAACAGTTGAAACAAAGCAGAAACATAGAAACAGAGCGAGTCAGAAGGGGTCTCCCGGGCCATCTAGTCTGACCTCCGGCACCAGCCGGCTCTGCTCATGACATGCCCACCATGTAGACGTCCAGCCTATCCTTGAACACCCTCACCGATGGGGCCTCAATGACCTCTCGTGGAAGCCCATTCCATGCCCTCGGGGTCCTGACTGTCAGGAAGTGCTTCCTGGTATCCAAATGGAACCTTGGCTCTCTGAGCTTTGCTCCGTTGGAGCACGTCCTGCCTGAGACTCATAGAATAGTGGCACTGGAAGGGGCCAGAAGGCCATTGGGTCAGTGCAAGACTGCTAGTCAAACCATGCCTCTAGGGTGGATGTCCAGCTGCATTTTGACTGCCTCTGCTGTGGGAGAGCCCATGACCTCCCAAGAAAAGCAGTCCTATTGCCCTGCTGCTCTAACAGTCAGGAAGCTCTTCCTGATATCTAGCTGGAATCTGTCTTCCTGAATCTTGAGCCCAGGATTCCATGTCCTGCACTCAGGAAGAGATGATCAAAGTCCCCTCCTCTTCGTGACAGCCTTTCGAGTACTTGTAGAGTGCTATCCTATCTCCCCTCAGTCTTCTCTTCTCAAGGCTAAGCACGCCTAGCTCTTTCCATCTCTCCTCACAGGGCTTTGTCTCCAGTCCCTGGATCATCCCAGTTGCCGTCCTCTGAACCCTTTCCAGCTTGTCTGAATCCTTCCTAAACTGTGGTGCCCAGGTTTGGGCAAGACACTCCAGATGAGGTCTAGCCAGTGCTGAGTAAAGGAGAACTAGCACTTCATGGGATTTGGAAGTGCTACTTCTATTGATGAAGCCTAAAAGAGCATTTGTCCTTCTGGCAACCACATCACACTGCTGGCTCATATTCGGTTTGTGATCTACAATCCAAGATCCTTTCCATTTGCAGAAATACAAACACTGGTGAGTAACGTGGCAGGGTTGACTTAAGCTGCATAGAAGGACTCAGGTGGAGGGCACGCTTTGTAAGGACTCGGGATAAACTGACCCAGTCCATTCGCACAACACCTGACCCCCAGACACAAACACTAGTCAAGTGGCCACTCAGTTCCTCACTTCCATGCCCATCTTGCCAGCTTTTCAAGGCACTGAACTGGCTACTGCTTTGAACAGGATTCAGCTCAAGAAGGAGCAAAGATTATGGATGGACAATTCTATCAGTTTTGCTATCTCCTCCATTAACATATGGAATACTTCAAGCCCTTTCCATTCTGAATGTGAAGCTTGTAGTGACTTAGGGAGATGTTGGATAAAGATGAACTGACACAACCACATCACCCAATGGCTCAGGTTCAGTAGGAACACCTATTTCTAGCATGAGGAGAACCTATCATGTTGCTCCTGAATTTGGAGAGCTCTTCCGAAAGCAGAAGAGTTGGAAATCCTAATGAAGCACATACACATTTGGATACAGAAGAATTCAAATCCAGATTTTAGGAATGGAATATTCAAAGCTCTGGGTCTCAATGGATTCATCTGTCCATTTTGGTTTACCCCACATCTGTATAAAAATGTTGTTAATATGGACAACAATGTGAATTTTTGCAATTTCCTGTCAAAAACTAAAAACTGGAAAAGATATTCCACAAGTCACAGTCAATAGGGATGGGTATCATGTGTATGGAAATTCGGGCTGGGACAAATGCATTTGGAAGCTGTCTCTTCAATCCAGGTTCTTCCTTTCATGGTCAGCCTAGTCCTGCAAAGTGAGCTGAGCCAAGAGGAAACATTGAAACAGAGCGAGTCAGAAGGGACCTCCCGGGTCATCTAGTCTGACCTCCGGCACCAGCCGGCTCCACTCACGACATGCCCACCATGTGGACGTCCAGCCTATCCTTGAACACCCGCACCGATGGGACCTCAACGACCTGTCATGGGAGCCCATTCCACACCTTCGGGGTCCCAACTGTCAGGAAGTACTTCCTGGCATCCAAATGGAACCTGGGTTCCCTGAGCTTTGCTCCGTTGGAGCGCGTCCTGCCTTCCTCTGCAGGGGAGAACAGATCTCTACCCCTCTCCATGTGACATCCCCTCACATACCTGTAGGTCACCAACATATCCCCTCTGAGTCTCCTCTTCTCCAGGCTGAAGAGACCCAGTTCCCTCAGTCTCGCCTCATACCCCATCCCCTGCAAACTGGCCACCAACCTTGTGGCCCTACACTGCACTGACTCCAACCTGGCTATATCCTTTCTGTAATGAGGGGCCCAAAACTGAACACAATACTCCAGTTGCGGGTGCACCAGAGTCGCGTAGAGTGGTAGTAATACCTCTCTTGATCTAGAAGCCCACTTCTGGCTATGCAGCCAAGGGTGGCATTCGCCCTCTTGACCACCACATCAAAAGGCTGATTCATGTTCAGCCTGCACTCATCCAGTAGCCCGAGGTCCCTTTCACAAGTGCTGCTCTCCAGCCACTTGCCACCTAACCTGTTCTTATGACTCCCATTCCTATGCCCCAAGTGCAAGACCTTGCACTTATCCATATTGAATGCCATCCTGTTGTCTCCTGCCCACTTCCATAGTCTGTCCAGATCCTTTTGGACCTGGAGTACCTGAAGTCCATGAACACTCAAAGACTGTCAGATGCCAAACTGGCAGCCTTCCACAGCTGCTACTCCTGGTGTCTAAACTTCTTCCCAGTTGCAGAAGAATAGCACTGCTTCTGCAGGACATGGGCCTCCATTTGTGGGCAGCTCCCACAGACCCTGGGGTTGCTCACCAGGAGCTTGGACTCTGGTCCGAAAACCAGGGAATTCAGCAGATTTTTCATACAAAATGGATTCCTTGCACATCATTAACAGAAAGGGCTGTGAGGTAACTAACCAGCATATAGCTGTAAAATATGAGGGCATTTAAAGGCAAAAGGGATGGCTGCTCTAACCAAGTTCTTCCCCCCCTGGAAAGTTTCTTTCCCACTCAGAAAATTTATAAATCTGAATATTTTTTAAACCAACGCTTAATTTTAAATTTTACAGATTTCTAATTTGGACTGACATAACAGGGGTGTTGCATTTTTGTTATGAACTAGCTCAGTTTAAACAGTAGCTTTGCATTCCATGGCCTCGCATGCCCCAAGCCAAGATTGGCCTGTACCAATTCAATAAAATTTTTATTCTAAAATAAAAATCTAATTTAAAGTTGGACAAGTGGAACACTTAAACATTAAGTATCTGGTGATTCCCCCAGCCGGAAGGTTTCGGGTATGCTTATCAACCACCCCTTGGGCCTGATGGTGCTGTTACTTAATGCCAGGCCGGTCCATAATAAAACATCCCTCATCCATGATCTGATTGTGGATGAGAGGGGCCAACCTGGCTTGCATCACAGAGACCTGGGTGTGGGGGGGAGGGAACGTATTGCTCTCTCAACTGTGTCCGCCTGGGTATCTGGTTCAGTATTGGCCACACCCAAGGTGGGGGGTTGCTTTAGCTTACCGAGCCTCTATTTCTCTTGCGGGGCTTCCTGTCCCCTCAAGACCGGGTCTAGAGTGCCTGTACTTGGCGCTGGGTGACCAAGACAGATTGGGGATTCTGCTGGTGTACATGCACCCTTCTGCCCATCAGATTCCCTGCCTGAGCTGACAGAGATAGTCTTGGACCTGGTGTTGAAGACTCCCAGGATGCTGGTCCTGAGGGACTTCAATCTCCATGCCGAGACTGATCTGACCAGGGTGGCTCAGGACTTCATGGCCTCCATGACAGCCATGGGACGGTCTCAACTTGTCATTGGCCCGACCCATGAACATGGACAAACGCTGAACCTGGTTTTCTCGACGGGGCAGGAAGAGGGTGATCTGAGGGTGAGCAATTTGTGTCTGACTCCCCTGTCATGGTCAGACCACTTCCTCACGAGGTTTGAGCTCAATGGTGGCCTTTCCCTCTGTAAGGGTGCGGACCCTATTGTGCTGGTCCGCCCTCAGAGCTGGATGGATCTGGAAGGATTCCTGAAAGCTCTGGGGGAGTTTCCAGTTGATAAAGCTGGCACTCCTGTAGATGCTCTGGTCGAACTGTGGAATGGGGAAATGGCCAGAGCTATTGACACGATCGCTCCTAAGTGTCCTCTCCCACTGGGCAGAGCCCATTCATCCCCTTGGTACACACCTGAATTATGGGTGATGAAGTGCGTTGGGAGACGGCTAGAGCGTAGGTGAAGGAAATCTCAGGATGAATCTGACCAAACACACTTAAGAGCCCATTATCGGGCCTGTGCTGTGGCAGTGAGGGCGGCAAAGATGAAATTCTTCTCCACTTCCTTTGCCCCCTCACAGTGCCGTCCAGCGGAACTTTTTTGGGTGGTACAGGGGCTGGTACAGTCAGGCCCCAAGAAAGTTCCTGTACCACCCTTGATAACCTGCTGTGATGACTTTGCCCAGCACTTCAAGGAGAAAGTCACTCAGATTCATCATGAGCTGAACTCCACTAGTGACTCAGATTCCTTAGGGGAGGTGCTGATGTTACCGTCTGGTCACATATTGTTGGATGAGTTTTAGTTATCGTGGCCTGATGATGTGGACAAGGTGCTTGGACAAGTATGTACTACCACCTGTTTACTGGACCCTTGCCCATTGTGGCTACTGTCCAAAGCCAAACACGGGATTGGGTCCTGGATCCTGGAGGTCATCAACGCCTGTCTGAAGATCAGCCAGCTGCCTGCTCCTCTAAAGGAGGCAGTGGTCAGGCTGGTCCTAAAGAAGGTGTCCCTGGATCCAGATATGGCCACCAATCATAGACCGGTGGCCAACATCCTGTTTTTGAGCAAGGTGTTGGAGCGGCTTCAGACTCGGGTACAGTACTGAATCTGCCTTGGTCGCCCTGTACGATGACCTGTGCAGGGAGAGAGACAAGGGGAGTGCATCCCTGTTAGTTCTCCTGGACCTCTCAGTGGCTTTCGATACCATCGACCATGGTATCCTTCTGGATAGGCTAAGGGGGCTGGGAGTAGGAGGCACTGCTTGGCAGTGGTTCCCCTCCTACCTCGATGGCTGATTCCAGAAGGTGGTACTGGGGGACTTTACCTCTGCACCATGGCAGCTATGCCATGGAGTTCCACAGGGGTCTATTCTGTCCCCCTTGCTATTCAACATCTACATGAAACCACTGGGAGAGGTCATCCGGAGGTGTGGGCCGTGGATTCATCAATATGCTGATGATACCCAGCTCTACCTCTCTTTTTCAACCAATTCAGGTGAGGCAGTGGCTGTGCTGAACTGGTGCCTGGCCGAGGTAATGGGCTGGATGAGGGCCAATAAACTGAATCTTAATCCAGACAAGACGAAGTTCCTGCTGGTGGGTGGTTCAAACTCCTGGGTAGGTGACTTGGATCTTGTCCTGAATGGGGTTGCACTCCCTGTAACGGACAGGGTCCGCAGCTTGGGAGTGCTCCTCGACCCGGAGCTGACTTTGGAAGCTCAAGTGTTGGTGGTGGCGAGGAGCGCTTTCCATCAGCTTCGGCTGATCCATCAGCTGTGTCCCTACCTGGAGGACGACTGCCTAGCAACAGTGACGCATGCATTGGTTACTTCCCGGTTGGATTTCTGTAACACGCTCTATGTGGGGCTGCCCTTGAAGACAGTCCGGATACTTCAGATGGTGCAAAATAGAGCAGCCAGGTTGCTGACGAGGACTGGGTGTTATTCTCATATAACCCCAGCCCTCTACCAGCTTCACTGGCTCCCCATCGAAGTCCGGGCTCAATTCAAGGTGCTGGTTATCACGTATAAAGCCCTTAACGGCTTGGGACCCGGATACCTAAAGGAATGCCTGCGTCCATATTTGCCCTCCCGCCCCTTGAGATCGGCAGCAGAGGCCCTCCTCCGGGAACCCTCCGTGAAAGACATTAGGAGGCAAAGTACCTGGAGGAGGACCTTCTCTGTGGTGGCACCCCATCTGTGGAATGCGCTCTCCAGAGAGGTCCACCTGGCGCCGTCATTATTTGTTTTTTGGCGCCAGGCCAAGACCTTTTTATTCAAACAGTATTTTAATAATGTTTAATATTTATATATTTTAATTGTGCAGCCAGTGTGTTTCCAGGTTTTAATTGTAATTGTAATTGTTTTATTTATTTACTTCTGTGAGCTGTCCCGAGGCTATGTAGCAAGGGGACGGCATATGAAAACTTTAAACAAACAAACAAACAAACAAAGAAGGTAGTTTGAGCACTGCTTTTCCCATTTCCATAAACACTGTCTTGTTACTAAATGTTCTTCCCTATATGCCCCCCACCCCTTAAGATCAGAGGCAGAGGCTTTCCTCCTTGAAGGGAAGAGCCCTTCTTTAAGGAGATCAGGAGAGCAAATGCCCAGAGGAGGCCTTTTTCGCAGTGGCCCCAATAGTGGAATGCACTCTCCAGAGAGGTCCGCCTGGAGCTAATGGTATATTCTTTTCAGCACCAGGTGAAAACCTTTTTATTCACCTGGTATTTAAATATCTAAATATTTTAACTAGTTTTTAATGGTCATGCTTAGTCACATTTCACTTTATTTTATTATGTTTGTTATATTTGTTCTGTGTATTTATTGTTATGTTTAACTATCTTGTAAGCCATCCTGGGAACTGCAGGTGGCGCAGTGGTTTAAACCGCTGTGCTGCTGGGCTAGTTGATCGAAAGGTCGCCGGTTCAAATCTGCACAATGGGGTGAGCTCCCGTGCTCCATCCCAGCTCCTGCCAACCTTGCAGTTCGAAAGCATGCAAATGCAAGTAGATAGAAAGGTACCACTTCAGTGGGCAGGTAACAGCGTTCCATGTACCTCGGTGTTTAGTCATGCCAGCCACATGCCCACGGAGACTGTCTGCGGACAAACGCTGGCTCCCTCGGCTGGGAAACGGAGATGAGCAGCACCCCTAGAGTCAGGCATGACTGGACGTAACATCAAGGGGAAACCTTTACCTTTACCTTTAAGCCATCCTGAGACATTGATAAGCATGGGATAAAAATACCGTACATACTTACATACATACATAAAATTATTCTTCTGGCATGGCCGTATAAATGTATTCGAATCTTCCAAGAAGTTGTCACATGCCACAACAAAAGGCACCCAATCACACATATGCTGCCTGCCTTTCTCTTGTGTGGGTATCAACCATTTTTGCTTCCATGTGGTAGCCATGGTAGCCCACTGGGATGGACTGCCATACACTGCCAATGGCTTGCATTTGACTTAGCAGCCCACAGATAATTCCGGTGTGATCTAAGTAGTCCGGCATCTCTCCCGAGGCAGACTTTGCAGTACCTAAAACAATGCAGTTGACGTGGATGAAATATTTCTGTGCGGGCCAGTAAGGAGGAAGACGCTGCAGCCTCTTCAAGTGTAACATGCGACTCATTTGACGACTCTTTTTAAAGCTGGAACACTTAAGGATCCTTTAAAGAAAAATCTGCATTTCCCTGCAGATTTGTGGGTTGGATATTGCTGCTTGTGCAGCTGTGATCGCAGCTTGTCTGTGTCTGATGTTTAGATTTTGTTCAGGCCCCTGGACAGGTGCATTGCCCTGCGATCACCCTCTCCCCTTCACCCTCTTTCCAATTATTGATCCAGCTGCAGAACTATCTAAACATGAGCTTAAAACCCAGATTTAGCAGTATTTTCTGACATCTTTGAATGTACACTGTCATATTTCCAGGGCTATCGGGACTCTCTCTCTCTCTCTCTCTCTCTCTGGTTCTTTAAAACTGCCTAGCTCAATGCAAAATTCCACATCAGGAATTGATGTAAATTGCCAGCCCTTTGCTGAACACATTCCAGGTATACTTCCCTTACTGAATAATGGCAGACCACCCAAACTGATCTGGCATTAGTAGTGCTAGACTCTCAAGTCAGAAGAAGAGTAGCCAGTCTCCTGAAATTTCCCCTATGAAAACAAAGCGCAAACCATAAACCTCTCTCAATGAATGGATGGAAAGATCCATATATATCCCATTCACCCATGTTTGCTCATCCTTCCATGGACTGTTGTTCTGTTATGACCGAGCATGGTTTAAAAAGAACCTGATAAAACCCTTAAAATGTACATACTTTAAATATATATAAACACCCCTCAAAATATCATTTTTAAATGAGTATGGATACATTGTTGATTCAAAGATGGCATTGCAACATTCACAGTTATGCAAATCATGAAGCAGAGCAATATTGCAAGGTGCTCTTTAATCCAAGAAGTGCAGATCACGTCAATTCATGTTCAAATTTGCAAAGACACGATGAGGCAAGCATTCTTACACCACTGCATATCTTGCCAGCGGGTAAAGAGTTAATGAGAAAAGTGGGAGGAGGAGGAGAAAGGGCTTTCCAAATGACCAAGTCAGATTCAAATCTTCATAACAGGCCAAGAAAGGAAACGAAATGGGGAGGGTGGGGGTTCCACCAGGAAAGACTAACAACCGACATAGTAATTTGCCTGATAACAGAAAATTAAAGAAGAGACAAGTTACAGCCTGAAAAATTCCATACAGATTTGAATCTTCTGTATAATTAGCCACAAAAGTTAATATCCTTGCTGCCCAGACTGAAAAGAGGAGTAAATGGGTGGCATACAATTAGAGCAGGAGAAAGACATCAGTGCAACATGCAGCAAGAGGCTAGGCCTTAGCCCATCACTGAGATCCTGGCTAGGGCACAATCCGATGCCTCCTCACATTGTTGGGGGGGGCATAGGATTAGTCAGAGCAACAGCCCTGTGGTCCTGAGACCCTAGGGGTGGAACTCTGCATGTGGAGCTCTTGCCCCTCTCTCAGCCCAGCAGCTCTGGGACGGACTGCTGGGGTGCCTTTCCAAGGCTGGAAATGGGCCTTGGAATGGAGAAGAGGGAGTGTGTCGGGGCACAGGGACTGCGACTGGTGGCTTATGCTGTGTCCGGATAGCACCCCTCCTTTCTTCCCTTTCTCTCCACCATGCAGGGTGAAAGGGATGAGGCACTGGGGATTGCCATTGCCCCACAGGGTGTGTTGGATGCATGTATGCATCTAAGCTCAGAGGCGTACATGCATGGCGCATGGAGGTGAGGCGAGGCGAGGCAAAGGGCAGGGCAGGGCAGCCTCAGACACCAAGGAGGGTATTGAGGGATGTGAGGAGACAAGGATACCCCAGGGCTGACTAAAGAGGGGCTGATGGAAGTTGCTTAGGGGAAGCTGTGTGACATGCGTTTCTCAGACACCAGGATGGTGCAGAGTGTTTATCTGGGCCACACATGCGCAACTTTATCTGTGCGGCCTGCTGTGTAGCTGGAGCATAGGATGTGGTGGGACTGTGATTAGTCCCAAAAAATCAGGAGGGGGGGAAAGGAATTTTGATGCATGAGAGACACACATATAGTGGATACAGTAGGTTGGGCAGTTGATTGATTGATTGATTCTTTCATTTCATTTCTACACTGTCCAATAGCCAAAACCCTCTGGGCGGTTCACAACAATTAATCATATACAAAAAGATATGATAAAAGTATAAACAAATGAAACACAGTATAAAATTCCAATATGGAAATTTAAGCAACTAAAAATTTCAATGTACAAACTTATAAATCAGTTTTACATCCAAAACATGTCCATCAAAAACTAGACCTAATTGAAAATGGTAGACATAACTCATCCTATGTCCATTAAATGCCACTAAATGCCTAAGAACACAGGGCAGTTTTAACCTGATGCTGAAAAGTTGACAAAGTTAGCACCATGTGGGACTTGGATTCCAGTCTGCACACATCCATGAAAACTCTCTGCTTTGTCATTCCGGTTCTGCTATGGCCATTCTGCTGAGAAACAGGGGGCATGCCCTCTCTGTGGACTCCCCACAGGCTGCTGTTTGGTGGGATGCCAGAAGTGCGCTTCCATCTCCTCCCCCCATGCCTTCCTTCCAAGCAGCAAGTGGGGTGTACATCTGCTTCGCATGGTGATGGTATGTACCCACGTGACTGCACACATTGTCCATAGAGGTTTTTTGTTACTCTTTGGCATGGCTATGAGACCGCTGGGAAAAAGTGTCCACTGGCTTGTGGTTCGGTCTCACCGGTGCCATCGTGAAAGCTGCTTGTCACCAGCAGTATCCGTGGCAGTGTCTCTGCATACAGCTGTTGCTGGGGAATGTGGGCCAGAAGGGGCCATGGCATGCTTGTCTTACTGAGGGTTTTCTAAGGTCAACTTGTTGGCGACTGTGTGAATACAAGACTGAACGAAATGGACTGGTCTGATCCAATAAGGAGAAAGAAACTGTTGCCTTGATGCAGTGAGGGACTGAACGTGGTTGAACAAACAGGGCTCAAATCGAGACAAGAGTGACGGCTTGTGGATGCGAATGCAGCCTCTCCTGGTACTGGGGTACAGCATGGGGTAGCACCCCCACAGAAAGATCAGGTAGATGACTGGAGATGGTCTTGGATCAGGTGGCAACTGTGGCCGGGAGGGTCTTTGTCCAGCTTTATCTGGTGTGCCCCTTCTCAGAAAAAAGGAAGATTCATCTTTCAGCCACTCTCATTTTGATTACTGTAATGTCTATGTGAGGCTGACCTTGAAAAGTACTTGGAAATTACTGCTAGTGCAAAATCCAGCCACTAGACTTTTGCCATGGGTCTGATTTGTGGACCGAGTCACACTGGTCTTGCATCAACTTCATTGACATCCAGTTTGCTTCAGTGTGTGATGCAAGAGATTGGTCTGAACTCCTGGACTGAAATAGTTTCGGGCCAGGAGGAAGATTGCTTGGATCATAGGAGCCTGAGCTCACTGAAGTTCTCAGAATTTCATGCAGAGCTTCCTTCTAACTGCATTCAGTATCCCCCTGGGAGTTTTGTTTCTTTGCATGAAAATGGATGCACACTTATGCACAATCTCCTATGCAACAATTCTTCACACCTTTGAAATGCATGTTTCAACGGCGCACTCGCTGTCAAACAGCTTGCTCATTTGCTTGCTTTCTGGTGTGTGAATCACGTTGCAAGCTCAGAAATGGAAGGCTTACAGTATGTATCAGAATCCACGTTCAGTCCAAAAGGTGTGAACTGGGAGAATCTGTTTAGAGATGCACAAAAATGGACTGCACTAGCCATTGTGTCTGTATTACCAGATTTTTCCGGAACTCCCAATCACAGGTTTCTGTGTGTCTGCAGTGTGAGAAGCATCCATGCGTTGTGTGTGCTAAATTCCAAGGCAAAGTCAAACATTCCAGAAGAAATACATTTCATGCTAGAGAAAACACACCATAGAGTTTTCTCACAGAATGTAGGATAACATGGTTTCATAATTTCCCTCGCTTAATTGCAGTGGCTAACCCTGAATCTGAACATGCAACATGTATCCATGTTTCATTTTTGAAAGAGAACATCTTCAAATAACTAGAAGCAACTCCAGGTGATACACACAACTATTTTTAATAGATTTTTTGAACAATCTAAAAAAAAAAAAATACCCCTACTTTGCAAACTTTTTCTTTTCTTTATCTGCAGGCAGCTAGACTGCATGTCCTCAAGAGAAAATTCCCAGCTGCTATGTTCCTGAAGGCATCATTCTGAGAAGTAGCCTTAAGAGATAAAGGTTAAAATCCAAGCCACTAATTTGCTGAAAAGGTGATGGAAGCGAAAGCAAGGAGAGAAAAACAGAAAGGATTCCACCAATGGGGACAGGGATATCTGGATGCTTCTCCTTTGATTGGAATCAAGGGATTTAGAGGTTTCAGGGCTCTCTGATGTTGGAGGAGGGCATTTCTGCCAGAAGTCCATGGGGATAAGAAGCCATGCAGAAGTCAAGTACTAAAGCGCTTCATTGAATGAACCATTTTAATTATGTGGTTCAAACCAAGGATGTGTCAAAAAGAGGCAGAGGGAATGGGGAGGGGGGACCTCTCCTTGCTGGTAAATGTTTCCTTTTGAGGGGTGTTTGCGGGGGCAGAAAATTGCACCCCACATCTGCTGTTCCCTTGTTCTGTTGACTGATGAATTTACATGTCACTCCACATTCTGGTCTGGAGATTCCAGAGGGATGAAGAATAAACCAGACCAACCAACCAACAAATAAAAAGATGAAATTGCCCAAAGGAATCACATGATAGGTCACAACAGAACCAATCAAATAGCAGCTGGTTAGATGCAGGCGTCTTTCTGAGGTGAAGACATCTTCAGAAGGACCTGAGAAGAAGACAGTGTTGGCAGCAACCTGCAAGACAAGAAACGAAGCCACGGCAATGACTGCTGTTCTCAGGGTGGACTCCAGTTGGTCCACGGGTCCATGTGGCACCACCAGGACCACCCCCTCTGATGACAGCACTGACTATGCACATTGGTAAGAGAGCAGGTGGCCTCTTGTCTGTCCTGGTTCCAAAACCTTAAACCCTGCGCTGGCAGCAATAGACAACCAGCATTGCTGCCCCAGCAAAGGTGTTGCATGGTGACAACTCAAGATGCTCCGTTCTGCACTAGCTCCAGCTTCCACAGCAGCCTCCTGGGCAGCCCCATAGGGAGGACATTGCAGTAATCCAGCCTTGAGGTTCTTGGGGCCTCATCCCTGTGGCCAGGCTATCATTCTCCAGGAAATCCCAGAGCTGGTGATGCCATCAGAGATGGTCAAAAGCTCTCTGAGTGACCACAGTGACTTGGAAGTCCAGCAATAGAGCTGGAAATGGGAGTGCACCAAGACCACGAGCCAGAACTTTCTGAAGAAGCGCAACCTTCTCCAGGGCAGGTAATGAGCAAACCTTCATGATTCGGGAACCACTCACCCACAGAACCTCCATCTTGTTAGGGTTCAGCTGCAGCTCATTGTCCTCCCTCCAGGACATCACTGAATGATCCAGGTACTGATCCAGGGCCTGCACAGCCTCACCTGGCTTGGTTCTGACAGGGATGCAAAGCGAGGGGCATCCCAGGGGCTCCACACCCCCCATGGATACTTCCAGAGGCCTGTTAATTAATGTTTAGCTGCAGCCCTGTATTTGTACTTTCTTCCGGAGGTGCCGGAGGTCAGGCTAGATGGCCCAGGAGGCCCCTTCTGACTCGCTCTGTTTCTATGTTTCTATGTTTCCTTCAACTCAGAATGCAATGCTGAAAACAGTTTTGGCTTCTCAGTCACGGTTGTTCCTGGAAAAGGCTTTGCATATTCTGCGTTGGTCAACTAAAGCTGGATGTTGAGAAGGCAAAAGGAGGTGCTTTTTCACCTGATGGGGGAATTCATCACCGTTGCACTTCATGGTGGTCAGCAAAAGGAGATTAGATAAATTCATGGAGGATGAATGGGTGGTGATGGGACATCATGGTCAAATATGAATTCCACAGTGGATGTCGTATGCCAGTTGGTGGGGAACATGAGCTGAAGGGTTCTGTTGCAGTGATGCCTGTTTGAGGGAAACGTGCCCATGTCTGGTTGGCTGCTGTGCAAACAAAATGCCAGAACAGATCGGCTTTTGGTCCAGTGCAGCACAACTTTTCTTATATGCTCACGATCAGTCCTTTCGCCTTCCTTACAGAAGTGACTGGTGACCATTCATTTATATGGAAGAGACTAAAGGAGTTCCTGAAGAGAGAAATCTGGGTTTAGGGCCGAAGCATCAGCTGCCTCTGTGGTTATTGATGTAGCATGTTCAGTGACTCCATTTCTGGAGCTTTGATTCTATTTTTCAAGCAATTCTGATCCATCTTACGCCAAACTTTTATGCTACTGTTCCCTAAAAGCGATGAGGTCCTTAGCAAGGATCTTCTGGAATGTAGCAGTTATGACTTATGAAGTCCTTTTGAAGAGTGGAGTGTTGCACAGCCTTAGGGCAAATAATGTTTTCTACTTGTGGTTTTTTTATTATCTTATAAAACAACTTAATCAATGAGCTCAAGCAGGTAGCAGAGATGGAGACGTCTGTTTATGGGAAAACTTTTGAGATTTATTTTGGCTATTTGTGAGTAGTGGGGGTATCTTAACTCAAGAAGAAAAAAAGGGAGAAAATGGCTGATGTGATCTTTTTGGGTGTTTGCAATGGGTCAATATTAATTCTTAGAGTTGGGCTTTGCCAGCAGGAATTAGGTGGCAGTTCCTTCCCAATTTATGATGTTTGTGCATGGTTGTCTGCAAATAGATAGATTATTCCATATGCATTCCAAATAAAATATACGGCTAAAGTAAATTTTACTTACTGATATTGATTGCATTGACTGCATCCTCCCCTTACAAATCCCTTGGTTTGTATAACAGAAGTGTTATCACTAGGCTGGGAAAAGTGGATGTAATGAATTCAGTGCTGCATACCTTACTTAATGATGAACTAGAAAGCTTTTTATCTTCAGCGCCATATTGGGGTAGTGTGAGAAGGAATGCAGAAGGAATTTCATTCGCTGCAAGAGACGTTCTGGAGGCCACAAAGAGTGCCTGGGATAATTGACCACCAAAATGATAGACGGCAGTGTTCTTAACAGTGATTCATATCTAAATATTTTGAGAGAAAAGAAAAGAAAAGAAAAGAAAAGAAAAGAAAAGAAAAGAAAAGAAAAGAAAACAACTCCCCTATAATTTTAGTGGTGCAATACATCTCCCATCCATAAATACCTTTCCTTGTGCAAATGCCCGCCTTTATTTTCCAGAAGTTTTGACGCCACAGTCCAAGCCGATCTCATATCAGTTCTGTTCTTCCATTGTTCCAGTAGATCTTCAGCCGAGATGCTGATTGGACTCTGTTCTTCACTGCTTTTTAAACAGGGCATTGCTTTGCATTCCACTTTGTATCTGTGAGGTTCCCAAAGCAGGTTAAAGTATTTGGAAAAACTGATCTCGCCGAAGATATGTTATGAAATAGAAAAACGGACCACAATACAAACACAGAGGGAATGGTCAAGAGAAACAGGACTTTCCAAGAAAAGATGGGACTGATTGTATGGAAGAAGGAAGATTGTGACTTCTGTCAAATTTGAAATTACATTATTATTTGGCTGGCGAAACGGAACTTGGTTTTGATCTAAAGATGTTTTCACATTATTATAAAAAGGAATATAAGTGAGATCATAGAATGTTAAAAGACATGTTGTAGGGGCTGACCCAGTAAATCTGATGTGTGTGATGATTGATATGTGTGGTTTTAGTTTAAAATCTTAATAAAAATAAAATTAAAAAAAATTAAGCTTAAAAAAAATAAAAATACAAACACAGAGGAGTTTTAGTAATAGCAACGTTTTGCCATGATCCATTATGATAATGTGCTAATACTTTGGCTTCATAACATATGGCTGATACTACAGGCTGATACTACAGGCAAAGTGTGAGACACTTTACAACCCAGGATACACAGACTTGGGGTAATAAAATGTCCCACATGCACAACTGTGTGTATTTCTATGACCGATGGCTGGTGGTTAACACACACGCACACACATTTACTGTTGTCATCTCCATTTGAAAGCACTTTTGGAAAAGTAGTTGGCATATCCGCAAAGCTAAAAGGAGCTTTAGGCAGATGCCCATTGGCTGTAATCTCACAGGAGCTGCAGTATTTAAATATTGCAGGAACCAAGGAGAAGCTAAGTTCAATTCCAGCTTAGGTGTTCTTGATTGGTTGGTTTGAAGGACCTTTGCCTTTCCGATATGTTCTCAACTCTGTTGTCTTTTGTGTTCTCAGTTCACTTGCAATTTGGCACCTAAGAGTTGAGCTAGAATCTCTAGGGAAAATGTTCCATAATTTGGGCACCGGGACAGAAAAGTCATTTGTTCCAGTTGCCACTCTCTTAATGTCAGAATGCCTCCTGATCCCCAGAGAAGGATCTCAGGAGAAACAGTCAGTTGGTAGACTCCATTTCAGCACTTATACAGAAGGATAGATAGATTAGTTTCAGTTTTCCTCAAAGTCTCATTAAAAATAAAATCCTAAATTCACTGTCCACAAAACTGAACTGTTTTCATTTGTTTGCTTTTGTTTGTCCATTTTGTTAAAAGTGCACATGGAAATCAATATGGACACATTTCTTTTAATTCACAGATTTTTGTGTGCAATGTGTCTGCTATGTAGATTTTTGTGAATAATTTTCACAACATTCTGCTATTTTGAATGCTATTTATACTGATGCAGAATTTTTGTCTCCACCTTCCCCTAATATCCATGTCGTTGTTTGCATTTTTTTTTTTTTTGAGAATTCCACTGAAGAATTAGAAAAAGTGTGTTTTTTTTTTTTAAGGATAGCTAAGTTTAAAAATGTGAAAAAATTAGTTCACATTAAAGTTCAATCAAATGAGTGTCTCCCGCATCCTTTTGTTGTTAGTCGCAAAGTCGTGTCCGACCCATTGCGACCCCATGGACAACATTCCTCCAGGACTTCCTGTCCTCCACCATCCCCTGGAGTCCACTTAAGCTCGCACCAACCGCCTCAGTGACTCCATCCAGCCACCTCATCCTTTGCCATCCCCTTCTTCTTTTGCCATCTATTGTTCCCAGGATTAGGCTCTTCTCCAGGGAGTCCTTCCTTCTCATTAGGTGGCCAAAGTATTTGAGTTCCATGTTCAGGATCTGGCCTTCTAAAGAGCAGTCAGGGTTGATCTCCTCTAGGACTGACCGGTTTGATCGCCTTTCTGTCCAAGGGACTCGCAGGAGTCTCCTCCAGCACCACAACTCAAAGGCCTCAATCCTTTTGTGCTCGGCCTTCTAGGCCACTGCTATTCAAAGAAAACATCTGATAAATCTGAGTTTCATTAAGGATAAGCAAATTAATGAAAGGCTTTTACACATCCCTAGATTTGCATAGGGAAGAACCCCCATATCTCCATGGGGAAACTCTCCAAGTTTTAAAGAAATTCCATTCCTAATCCAAAATATAATATAAATTTATATTGTAAGCACTTCTGTGAGAAAAGTATGGAGTGGACTTCTTCTCTTCTCCTGTCTTGTCAAGAAAAAAAGTGTTGGAGCTGCATCATGCTGAGCATTCCCAAAATCCTACCAGCTATTCTTTTCTTCCTAGCAGAAAAGAACTGAGATCATACACTCCATATTGCTTAAAACTTTTTGCATCCAGTTTTAAGGAAACTTGGTCAAGAGTGACAGAATATCTTTCAGTGTTTAGAAGTGGATCACAGTTCTTATTATAAAATATTTAAAAGCAATAATTTCTGCAGACTTAACCTCATGGATTTTTCTAATACAGTTAAATTAAATTTAAAAAGAAAGGGGGGACCCCTCTGAATAAAGCAGATAGAATTCCTTCATGTGCAATTAGTGAATTTTAAATAGAACCTTTAGTATTAACGTTATTCTTTCTGCCTCAATGCATGGATTATTATTTAAATTGATATGACATAAGAGGATATAAATAATTCCTAAGTGTACATCTAAACAAGAATTCTGCCCACATTCAAATGGCTAAACATTATCAATTCCCTGTTTCCCAATGTATCATTCATTACAAGCCTGATGCTAATTTAATCTCTTAAAAATGCCATTAGAGTGCTGATAAACATTATAAATAAATACAAAATTGCTGTTCTGAAAAATCCGGTGTAACAGAAAATAAATGACTCTTGGGTTCTACCAAATTCCATCTCTTTTCGACACTCTCCACCTCCCCCTTTAAGCAGCTGAGAAGGCATTGCAACTTAGATGCCTGGACGGAGTTAGTAATCTGACACATCTTTTGCAATCAAAAATGAAATATATTAAAACCTGCACGTATAATTTCATTATCCATAATTCTACATTGCAAATTCAGATTCAAAAAAGTGTTAATGCATGAGCGGAATGTTGATTGGCCCTGTCAATTTAAGAATCCAAACTGGCTTGCAAGGCAAAGTGGAAGGATTTATACTAGGCAAATTCCAGGGAGTTCCATATTCCTACTTATGTTCCATCCCCACATTAGACCAGCAGTGTGGGAGATATTCAATAGTTTTGATTTGGGGTAGAGAACAGCATCATCTTTACCATTGTCATCATCTAGAGTGGAGTTTATGCCCTCCACCCCAACACACACAGAGAGAGAGAGAGAGAGAGAGAGAGAGAGAGAGAGAGAGAGAGAATGTTCATGAAAGAGTTTTCTTGCTTCCCTGTCGATCTTCTCTTCAGTGGGTGCTGTTTTTCGGGCTGCAGCTCTCCTCCATCCTGGATGACGTCACACACTTGAGATCGCCCTCGTCAGGGTGATGCAAAGATGTCACAATGCACCATAACCAAACAGATCTGGCTCTGCAGCGCCTTAACAAAGGCCACTGTGTATGAGGACAATGCACATTCTCAAGGCTGCCTTTTGGATCTTTCCGATCTCTTTCCAGTCTGCATGAGAGACTGGCCCAGTGGCCATACTGAGACAGGATGATGGGAACTATAATCCACCAGGTAAGGCGAGGCCACTTTAGAGTATTGTTCTCTTTAGGCTTACCCTTTTGTCTTATTCTTTTATTCCTATTCTTTCTGCTAGAGCACCAGCAATGTAACCTAGTCTACATTTAGTACTGACAACATTCCGAATTGTTACAGCAGAACCAGTTGTATGTGTGTGTGTGGGGGGGAGGATTGCACTGTGTTGTTTGGTGATGTGATACTTTACAGCATTAGTTCAATATGAACAGATTCACTAATTTGCATCTGTGTGTGGTTTGCCTGAGTATTCCAACCATTACTTACCAGCAAATACAGAGAATACTCCTAGTAATGAACTCATAGCTCATCACATTAGATGTATGCAGCACTATTTTCCCCAAGTACCTATGTTTTAAGATTGGTACACTGATCGCCAAAAAGAGAATTTGCAGAGAAGGCTTAGCTATTCAGTCTTCACGCTGACATGAGTGCACTTCCTTGTCTCCTACTGCCAGTACAGCAGCGGATGCTGAATTCCATTCTCCATTGCAGACTTAGTTTTGTTGGGCTGCATTCTCCGTTAAATGGCCAGTAAAAATCATCCCTTGTACCATGCACGGCCCTAATAGCCATCTGAATCCTGGCCACTGCCCTCGGAACTCAGATCCTCCAGGTACAGCACAGAGGTCTGGTAAAGATGGCCACAGACTACTGCTTCATCAGTGGTACACACAGTACCTTCTTCAGGGCCTTTCTGGCCGGAGGACACCATTCTGCCATTATCTTTTAGCTCAAAATATGCTTTGATGACAGCACACCCAGCTTGCATCAAGAGGCTTCCTCCTCCTCCTCCCCCTCCTCCTCCCCCTCCTCCCTCTCCTCCTCTGCCTCTTCCTCTTCCTCCTCCTCCAACAACAACAACAAATCAAAATCAAAGTGCCTCTCTCAGTATTGCAGAACTCACCGGGCAGCAGCCTTAGAAAGGTTCAAGTGAAGTCCTAACTAAGTCTCCCTGGGGTGCTTTCCAAGAAGCACAAGCAACCAGAGTGGCTGCAAGGTGGCGCTGGTAAAGAGGAAGAGTGTGCACCGCTCTTAGCCAGCTCCTTCCGGTCAGGTAGGTATGCACTGAAGGCCTCTACTTCAGTTGGTTCAGAACGGAGCTGCCAGGAAGCTAACAGGGACCAGCAAGTACTCACATATAACACTGTTCCTCTATCGGTTACGCTGGCTGCCAATTGAAGTCCGGGCCAAATTTATGGTGCTGGTGATGACCTATCAGGCCCTAAGCGACTTGGGTCCCAAAGGAGCACCTTCTTCCCTATGTGCCCGCCCACCCCTTGAGATCTGAGGTGGAGGTCCTGCCACAGGAGCCCTCCTTGAAGGAGATCAGGACAGTGAGTACCCAGGGAAGGGTCTTCTCTGTGGTGGCATCCCATCCATGGAATACACTCCCCAGAGAGGTTTGCCTGGCTCCAACACTTTACTCTTCCTGGCATCAGGCAAAACCCTTTTTATTTTCCCACTATTTTAATGTCTAATTGGTTTTAACTGGGGTTTTTATCTTGAGTTGCTGGATGCTGTGCTTGTTCCATTTATTTTATTTGTTCCTTATTGTAAGCCATCCCAAGACATCAGTGGTGGATGGGGTAGACATTTCTTAAATAAATAAATAAAATACCCACAGAAACCTCCCCAAAATATTTGACCTCCTCACAAGCATTGGGTTCTATTTCTTTTGACCCTCTACCACAAGAAGCAGTTAAATGAACAGACTGAAAAATTCAGCATGATACACAAATGAATTCAACCTACTCCTGCAGAGTCTCGTCTCCTGGGCCATTCTAAGACCCAACTTGAACACCCCAACTCTGCTCTGAACATGATGTTGGTGGTCAGAAAAGTAGCCACAGAGAAGTAAGCTGATTTGGTTGGATCCCCTGATTAAGCTGTTAAAATGCATGCCTCAAAATCCCAACTTGTCCTCAATCAAGACACACCCAAGACTAAGTGCAGTCCCTGTTTTGTGTAGCTTGCATCTTATCCACAAAAGTGATCAATACACAGTTGCTATTTTTTTCCAAAATGGAAACTAAGGATATTGCCTGCATCTGTACTTCACTGTCATCCATGCCCAGCGGGAGGGCTATCCTTAAGATAATTGAGTTTGAACTTGCTGCAACAATTGGCAACATGTCTAATTATACCAGGTGCAACAAGGTGTCTTTGTACTTTGAAATACACAAGACACCGTCAGTTTCATTTAAAAATATTATTTCCCTCCCTCTGCATAATCCTTTCTTTCTCCCCTTCGCATCTGTTCTTCTTGACTTGTTTCAAAGTTCTCTGTGTTTATTAGCATTCAGAACCCTATAACCAAATTAAAATCAAACATTTGCCAGCACTTCCCACCCCCTCCCATTATAGATTTGAGCAGAAATTAAACTAATTGACATTTTAATAATATTCCACTGTTTGTTCCTGTGGAGTTGGAACTGTACTAGAGAACCCATTATATGAAGATGTACTGAATGCCATCTGGTATGCTAGCATTTCTGATTATAAATAAGTCATTTCAGTTTGCTATCTATTTGGGCATTGTATGTGTGCATTTATTGACACGATAAATTCTGGGGAACGATGGGGGAATTACGTTGAGGTTTTCAATGTTGAAATGTGTCCCGGCATCTCTTTGGGTGTGTCTGTGCAGTAGGTATAGGAGGAACTTAGGGCAAATAAAGCTGAGCATGTAGGCAAAAGTGTGTGTGTGTATGTGTATGTGTGTATGTCCTTGCTTATTGCTTTCCACTGGAATATCAATGTTGAATTGAACTTTTTGCAAATATTTTCATTTCCTTTTTCAAGTACTTAAATGCTTGCAAGAAGGGAAACCTATATTCTACATTGCACTGCTTCAGGCTTTAAATAGACAAAGTTTTAATTTCCTTGCCAAGTAACACACACAAACTTGCACACACAGAGAGGCACACAAATGTAAATTGTAAAATGAAGGAACCATGTAGCCTAAGGGATGAATTCAGGGGCAGAGAAGCTGCTGGTGGCATTCCAATGGATGACAGGACAAAAGACAGGAGAGAAGGAGCTACAAATATAAGTATCTTTTGGCTTAAAGTTCTTACTGCAGCATATAAATCTTAAGGGAGGCATTTAAAAACATAGAAAGAGAGTAAGTCAGAAGGGGTCTCTTGGGCCATCTAGTCTGACCCCCGGATCCAGCTGGCTCCACTCATGACATGTCTGCCATGTGCATGTCCAGCCTTTCCTTAAAACACCCGCACCGATGGGGCCTCAACCACCTCCTGTGGAAGCCCATTCCACACCCTCGGGGTCCTAACTGTCAGGAAGTGCTTCCTGGCCTCCAAATTGAACCTTGGCTCCCTGAGCTTTGCTCCATTGGCGCGCGTCCTGCCTTCCTCTGCAGGGAAGAACAGGCCTCTCCCCATCTCCATGTGACAGCCCCTCACATACCTGTATGTCGCCAACAGATCTCCTCTGAGTCTCCTCTTTCCAGGCTGAAGAGACCCAGTTCCCTCAGTCTCGCCTCATACGGCATCCCCTGCAAACCGGCCACCAACCTTGTGGCCCTATGCGGCACTGACTCTAACCTGGCTATATCCTTTTTGTAATGAGGGGCCCAAAACCGAGCACAATACTCCAGTTGTGGGTGCACCAGAGTTGTACAGAGTGGTAGTAATACCTCTCTCGATCTAGAAGCCACACTTCTGGCTATGGAAGCAAGGGTGGCATTCGCCCTCCTGGCCACTGCATCACACTGCTGACTCATGTTTAGCCTGCGGTCAACCAGCACCCCGAGGTCCCTTTCACAAGTGCTGCTCTCCAGCCACTTGTCCCCTAACCTGTACTTATGACACCAATTTCTCACCCATGAAGTAAGCAAATCATCCAGAAAGGCTGGGCACCCCTCTTTCTCTGCCATGCTGTGGAGAATGCAAAGAAGGCATGCAAAGAAGGTGTCATAAAAATGAGGAATATTGAAAGTACCACATACATATAGACGTGTACATACTTTTGCTTAGACATTGCTTGTTTGGCATCAAGAACTTTGTGTTTCCATGCCTTATGGGGGAAAGGGAGAGAATAGGTGGGGGAAGTATTGTTTTGGCTGAGGATATAATGTATTGTTCACTTGACCTACATAGTCCCTCTCTTCGTCTGAAGAAGACTTTGAGAACTGTTTGGGCTGCCTGCACTCTCAGTTTGTTTGTCTTTGGCAGCTCTGGAGTAGAACCAACATCTTCAGGGGTATGTGAGACTCAAAGGGGAAAGCAAAGAAACATTGCATGAGGTTGCATTTCCACCTAAAGTGGTTGACAGAGAGGAAGAGCTGGCTCTACTTCTAGCAGGAGGTGCAAGCACTGGCAAAGTCTGCATCATTTGTTGTTTCAAGGTGTTCCTTCTGCATTAGGAAAATTAGGTACATTCGCTCTGTCTTGCAGGTCTCCTGAGGCCTCAGGGCAAACTTCTTTCCACACCAGCCTTTCATAATTCAGTTAGTTGATTGGAGTCAACTATTCTGTCCAAATTCCCAAGTCTCAGTCACTAATGCCCCATTTTTGAAAGCCATAAGAACCTAACAGAACATATACTTCTATAAGAAGACTATGCATGCATGCAAAGGAGGTAGAGGAAATTCCTGGACTCCAAGATCATCACAGACGAGGACTGCAGCCAAGAAATTAAAAGAGGCTTGCTCCTTGGGAGGAAAGCTATAGCAAATCTAGACAGCATACTAAAAAGCAGAGATATCACCCTGCCAACAAAAGTAAAGGGTATGGTTTTCCCAGTTGCAATGTATGGCTGTGAAAGCTGGACCATAAGGAAGGCTGAGCCCCAAAGAATTGAGGCCTTTGAGTTGTGGTGCTGGAGGAGACTCCTGCGAGTCCCTTGGACTGCAAGACGATCAAACCGGTCAGTCCTAGAGGAGATCAACCTTGACTGCTCTTTAGAAGGCCAGATACTGAAGATGAAACTCAAACACTTTGGCCACCTAATGAGAAGGTTGGGAACAATAGATGTCAAAAGAAGAAGGGGACAGCAGAGAATGAGGTGGCTGGGTGGAGTCACTGAAGCAGTCGGTGTAAGCTTAGATGGACTCTGGGGGATGGTGGAGGACAGGAAGTCCTGGAGGAATGTTGTCCATGGGGTCGCAATGGGTTGGACGCAACTTCGCAACTAACAACTAAAGGAGGTAGAGGAAATTCTGCTGCATTATACTAAATTCCTGAAAACACCAAGAATGTAGAGCATGAAAGGTAGCACACATGGCATTTTGAACATATAAAATCTTTCACATGTGGAGTCATGGCTATTTGGACATATAGACATGTTAGCATTCCCCCCAACATTTTCAGATATTAATGGTCATCTCCTGAACAGCCCAGTGCTCAGAAAAAAGCCATGCTTGAGTAAAGTCACAATGCAAGCTCATGACACCAGCATTCACAAAGGAAGCAGGTCAAGGGGAAAGAAATCTTAAAGCTACACAGCATCAACATTTGGTGTGCAGGACTTTTTACCAGATCCCTGAGCTCCACTTACTGGATCCTGATGCAAAATATACACACTTGAATTGGGTAGTTCTGAGAGCAGGGGTTTGTTTTACGTACTCCAACTGAGGATCGTCCACCATCCTTCTCTATGAAAATTCACTCCTGGATTAAATGCACCAAACAACAAAATTCATATTTGTTTGAGGTTATTGAATTCCACCTCAAAGGTTCTTCTAAGTCATCTCTGTATCAGATCAGGCTGCAAGCCCTGCACCCCACTCCCCTATTCACATAAAAATCTTTGTGCAATTTCATGTACCTTTCTCCAAAATGTAAATATGAATTATGCACATTTTGAATGTATATTTGCCTCCTATTGGTTAAGTTGTATGTGTGCATGTGCATTTTTCAAAAGTGGAGATGTTTCCATGCATTTTTTAAAAATGCTTTTGCTTTGCTTTGCTTTGCTTTGCTTTTTGGTTGCTGATCTGCAGATCACATTGTACACTGTGGAATGTACAGAATGCAGATGCAAACTGCATTTGGACTCACCTTCCACTTCAAAAGGTCCAAACTGGGCAAATTCTAGTCACACATGGACTAGAAAAGAGTGTTCTTACATCTATATCATGGTTACCTCAGTAGTGTGTGTGTGTGTGTGAGAGAGAGAGATGAGGGGAGGAATGGAAGAAAGAGAGATCATTGTTGTTATTGCTAAATAACTGAGAGCTAGAATCCCCATCAGTCTGGAAATCCAGTAGCTCTACCAATAGATCCAAATGTCCCCTCTGCACCACATTGCCTTAGATGGCTAATCTTGGCCTGAGTGAAAATTCACTCCCCTTGCTTAGAACTGGAGGAAGGATCTGAAGCAGGTCACCTCCAGCAGCACTGCAGAGACCTGCTTGCTTCTCCCTGGACAATTTGCATTCCAGGTTATTACTCCAATAACCTTTTTTTCCTGAAGAACCAGTGCTGAAGTTTGCTTCTCTTCCTTCTCCCATCCCTCTTCCCATATCCTTTCATGTTGTTGCTTTCTGACTGTGAGGCTGGATTGTCTTCACCATTGCAGAAATTGTCAGCTACTGCCAGCCTTTTTCAGCTGGAGAGCCAGTGTGGCGAAGTGCTTAAGAGTGTGGGGCTGGGTTCTTGCCCCCCCTCAGCAATGGCACCAGCTGGGTGACTTTGGGCCATCACAGTGTCACCCCAACCTAGCTCACAGTTATTCTGGAGAGAAGACTGAGAGCAGGAGGAGCAGAATGATGTAAGCTGTTCTGTGCTCTTTAAAGAAGAAGAAGGTGGAATATAAATCTAATAGATGAATAACTAATTATCAAATAAACATGCCATGAGGTCATGCATGCACCTTTCCTGGACTGGTTGTTTCCACATGACTTTGCTACGTAATATTTGTCACAGCTGATCAATATGTGGATTGTGGAAACTGTTCCAAGGCCATCATTTCTGGAATGGTTGGCATGACATCATCCCTTTTCTTCCAGAGAGAAAGGACTTCAGCCAACTCAACACATGTACAGAACACCTTCGGTTTAGACATGCTCCGTGCATGCCAATGAGTAACGCTTTCATAGGATCCAAGGTTGTTACGAAAGTGAGCATTATGAATGCACAAGATTTGCCCAATGACTTGGCTACACCAATGGCTACTGGAGCAGGGCAATTGCTTCTTTTCAGTACTTTTGGAGAATGGCAGGAGGAAGGCAAAGAATTTGACCTGAGTCTGAAGCACACTGAGAGTTTGAGATTCATTTTGGCAGAGACTGAAAGCAACCAAGAAAGGAAGAGGAGGAGGAGGAGGAAAAGAGGGCCTTTGAATATTTCTCATTATTTCTTTTCAACCCACTGCATGCCCAACACCAATGCCAGAAATTTCTCTTAAGTTCAAAGCTAATTGGCATGGTGTCCCCAGACATCCTTCCATGCTCTATTGGCAGACCTCATGTATAAATATTCTCCTTTTCCCTTTGCAGAACAAGAGTGAAACTCCAAAAAAGCCTGGAGCGAAATTTCTAAGTCACATGGCATAAATATGGCTACAGGGCATTTCTTGTTAGTCCTTGGCTGTGCTCCATGGAACTTTCTTAGAATAATTTACATGACTGATGGTGGGGGCGGAAGAGAATTGTATGGAAAATATGACTTGTAACAATGGAGTAGGGTGTCTTTTCAGTAGGAATAGAAGAGGATTTCATTTTGATTAGTTTCTGATGAAATTTTCCCCTCCTTTCACCCATGAAAACCCACACATTGCCAACCTTAAATGTCTGATTTGAAAATGCACACTTGTTTATTCTTAGTCTATAGAAAAAGTACACATTTGGTTGCACAGTTAAAGTATGCACCAAAACTTCCTCTTCACACAGGAAAAAAGGCACATAGAATCAGCAACAGACAGGGCTGTGATGAACTTGGAGCTCAGAGGGCCTTGGTGAATTCAGCTTTGCTGATTCTCCCTTCCAACTTTTCAGAACAAGACGCCTGGGACTTATAGGTTAATGAGCATGTACACTCTGTTGAATGACGAGCCAAAGTTGTGCATGGCAGCTTGTTGGGCAACTCTTCCTGCTCCAACAGGACATTCTAGGTGGGTCAGAATGACAATACAACAGTGGAACCAGCTGCCTGGAGAGGTGGTGGGCTCTCCCACAGTAGAGACATTCAAGGTGAAACTGGACAGCCATCTGAGTGGGATGGTGGGACTTGATGTCCTGCAACAGAAGAGGTCTTTTGACAGTGATGGTCCTCTTGGCTCCTTCCAGTTCTACTTTTCTATGATTCTATGAAAACCAACTTCATATAGAATCGTGGATAGAGCAAGGATGAGGAGGTTTTAGCCTTCTAGATGCTGCTGGACTCCAACATCCATCAGACCTCCCCAATTCCACTAATGGTCAGGAATGATGGGGTTAGAGTCCAGTAACCTCTGGAAGGACCCAGGTGTTACGTTTGAGTTAAGCTTATAAGGACTTGTGATGAGAAGACCCAGGTTCAAATGCCCACCTGGCCATGAATCTCACTGGATGACTGGCTCCACACATCAAAGCAAACAGCCCTGCACAGGTTCTACAGTGCATGGAAGTTTACTGATCAGATTATTGTGTGGTTTTCTGGGCCATGCAGTTTCCAAGGGTCTTGCTTTTTCTTCATACTTTCACTATACATCTCAGCAGCCCTACAGTGACATCTCCTTCCAAGCAGTTCAGTTTCTGCTGGATTGGGGCCCTTGGCAGGCCCACAAATCCCATCTACCCTTCATGCCCACCCTGCCCTACCTTCATGCAGCTCCCTGCTGTATCAAAACAGAACCCACATGAGCCCAAAACCGGAGAGGCAACCGTTTGTTTTCTTTCTCGAAGTAAAACCAAAGCAGCTCCCTGCATTACGTGTACACACACCTCTTTCATCTTCTTTAATTCAGATTAACTATACCCCTAATGAAACAAAAGCATGACTTCTCCCGTTCCCTTCAGTGGATGCTGTCTGCCCAGCAAAGATAAACCGGGTCTCCCCTCCCCCATTCCTTTTCCCAGTTGCTTTTGTCAACCAGCATTAAGTATGAGTGGCTTAGTTTTGTATCTTTACTGACAAATCTATATTAATAACAACATCAATAAAGTATTAAACCTGAACTATGGGAATAATTTGTGATTGCACTGAAATTAATAACACAGCATATCATGCAGGTTACAGTATGCAATGGAGCCCGACTATTAGGGTTGGTTATTATTACCATATTATGGCCATTTAAGGAGGCTGTAATTCTGGGAATTTAAAGGTCACTGTGATTTATTCTGTTTACTTTGTCATGTGTTTAGAAAACTAATTAAAGCCCAAACTACACGGTTATATCATTCGTAACAGCAAGCACATTTGGGAATCGGGTTTGGGGGAAGGATAACAATGCAACACATTCTGAAACTGAGCTGGGTAAGGGGCATTGCAAACATTTCGCAGTGTGGATTCCTTGTTCTTCACTTCGGGATGCTCAGAAGTCCATCTCATTTGAACTTCATGGAATTATGGTCTGCTTCTCTCTCAATGACAGGAGGTAGGCCAATTCACTGACCTCATGGACTTTTGTCTGCTAACTGGGTTGTGGTTTGCTCATTTGCAAGAGAAAAAACAAACAACAGCTACTAAGGAACCATGTGCAAATTGAGATCCTTTGAGGGCACATGTGCAATTTGTGCAAGCAAATTGTGTAAGAGTAGCTTGTGTTCTTTGTACAAATTGGCATATTTTGTGCAAAATTGTCTGTTATGAACAACAAAATAGTCATGCAAAATTGTCTGTGATGTACAACAAAATAGTCTGTTATGAACCATCTAACACCCTGGCCATTGTGATTTGCATAAGCCATATGAGGACGACATGCTTTTCACGTTCTGATTTGCACAAACTGCAAAATTCCCTTAGTAGTTTCTCTTCTGGGTGCACAAATCGAGTCTCATCTTAGGAATGGAAGGCCACAAATTCATTCAACTGGCATCATACCAAGTCCACACCAGGGCAAGGCTGGCAAAGCAGAATCCAAATGGCCAAATCATGAAAACATCTGATTTATACCCACTGGGCATCAGTTCCTAATTTTGTCTATCTCTTGCACTCCTTTTGTTAACATCAGCAATACTTATTTCTAATTTTAGGCTGTAATCCATTTGGTACTAGGAAATAGACTGAGCTACTTACATTTAAATCATGGATATTTTTTTAAGAATACTGTGATTATTTAGACTAGCTTTCTCAACCCCGTGGCCTTCAGAGTATCTGAACTACAATTCCCAGAATTCCCACCCAGCAAGGGAATTCTGGGTGTTCCTGTCCAAATGTGTCTAGAAGGCACACGGTTGGGGAAGGCTGATTTAAATGGTCTGTTTCAAAGCAGGCCTTGTTACCATGTTTTTCCTGTCTCCTTCCATGTCCTCGCCTACACTTGCCTTCACTTAAAATCACTAACTGAGGCAACCCATCCACACGATAACATGACATCAACTGTCCATATATACATCCCTGTGGGGCAGCAGAACCCACTGAATTTAATGGCAGCTGGATGAGGATGAGGATGAGGATGAGGATGTGGGTAGTGAAGGGGAAAAGAAGGACAAGGAAGGGAAACAATGCAGGCCAGGTTTTTGGGTGATGGCACCCCTTTTCTGCTTGCCATGCCTGTATGCAGCTGCAGTGGAGGATAGTTCGGGCTAGACACAAATAAAGGCACACACATTCGTTAGAGATGCAGGCAGGGGGAAGAGCACATCGAATGTGTGAGTTCATGAACTCTGCTAGCCCACAGATCTTTCCTGGAGGGAAACAGGATGAGGAATGCAACAGTGATAGACTCATGCCATGGAATTGGGAAGAAGAGAGAGGGTAGGGGGTTGATTGCCTTTATGAGTCAAATCCTGCTGAAAATCCACTCTGCACAAGCCCGAGAGCTTTGTAAAAAGAAAACCTGTCATGGTCAATGATAGACTTGCCAAGTTTATATCTTTGGCTGAGGATGGGTGAGGAAGAGATGGTTGTATTAAATGAAACGGAATATAATAGTGTTTAATTGTTGGCATTTGAACAAAGAGTGGTTTGGGGAAATGGCAGGAGTCGTGCTGAGCCGCCACCGGCATATATGTGAGATGGTGCACTCAGCAGATGGGTGGACAGGGAAGGACCTCTCACTGTTCGCGAAATGAATTTCTACTCCTGCCTCTCAACGCTGATTGAATGTGAAGGCTGCTGTTAGAAGCCTTAGACTGCCTCAAGAAATCCAACCTCACCATGTTAGATCCTGGATAAGCATAACTTTAGCTTCAAGAAGAAACAGAAAGAAAAAAAGATGGCGAAGGCGGGGGTTGGGGGAAGAGATGGATGTGCAAAGGAAAAGAAAAAAATTAACCTGTCGAGCACCACAAGGAAATGTGGTCCTTTCTGCATAGGACTTTTTAGTCAGGGCTTGCTTACATGAAACCTTATCTCTAGAGAGCAGACCTGAACTGGCTGCAGCTTCAGCTTTGTCCCGGCATCTGTAGGAAACTCAAAACCTCACAGATCCACCCTGAAAGAATTGCCAACTCCTCGTTTAGGCGCCAATGTCAAGCTGTGCACCCCCAAAGGAAAATGCAGGTAGAGGGTGGTTTTTGCAAAATTTGTATGAGGATGGCATTCCAAGTTTATTTGGTAGGATTCCTGCAATTACGGAGCAGAAAGTGTAGGATTCAAGAATGGACTGCAGAACTTGACCCTTCAGTGCTCATACATCTGCTTGAGTGGAGGGTGACTTCACATGAGGTTAATAACATTTATCCTTTCTCAGTGCGATCTGCAAGACAGTTGCTCCTTGGGCAAGGATATCTTCTCTTCCCTTTCAGCTTCTGGGTGCTGGGAAAGACAGGGAAAACTACCCATAACAGAGATGAAAGATGGCATGTGGGTGAGCGCAGGCTGCTGGCATCGAGGGACCCTCTTAAAATTTGCATTAACAGAAGGGCAAGAAGCAATAAGAACAAAACATCCATTCAAAACCCACCACTCGAGGTCTCAAGCAGCTGTGATTGGAAGGGAACTGAACTGGGGGACACAACTCTTCCGAAGCAGTTTCAGGATTCGCTGCTGGCTAAGGCTATGCCTCTTCTTGCTGTTGCCATGATTTCTACCCTCAACTTGTGATCCAAAGCATTGCCACATTTCCCAGCTGGGGCCCCAATGGAAAGTGCCTACCCTCTGCCACAGTACTAGTATTAAGGACAATCTTTGGTCTGCTCCCATAGGAGCTGTTATTCCCAAAGGAATAACATCTGGGGTGATTTTAGCACCCCGGGAGAAAGTGCCCAAGGCTATAAAAATCCAAAATTCTGTTATTCCAGGGGAGCATTTGCATGAGAATCCAGGCTGAAGGGGAAGGCTTTCCATTCCCTTCCCCACAAAATGGTGATGCTGGCTATTCAAATAGCACTTCCCTGATGGAATGGAGTAGTGCCATTTGAATAGCCAGCATTACTTCCAGGCAAGGAAGAGGCACTCAGGGGGCTGCAATAGAGAAACTATTATGAGATTTTGGGGGTGGAGGTCAAAACATTAAATATACCCAGATCTAAGCTCTGGATGTGTTCCTGGACATGCAATCACCCAAAATGTTTGCAGTGCATCGAACACAGGCTCATGTTAGGCTTGCTCCCAATTCTCAGCTCAGTTTGCACCTATTTGTTCAAAAGATTGAATCACTCCTGCTTTACGGAGGAAAAGTGTGCTAACATGGGACTCGTCTGCTCATGACTTGACTTGCACAAGTCTCCCACTTGTGATGGGTTGGCATGCTTATACGTGATAGGAAAAGGCTAAGCTACATGGCTCTTTCTTAAGTTACTGTATTAGGAAATCATTAATGTCGGGGTGGGAAAAGTTAAAGACAAAATTGTATAATGAATTACCAAGATGGCTTTCACCTTGTATATCCAAATGCATTGAACTTTGAAGGAATCATAAGATATGATGACATTCTGGATAATGATGGAGGATTAGCAACTTTGTATAAAGAAAACCTGTTTAAAATGTTTCGTAGATGGTAGATGTCACCAAATAGATTAGCTAAGATGTTTTCAAATATGTCAAATGGATGTTGGAAATGTAAACATAAATTGGGTACTTTCTTTCATATGTGGTGGACTCGAGATAATGCGAAAAAGTATTGGATTAAAATACATAAATGGCTTGAGGAAATGTTACAAAAATCCTTAGCTTTTAAACCTGAAGTTTAAGGTTTAAACCTGAAGTATAATGCTTTAAACCTGAAGCATTATACCTGTTGATATTAGCAAACAAGAAATGTATTTGATTTTACATGTAATTACTGCGGCGAGGATTGCATTTGCTCAAGGCTGGAAAAGTGAAGAACCGCTCACCGATGAACCGATCCTAAAAAAGATCTTGGATGGTGCAGAAATGGATAGATTGACTTTGTCATTGAAGGAGAAAGAAGATACTGACTTCTATCAAACTTGGGACTCTTCTTATTATTGGCTAGAGAAATGGGACTTCGTATAGATTTAAATCTGTTTTTAAGTCATCATAAATGGAAAAAAATGTGGGGGCTGACCCAGCAGGTCTGATGTTTTTGATGATTGATGTCGTTTTTAGTTAGGGTTATAATTTTGAATAAAACTAATTATTAAAAAAAGTTTCCCATTTGTGCAAAATGGTTGGTTATCATGAATGGGATTTAGGCATGTGATGAATGGTGGTTTGTTTGGTTTGGTTTGTTTATTTTTACTATTTTTCTCAATACAATGAACACAATAACAACAATTATGACTTAACATCACTGATCAAACAACACCTCAACATCAGTTGATCGCCAGGACTAATAACTCCAGTTACTTAGTGTGGGATTGTTTATTCACTGAGGTTGCTGCAGTTCCCTTCCAAAACTGCATTGAGTCTTGTGTTGGTTCACACCCCTTTGCTTTTATTAAAATGTATTCATTGAAAGGTTTCCAAATAGTTTCAAATTTATTTTCACCCGTCAAACCATTTTTCCATTCAATATCACAAGCTAACTTATTATTAATAGCTATATTCCAGACTTCTTTATACCCGTCAGCTATATGATATTCACCTTTTGTTTTCCAATTCCTATGGGGCTATGTGTGAAGGGTTCTGGCAACCTCTCCCACTCAAAAATAATGGAAAAGCAATGGGCTTCAGTAACTTGAATACCCATGTTCTTGTCATTCTCTGGAAGTTCAAAAGAAAAGATGACAAAACCTTTGCGAAGTCTGTTCGCACACAGATGACCAACCTGCTGCAGAAGAGGATTTGAAGCTTGGGATATATGAGAATTTTGCATGGGCCCTCATTGCCTCTCAAAACCAAACACAAACACATACCAGGTGTCACATCTGGGGTGATTTTAGCACCCCAGGGGAAAGTGCCCAAGGCTATAAAAATTCAAAATCCTAAAGAACTTTGTTCTGCCTCGAATTTTCTCTCAGGGGTTTTCTGTTCCCATTAAGAATGGGTTTCAGCCATCAGTAATCACAAGGAATTTATGTTTTAAGTCTTTGCATGGCTATGCAAATTGAATAAACCTGCCTAAACAAAGTTTAGGCCTATGAAGTTTTTTTAAAACGTCAAAACACAACTTTCCTTCGATGGGTTTTCCTTCTGTTTACTCAAGATTTTTGTTTAGACATTTATCTTCAAACTGAGACCAAGATTATCTGAATGGATCTTTGCTTTATGTCCTTTGGGGGGGTGTCTTTTTGGGGGCCCAAAAGTCATCTAGGACAACTACTCCCATGGTGCTTCTGGAGTGACTTTATCACTGGAGGAATTTTTATTTTATTCAATAAATCCAGGAATCTGCAATTTGGGAATGGTTTAGACCAGGTGCTTTGTGACAAAAATGAGAACAAGTTGGTAAGTTTAGTCATGTGCTAATTAAAGTACAACGTAGGCACCTGGGTACTAAAGTCATCCCTCCATGTGTTTGCAAAAGTTTGCAAAATCATTTCAACTTGTCCCCTTTGCAGCATCAAATGTGATCGAGACCAGGAGAACATTCCTGATCTAACAAGCATGTTTGACAAACACATTTGAAGCTCACTCACATTTTTGAAAGATGACTGCATTGTCACGCTGTAGCTAATAGGGGTGTGGCGCACTCATTTCAAAAAAGTGTTCAGAAATATCAATTTTTCCATGCACGTTGCACATTTTTTTCCGTTTGAACAAACAAACTGAGATCAATTCTGTTCTCCAATGAAAATGGGAGCAAGTCAAATTGTGCTTCCAAATTGTGCTTCCATATCTGCCCTCCCACCCCCTACGATTGGCAGCAGAGATCCTTCTCCAGGAACCCTCCGTGAGTGAGATAAGGAGGATGAGTACCCGGAGGAGGGCCTTCTCTGCGGTGGTGCCCCACTTATGGAATGTGCTCCCCAGAGAGGTCCACCTGGTGCCGTCACTATTTGCTTTTCGGTGCCAGGCGAAGACCTTTTTATTCAAAAGTTATTTTAATTGCTAATTTATTATTATTGTATTTATAGTATTTTAATATATAACTGAGATGGGCCAGTTTTATATTGTATATGTACAAAGCCCGAGGCTTTGTTGCAATGGGGGCAGCATAGAACTGTTTTAAATAAATAAATAATAAAGAAGATTTGGAGAATTTTAGGGAGCTCAAGCATCCCTTGTTCTCCTAGCCCCATGAAGGCCATTCCAGTGATTTAGGAAACAGATCTTGAACAAAAATGTCCTTCACATGCCCTTGTCCACATTACTAGAAACATTTAAAGTCGGATTGCTTTGAGACCACACTGAGAGCTTCTGAAAAGGGTGGGGTTTAAACAAAAATTGGGGACTCCCCTCATGACTCCTGGTGATAGCAGAGGGGGACAGGTGGAGTGAGGACTGTGGCACCCCACTCCCACCCCACCAGCCTCCAGAGGACCCTTGAGGGACCACAGAATTGGGCCGTGCCCTTGAGTAGGCTCCGAAGGTCTTGGCAACGTCCATTCGGCACCAGTTTGGCACCATTGTGGCACCGTTTGTGGCTAGGTCTCTTGGCTGCAGGTTGTTGATTTGTTCTTGTATTTATTGTTCTTTGCTTTCTAAAGATGATTATTTTGTTGGTCCTATGTACAGTTTAAAATCTGTAAACTGCCCAGAGAGCCCAATGGGCCATGGAGCAGTTGTTGTTGTTAGTTGCTAAGTCTCGTCCGACCCGTCTCAACCCCATGGACAACATGGGGCAGTATACAAGTAAAATAATAATAATAATAATAATATCAATAAATGATTACTATTATAAACATGATTCTCTGGGAAATCTATCTGGCCATTTGTTGTTTGCTTTGGCATACCCTGCTTGCTCTTCCGTAAACATCAATAAATGAACCCAGATGGTTGTACATACTTATAGTCAGTGTTTTTTTTTTTTTTTTTTTGTCATAGAACGCACAGGAATGGAGTTCCGGCACCTTTTTTCAACAAACTTTCCAAGTTTTAAAAGTAACTTTTGAAAATTTGATGTTTGGTCCATGTGAATTTGGATCACCCTGTCAAGTGTAGCAGGTCGGTGGAAAAATCATTAAAATGGTGCATGCGGGCTGCTTGTGTGTCAAATCTGATGCATGCGTACTTTGTCCATGCTGGTTGTGATGGTGCTGCTTGGCTTGTGGCGCTGCTCAGCTTGTGATTGGTCATGTGGTCGCACACTGAGTGCTTACTGCAGGTGGCGACCGTTATGTTTTGTTTCACAACTGACGTGTGTGGGTGTGTGTACAGTGATTGACTACGTGTGAAAGGTAAATAATTTCATGAGTTCTGGCACCATTTTTCTTACAAAAAAAGCACTGCTCATAGCCACCCTACATCATTTATTTTATTATTTATTTTATTTTATTTTATTTTATTTAAAAATTTGTATGCCGCCCCTTGCAACAAGCCTTGGGGCGGCTCACAACCACAGATAAAACATCCAAGAACAATATTCAAAACATTAAAAACTAACATTAAAAAACATATCATGAGTTAGCAGCCTTCAGAAGGAAGGTGGTTTGGTGCAAAGGTTCTGACATTCCAGAAACATGTGGAAGGTCTGATGCAGGAAGGCCGACATAATGTGGGGAAGCCACATTATGGGTTGTCCAACCCTGTTCCACTCAAGCTGGAAAAACCTGGAGCAGCCAGTGTGGGGAATTCTCCCTTCACCATCTAAACATTTGGGTTGCTTGGTTGCTCAGTCCTTCTGGCTCTGCTTCCACTTCCTTCCAGCCCACACAGGGGTGACCCATTTCTATTGCGAGAGACTTAAAGCTCAATGAAAGCCATTACAGAACTTACACAATGTGACACGGCTGAGCAGGCAAACAACAAAACAAGCCACAAGAAGCAAAACCAAACAGAAACCTGCTTTCCTGCAGTCAATTGAGGAATGGGAGCAAACAAAAGAACAGAACTCTAATTGGCCCCACTAGTGATTAGCCAGGCCTGTCAGGTGTCAGGTATGTGGACATGTTGCAACCACGATTTGCAGCCAGCTTGTAGCTTGGGCATTGTAAATCTCTCTCGCTCTCGCTCCCTCTGCCTCTCTTTCTTCCCATGATTAGATGGGGTGCTTTCTGTATAGCACAGACTCTGGAGCACTGGAGAGCGGCAGTAATGGGAAATGCCAGCGCCTCTCAGCTCTTACTTTCCCCCAGACTTCAGTCCACCCAATGCAGCAGTGCCTGGGTTCCTCGTGAACACACCTGGCATTTGTGTGAGGCTTGCTATGGATGAGGTCCCTCACGACTGCAGCATGAGCAACCTCCCTCTGCAGGTTTATTTATTTATTTATTTATTTAGACAACTTATGGAGACATTTAGACAGATGAAGCAGAAGGTTGCTGGCTGCACGACCCTTATTCCTTGAGCATGTGGGGACTTCCTCTTGGCTCGGCTCACTTTCCAAGACAGGCCAAGCATGAGAGGAAGCCCATGACTGGGAGAGGGACAGTTTCTGAGGAGTTTTGACCCTAATCAAACCCTAATTTGACCCTGGAGTGAATCAGCAAATCTCAAGCTCCGCCAAGTTCTCCACGTTCCACCTCAACCCCTTTTGTCCAGCCTGAATTTAAATCCGATTGCAAGCTTTGTTTGTTTTCCTTCCTTTCCCCCACTCCAAAAAGTATAGAGCTGAAAGGGGCAAAGAAGACCATCAGGTCCAACCACTTGCTCGTGTAGGACACCAACTTACACCATGCCCTTCTGATGACTGTCCATCGAAATGTATACATATATTTTTCAAAGGAATGTATGCTGTTGAGCAGCCTGCCTGCCTGCCTGCCTGCCTATCTGCCTGCCTGCCTGCCTTCCTTCCTTCTGTCTGTGAATCACACTGCAAGCTTAGAGACTTTGACTATAGATTGCATCCAAGTTTGTGCTTCATCAGCAAGATGTGAGCTGGAGACTTCCTGGGTAAGTATACAGGATGTGAGCTGGGTAAAACTGAACCGAAAAGAATTTCCCAGATTCCTATTGCCACCACAACATCGGTGATCTTCAAGACCACCCCAGCCAAATCCCCCACTTGCTTGGAGCAAAGAAGCATTTTGGCCTGGCAAATTCTCTGGGGAGCTCCACTGGCACTTTATTGCTATCGTATTCGTTGCAGCAGGAAAGAAGTTTGTTTGAGTTTGTTTGGATCAGGATTTACCCAGTTGTAGACTGCACACCTGGAGGAATGTTGTCCATGGGGTCGCGATGGGTCGGACACAACTTTGTGACTAACAACAACAAGACTGAACACAGATTTGGACAAATTGATGGTCAGAATCCCTACATTTCCAAAGACCTAATAAATGAATAAGATCTCTCTCTCTCTCTCTCTCTCTCTCTCTCTCTCATTCTGTGTGTGTGTGTGTGTGTGTGTAACTTGTAAAAAAGGCAAGTTGGTCACTCAAAATATTCTCCCAGAACATACATAACCGGGGGCCACCTGCGCTCTCCCTGTGCTTTCCAGGTTGACCTCAGTTGGCATTGCGGTTTGTGGGAGAAGAGGCGATGCCACTGAAGAGGTGGGGAGAGGAAAGACACTTCAGAAGGAGCCGGCCTGGAGCAGTGGGTCCTCCTTTTGGGTGGGGCTTTGGAGACCAGACCCGTTTTGTGGGCCTTTTGTGTCGTATGTGGGTGTAACCAACATGGGACTGTGTGGCTGCGTTTCTTTAACTGTACTCGTGAGTAATAGGGCTTTGTTGGGGGGGGCGGGGGGAGAGGATTACTGTTATATCTTATTATTACTGATATTATTCATTGTATTAGGTATTATATTGTATTATTTATTGATGTTATGCATTGCATTATGTAATATATTATTGTATTAAGGTATGTTTTGATTTTGTATCACTTACAGTCAAATATTGTATTCCTTGATTCTATTGCTCTAATGTTTTATTGTATTTTTATGGAATATGTTTGTTGTTGTTGTTGTTGTATTGTAAGCTGCTCAGCTATGGGGTAGCATGCAAATGCAACAATTGAAATGAAATGCATAGTGGGAAATATATAAACAGGCCTGCAGGATAGATTTCTTTTCAAAAGTGCATCACCTTTGCTCCATGAGTCATATTGGATTCACTGGAATCAATGCGATAGAATGTGCGCATTTCAAAGATGTGCACACTTGGTGCTTCCTTTCGGGGAAATGGGCACAGAACCATACTCAGATTGCTCTCAAGAGGAGGAGGAGGAAGAGGAAGGGAGGAGGAGAGGCAATAGCAGCAGCTCATGCTCAGAAATGAACTCAAGTTGGTATGAGCTTTGGGGTGAAATCTGGAGACCTTGAGTAAGCTTTACTTTCTACTGACTTGTACCTTCGTAGGAAGTAGTCCTGGGGCTTCTCAGAGAGTCAATGAGGAAAATCCCAAGTGTCTCCACCTTCGGGGGGTCCTGGCAGCCCCTGAATTGAGGCACCCTAGAGTGGTCCCCCCTCCCTTGAGGTGTTCTTATCTGCTTCCCAGGGCACAGTCACAATCGCTGCTCCACAAGGAGGCAAACAGTGGAGCCACATGGCCTACAGAGAGGGATAGGACGGCTTCTGCATCCCCTGCCTTGTCTCTGTTTGCCACCGAGGGGAAGGGTCTGTTTGTTGATCCACTGTGTCTATATTTAAACTGACTTTAAAACTCTAATTGCTTGGCAGAAGAGACATTTCCCATCCCACCCCCCAGGAAATTCATTTTTATTTCTTGGAGTGTATTTGCTTGCTGCCTTGTCTGCATTTGGAGTAGAGTGTGTTTGTTCTGAGTTTGTTTGCTCTAACTTAAAGGAGGATTTGTCACAGTGGAAACGTGCAATACAAGCCCAAGCTGACTACTCTCTGGAAGGCAGCTCTCTCTCCTTCCTCTGAAATGCTCTGCTAACTGGTGGCAAACTCAGAAACTTACCCTGTTTTTGTTCTTTTGGAAATGCTGGGACACCAAGAACTCTCAACTGTCATCGTGGTGCTAACAATTCCATCAGCAAGTGCCTAGGCTTCAGAGCCTCAGATGCCAGTGAAGTTAAGAAGGATTAAGATGGCTTCACATCTGTATACATCTGGCCCATGGAGTCAGTGTGGACTCCACAACTTTGAAGCAAGTTAATTTCACAGATATGGGACATTTTCCCCTATTCCTGGAACTGTATACTAATTTTGTTGTTGCTGCAAAATATTTGAATATGTTCACTATTTAAAGTTTAAAAAATTGTACTATCTGCCTTTTCAGCATCCACCGTAAAGCACTCAGAAAAACAGATAAATACTCCATACCAGGGAAATTCACATGCATTCCAGGAGACTAACTTGCTTGCTTTAAAGGGGAAAATGCGGGTCTTTGAGGAAAGTGCCCACATCTTGCATCCAAATTCCTGAATTTTGCCTGTACTTTGTGGCAAGTGCAAGTCATCTGGGATATAATGTGCACTCTGAAATTTGGTAACAGCACCTTCAGTGTGTGTCGCTCTGTGCTTTGGGAAATGGGAGAAGACTCAGCCAGAATTGTCTTCCCTATCAGGTCCAGATGTATTGCAAACCACCCAGAGAGCTTCAGCTATTGGGTGATATAGAAATGAAATGCTGTTGTCCATTCTAGGGCTTCTCTCCAAAGGCTTGTAGCCTCCTTTGCCTCCCCCACTCAATTAAAGCCCAAAGGAAGATGTTCCCTATGCAATCAGGACACCACCATGCTAAGGGGAAATGTGTGGCAGAACTTTAAAACACAGCAAGAATCTTTGAGCACCTCTCAGTACTTTGCTTAGCTCAAAAACACCACCAGAAATAGAAACATAGAAACATAGAAACAGAGCGAGTCAGAAGGGGCCTCCTGGGCCATCTAGTCTGACCTCCGGCACCAGCCGGCTCCGCTCATGACATGCCCACCATGTGCATGTCCAGCCTGTCTTTGAACACCCTCACCGATGGGGCCTCAACGACCTCCCATGGAAGCCCATTCCATGCCCTCGGGGTCCTAACTGTCAGGAAGTGCTTCCTGGCATCCAAATGGAACCTTGGCTCCCTGAGCTTTGCTCCATTGGAGCGCGTCCTGCTTTCCTCTGCAGGGGAGAACAGGCCTCTCCCCATCTCCATG
>JAIXND010000762.1:1489703-1541014 GCA_023646645.1 Varanus salvator macromaculatus
CCTCTTTTTATTAGCAATAAAATGCCAGGGAACTTTTAAAGTAATAGAAACCAGTATAAAATAGAACAGGATGCACACATACACATACGCACACAGAGAGGACTTGTCCCCTCTACCTTTCTGTAGTAGTATCCACAGTTCTCTGTTTGTTAGAAGTCTGGGGGGCTAAACAGATGCCGCAGCTGAGCAGAGCAGATCTGAGGATTCAAACAGGGATCCATTATTCACTGGCACCAACTGGCGTTGGACATGCAATTAAGGGAGATGAAGGGCAGAATGGATATATGTAAGCATCCCAATCCCAACCCAGTGCCCTCCAAATGCCTGAACTTCAACTCCCATCATCCACAGTTAGAATGGCCATTGTTACTGGACTGAGCCAGTCAACAACTGGGGCAAACCTGGGTGGACCCCAGACCTGAGCCAAACAGAGCCTGAGATGAGACTTGGAGCCAAAATCAGCTTTATTCTAGTGCACTATAGAATAAAGGGAGACAAAAGGGGACATTCAGCCCAAAGCAGTGTCTCAAAAGTTGCACCCCAGTACATGCATTTGATACCCTAGGTAACCAATTAGGACACCTAGTACACATCCAATGCATCGATACATCAATGTATGCACCCCTCCCGTGCTGGAGAAAGAGTCCTTTCTTCTGTCAGGACCAGGCATTTCCCACGTCTGTTTCTTATCTGCTCGGGATTCACACGGGCTCGCCATGTGCTCACTCCCTGCACATTTGCATCTTTCATGGCGGCTGCAACCAGTGTCCACTGCCCCTTTGATTACTGTATTTGAGGTCAGGCTGGCGTGTTAGCTGTGGGTTACACCAAGTTCATTTTGTTCTTATCCACCCTCCCTTCTGGGACAGTATAACTGTGGTGTTTTTACTATGTGGCCTTCCTCTGGCCAACTACTTTTGGGGCCTTTCTCTGGCCAATTACTTTTGGGGTGTTTTGGGGTGCTGCAATTGGTAACAGTCAGGAATACTGGCAGTGGTAGTTGAATTTCAAAATGGCTGGAGAGCAGCAGATTGATGGAACTGACCTGAAGCAAAATGAGGTGTGGTATTGGCTCATGCTGATCCCCCAGGATCCCTGTAAAGCAGGGCAGGAACTCCCTTGAGTCATCACTGCCTGACCTGCCCAAAGGTGACTGATCCAGAGGATGATGTTCCCTCACTTCAACCTTCTACTCTCCGTCTCGAGTCACCATGGTAGGACTTGTCTCCCAAAAGTTGGCACAAGTTTGCTTGTAACAGATGAGTAAATGCGTAACTACAAGCCGTAACTATTTCAGAATATCTAAGTTCTGGGTAATCAGGGGTGGGATGGATGACTCTTTGGAGGCTGTGGAGATTCTCTAGGACTGGGAACCGGTCATGTGCCCACTGCCTTCACTCCTGTTAGGAATATGAAACTCAGCACAGATTCAAATGAATTCAGAATTCTATGAATGCAGCTGGTGGACTCCACAGCGAGTTGTCTTTGCCTGAGTCAGAGGGACTTGGGACTCTCTCTCTCTCTCTCTGCATCTTTCTTCAACTGGGGTGCCCAGAACTGGACACAGGACTCCAGGTGAGGCCAAACCAGTGCTGAGTAGAGGGGAATTAGCACTTCCTTGGGTTTAGGAGGCTAATTCATTGATCTCATGGATTATTCTTTTGGTTTATGCACATGATGGTAGTCTGGAATGCATAGAATAAAATAGTCAAACATACCAGTTTGTCTATTCATGATTGTCCACAAACAGGGCATTTGTGGGTCTACTTCCTAACCAGTGACACTGAATTTATTTCTGTGGGAGGTGGTTCGGATGGGTGGCCCACTCTCAGTCTGGTGCAACTAGTCAAGCATAAATGCCCATTGGTAGTGCAACTTTGATTGCTAAAACCTTTGATTGTGTGGATCACAACAAACTGTGGCAAGTTCTTAAAGAGATGGGAGTACCAGACCATCTTATTTGTCTCTTGAGAAACATATATGCAGGTCAAGAAGCAACAGTGAGAACTGGACATGGAACCACTGATTGGTTCAAAATTGTGAAAGGAGTTCAGCAAGGCTGTGTACTGTTGCCCTGCCTATTTAACTTATATGCAGAGCACATCATGAGAAAGGTGGGGCTAGATGAATCACCAGTTGGAATTAAGATTGCTGGGAGAAATATCAACAACCTCAGATATGCAGATGATACCACTGTCATGGCAGAAAGTGAAGAGGAACTAAAGAGCCTCTTGATGTGGGTGAAGGAGGAAAGCGTAAAAGTTGGCTTGAAACTCAACATTAAGAAAACTAAGCTCATGGCACCCGGTTCTTTCACTTCCTGGCAAATAGTTGGGGAAGAAATGGAGGTAGTGACAGATTTTATTTTTATTTATTTATTTATTTATTTATTTAAAACATTTCTATGCTGCCCGATCACAAAAAAGCCTCGGGGTGGCTCACAACAAAACAAAAATATACAAATAAAAACAACATAACAAAATTTACTTAAAACCCTCCAGTGCATCTTGGCTAAAAATTTTAAAATGAATAAATACAAATTATTTAACAATTAAAATATGTTTTAAATAAAAATGTCTTGGCCTGGCACCGGAAAACAAATAATGACAGCACCAGGCGGACCTCTCTGGGGAGCGCATTCCATAAATGGGCTCCAAGATCACCGCAGACAAGGACTGCAGCCAAGAAATTAAGAGACACTTGCTCCTGGGGAGGAAAGCTATGGCAAATCTAGACAGCATACTAAAAAGCAGAGACATCACCCTGCCAACAGAAGTGCGTATAGTCAAGGCTATGGTTTTCCCAGTTGCAATGTATGGCTGTGAAAGCTGGACCATAAGGAAGGCTGAGCGCCGAAGGATTGAGGCCTTTGAGTTGTGGTGCTGGAGGAGACTCCTGCGAGTCCCTTGGACCGCAAGGCGATGAAACTGGTCAGTCCCAGAGGAGATCAACCCTGACTGCTCTTTAGAAGGCCAGATCCTGAAGATGAAACTCAAATACTGTGGCCACCTTATGAGAAGGAAGGACTCCCTGGAGAAGAGCCTAATGCTGGGAACAATAGATGGCAAAAGAAGAAGGGGACGAGTGAGGATGAGGTGGCTGGATGGGGTCACTGAAGCAGTCGGTGTGGGTTTGGGTGGACTCTGGGGGATGATGGAGGACAGGAAGGCCTGGAGGAATGTTGTCCATGAGGTCGTGAGGGGTCGGACACAACTTCGCAACTAACAACAACAGTGCAACTTCAACCAAAATGGGATAATCCTCATAATCCTCCCCCAATTGTTTGTTTGTTTTTTTTTAATATTTGAAGATAATTCCCCTATTGCCCTTGGATAAAATAAGCAGGAAGACAAAGACTGAAGAAGGTAAAAAGCTAGATAACAGGACGTAGTCTTTCCCCCATATACGGAAGCTCTTCCTGAGACTCTAAGAAATGTCAGGTTTAATTGAGCACTTTAATTTCAAAGTGAACAAACTGTTTGCACAGGCTGTGTTTGATTGCCAGGAAAAAAAAGTTAAGTCAGGTATCCAAAGCTGAACTGAATATTCATTCACAGGAAAATTCTTAATTCACAGGGTTGGCAAGTGGCATCCATCAAGAATGAAATGAGACCACCATTATCGCTCACAAATGGGCAGATCAGGTTCAATCTTATGCATGTTGAGGCAGAATAACCCTACATGGCTGACTGGGGAGAGGTAGGTCTTATTTATTTATTTATTTATTTGACAGATTTCTATGCCGCCCCCTTGCCAACTTGCCTCGTGGCGGCTCACAACACAACCTGGCATAGGATTGTGATTGAACATTATCATGTCTTAGGTTCCTCCTAAGGCTGGCTGGCTTCCTTACATCCTTCCTTGCGTCCTTCCATCCGTCCGTCCTTCAAAGATTAATAGGAACATGCAAAGGCTCTAGAAGCTGATGAATCTTGGAATGGAGCCACATTTCTTTGGAACATTCATAATGAAACCCACCATATAGCATCATCTCACCTCTCTATGTAAGAGCAATTTCACCAAACTGCATTCAGGATTTCTGCAGAATACATTGTTGGCTCTCTCCACCGACAGGTCAAGAGTTGAGAAACCACATGGGGTGCATTATGTCCTGGGTAGGTCAGATGGCATCTTAGGAGAGCAGGGTAAATATGAGACAGGCATGGCCATTTTGGTGGCAGTGCCTCCACTGCACCCTATAAGATTCTGCGGCATCAGGGTGAGTACAGTTTTGAGAAGAATCAGATTGACTGGGGGAACGTGGCCCCTGTGACTAAAATGAGATGGCCCCACTTTTGGCACATGGGAAACACCTTCTGGCTGAGTGTTCAGAGGGGAGCTGATTCCATCACGGAGGGCACCATATTTGCTGGTTCCAGTGACTGTGGGGTGTGGGTGCAGTCTCCTTTCCCTATCGGAAAGCCCCTAGGAACAAAGCTGACTTCGCTTGTAGCGTTTGCACTGGGGGATTTTGGGAAAGCAAAATGGCGGTCGCCACCAGATTAGCACCAGGTAGAGTCACTTTTTACCTGCCCTGATATTCAAGCCCCCACTTCCTCCACCACCCCCACATTTGGAACGACCTTTCAGCTCGGCACTAAATTTTCTTTGCATAACACTGGACTGTATTGCGGAATTAGTTACCATAAGAAGGGGTGATGACTGTTAGCTTTAAAGGATTTTTAAAAGTTCAAATGTATTCCTAGAGGACAGATCTATCAAAGGCTTATTAGAGATATTAAAAATGTGGGGCTAGATTCTGCCGAGGGCTCATACATAGGAGGCCTCTGACACAGGGCCCTTTGGATATACAAATTCGCCTGTGCATTTTACCGCTGTTCAGTTTCATGCTAGATTTTGATCCAGGTGTGAACTGCATTTTCCTTCTGCTGCAGGGGCCCTGGGCTGCAGGCAATAGGCCAGGCCCTCCACCCACCCCATTGCCGTGCTCCGAGCTTCAACAGAACATCCTGGGATGTCACTGCAGAAAGAAATGTTGAGTTGGGAATGAGAGCATTTGAGGCAGAACTGAGATACGCTGGGAGATGAATGAGCAGGAGAGATTTATTGATGAAGCATGGATAGTGCTGAATGCAGGAGTTAAAATAGCAGAAAATGAGGTTTGGGGGATTAATTGAGAGAAGAGTTTGGTGCTACAGAAGGAAAGATCAGGAGAGGGAAAGACCTGGGTAGGACCCCAGAAAGAAGAAGTAAAATTCAGTGCATTATCTTCTCCATGCACTGGCGAGCCTTAATTTCTTGCTTCTAGTTGTGTTGCAGTGAGAACTCTTTTCAAGGGACACCAGTTCTCCTAGATTAGCTGTTAGAAGAATGGTGAGGAGGTGGCTGTATGGCAGTTCCAACTTCATGGGCCCCTTTCTTGTGAGCTGTTCTCTCCTCACTTTTCACTCTCCAGCAGACTCGGATAAGGCCTTAGAAGCACAGCCCTTGAGTTGAGCTCTGCAGATTGCAAACAGCACGACTCCAAGTAACGGTCCCTGTGAGATGCAAGAGTAGCACCTGTCCATGTGAGGAGCTGAATCCGAACTGGACCACTCCCTCCTTCCCTCCCTCTCAGAAAGGTCCTGCTCCACCCTCTGAGTGGCTCCCGCTGCTTGAGGGCCAGATGGAGGCAACACCAGACACTTGGACATCTTGCTTCACCTGTCATCCTCTTACAGGGTCAAGGAGCTCCCCCTCCATCACCACCTGTCCCTCTTCTGAAATGTCTCCCTCCTTTTCCAGGGCAGGCCAGTTCTCACACTGTCCAGGTATCTTCACTTGGCATCCATGAAACTTCCAAGTCATTGCTTCCTCCTCTGGATCTGGGAAGAGTCTAACTCGAGTTAGCCTGGATAGCAGGCAGAACAGTGATGCTGTTTTTGTAGCCTAACATTTCCCAAATGTGTACATCCAGATGTGCTGGACTACAACTCCCAGAATCCCCAGGCAGACCATTTTCAGACTCCTTGAAGCAAATTTGCATATCATGTCAGCAGTGGTTCCTCCAAGCCTATATGACAGGTGATGATGACAATGAAGGAGGGTGGAGAGAGATTGCCCTAGTATCCGGCCATGTGGGATGGGTCTGGAGGTTGCTTGGGCTGAACATCAACCCAGCCACTTGGGCTGCCAATACCGTTTTTGCCCAAGCTCATCCTGAGCTGGCATCTTTCTCAGGCTTAATCCTAACACCTTAACCATTGCATTAACTAAGATAAAGATTTCCGATTTAGTCCCAAGGCTGTGTAGAATGAAATACACAGACCAGCTGCCATGAGAGGGAGAAATTTTACTGGTTAAAAGAAATAAAAGACATGTGCAAGTCGGAGCAATGTATGGAAACAGAACTTGATGGCACAGTTAACAACTGTGCAGGTCTGAAGCCAGGCCTTCGACTAGGACAGGAGATGCTTGGGGGCCCATGGCAACATCGAAGAAAAGATAAAAATAAAGCTGAGCCCTGCTACCAATTACAGGCTGGCTGGAAGAGTTTTCCCAGGCCGCTGACAGGCGAGAGTGATGAGCTCTCCCACGGAGTGCAATCGCAGGCTGCATAAGGTCCACATTTGGCTCCGAGAGGTTCAAACTGTGCGCACTCTGGTCAGAAAAGAATTGAAATCAGTCTTTAATACTCCAGTACAGTAAGTGAGAGGATTCTGATTGGTTTGCATTTGGATTTGTGCCTATTTAATTTACACTGCCCAGTCTCATGCATAAATTGGAATGCAGTAGCACCCTGAGCTCACCTTGCAATCAAGCCAATTACATGAATGACCACAAAAGTTCAGGGGAAAGTACACAGGGCGCGTGTGTGTGCGTACAGTGTGCACGCATTGCATATAACTATACAGTTGTGTATATTGTGAAAAAGGCACAAAAATATTTACACAATTTTGCAGGGAGTTTTAAAAACAAAATTCAGAAACAGGCACGGAAACAGAATGTGATAGGTTTAATGGTAAACATCCGAGGGACTGGACAACATTGAAAGTGGCAGCCTGACCATCCCTGCTCTGGAATGCTGATCTTCGGTCTCATTGTGAATGTATTGTAAGTGGAGCTGAAAACTTCTGTCTATAGACAAGCTGTACAGATTTCAAATGCATGGGTGGATGAAAGGATGAATGCATGAGCCAGCAAATAAAGTGGCGTCCAGTGTGGTGGAACCAGTGTGGGTTGGACTGGGGAGCTGGGAGATTTGGGCTATTGTCCCCACTCAGCCATGGAGCTCTGGGGTGAGGTTGGGCCAGCCATGGGCTCTCAGCTCCACCTACCTCAGAGGGTTGTCATTGCATAGATAAAAATGGAGCCAAGGAAGCCACTTTGGGTTCCCCACCTGAGGAAAAAGGGCAGGAGAGAAATGCAGTACGATAATTTATTTATTTATTTATTTATTTACAGATTTATAGGCCGCCTCTTGCCACAAGCCTCGGGGCGGCTCACAACATCAAAACCATTAAACTTTAAAACTTTAAAACTGGCCCATCTCCAGGTCCGAATTAAAACAAACAAAATACAATATGATATATAAATTAACATTTAAAATATTGCTTAAATAAAAAGGTCTTCACCTGGCGCCGAAAAGCAAATAAAGACGGCGCCAGGCGAGCCTCTCTGGGGAGCACATTAAACATAGAAACATAGAAACAGAGCGAGTCAGAAGGGGCCTCCTGGGCCATCTAAATAATATTAAATAATATTAATGTTATTAATAAATAATAACATTCCATAAATAATATCGGTATCCTTCTCGAGCTGTCATGGAGGATTCAGCCCCTCCTCTATCCCCTTGTAGCCTGGTGGGACGGAAACAAGAAAGTCAACTGTGGGTAGCCAGGAGCAAGAGGAAAACATTCGGCAAATTCACCCCACATCCCCAAGTGGCAGTGGAGGTGGCAAACAGGCAGGACAGGAAAAGTACCTGTGTTTTGCACTAGTCACTAGCTGTCTTATAGATGAGAAGCCCATAGAATCATAGAAGAGCAGAGTTGGAAGGGGCCAAGAAAACCATCGGGTCAAACCCCTTGCTAGCTCAGGACACCAATTTACACCATCCTACTCATAGTCCATTGATATCCATCCATTCACCATCCATCCATCCATCCATCCATCCATCCATCCATCCATCCATCCACCACTCATCCACCATCCATCCATCCATCCATCCATCCATCCATCCACCCACCCATCCATCCATCCATCCATCCATCCATCCATCCATCTACCATCTGTCTGCCCATCCATCCGTCCATCTGTCTCATTTTTATCATTTTTATACCGCCCAGTAGCCAAGGCTCTCTGGGGAGTTAACAAAAGTTTAAACACACACACACACACACACTAATTTAAAAGAACAAACCCATAACTGCAACTGCAATTGCTGTAAATCCTCACAGAAGCATAGCAGTGATAAATAATATATATACATACATGTTAACAAGTTAGATTGTTAAAATGCTGGGAAAGTAGAAAAGGTCTTTACCTGACATGAAAAGAGCACAGAGGAGGCCCCAGGCATTCCTCTTCGGGGAGCTCATTCCAAAACCGGGGTCCCCTAAGGAAAAAGTCCTTCTTCCTGGTAGCCACCAGCCTCACTTCCAATGGAAGGGGCTCCTACAGAAGACCCCAAAGGTGACCTCTGCAGCATATGGGAGAAGGTGATGCTTCAGATAGCGTGGCCCCAAGCTGTTTCGGACTTGGAGTGATAGTACTAAGATTATGCCAACCCCATCACCATGCCACCAATTCATATGCTTGCACATCCGTTTCTTCTTTAGATCCCGCCTCATCCAACACACACACATTGACACACCCACTCACTCTGACACACTGCACACCAAAGTATATGTGCATTACAGATCAAGGAATCGTAAAGTAAGAGTAAAAGGCTCCCAGAAAGGTACGTGACAAACAAAACAGACCCGCAAGTTGAGCAAGCAAGTCCACCCACACACAGCAAGGGGACACACAGTCCCTGCCCAAAACTGGGAAGTCATTAGCAGATATGATCTTGAATTTATGGGTCCAGTTCGCCGGCCACAAATAATTCCAAGCCCGAGCCACAACTCATTGGGCTGCACAATCACTTTGAGAAGCTTTTTTCATGACTTCTTTTTCACTTTTCCCCAAACAGAGAGATGCATTTGACTTCCCATTAAGGATGCTAGGTAGGCAATTTCCTCTAATAGGAAGTACTGTAATTAAAGCAACACTGAGCATTCGATAAACCCATAGGGACAGATCCTCAGCTGGCATAAATCAATGTAGCTGCACAGGAGTCAATGGAGATGCATCAGTGTAGACCAGCCAAAGTTTTGGTGCATGGCTGTTAATTGCTGTCAGTTCCACCCAAATAGCTGGCGCTATATGAGTAAGAACTGTGCATTCCCATTACTTCAGCAAAAATGTTGTTCAGAAGTTATTTCAATGCGGTTGCTAGCATGCTTGTCTAGATGCATGGAATTTTCATATCTGGTCATTTTTGATCTGGGCTTAACTCAGGTTGCACCTTCTGGACCAAACACAGACTTGAATGCATACTGTGGTCAAAGTCTGTACTGTTCAGAGCTTGCAATGCAGACCTGTCAAAAGGTACCAGTGAGAGCATCAGAAATATGTGCGCAAACTCACCGCAATCAATGCAAGAAGAGTGCATGCAATTCAGAAATGTGCATGATGGATGCACACATTAGGGGAAATGCATGTAGAAAAGAAAAAAGAAGGGGAGAGGGGAGGGGGAGGGGGAGGGGGAGGGGAGGGGAGAAGTTCCTTGAATGTTTGGGAGCACTCCAACCCACTTTAGACTGCTTGGGAAAACCCCTACTTTGCCTTCTTATTCAGGTGTGTGAAAGGAACAAGTCGGAGGTTAAATGAACTGAAGTGAACTTAATATGCTTCACCAGCAATATGCTACTATCAATCAATTTAGGAAGTATATGCAGGAAACCTGAACTAGTTTCTGGATAAAGGAGGAACTGCTGAGCACCTGCCATTCTGCTCCCTGCCCTGGCAGGCTCTGAGGTGCCACTCTTGCCAATCAAGATCTGATTCTCAACCTTGTGTCCAACTTACATGAGCAAGGTAGGTTATCCCAGATGCCATCCATGATATAGGACCGTCTACCTTAAGCTTAGTCCAACCACTGACAGGTTTGAGAGTGGGCAAGCCGATACTTTCCATTGGCAACTAGCCATTTTTGTGCATTGCACCATAAAAACAGAAGCAAACAAAGTCACCCTATCCGACTTCTTGATTTCCACAGGGTGGAAGGATGAAGCATTAAGAGACCCCTGGAAAGTATGGACTTTGGTGTCACAGCTTGTTCCTTGTGCCTGTCACATAATGATATTACAATGAAAAGAGAAGTCACTTGTAAACAATTCTCAGATCGATCCTAACAAAATAAAATAAAGATCTCCCTCTTGCTTCATTCCTGCCACCTCCTCCTGGAAGGTTACCCTTTCAAGTTGTCCGTGAAAGTAGATTTTACTGTCACATTGTCATATTGCAGGTTTTGTATCTGTGGGGGAAGCTTTGCCCTGCTATGGCATTGCTGAGGGCTCTGTATCCTGCTTTTCCATGTCCCTTGGGGAGGGATTCGCTGCTGAAACACAACAAAATAGCAAGTGAACATAATGTAAATAGACCAACAACATGTTCTTGGCTTCACTTCAGTGGAAACCAGAGGTTGAGTAGGATCCAAGGTAGCTCTGTGAAACTGTCCCGATGTGGAAATGCACACTTCTGTTTGATTATGGGCCTCATCTGAGAAGCACCAAAGCCCTGTAGGACAAGCAATGGGACTTGTCAGTGCAAGAGAACCAGGAGAGATGGAGCGGATGCATTAGAAATTGCCCTTTGAGCTGGAGTGTAGTCAGTCAATCCATACACGTTCTGAGGGATGGATCAGTCAAGGCTGGTGCCCATCAGGTCCAGAGCATGGAGTCAGCAGATGTGAAGCCAAAGGGGTTGACAGAACTGAAGTGGACTTCTTCCAGTGCTTCACCCTCCTAGTTTACAATCCCACAGTGAAGAGGGATGCAGCAAGATCTAAGGGGCTTATGTTGCAGGAGGGTAGATTGAATGACTCTGTTAAATTTGATTCGGCTTGGTTTCGCATTGTTTCCCCAACATTAAGTTGATTCTGTTCCTTGTCTCCATCAGTCTGTGAGTTTTTCCTAAAAGGTCAACCTAGAAATCCACACATATTTTAATGCATATTTCTCACTTTTTTTTTTCTTTTTGGTCCATACCAGGTATACACACTTTGAATATATATTACACTTTCTAGAATATAATGCTTTCTTAAATGCTTTTTTTCTCTTTTTAAATTAAACAAAGGGCTGCATGAAACCAGGGTACAACATCCAGTACATCCCCAGCTATGTTGGACTTCAACTCCCAGCATGCCTGATCATTGACCTAGCAGCTGAAGGATTCCAGGAGTTGGTCCAAAACATCTGGAGACCTACCTTCTCTCCACTCACCTTCTACAATTTAAGTTTTGTGTGTGTGTGTGTGTGTGTGTGTGGTGGGGGGGACTTCACACACCTTGTCTCCACTGTGTATATGTGTGAATAGTGTGAATAAATATGTGTGTTATAATTCACGTACATGAATGCTAACTCCACATTTCACATGAAGTGTCCACTGAATAATAGTCACAAAGGCATTAACCTATTGCCAGATACTAGTCTTGCCCTAGCCATGCAGCTTGCTGGGTCACTGACTCTCAGCCTAACTTACTTCACAGGGCTGCTGTTGTGAGGTTAAGTAGGATTGTGTGAATCACCTTGGGTTCCTTGCAGGAAAAATAATAAAAACATGTATTTGTTGGCATATTTGTTGTTGTTTGTTGTTGTTAGTCGCAAAGTCATGTCCAACCCATCGTGACCCCATGGACAACATTCCTCCAGGCCATCCTGTCCTCCACCATCCCTGGAGTCCACTCAAGCTCACACCAACTGCCCAGTGACTCCATCAAGCCACCTCATCCTCTGCCATCCCCTTCTTCTTTTGCCATTTATTGTTCCCAGCATTAGACTCTTCTCCAGGGAGTCCTTCCTTCTCATTAGGTGGCCAAAGTATTTGAGTTTCATCTTCACTATCTGGCCTTCTAAAGAGCAGTCAGGGTTGATCTCCTCTAGGACTAACCGGTTTGATCGCCTTGCAGTCCAAGGGACTCGCAGGAGTCTCCTCCAGCACCACAATTCAAAGGCCTCAATCCTTTTGCACTTGACCTTCCTTATGGTCCAGCTTTCACAGCCATACATTGCAACTGGGAAAACCATAGCCTTGACTATACACACTTTTGTTGGCAGGGAGATGTCTCTGCTTTTTAGTATGCTGTCTAGATTTGCCATAGCTTTCCTCCCCAGGAGCAAGCGACTTTTAATTTCTCAGCTGCAGTCCCCATCTGCGGTGATCTTGGAGCCCAGGAAAATAAAATCTTTCACTACCTCCATTTCTTCCCCATCTATTTGCCAGGAAGTGAGAGGACTGGATGCCATGATCTTAGTTTTTTTAATGTTGAGTTTCAAGCCAACGTTTGCACTCTCCTCCTTCACCCGCATCAAGAGGCTCTTTAGTTCTTCCTCACTTTCTGCCATGAGAGTGGTATCATCTGCATATCTGAGGTTGTTGATATTTCTCCCAGCAATCTTAATTCCAACTGGTGATTCATCTAGCTCCACCATTCTCATGATGTGCTCTGCATATAAGTTAAATAGGCAGGGTGACAGTATACAGCCTTGCCAAACTCCTTTCTCAATTTTGAACCAATCAGTGGTTCCGTGTCCAGTTCTCACTGTTGCTTCTTGACCCGCATATAGGTTTCCCAAGAGACAAATAAGATGGTCTGGTACTCCCATCTCTTTAAGAACTTGCCACAATTTGTAGTGATCCACACAATCAACGGCTTTAGCATAGTCAATGAAGCAGAAGTAGATGTTTTTCTGGAACTCCCTAGCTTTCTCCATGATCCAGCATATGTTGGCAATTTCAGCTCTAGTTCCTTTCCCTCTTCAAAATCCTGCCTGTACTTCTGGTAGTTCTCAGTCCACATACTGCTGGAGCCTAGCTTGTAGGATGTTGAGCATCACTTTGCTAGCATGTGAAATGAGTGCAATGGTGCGGTAGTTTGAACATTCTTTGGCATTACCCTTCTTTGGGATCGGAATGTAAACTGACCTTTTCCAATCCTGTGGCCACTGTTGAGTTTTCCAAATGTGCTGGCATATTGAGTGTAGCACTTTTACTGCATCGTCTTTCAGGATTTTGAATAGCTCAGCTGGAATGCTGTCACCTCCACTAGCTTTGTTGTTGCTCAGACTTCCTAAGGCCCATTTGACTTCACATTCCAGGATTTCTGGCTCAAGGTCAGTGACCACCCCATTGTGGTTATCAGGGACTTTAAGCTCTTTCTTGTATAGTTCTTCTGTGTAATCTTGCCACCTCTTCTTAATCTCTTCTGCCTCTGTTAGGTCCCTGCCATTTTGGTCCTTTATCATGCCCATCTTTGCATGAAACGTTCCCTTCATATCTCCAATTTTCTTGAAGAGATCTCTGGTCCTCCCTATTCTATTGTTATCTTCTATTTCTTTGCACTGTTCGTTTAAGAAGGCATTCTTATCTCTTCTAGCTATTCTCTGGAATTCTGCATTCAATTGTTTGTATCTTTCTCTTTCTCCCTTGCCTTTTGCTTCCCTTCTTTCCTCAGCTATTTGTAAAGCTTCCTCAGTCAGCCATTTTGCTTTCTTGGATTTCTTTTTCTTTGGGATGGTTTTAGTTGCTGCCTCTTGTACAATGTTGCAAATCTCCATCCATAGTTCTTCAGGCACTCTGTCTATCAGATCTAATTCCTTAAATCTATTTGTCACCTCTACTGTGTATTCATCAGGGATATGATTTAGGTCATACCTGAGTGGCCTAGTGCTTTTCCCTACATTCTTCAACTTAAGCCTAAATTTTGCTACCAGAAGCTCATGATCTGAGCCACAGTCAGCTCCTGGTCTAGTTTTTACTGACTGTATAGAGCCTCTCCATCTTTGGCTGCAGAGCACATAATCAATCTGATTTCTGTGTTGACTGTCTGGTGATGTCCATGTGTAGAGTTGTCTCTTGGGTTGTTGGAAAAGAGAGTTTCCTATGACCATCGTATTCTCTTGACAAAATTCTACCAGCCTGTGCCCTGCTTCATTTTGTACTCCAAAGCCAAACTTGCCTGTTATTCCGGTTATCTTTTGGTTTCCTACTTTAGCATTCCAATCCCCCATGATGATAAGGACATCATTTTTTGGAGTTAATTCTAGCAGGTGCTGTAGGCCTTCATAGAACCGGTCAACTTCAGCCTCTTCAGCACCAGTGGTTGAGGCATAGACTTGGACTATTGTGATGTTGAATGGTTTGCCTTGGATTCGAACTAAGATCATTCTGTCATTTTGGAGATTGTATCCCAGTACTGCTTTTCCTACTCTTTTATTGACTATAAAGGCTACTGCATTTCTTCTGAGGGATTCTTGCCCGCAGTAGTATACCTGATGGTCATCTGAATTAAATTCACCCATTCCTGTCCATTTTAGTTCACTGATTCCTACGATGTCGATGTTCAGTCTTGTCATCTCTTGTTTGACCACATCCAGCTTGCCTTGATTCATGGATCTTACATTCCAGGTTCCTATGGAGTAAAGATCTTTGCAGCATCGGACTTTCCTTTCACCTCCAGATACATCAGCAACTGAGTGTCCTTTCAGCTTTGACCCAATCGGTTCATTCTTTCTGGCGCTACTAGTACTAGCCCTCCGCTCTTCCCCAGTAGCATATTGGACACCTTCCGACCTGAGGGGCTCATCTTCCGGCGTAATATCTTTTTGGCTTTTGGTACTGTCCATGGGGTTTTCATGGCAAAGATACTGGAGTGGGTCGCCATTTCCTTCTCCAGTGGATCACATTTTGTCAGAGCTCTCTGCTATGACCTGTCCATCTTGGGTGGCCCTGCACAGCGTAGCTCATACTTCATTGAGCTGCGTAAGCCCCTTCGCCACGACAAGGCAATGATCCATGAAGGAGGACATATTTGTAACATGGGCTAAATGCATCTTTAACAACAGCAGCTGCAGCAATTCCTCTCTGTTTGCTTGCAAATAACTTCTGGACCAGTGGTAGTGCAAGAATAGAAGAACACGGAGTGAAGAGTAACACTTTGGCAATGCGTAATCTTGGAGGCACAGGGCCTGGGAAGGATCCAAAGTGGGGGAAATTTGCATGGTTCTCATTATACTGTGAATTTACCTAATTTCACACTTTCAATTGATCTCTTGATTCACACTTCACAATGGAGTCCCCCAACTGCAACATGAATAGAAAGAAGTCTGTAGACTGGCGAAAACAGCTTTCAATGATGCAACATATAAGGGAAAATGCTTTTCAGAAGAGTGGCTCATTAGGCAAAGCTGCATGCAGGATGCGTACATTAGGAGAAACGTGTGTAAAAATGTACATGAGTTTTCCACATTTAAAAGAAAAATCAAAATTCAGGTTGAACATTTTTTTCAGCCGGAAAATGGCAAAACTGGGAGAAATTGAAATTGACAGATTCGTCTGTTGCTAAAGATAACAGGAATATAAGAATGCTTCGAACTTTATGGCTGATAAACTGGAAGGAATTCACCCACTTTCCTTTCAGTGACCTTATTGACGGCGTGGCACAGAAGGTGCTCCTGCCTTCCTGCCTTCCTCCACCAGTCCATCACGGAGTCATTAGAAGTGGGACAGTTCGACTTGGTGGCCCACTCCACGCTCTTGTTTTGCAGCAGGGCTGAACTCATTTTCTTTAAGTCATTACCTCGAGACTGATGAAGAGACTGCCCTTGAAAGCCGTGAAGCAGAATTGGTTCCATGACCTCCCTTGGAAGCCTGCTCAGTGCCTCTAAGTGTCCTAATAGTTATAAAGTTTGTCTTAATCATTAACTTAAATTTCCCCTTTGCTGCTTCTTCATCCCATTCCTTCTTGTTCTGACCTTGGTGGCTAATTAGAATAATTGCCCCCTGCTTTCATTACCTCTCTTCTTTATGCAATTGGAGCAGACACGAGCTTGGGACACGAGGCATCATCTTAATTCCAATTATCTCCTGATTTTTGAGTGTGTGGGGGGGTGATCCTTCTGTTGCGGTCTGGAGGGAGGAATCTCTGGAACTGCACAGGAATGACGATGGGAAACACGCGAGGGACTGGCAAGGGGAGGTTGCCCCCCCCCCCCCCGTGCTTGCAGTTTCCAGCTCAGAGAGACCTCATAAGAATTTGGTCAAATGAACCGATTCATCTGTAAGTGACCATTTATGAAGAGGCATCTGAAAGGCCTCCTCAGTAGCATATTCAGGCAGATGTGAAACACGAGTGCCGATTGGGAGGTTTCAGCTTTATTGAGATGTCTGAGGAATTTTTACAGAAAACAGAGCTAGTGCCAATCGTAGGGTACCTGGAAACTTGGATGGCACAAGCACTGAGAGCAGAATTCCTGTGGTTCAGCTCTCATCCCATAAATCCATGCAGAGTAACCACACAGGCTCAGGAACTGCAGCCCCTGTACACACACACCCCTAAGTAAACTGAGGCCTGCCTCAGAAGTAGGTTCCATTTAGTGACTGCAAGGACGGGCTCTTCCCAGTTTCCACTCTGTACCCCAGTCCATAAGACTTTAATTCTTCCCCCAGTGCAGCCTCCCTTGCCCTCACCCTCTCCTCCTTTCTGAGCACCAACATTTGAGAAAGATGCAGGAAAATTAGAAAGGGTCCAGCAGAGGGCAACAAAAATGATCCAGGATTTGGAAACACTGCCCTATGAGGAGGGAATAGGGGAGCTGGGCATGTTCAGCCTTGAGAAGAGGAGACTGAGGGGGGACATGATATCCCTCTATGAGTATCTCAAAGGCTGTCACAAAGGGGAAGGTCATCCCTTCTCACTGATGCCAGAATAATCAATTCAAGTTGCGACAACCCAGATTCAGGTTGGACATCAGGAAGATCTTCCTCACTGTCAGAGCAATGCGACGGTGGAACCAGCTGCCTAGAGAGGTTGGGGGCTCTCCCACACTAGAGACAGCCATCTGAGCCATTTAAATAAATAAATAAAATAGCAGGGGGTTAGACTTGATGGCCTTCATGGCTAGGATTCTCCTCCTCTTCCTCCTCCATCTCTGTCTCCTCCTCCTCCTCCTGGAGTTGTGTGTCCTAGAGAAGGGGTGACCCTAACCCTCAACTAAAATCCAAGATGGAGGAAGCTCTGAGTCAGAATTGGGCTCGCGCAACTTGCGGGGCCATTGGTGTAGCCACGCAGACAGTCACATATTTCTCTCTGTTGGGGGGTGTGAGTGTGGCACAGGTCCAACTTATTTCCCTATTTCTCATCTCTCTGCTTCTGGCTGCACTTGCCAGGAGACCTCATCTGATACCACTAGCCAAATGCCTCACTTTCTCATGACGAGCTATTGGTTTTTTCAGATGCCCGGTACCTTTCACCTGGGGACACTTTATTCAGCATCAGTGCTGGGAGAAAGCAGGCTGGCAGGAATCAGTTAATTGCTCAGAAGCCTTTTCATATATTTAAGAAAGGCTCTACAGACCCAAACTGGTGTGAAATTGATTGCTTAAAATGTAGAAGATAAGTTTAGGTAAAACCTCTGTGTAAATTATTAACTAGATCAGGCTTTCTATTCTTTAGGAAAAGATGTGGGTGAAGAAGACACCTCTGTATGAGAATGATCAAAAAGAAGATTTTATTTTCTTTTTTAAGTGCAGCAGCACCATTTGATCAATGATGAACCAAGGGAGAGAGAAATGGAGGAAACTTTAATCTCCTGCACACTCCAAATCGCTTTAAGTTTCTTGGATTTTGGGGCATGTGTGTCTCCACCATCACCCCGAACAGCAGAAGGTCTGACACAGAGACTTGGCCAACTGATGGGCAATGCTTGCTTTCAGTGAGATGGTTCGGACAGCAAAAATTCACAGACTTCAGCTGAAAGCTAGAATCGTAGAAGCATAGAATATTAGAGCTAGAAGGGGCCATGAAGGCCATCGAGTCCATCCCCTGCTCTTGCAGGACACCAAGTTACACCATCCCACTCAGATGGCTGTCCAGTTCCTTTTGGAATGTCTCCAGTGTGGGAGGGCCCTCCACCTCTCCAGGCAGCTGGTTCCACTGCCCCATTGCTCTGACCGTGAGGAGGCTTTTCCTGATGTCCTGCCTGCATCTGGGTTGTCACCACTTGAATGGATCGTTCCATGTCCTGCGCTCTGGCATCAGCCAGAAGAGATCTTGACCTTGACCTTCTTCTTTGTGACAGCCTTTGAGGTATTTGTAGGGGGACACCATGTCTTCTCTTCTCAAGGCTAAACACACCTAGTTCTCCCACTCTCTCCTCACAGGGCAGTGTTTCCAAACACTGGATCATTTTTATTGCCCTCTGCTGGACACTTTCTAATTTTCCTGCATCTTTCTTAAATCTTGGTGCCCAGAACTGGGCACAGTATTCCAGAAGGGGTCTGACTAGGGAGGAGTATAGAGGAACTACTACTTCTTGTGATTTAGAAGTAATAGTTCCATTGATGCATCCCAAAATAGCATTTGCCCTTCTGGTGGCTGCATTGCATTGTTGGCTCATATTTAGCCTGTTGTCCATAATAACTCCAAGGTCTTTTTCTTTTTCAGTTCTATTGAGGCAGGTGTTCCACATCTTGAATTGATGCATTTGTTTCTTTTTCCTAGGTGGAGGACTTGACATTTGTCCTTATTGAATCTCATTCTGTTGCTTTCATCCCAGTGTTCAAGTTTATCAAGATCGCCCTGGAGAGGCAAGCTACTGAGGGATCCCTGTAGTTTTGGATGCCCGTCCTATGTGTTTATCGAAAACCCACAGGCCAGGATGCAAGCTTTTCTGACATCCTAGTCATCCCTGCTTTGCTCCCTCCAGAGTTCTCTCCATGCTTGGCTGGAGTGCAAAGCTTTGCAGATTTTGTTATAGGTGAGAGTCGGTAAGAAAGTGGATTCATCCTTGAAAAAGTTCAGTTGTCTGACCAACACACTTTGTTCTTGTCACTTCCCTTAAATGTTTGAGTTGTTTTATCTTCTCAGAGTTTCTCAACCCTCACTTTTGCAAAAAAAAAAAAAAAAATCTGTGGAAAATCAAAGACTTTTTTTTACTTTAAAAGAAAACACATAGACCATGGTTGCTCATGTCTTTTAAGTGACTGACCAAAACCTCATTTTCCTTCATTTAAGTGGTATCATGCTTTTTGGAAGGCTGGGGTCATTTGCAATTTGGAATGCTCTTGGATAGTTTTATCTCCTCATTTCATACTTTCATACTGAACCTCTCAGAACCCCTGAGATAGCTCACAACACCACAAAATGCTGACAGTTGGCAAAACAATGAAATAAAACCCACCATGACCCAAAACACCAGGGTCCAGATATTAAAACTGTAGGAATGTCTGTGCATGCATGGTTTGATAGTGTACTGGAATACTGATAAAGGTCTATGGGGCATTGTCCTTAAGAATTTCCTAAATCCTGAAAGGCATCTAGACTTGGAATTTTTACCAATGTTATAATTCCTGATTCCTGGCATGTCACATGACACTCTCTACAAACCACCCTCCTCGTGCTTCATTGCCTCCATATCCTGGATTTCTTCAAAGCTGATTTAACACAACCTTCTCATCAGTTGCATCTTTCCATATTTTGATGTGTGCTGAACTTGTAGTGCCATACTACAGCGCATGAATTAATCTCTGAAAGTATTCCTTTCCCAGCTACTTCCACTTCTCCTGCAATTGCATTTGTGTTTGCCACAAGATGACAACTGCAACATAGTGGAAACTATGCTCTATTGACATATACCCTGACTGTAATAAAGGAATTTTGTAGGAATGTCAGGGTTGTGATCCCTTATGAACAGACAGGAATCTGGCATAAATATCCCCTTGGTTACCCAGGCCTCTGAAAAAATACTGCAATATAGAAACATAGAAACAATAAGTCAGAAGGGGCCTCCCAGGCCATCTAGTCTGACCTCCGGCACCAGCCAGCTCCGCTCACGACATGCCCACCATGTGCATGTCCAGCCTATCTTTGGACACCCTCACCGATGGGGCTCAACAACCTCTCGTGGAAGCCCATTCCACACCCTCAGGGTCCTAACTGTCAGGAAGTGCTTCCTGGCATCCAAATTGAACCTTGGCTCCCTGAGCTTTGCTCCATTGGAGCATGTCCTGCCTTCCTCTGCAGGGGAGAACAGGTCTCTACCCATCTCCATGGAACATCCCCTCACATACCTGTATGTTGCCAACATATCCCTTCGGATTCTCCTCTTCTTCAGGCTGAAAAGGCCCAGTTCCCTCAGTCTTGCCTCATACAGCATCCCCTGCAAACTGGCCACCAACCTTGTGGCCCTACACTGCACTGACTCCAACCTGGCTATATCCTTTCTGGAATGAGGGGCCCAAAACTGAGCACAATACTCCAGTTGTGGGCGCACCAGAGTCATGTAGAGTGGTAGTAATACCTCTCTCGATCTAGAAGCCACACTTCTGGCTATGCAACCCGGGGAGCGTTTGCCCTCTTGATCACTGCATCAACTGCTGACTCATGTTTAGCCTGCAGTCAACCAGTCACCCAAGGTCCCTTTTGCAAGTGCTGCTCTCCAGTCACTTGTCACCTATCCTGTACTTATGATGCCCATTCCTATGCCCCAAGTGCAAGACTTTGCACTTATCCAAATTGAACGCCATCCTGTTGTCTCCTGCCCACTTCCATAGTCTGTCCAAATTCTTTTGGATCTGGAGTACCTGCTTCTCAGCTGTGGCTACTGCTCCAGTTTTAGTATCATCTGCAAATTTGATCAGCAGACTGTTCACCCCTTGTTCCATGTCATTGATGAAAAGATTGAACAGGATTGGCCCCAGGACAGAGCCCTGGGGGACCCCGCTTGTCACTGGCTGCCATCCCGACGATTCCCCGCTAATGGTTACCTTCTGCTTTCGGTCAGTCAGCCATGCCCTAATCCACCGGACAGTGCTTTGGTGTATTCCAAAACTCCTCAGTTTCTCCATCAGGATATCATGGGGCACTTTGTCAAAGGCCTTGCTGAAATCCAGGTAAACCACATCCACTGCATCCCCTCCATCTAGCCATCTTAAAACCTTGTCATAGAATTCCACTAAGTTTGTCTGGCAGGACCTGTTTTTGCGGAAGCTGTGTTGTGTGGCTGTCAGCCTCCCTTCCCTATCTAGCATCACTAGATCTCTCTCTATTATGAGCCTTTCCATTGTTTTTCCTACAATGGGCGTAAGGATAACAGGTCTGTAATTCCCAATGTCCCTTTGACTACCGTTTATGAAAATTGGGACCCCTGATGCCACCCTCCAGTCCTCTGGAACTTCACCCGTTCTCCACGAGGCCTCAAAAATGGAGGCTAGCGGGCGTGAGAGAACCCCTGCCAACTCTCTAAGTACTCTCGGGTGTAACCCACCAGGGCCTGGTGCCTTTGTCATGTCCAATGCCCTGAGGAGCCCCTCGACTTCAAGGGGGGGTGACTCTAATCTGTGCCCCCAAGTCCCTGGCCTCATCCGATCCCCCATGTGGATCTCCCCCATCCTGCTTTGGGGAGAACACAGAGGCAAAATAGTCATTTAGCATCTGTGCCTGTTCCCTCATATCAGTCACTGGATCTCCTTCCTCCTTATTTAGTGGTCCCACCACTTGTCTCCCCTTACTATGATAGTAGGATGGTTGTGGGCAGGGGAGGGTATTATTAAGGGAAATAGGAAAGGCTACCAGCATTTCTCCATCCCACTCAAAAGATCCAGAAGATGTTAGCAACAAAATAACCCTAAATGCATGGAATATTCTTCAGGTTTGTCTAGAGATACATGTACAAAACATCTGTACACTGCTCTTTGTCAAAGAAATCCTGATGTACAGTTGAGAAGTTTATAGGGACTTTGAGAGGTGTCTAGGTGAGAGAAAACATGCTTCAATTGCGTGCCTAGATGCACATCTTCACAAAAATCAAAATTTTATGAATAAAAAGACAAGCACAATTAATATCACAGCTGCATTGCATTTATGGGGCCCCCTTTCTTCCTCTTACAAGCAACACAAGGTGGCTTTGACAGATCTTCCTCCTCTGCATTCCATCGTCATATCAACTTTGTAAGGGAGGCTGGGCCACCAATCTGTGCCTGGTCCAAAGCCACATTGTGAGCTTCAGGGCCAAGGGAGAACTAGAACTTGCAACTTCTGAGGCCCAACTGCAATGTTTTCATAACTGCTCCCCTCCGGCTTGGCAACTCAGCAAAACTTCCCAACCCACCACATGGTTACTCCGTGGCAAGTGCTCAAAATTGTACTGCTGGCCTTGGGAAAGGACTTGATGAATTATCTCGTGAAGGCAAAAACTGGATAGGGAAACACTTTGAACTAATCATCTGGATAAGGCCTGACACTGCAAAAATAATAAATTTTAAAAATCTGTTTTTTATGCAGTTCTATCTTCTCCCCACAACCCTCTTTTCTCTTGCCCCTCTCTTCTTCTTCTTTGTTGATACTTGATTTTCTCTTTTCATCCTCTACCTCTTTGTTCCCCCTTCTCTGAGGACCCTTCTGGCTGGCCGTGATTCCTTTTTGTCTTTGTGAGTTTCATTTTCGCTTTCTCAAACTCATTATTTCTTTTGATGACCAGCATTCATCGTTCTAATAATTCAGATATAAAAGGGAGACGGTATGTAAAGGGAATGTTTAATAGCTTCCCCGCTTAATATTTCAGGCCTGCAATAGAAGCCAGCATCCTCAGAGGAATGTGGCAACGTTTCCGAGAGACTTGTCAAGAAGGCTGAAGTAGACATTTTTAGTGAAGACCTCCACCCACTGCCCTTTGCTCACGCAAAATAAAACAAGCAACCTCTCTCTGCTACCCCTGAAATTGCAAGAGATTTTTACATTCCCATTAAAAGGCAAGCCATATTGAATTCCGTTGGGTTTACTTCTAAGTAAATAGGCACAGTTGCACAATGAACCAACGGCAGAGTAAAGGGAAAGAGGATTTTCTAAGTCTGTACATAAGTTTGTGATTTGTATTTATTCATTTGAGCATTTATCCATCTGTCCATCCATCCATCAATTCCCCATTTTTATTATAAAATAGATCTAAAGTTTACAAAAAAAAGTCATAAAATCCTTCACATAAGAGGATGCAGGAGAAATTCGTTTCAGTTTCCTTTTGCTCAGTTTTACCCAGTTCACCCTTTCCAGATTGCACACAGATTCAAATACAATTTGCAGTCAAAGTCTTCATTTTTTGAGATTGCAGTGTGATTTGCTGTCCAAAAAACTGAAGATCATGTGTAGTTATGAAAATGCGGAAATGCATCTTGAGGACAAGGAAGACTGCATTGCATTTACATCCTGTCATTTCTTTTCCTCTTGTAAGGAACCTCGGCTGATTACATAGTCCGCTTTCTCTCTGATTTATCTTGACATCATTCCTGTGAGTTAGGTGAGGCTTACAGTCAAAGACTAGTCCTAAGTCACCGGGCAGCTGCATGGCTGGGACTGAAACCTGGATCTCCCAAGTCCCTGCCCAGAACTGAAACCACCACATCACACTAGTTTTCACTCACAGTGCAAGCTCAGGTGGAAACAGGATGGGAGGAACTTGACCTTGGTGAGACTGAACAGGATTGTAGCTTTCCTCACGTACCTGAATTCTAGTTCTTCGCATTTAACTGGGATTAAGGCCCAACCCTGCACTCTCCCGGCTGGGATTAAGGCCCAATATTCACCCTAAGTAGATGCGTATGGCACTGTGGCACTTGCTGTTTCGTGGCCATCTCTTCCAAGATGATGGCTGACAGGTGGTCTCCAGGAAGTTTACTTCTCAACAGGAATATCGGAATCCAGACCCACTTCAGTTCTGTTCTGTAGATATGCCCTAATCACAGCACTTAACTATTTCTGAATATTTACATCGGCTCAGTAATTCTTAAACCACCCTTGCAAGGAAGGCCAATATTAGCATCCTAACTTGCAACTCAGCAGTTTACTGTTAGAAACATAGAAATCAGAAGGGGTCTCCCAGGCCATCTAGTCTGATCCCCACCCAGCTCCAGCTGACTCCACTCATGACATGCCCACCATGTGCATGACCAGCCCATCCTTGAACCTTAAATCCTTTACCCTTCGCAGTGCTGAGCAAGATGCTTCCTAGGTTTGATCATCAACTGTAAGGTGATAATTTCAAGATGTTTCCATGACCTTCCTCACACAAAACCTTTGAGAAACACTGGCCACTATTCTGTTATGTACTATTCCCCATCACTGTCCTCTGCATCTCCTTGTTCTGCAATCCTCTTGTTTTTATACTTCCTCCAGAAGTGATCCTAGCTAATCCGGGATGATGTGTTGGACGTATCAATTTCTAGTATCATTGGAAAGCAAATATCTGACAGCAAATGTATCTGAGTATATTCACAATAACCACATGGTTAAGGCAGTCCTCTTTTCCATTCTGTTAAAGACAAGGGCCAAACATTATTCTCCAATGAGTTTATTGCTGACAGAAGTAGGGTCTTTGCCTACTCCCAGCTCTCACTCTTTGCCACTAGGTTACAACAGTTCTTAAACTCCCATCTGGTGAAACATAGGGTGGAAGGGAGATAAATGCAGATTTACGTTGTAAAAGGCCCCTTAGGAAAAACGCAGGGAATCTTAACAAGTGTTCTGATGTATAAATATTGAAAAGCTCCCTGAAAGGTTAGCCCCTTTGCTAGATGTCAGCATGTTCTTTTCAAGATCCCACTTGCAGCAAATTGTCTGTGAAAGGGAAAAGGAAGGCAAGGGCTTCCAAGCACGAAACCTCCAAGTTTTGTCCCCCCTCCCAATCGCACAACATACAGATGCATCTGAGTTGATGGGCTATGTTGAACTTCAAACAGAGCCCCTTCCTACCCTCCCATCCACAGTTGTGACTTATAAGCAATTTAGCATCTCTCAGTACAAAAGAAAGAGGAAGGAAGGAAGGAAGAAAACCTCCCATCCAAAAAACACTTCTGTGAAATCTCCTGTAAGTGAAGTCCTCGGAGGGGCTGTTGGGAATAACGCAGCTCTATTTTAAGCTCTGGAACCATGTGACCTAAATCCACATAAGTGTTGATTGTACATGATTGGCTTTATTGATTCTCACTTGGACTCAACTTTGCCAGCATCAAACTTCATATATAGCTTTTAAAAAAGTCCTTGGACTTTGATCTTCCCCCACTTTCCCTCTTCCAAAGTTACGGTTCATTCCATAACCCATTTATGAAGTAATACTTAGAGATGAGTCCCTAGAACTTTTTGGGCCCACCAGTGATGGGTTTTCCACTGTTATGTGGGATTGTTGAAGAAGGAATTGTATGGTTTTCACGAATGAGTGCATTTTCACATTCAGTTTAGGGGCATGGCACGCTGGGGTGGCTTTCCTTGTGGCCAGGGTGAAGGTTTTGTACTAATATCGATCAAACTAACTCAGAGCATAGCTCCCTAGCTCTCTCTGCTACATTTTAAAACCGAATTCCTGAAGGGGGCATTGATCCTGGATTGCTCTGGGGCATTCTGGGGGGTGGGAGATAGTACGGCAACTGCCATACAAGATGACGGCACTCCCACTGTTGGCCTCTATTTTTTCGCCAGAAAGTTCTGGAACAATGCAATGTTTTGTGGTATTCCCTGAACATGAAAGTAGTTCTCGTTGAAAGCATCTCTGAGACCAACAAGCATCTCTTGATGAAAGTCTCTCCTGGACCCAAATGGTATCTAACAGGTTTTTGCTTTTTTATTATTTCCTTTTAACAAAGCTTTTCCACGCAAAGTGTCTTCGAACAATTTCCCCTAGTACCCAGTTCCCTATTAGTTTCCCTCCACCTGCCATCCTGCATCACAGGCCTTCCTGGGGACTCCTCCAAAGATTCTTCTGAGGACCACAACTTTCAGCAAATGCAAGGAAAGAATAAGCATTGACAAGGGATGCAACCAGGGGAAGCTGGTGACAACAGCTGGTATATAAAGTCCATTTTAATCTGTGCATTAAGGAGAGCTATCCATGGTGCTGAATCCTTTTCCCAAAATAAGATTGCCCCCAGGAGTAGCTCCATACAAATTCAGACTAGAACCCAGAATGACTGCACTGCCCCACTGATGGTGGACAGCTAGTCTCCACCAGGTCCAACCCACAGATTTCTTTACCCTTTCCCATATTTTGAATGCTTGTTAGATATGGAGCAACCCCAAATAGACAAAAATATGAGGCTCAGCTTTAAGGAAAGTATTATCAAGAGGCTGGAATTCAAATAAGTATAAGCATAAAAGACCACAAATTTAATATGCTCTATAACAAGCATAGAAAAGATGCTTTGGGTACCATGTTCCCTTCCTCCACTTATTAAGCATTAAGAATGGGATTTCATGAAACTTTTGGACTCAGTAGGCCAAGCAGCATACTTTCAAACTAATTCATTATGTATTTTTTAATTGTAATTTAGAAGAATGCAATTAAAACTCAACTTGATAATTAATTCTGAACCGGTAAAAACCAGTTCTGAAGATTATTACTATAATGCTATGTAGTCGTTGATATAAATATTCATGAGGTTTCATTGTTTTATTTTTTTCCCCCTTCTCGAGCACTTGGCTTATCGGCAGAAGTAAAATTAAAGGACCATTATTTTACATGGAAGCATAAATAAGAATCAATAGGGAGAAGTAGCCCTTGGACGTCTACATGGGAATGAAGCAAAACCAACCCTTCCCTTTCTAAACATCTTTTTTGCCTGGACTGTTGCTGTTCCTTCCAAGCCTTGGTAAACAAAGTCCCAAATGTCACTACATAAGCCTCATTCTCTGGAAGGATAGATTGACATTTGGCTATGTGGATCTGCTGGACAGGTGTGGAGGATGGGTCACGTATGAGAAGAGGAGGAATACATACCTTCTCACCACAGCACCACCATTCACTTACAGTGTGAACCCTGCAAGAGCCACCAGAAACCTCAGGTGTAGCCCCTGGACCAAGAGACTCAGCGATCCACCAGCCTGAGCCTCCCAGAATGGTTCTGTCAGAGCCACACAGAATCCCCAATTAGCCACATAGGAGCTCAGCAGTATGGAAATAAACATGGGCGCTCCTTGCAGTCAGGAGATGATGCTTCTGGGAGATCTGAGCTGAAGACCTGGTGGGTTCTGGCTGGGAAAACAGCTTGGACTGTCCTAGCTGCATGACTACTGCACTTTCCTGCCAACTGTTCACCTATCACATCTCCTGATTGAGCCTTGTCTCACTGGTTGGAGTGACCTAGTCCCCAAGCTGCCTTTCCCAGGAGCATCTCCACATTGATGATCTAGGCCACGATTGAGGTTAGTCCCATTAGCCATCCTTATTCTGCTACTGGTTTTCTCTGTCTACTTGCCAAGTTTCTTGCCAAGACTGGTAAATTAGCATGCAGCTGTTTAAGATGTCCACCAATCCCCAATCTTACTTAGCATGCCATGAACCTCCTTTCTAGATGGAACATGGTACAGCAAAATGAGACAAAGTTTATTTACTTCAAACAACAACTGCTCTTCATGGATCACTGCCTTGCTGTGGCAAAGGGGTTTGCGTAGCACAACCAAGTATGAGCTCTGCCGTGCAGGGCCACCCAAGATGGACAAGTCATAGCAGAGAGCTCTGACAAGAGGTGATCCACTGGAGAAGGAAATGGCAACCCACTCCAGTATCCTTGCCATGAAAACCCCATGGACAGAATCGAAAGTAGCCCACCCTCGTGGAAATCATGATGGAGTAGGTAAAACAAAACAACAGATAAGCAATCGATGAATAAATACTCAGTCCAGTGAAGGAGGGGAGGGGAGGTGGGAGGGGGAAACTAGAAGGAAAATGCCCTGGCATTTATAAGGTCTCCTACTCCTCCCCCTCATAGACTTGTGAATTGTGGGTGTATTTGTTCATCCTTATTCCCTGCCCCACAAATGGGTCCCCAACTGAACCATTCTAGCCAGTTGGGATGGCCATCCATCTTCTCAAAATTCTTCCAATTGCCCGTGATGATTTCTCATTTCCCCTCCTTTCTCATTCCATTGTTACTTCACTGGTTGACAGAACCCCACGTTCCTCTCCGCCTTGTGGTTTAGAGAAATTGTGCTTTGATTTCGGAAATCATCCATGCACTCTTTGGGATACATTTTCTACACACTTTTATTTATCCTTGCAGGTTGCTGATGGCCACCAGTGGATCTGCAGAATGATCAAATCAGCACAGAAGAAAATTCTGATTGGAAAACACAAATGCAACAGAGGTACGTTCAGATCTGTGATTCTAATCAAGACACCGTTACATGCAATCGATACAAACTTTGCATAGGGCACGGTTGAACAAATTTGGAAAAATAAAATAAAAATGCAAAAAGAAAAACAGTGGGCTGCTAAGACCACGATGCCACTTTCCTGAGAATTAGGTGATTCAGCCCCCCAAGAAAAAAAGAGAGAGATTGACTCCATAAAGGAAGCTGCAGTTTGGGATTTAGAATCCTGGATAGGACATTTGGGATGGCTTTCCTTCATAGGGTCATCATAAGTCAGATGCATCTTGGTGGCACTTCACCACTACCACCATTACAACCACAAAATAAACAATCTAGGGAAACTCTGGTTGCTTAAGCGTCTTCAGCAGGAGATGCATCTTGGATGAAGCAGCCAATAATGTTCCAATAACTGCTCTGGGTTTATTTTGTCAGATGCTCTCTTCATTTCAAACTGCACAGCCATGAAGTGAGTACAAATTGGAGCAAGATTTAAACCTACTGCAATAGCACCTTCACTTCATTTATTGTGAGGCACTGGAAAGTCAAAGTCAGTATTATGTGATTAAGCTACATCTGTCTCGGCGCAAGCAGTAACCATATTTCTTGAAGTTCAGCAGGTGTTTTGCAAAGAATTGAAAGGATTTTCCATGAAATTAGTGCCTATAATAAAAAGGCGCAGTGATGAAGAGGCAGTCCTTTATATCGCTGATATATGAGCATTTGCTTCTAATAAATGTCATTGCCAGATATTTCAAAACCTAAAGCAGGTTTGCTGACTGAACTGTTTTGCAAGCATATTTGCTGTGCCTTATCGCAAAGATGTTCTTTTATAGTCATACAGTTTAGAAATTTTATTTGACACTGCTAAATTAGCAGCTTTTCAACTTTGCAAGATTCAGACAGCAGCCGTAAGAGGGGGAAGGAGATGGAAGCCCAGTCTTGCATTCATTTTCCCTGGCACAACCTTAAGACTTCTCAGGACATTCCTATTAACTGAGCTGAAAATATGCAATGCTATCAAATGTACAGTTCCAAATGTTTCTCTTGAAAATCTCTCCTCAGCACTGCCAGGTGATCTGGCAGATCCTGCAAACTACCTGTGCTTTCATATCGGCTGAGTTCTTGTCAGGAGGAACTGCGTGCAAGTTGGGATGCCTGAGAATCCACCAGAGCTTCAGACAAGTGCAGGTCTCTCAGAGCCTGGCCCACGTATTTGGCAGGGGATTGGCTTGCCCAGATCATGAGAAGCAAAGCTAGAAAGTACATGTTGGGTTGGTTGTGCATTTTAGGGAGCACACATTTGTGTAAAGATGCGCACATGTCATTACCCAAACTCTGAATTCACAAACTGGCAAACAGCAGAATAAAACTCACCCCAGAATCTGTGAATTGTGGACAGAGCAGCTTGATCAAGTCTATTCCTGGGTCTTTAGTCTGAAGTCTTGCATTTGAAAGGGGAATGATAGATCTCTGGTGAGTTGAACGAGATTTGGGACCAAATTGAAAAATCACATGCAAGATGGACACCTGTGTATGAGAAAGTAATTAATTGCATTTTTTTGTTTGTTTCATTTTTATACCTCCCAACAGACAAGGGCTCTCTGGGCAGTTGATTTTAGTTTATGTTTTGGTCGAGATTTAGTCAGTTTGTACCTTCCAGACCGAACATGGACTTGGACACAACCTGTGGTTGATTTCTGTATATTTCTGAGCTTGTGTTGCACTCCAGCAATTAAAAAAATGTACTGGAAAGTGTGCGTATACTTAGGGAATCTTCCTAAAAATGCACCATGGATTTTCATGCAAACAACAAAACAAAAACAAAACTCAGAATCTGATAGAGACTCAAGTTGGAACAAGCGTCAAGGCCGAGTTTGGAGAACTCCAGTGAATTCTGGTTTTGCGGATTCACATATCCTTGTGCTTTCCCACTGCCCTATAGCCCTTTCCCATAAAATACGGTGGGGAGTTATATTCATACATATTCTAGCCTGTCTTTCCAGTCGTGTGCTTCCAAGTCATACATGGTTCCACAGGTCCTAAGTGACACTTCCAATCCTGCCTGGAAACAGGCTGGACAATGATGCTGCTGCTTATGCAAGGTATTTTTATGCTCCGTCTAAATCAACAGTCTCGCTGCCGCATTTGAGATATTTCCCCAAGGCAGCCCCATGTAGCCTGAGTTATGGTGGCCCCAACTTTTAAGGAGCAAGAGCCAGCCCCTTGAGTTAGAAATAGGGTTGGGACCAGAGGAATCTGCTCCGCCATATGTTGGAGACTGCCTCTTGTGCTCAGGTCAGTCTTGCAAAGTGAACTAAGCTGAGGGAAGTCCGTGAACGCTCACAGAATGCCAGCCACACAGCTGGAAACCTTCTTGCACATCAGCTGCTGCAGTGCAGAAGCTGCTGCCGGTGAGCAGAAGAGCAACTGTGCAGGACTCCACTCCTGGCAAGCCCTCCATGACCAACCTTCTTCCATGCCAGGTGCATCAGGCCTTGGGCCCAGGGCTGGTGTCCTGGGGAGCTGAGGCCAGGGAATCTGATGGATTCTTACCCCACAGTTAATTCTTCACCCTTAGAAGTTTGAGAAGACCCAGTCCAAGGCTCTGAAATATCACCACAACTGTTGTAGGGTTCCTACCCCTCACTCCATGAAAATGCAGGTATCCTGGCATTTGATGAGTACAGGGTCAGTCCCATGGGGCAGGATCAGTTCCCTACCTTAGGGTGGCAGAGGAGCAGGAGCATAAACCTGCCTGCCCCAAGCTGGAGGGGTCCCCATGCTGTCTTGCTCCAGGGGGTTGGTCCCTGCAGGATGAGGAATGCGTGGCTCAATAGAACTGAAAAAGAAAAAGACTTTGGAATTATTATGGACAACAGACTAAACATGAGCCAACAATGCAATGCAGCCACCAGAAGGGCAAATGCTATTTTGGGATGCATCAATGGAACTATTACTTCTAAATCACAAGAAGTAGTAGTTCCTCTATACTCCTCCCTAGTCAGACCCCATCTGGAATATTGTGCCCAGTTCTGGGCACCAAGATTTAAGAAAGATGCAGGAAAATTAGAAAGTGTCCAGTAGAGGGCAACAAAAATGATCCAGTGTTTGGAAATACTGCCCTGTGAGGAGAGAGTGGGAGAACTAGGTGTGTTTAGCCTTGAGAAGAGAAGACATGGTGTCCCCCTACAAATACCTCAAAGGCTGTCACAAAGAAGAAGGTCAAGGTCAAGCTCTCTTCTGGCTGATGCCAGAGCGCAGGACATGGAATGATCCATTCAAGTGGCGACAACCCAGATGCAGGCAGGACATCAGGAAAAGCTTCCTCACTTCAGAGCAACATGAGAGTGGAACCAGCTGCCTGGAGAGGACCCAAGTGGTAAGTAGCAGCACACCTAGAGGCCCAATATGGCAGGCGAGCTTCTTCCTTTGCTGACTCAGCACTTGCTGCTTTGCAAAACCAGGGATGGCCTGTGCTTGTTCCACAGAGGATGGACAATGGCACCACTTTTGTCAGGACACCACATGTCCGTCTCCTTCCATTATGGCTGCTTCAGCAGAAGATGTCACTTTTCTGAGTGTGCGGATCCTTGTACAAGCACACGAGTAGCAAGAATCTGCAGCATCTACAGAAGACTATCTCCACAATAGAACCTCCATTTATAGAAAGCATTCTGCAGGTTGTGGTAAACCAGCATGGTTAGGAAGGACAATACTCTGAACGTTTTAAAGGCATATATATATATATATATATATATATTCCATTCAGGTACAGAATAGATTGCTTTTAGCTGCAGAGGAAGACAACCTCTGTAACCTCCTGCTAATGAAAGTGGAGATCCTGACCAAACCCACAAAAAGGTGACAGGAATAGCACCCCATAAATTCAATATTGCAGGAAATAGATGTGTTAGGCTGCTTAATTTGAGGCAAAATTTAGCCCTGAAAGTTCCCTCCCATTCCAATCAGTGTATCCCTTCTGGTAAGAAGGGTCCATTTAATCCTGCTTCCTGTGTCCATCACTAGTAAAGCTGATCCCCCACTCCCCTTCTTCAGGTTTGTTGCAGAAATAGAGGGCTTTCATTGGAAGCAGGATTTCTTTGTCTAATGATGAAATAAATTCCGTAGCAAACTGGCTGATGGTGGCCTAGGAAGCCAAGGTGTTGTCCATTGTTTCAGGACAATGTGAGACTTAAGGGTGCAAGTGAAAACCATTTTGGTCCACTCTTGAGTAGGGTTTTCCCCAGTTCACACTGGGCAAATGCTGCAGCTGACGTCTGCACATTTCTAACATCTGGACTAGGATAGGAGCATCAGCCCAAATACACCATTTTGGCAGGATGGTGGCCAAGGAAATCCAGATGTGCAAGGAACAGCCAAATAGACTGGAAGGAAATGGCTCAGAGTGACAACACGATCAGGAAATGAAACATTCCAGTGGCAGAGCATGGAAAAACAGAGCCAGAAAGATGCCTCTTCAAGATGGTTAGGAATGTGTGAGTATTTTCTCTTCCGTTCCTGTGTTCTTATTTTGCCAAGAGTTAATCCATGCACACCTGTGGCCCCGGCACAGGAATACATAGCTCTGGTCAAACTGATTCTTCCTGTGAGTCATGGATTGTCAGGCAGGCTTCATTCCACTGTTCAGTCACTGATGGAATCTGAATATTTATTTGTTTGTTTTATGGGATAATTTATTCGACTTGTACTGATGCACATATGTCCACATGTTTAATGAAAACCAAACTTGGCATAACCATTTTCCCTCAAAATATGGAATTTTTCATGGCATGCCCATTTATTATTTCTCATTGGTATAACATCATCTATTTTTCCCTTAGATTCTAGATAGCTTTGTAATAGATTTAAGTTCCGAGAAATCGTATCACATTTCGTTTCAAGGTATTGAAAGGTATTGAATCATTTCAAGTATTGAAACTTCTTGGCACTGCATTATACTAGCACAAATATTATTTGTCGTGGAAGCAACTTTTATCCTTGCTAGTTTTGATGATAAAATGCTTGTGCTTTGTATAATGGTATAGAAACATAAAAACAGAGTGAGTCAGAAGGGGCCTCCTGGGCCATCTAGTCTGACACCTGGCTCCAGCTGGCTGCACTCACAACATGCCCACCATGTGCATGTCCAGCCTATCCTTGAACACCCACACTGATGGGGCTTCAATGACCCCTCATGGAAGCCCATTCCATACTGTTGGGGTCCCAACTGTCAGGAAGTGCTTCCTGGCATTGAAATGGAATCTGGGTTCCCTGAGTTTTGCTCCCTTGGAGTGCATCCTGCCTTCCTCTGCAGGGGAGAACAGGTCTCTACCCACCTCCGGGCGGCACCCCCTCACATACTTGTATGTCGCCAACATATCCCCTCTGAGTCTCCTCTTCTCCAGGCTGAAGAGACCCTGTTCCCTCAGTCTCACCTCATTCCCCATCCCCTGCAAACCAGCCACCAACCTTGTGGCCCTACGCTGCACTGACTCTAATAAGTATGACATTCCACCTCCGCTCCCGGAATAATGGAAATGATACACATTAAAAGGTGTACACATTTTTAATGACCCCAGATTTCCAAAGGCGGAAGAAATGCATAAATCTAGACTTGATGTGGCCTTCTCCACATTACTGGCCGATATCACGGTCTCCACTATTTAATGGCCAAAGAGTTTGTTACAAAACTCAATCCCCATGGAATTGTGGAGGTGCCAAAGGCAGTCTATAGTTAGGATTATTATCAAAAGAAAAGCCACATCCCTTGTCACAACTCAAAGACTGGCTTAATTTACTTTCAGAGTATAGGATTGCTCGGTTGCCACCTGCCCTGATGGATGGTGAGCTGAACTGGACAGCAAGACTACTATCAGGACGGTCTCTTGAATGTGAGTGGGATGGTGTAAATTGGTGACCTGCTCCTTTGGTGACTTTGCTCCTGGGGAGGAAAGCAATAGCAAGTCTAGACAGCATACTAAAAAGCAGAGATATCACCCTGCTGACAAAAGAGCGTATAGTCAAGGCCATGGTTTTCCCAGTTGCAATGTATGGCTGTGAAACATGGACCATAAGGAAGGCTGAGCACCAAAGAGTTGAGGCCTTTGAATTGTGGTGCTGGAGGAGACTCCTGCGAGTCCCTTGGACTGCAAGGTGATCAAACCGGTCAGTCCTAGAGGAGATCAACCCTGACTGCTCTTTAGAAGGCCAGATACTGAAGAGGAAACTCAAATGCTTTGGCCACCTTATGAGAAGGAAGGACTCCCTGCAGAAGAGCCTAATGCTGGGAACAATAGATGGCAAAAGAAGAAGGGGACGACAGAGGATGAGGTGGCTGGATGGAGTCACTGAAGCAGTTGGCGTGAGCTTAGGTGGACTCCGGGGGATGGTGCAGGACAGGAAGGCCTGGAGGAGTGTTGTCCATGGGGTCTCGAAGGGTCGGACACGACTTCGCAACTAGCAACAAGCAGCATGGGTTTGGACCTGATGGTCTTCATGGCCCCTTCATACTATTCCCCTTCATACCATTCTTAAGAGGATTCTTCATCCTATGGTGATGTACCACCATTCCACCAGTCAGATGTTATACTGATGAAATAACGCATAGATCCCAGGCTTGCCCAGCCATCGCACAAAGTTGACCAGCCATCTCAGGCTTCTGAGTTTTGGCTGCAGTCCTGGGTGCCTCACACAGCTTGCCTTGGGCTCATGGATTTCGACTGCTGCCCTGAGGTGTGGTAGGCCCTGATCCACACAGCAGGTCCAGCAAAACCCAACTGTTTGTCTAGTTCTCTACTGCACATGTCAAGGGGGAAAGGGTGCCATCATGGCCTTCAACTCAGCAAGCAGAATCTCCTGGGTCACATTTGCTGCTGAAAGTGCACTGCACACCACGATGGCTGTTCCCTGTTCTGGCCCCTCACCTGGCATCCACCCCTTTGTTTTCTTGAGGGCATCTGCCAGGGCCCAGGGATGCCATGGCCAAGGAGCACAAGATGAGGACTAGTTCACCCAGGCAGGTCTGAACGTTTCTAGCAGAGGAGCCCTTCAGACAAAGAACCTTCCCTCCATCTCCCTCATCTCCCTCTTCCTTCAAGATCTAAGGAGCCTCAGATCAAGGACCTCTCTGGTCAGGATGGCTGTCTCTCCTATCAACCAGTATTTTCAGAACCTGGAGGTACGCTGTAGCCATCATGACCGCAATCACAACAGCCTTACCCTGCTTGAATGCATCTAGTCCACATGATTCCTCTCCCTCCTCAGAGCCCTCCTGTGAAAACGGTGGATTAACCTCACCTGTACTGAACTGAAACTCAGCCTCCTGCATCTACAGCACCTGCATTGATTGCTTATTATCCCTGTCGATTCTTGTTCTTCTTCACTGATAGCCCAGTCTTGTGTTGGTCCCTCTGTGCAGGGATGGCTCCTTCCCTCTTCACTGCTCCTTCTCTCTGTGTGTTCACTGGGGCTAGTATAATGCACAGGCCTTCAGAGAGTGGATTTGTCATTAGGGATGCTGCTGAATGCCAGGGCTTACTGGGATTTGATGGGCAGTCCTCTGATCATAGTGATCTGCACTGGTATGGCCAGCTTTGATAGACAGTGCCTTCCTAGCATTCCAGGCAGGAGTTTTTTCTGCCCGACTGGGAAATGTCAGGAATTAAGCCAGGCACCCTCTGCATGAAAAGTCTGTGCTCTACCACGATTTGATTTCTGCCCAATGATTTCTGTTCCCCAGCCACCCACCAAGAGAGGCCGGAATCGTGCATGCACTTGCCTTAAATGGGGGAAGTTTGCAGAACATTGCGGAATCCACTTCTGGGTAGGTAGACATACAACCGCACTGTGAGTACAGTAGTTCCCCAAAATTCGTGGCGGTTATGTTCCTAAAGCACCCACGAATTGTGAAAAACCGCAAATGCGGTGCCAGCAATGGGCGCCAGCCGCCAAGGCAGTGCGGGCAGGAGGCGCGGGCTGGACCTGGCCAAGGGACGGGCACGGGCAGAGATCATTTTCTCCGAGCGAGTCCAAACTCAGAGGAAATGATCTCCTTGCACGTAAGCCACCACATGGCGAGGCGCTGGCTTACTCGCAAGGAGATCGGCTTGGACTCGCTTGGAGAAAAATCCCATGAAAGACTGAAGCCACGAACACTGAACCACGATGTCATGGGGGGTATACTGCAAAGCATTGCAAGAGATGCCACCCGTAATCAGCGGGTCCTTAAGCACATCTTTGCGAGGTGGAAAAGGATTGTGGAACACGCGTCCCAGAGAAGCTCGCCTGGCACCATTGCTTTTTTCTGTTCTGCACCAGGTGAAACCCTTTTCATTCTCCCATTATTTTAATGTTTGATTGATCTTAAGTGTGATTTCATTGTGAATTGCTGGATGTTGCTCCATTTTTATCTGTGCTTGTTGCAAACCATCCCAAGATGCTAGTAATGGAACAGTTTATAAAAGCTATAGATAAATAAATAAGTGGTTGGGATACAAATTGAATAAATGATATTAAACTAACTGGTGGGCAAGAAGAACTCTTCCAACTTGAACAGGTAGCCTTAATCTAATGCCCTTCCGTGCCTCTCCATCCTCTTTTCTGGGAGTAAATACTTCTTCAGTGCATTTAACTGCTCTTCCTATTGCTTGCCTGTTCCCAATAGGTTTTTTAAAATGCTGGGGTGAGTCCCAGGAGAGTTCCCCCAAATAGTTATCCATTCACTGATGTTTCCCTACTCTACCTCGGCCCCATACTCCTCATGGCCAGATTCAAGTTCTGTACTCAGAAGCCAAAATCTGCTTCCCATCTTTCATTTTCTGATCAAGCATGCTCTGTATTTTCAGAAAACTTTGAGGTTAATTGGACATGGTACCTCAGAGATGTGAGATCTGAAAAGGAGGCACTTTTTCTCTTCTTGTAAAAAAGAGTGTGTGGGGGGGGGATGTGATCGCTGTGCGGGAGAACACAGATTCTTAGAAGTGGCTTGGCCTAGACATTCCAAATTCATTTCATTCAAGCGCCCTCAAGTGGAACTAGTGGATGTGGGGACCAGGGATTGCTGGGTCATATTATTCCCTGTAGAATGTCTGCCTCTCGAAAAACCCATTATGCTACCTGCTGAGTCTATAATTATTGACACCGATCCTGGGAAAAGCTACATTAGAATGTCCCCTCGTGCCCATTCCTGCTTTTGCCCATGAGTTTTCATCAAAGGGACCCTAATCAGGTGGAGTTGGAGGGTTGGCAACGTTTCCAGACTTGGGTGGCTGAAGTTAAAAAGTGATAAGTACAGCTGGGTTGGCCTTTGAAAATGCAAGTGAAAGTCTAATCATCTCAGCCTACCAAGCTGCTCCCATATAGGGCCAGGTCAAATGCGATAGACAAATGCGACACCTTATGACTTTGATAGAAATAGGATTTGCAAAATAAACTTAATAAGAAGTAACACTGCAGTCTGGAGGGTTCTTCTGCAGGGCTCCAGCCAGCAGGCAGCCCATCGGGCCCTTGGCTATCCCCACTCCATCCCCACTTCCTCCTGTTTTTCTCCCTTCCCTTTTCTTTTTCAAACTATGAGTCATCATCTGCAGTCATAAAGGCATTACAGGTCCGGTTGGGGGCTGGTTGCTCCTTAGGAATTTTTCCTTGAGTTCCCCAAGTCTGATGATCCTCCATGGATGATGCATGGGTGGAGTTGGGGCTTGGTTACTACCCATTCCATTCTATTCTCTATTTTTCTATACTGCCAAACAGCTGAAGTTCTCTGGCCAGGTTGACAGTTGTAGAACTGAATGGCACACACACACACATGTGCACAGAAACCCATTGCTAGCTCTGCTTAGACCCAATAAACTGAATGAGAAATACATTAAACAGGGGCGGATCCTGTCCAATCTTTTTGTCAACGACATGGAAGAAGGGGTGACCAGTCTGCTGATCAAATTCACAGACGATACTAAAACTGGAGCAGTTGCCACAACTGAGGAGCAGGTAGTCCAGATCTAAAGTGATCTGGACAGACTATGGAAGTGGGCAGGAGACAACAGGATGGCATTCATTGTGGATAAGTGGAAGGTCTTGCACTTGGGACATAGGAATGGGTGTCATAAGTACAGGTTAGGGGACAAGTGGCTGGAGAGCAGCACTTGTGAAAGGGACCTTGGGGTGCTGGTTGACCGCAGGCTAAACATGAGTCAGCAGTGTGATGCGGTGGTCAAGAGGGTGAACGCCACCCTTGGTTGCATAGCCAGAAGTGTGGCTTCTAGATCAAGAGAGGTATTACTACCACTCTACACAACTCTGGTGCGCCCACAACTGGAGTATTGTGCTCAGTTCTGGGCCCCTCATTACAGAAAGGATATAGCCAGATTAGAGTCAGTGCAGCGTAGGGCCACAAGGTTGGTGGCCGGTTTGCAGGGGATGCAGTATGAGGCGAGACTGAGGGAACTGGGTCTCTTCAGCCTGGAGAAGAGGAGACTCAGAGGGGATATGTTGGCGACATACAGGTATGTGAGGGGGTGTCACGTGGAGGTGGGTAGAGACCTGTTCTCCCCTGCAGAGGAAGGCAGGACGCGCTCCAACGGAGCAAAGCTCAGGGACCCAAGGTTCCATTTAGATGCCAGGAAGCACTTCCTGACAGTCGGGACCCTGTGGTCCTCATGGCAAAGAGGAGGGATTCTCTAGGCATAGCATCCCAACCTTGGACTTCAGTTGCTGCCTTCTCTTTTGACCTTCAGGCACCAACTCAAGACCTATTTGTTCCATAGTTATTATAACAGGTGAATTCTTGATTTTTAATAAAGTTTTAATTTGATGCTATCATATGCTGCTACCAATATGTTTTAAATGCTAGAGATTGCCATAAACATAAATTTAACTTGCTCTTATTTTACTTTTGGAGTGTGTGTGCATTTATTCTGTTTACTATTTTATTATTCCTATTTTCATGGAATCATAGAATAGTAGTGTGGGAAGGGGCCAAAAGGCCATCAATCCACCCCCCTGCTGTTGCAGAACACCAGTTTACACCAACCCACTCAGAGGACTGCCCAGTTTCTTTGTGAATGTCTCTAGTGTGGAAGAGCCACCACCTCTCCAGGCAGCCGGTTTCACCGTCACATTGCTCTCACAGTGAGGAAGCTTTTCCTGATGCCCAGCCAGAATCTGGGTTGTCGCAACTTGAACTGGTCATTCTGTGTTGTTTATTTTGTATAAATTTTTAATTTAATTTGATAAGCTTACTTATGGATTCTATTGTCTTTTGTAAATGTGAGTTGTTATGTTGTGTATTGTATTGTTTTTTATGCTGTTTGTGAATTTTGTTATGATGGAAGCCACACTGAGACCCTATGGCTAGTGGGGTGGAATATAAAGAAAATGAATGAATGAATGAACTAATGAATGAACTAATGAATGACAGGAAGGGGAAAGGTTATGCATGTTATTTCCTAGCACTTCTCTGTTCCTTGCTCTGAAGTCACTTTCAAAATGGAGAGCAGGGTAGCCGAACTAGTGCAAGCTGCTTGTCCATCCTAGAACACGGTTCTTTAAGGGCCTCAACATCAACCGTCTGTCAGAAATCAGCAACAAACATGTTCCCATATGCACGCATATGCTCATGTGCAGCAGTCCATCTTCTGTGAAGGCCAGTGAGAGCAGGGGGGAAGATCCTATTATTATAAAGTGTAACTCAAGAGCGATTGTTCTAACATTTATAACTTCCGAATGGTTTTCCCAATCTCTCTGAAATGTGGTTATGCCAGAAATGAGTGTTCATTTTAACAGAACCTGGAACATTCAGGAAGATTGGCAAAGGTTTGAGAGAGAAAACAGGTGGTGGTGGTGTGGGGGGAAGCTTAGTCGAAATGGAAATTGAAAATCTGCTTGGTGACCCTTTTTGTCCATTATTCCTGGAGAAATTGTAGGCTCCTCCATGGTATCTTATTCCTCCTGTCTTGTTGTTGGTGCAATGGGATGCACTCTTATTTGGTTTATTTATTTTTAATCATTTTTATATAGTGTAATCAGAGTCTGAAGGACTCCAATGATTATGTGCAGTCACAGTGTTGTTTGCACGATGGATTGGAAGGAGGGAAGAGGCAGAGAAGGCAGACACTGCCCCTTGAAGAGAAATGCAATGCCCAAGGTGCAGCTCACTCACCTGGACCAGGTGGCTAAGGCAGAAGGCCCCCATAGTTCTTGTCCCTTTTGCAAGGCCTCCTGGAACAAAGGGAGGTGGAGGAAGGCAGCTTTGTGCAGCAAATCTTGCCATCAGGTCATGTGGGCTGCCTGGGATGGGGATGGCTGGAGCAGAGAAGGAGACCCCCCAAAACAAAGCAAATCAAAAGATGTGGGGTATATCCAACCCCCCACGAATGACCCTTGGGGCAACAGGGTCCTTGGCAGGCTGTTGCTGGCACCTTCTTTGACTGATTTTCATGGGAGGAGGATTATACTTCTAGGCAAACCTATGAGGAATTGCTCCAAAACATGTGTAGAAGCACAAACGTTCCCCCCTGCTAGAAATTACTTTGTGGAGGAGAACAGCAGGGTCTTTGGAGAAATTGCTCCCTATCCATATGCATCAGAGAGCAGGATCATGCCTCTGTGTGTGTGTGTGTGTGTGTGTGTGTGTGTGTGTAAACAGGAGAGATGCTGACTTTCTGTTCTTGCTTCGACAGCAAGGAATGAGTTCTATTTTTTAAATCATTCTTGAATTAGACCACACATACCAAGTGCATCCTTATCAGAAGGTTGATTGCTACCTAAATTCAGTGTTGACAAAGAACAATCCCTGATTTTCAGTTCTGAATGTAGCAAGAGGATGAGAGTTGCGCAGCAACATCCACTTCATCGGGATGTTATGTCTTATTATGTGGCTTCTTGTACAGTTCTACAAACCATTCATTGTGTCACAGAGTTTGATGTTCAAGGGTTGCTTGTGGTGCCTGTTTTCATCCATCCGAAAAACTTATTCCAACTTACCATCATCGAGTTGCTTTTCCACAGGTTGCTGATGTGACTTTCTGTCCTAATCTATGTTATGTGGATTCTGTTCCTATTTGGATACTGTGGGATCCATGAGGATCTGTATTGATCCTGATACTTTTCAACTTGTTCATCAGTGATCTGAAACTAGAACTGAGCAGCGAGGTGCCCAAGTTGACTTGGTGGCACCAAATTATGTAGAGCTGGTAAAACAATGAGGGTCTGGGGAGCAATTTTAAAAATCTTCATACTGGGGAAATGAGCATCGAAATAGCAGATGTGGAGCTATGTAAGCAAGTATAAAGTGATGCTTGGAACAAATATTCCCTACTTCACACTTAAATTGATGTGATCTGAGCTCACAGTGATGGTGAGTGGCCAAGGAAAGCTCATGGGCTTGTGATGCTGGTTGGATTAAAAGGTTGGCCAGGTGTACAGGTGTACAACTACTGTGAAAACTTCCTGCTAGGCATCATTCAAAAAGGAACTAGACATGAACAAACGATATCATAGTCGCCTTGCACAAATCAATGGTGTGACCACACTTAGAACACTGTGCACAGTTGAGTCCCTGCACCTACAAAAGGATACCTCCATTGAGGCATTACCCTTAGCTTCCAGTTTCCAGGGTTTTGGGAGTTTGGACTAAGCTGAAATGGCAACGGTTGCTGATTATGTTCTTCATAAATGATGTGCGTGTGTGTGTGTGTTTGTGCATGCAACCAGCAGGGTAATAGACCCTTGTACCTGTAAACAAATAGCATCACCAACTGACCTTGAACAGCGCCTACCCTTCAATTCTACCCAGTGATGGCTCTAATGTAATTCTAATGCCTGCTTCTTAGCATGGAAGGTAGTCCTAAAGATGTTGCCCTGCCTGTTTTATCATTCTTATTCTCCACTGTGGAATTGAAAATGACCGTCCCTTCGCTAATAATGATAAAATATAGTGTACAAGTACGGCCATAAGCTGTCACATTATAGACTAAAATAATAGCAGCTGGCAGGACTGGTGACTCAAAGGGAAGAGGGTCTCCACCTGCCCTTGGTGACTCAAGTTGGAAGTGAGTCAGTGCTCCTTGGTCCTGTTATGATTGCTGGACTTTATGGTGGTCAATGGAAGCCCTGCTATCAGATCCAATGTCTGTGTGTCTAGTGTTGTGCTCTCCCACCAAAAAGTGATGGATGGCCAACAAAGGGCAGGACAGGAAACCTTGAGAAGTACTCAAGCTGGTAGTGATTACTCCAAAATTCATCCATGAAGCTTCAGAAGCAACTAGAGATGCCCCATATCTAAGTCCAACACTCTAGGGAGCTATCCATTGAACAGTTGCCATTGAATTGGTAACAATTGAAGCATGTCATAGTCATGTTGCCAAAATGAGCAGTTTTGAGTTTGTCATAGAAGTCTTTGGGGGCTTGTAATGCTTACATCTGAATGAGCAAAGACTTGTATTTCTTAATGTCTTTTACTGAAGGTGTAGGAGAAATTCAGTTCAGTTCACACACAACTTGTAGTTGAGGTCTGTATATTTCTGAGCTTGCAATATGTTTCTAGACCAAAAATAATGCAATCTGTGACAGCATGTACATATTTGAAAAAAATGTGCATCCAGTTTTCACTTCTCAGAACCATATGCTGTCCTAAACACAACCTGTTGTTAACGACTTTGCATTTCAGAGCATGTGATGAGAAGCATGGAACAAAAGTCTGTTCAGAACCTGAGCACAGTGGAAAATGGTGCATGAAAGGATGCATCCTTTTGAAAAATGTGCAGAAACACGCCTTATGCAACAGGAGAACAAACATGCACTCAGAAAACCTCACAACTGATGCATGTTTTCAGAAGTGCACAAAAATACAGACACGTTTTGTCTGAAAACTAAAACAGCAACGAAGTTCCCAAACAGATGTGAGCAAGAGGCAGAGTGAGCTTTGAGGTGGATTTCAGAGAAGCTTACCAAGTTCTTTCTTCCACCTCAATTTGCCCATCCTTCTCCCCTCCCCCCATTTATAGGTCTTCTTTGGCAGGACTCTTCAAATCATCACAATACCTTCTGCTTTTCCCATCTCTGCAGCTCCTGGCCAGGTGTGCCTCTTTGTCACATGTCTTGCCCTGCTTTTTTCTTATCATCTCCTCCTCACTTCACTCACTATTCCTTTTCATCATTCCTGGTCTTATTCTGACAAGAGGCCAGCTCAGCCTCAGTTCACTGATAGAACCTTTTGTAACTCAAAATCCTGCAGTCCGTTACAACATAAATCTATTTATAGAACTTTTAGGAAGAACTGTGCTGCAAATTTTCACACCAACTTCTAATAACATAAATAAGTCATTACACTAAAAGAGAACCCAGAATTTTTACCCTCACTGGTGCATTTCTGGGGGAAAGTCAATATATTTGCACTTATTCACCCCATCCTTTCCCCACATTGCTACTAAATCAGCACAGTTTCCTTCCAATCTGATAACACGGCACCTTTCTTTCTCATGATATGATCCCAGCCAATCAGGGATCTGATGACCTCACAGCATAATATAGCCAATCAGGATGCCTTTGTGGTTTTTATCACTGAGGCACAGGAAACCTGCTCCTTTGTCCTCACCCCTGCAATGCATTGTGAGGAAGCGACTTTTCTCATTGCAGTGACAAGCAATTTTGCTTCCTGCATTGCTGGACACCGGCAGTTTCAAAACAAGCAGAAAAACAGACATGACACCTGGTTGCTTTTGCATCAGAGATACATGCTGCAGACAACCTCTTCTTTCAAGTCCCTCCTCCCATTCCAAATGATCCCGAAGAGCACAGAAATGTTTCAGCTCAGGTCTAATTATACCTCCCATTTCTTGGTCTGAGTAGGGAGACTCTGAAAAAGAAGTCTGAAAAAGAAGTCTGTACCAACTTTTGATTTAGTGATGTCTCTGTGCCTTGAGTTTAGTGGGTGGTCTTTGGGAACTTGGGGGAAAAATTGGCTCTCCTAGGATTTAAAGCAGATCTTAGGTGAACTAAATTCCTCTGCTTTTCTTTCTCCCACCTTGAACAAGAGAAATGGATTCTAAGCTTAATAATGTTTGACAAGACCTGGCTTGGGAGGCAGGTGCCAAGGAATCCAACTAGTCGAAAGCATTAGAGACACCGTGGGCACCAGAGGATAAAGATGTTGCCATGGGAACAGAGTGAAAGGTGGCTGGTTAGGAGACTGGCGTTCTTGTTGAAGACAGACCTAGGCAGCTGCAGTCGGGCTATCAGCTTGCCACTTTAGCAACAGTAGGTAAATCCACCTCCCTCCCTCCATCCCTCCTCCGCCAGGCGCGGAGGAATTTAATCCGTGTCCTTTGTATGTTGAGAACAAGAGGGCTGCCTGCACAGTTCCTCAAAGTGTTTGCAGAAGAAGAGAGGAGGCCGAGTCGGCTGCGGCTGTGCTAAAAGTCTGTGTGGGGGAGCCACTGGCATTTTTATAAAGATGATGAGGATGCTTTTCTAAAAGTTACAAAGCCCTAATAGTCCGTTCCCTTGCGCCATCCTTTCTATCCATGGGACCACGAATACATGCAGTTTACTCCAGAGGAGCAAGATGAACCTCTGGGTGGTGGAGAGGGACATACCAAAATTTCTCTGAGAGAGACTTATATTCAAAAGGTCCTTCTTCTGAGACAATACAATACCTTTCCCCCTCTCTTTCTCTCTCAGTCTCACCCAGTTCCATTATTATGGCAACCCATTTTCATTTCCTTTTCCATTCTGAAGCTGAGCCTTCAAAATATGGCTTCCAACTTTTACTATGGGCTCAGAGAACCCTCTCCATTTCATCTTGTCTGCAATGATGAAGCCCAGTTATTCTGGGTTGTATAGGTTGGGCATCAGCCAAACGCATCTGGTAAATTGAACCCCACCCCATGATACACCCCCCAAAATAGCTTATAGTTTCCAATGAATTGATCCAGACATCAGCAAGTCCCCAGTGGCAGATGTGGGTAAGTTCCAGTGTCCCCTACTTCCTCCTTTGCCTTGCCATGGACCACCAGAACAGCATCAGGGAAGTGGGCAAAGGGGAAAGGGTGGCCATGGGTGGTTGGGGAGCAGTTGGTGGGTGGGGGAGGCACTGGAGGCCAAGTAGATAATCTGATGAACTACCATGCTCTGTGAGGAGGCCAGGCCAGGATGGACTGTAGCTGGACCATGTTTCAGGTCTGGTGTTTGATGAAGGCCAGTGCAGTGCTATGACCTGTCTGCCTCAATCACTCCATGTTCAGGATATGGGACATGACGGATGTACCACTGCAGGAAGATTCCTTATCCTAGCAAGGAATTCCTTATCCTGGGCTGCTTTGCTGGTGGTGAAGTATCTGGCATTTGGCTGACATCATAGGGCTTCCAGGAAAACCTATGGAACCCCAGATCAAGTTTAAGGATCATTTCCATGGTGATCCTTTCTGAGCCTCGAACCAAGATGGCAAGTGCTGGAGATTTTAGCTTGATGCCCGTGGTCAGCGACTTACACTGGAGAAGGAACCACAAACAACAATAACGACAACAGAGCAAGTTGGCCTGCTCAGTTTCCCTTTTCTTGCTTGTCCCAACATAGTGATGGCCAAGCTGTTCTTCACAAGATGCTTTTCCTCAGCATGTAGCATCTTTCGTAACTTTGGAGGGTGCACTTCATTAATTTTTGGGAGGAAGTCCAAAACATTTTGGGATGGCTGCTTCTCATGGGTAGAAACATAGAAACAGAGTGAGTCAGAAGGTGCCAAGCCAGCTCTGCTCACGACATGCCCACCATGTGCATGTCCAGCCTATCCTTGGACACCTTCACTGATGGGGCTTCAACCACCTCCCGTGGAAGCCCATTCCACACCCTGGGGTCCTAACCATCTGGAAGTACTTCCTGGCATCTACCTTGAATCTTGATTCCCTGAGCTTGGCTCCATTGGAACACGTCCTGCCCTACATCACAGGGGAAAATGGTCATGGGATGTGCAAGGAATCGCTACAGGGTTGGGAATCTTTTGGATTCCCTGGGGTCAGCTCCAGTCTGCTTTGAGGAGGCCCAGAGTCCAAGTTCCTGGCGGGCCTGCTCAGTCTTCCCAGGCACTCACTGAGAATTGAACAGCATGTGCTACTTCTCGCCCACCAGAGCAGCTATGCTAGTGGAGGCCACTCCTGGTGCTGGAGAAGGTTGCTCATGGATTCCAAAAGGGTTTGTTCCATCCCTAGGTACCAGGAGGCTGAAGATTTTGTTCCTTGCCATCAATGTCTACCCTTCTCCAATCCAATGTGGAGAAGAAGCCAGATAATACCACCCTCATCCCACTTCCAGTGGGATAAAAAGAAATTCATTCTTCTTAATGCCTCCCTCCCTCCCTCCCCCCCCCCCTCTCTCTCTTTCTTTCTTTCTTGGGATAATGACTTTTTGGGGTGTGTGGAATCACATTTTCCAAATTAGATCTGAAAGCTCACATTGTTTTTCAACAAATCAAGTTTTCTCTTTGCCCTTGCATGCCGGAAGACAAGCCCGACAGATGCGAAGATACCAGTTGAAAAACAGTGTCCTGCAAATTTGCTTCAAGTCTGCAGGCCCAGGAAAGAAAATGGCCCAAGGAGGCCAGCCCCTAGGCCTTCCCGGCCGCTTTGCCTGCTCCACAGCTCCTATTTGTGATGAGCAAGACGGGGTGCACTCTTTGAAAGGTTGTGGAAGCTATTTGTGATGGCTGAACGTCAGCTCGGCAGCTGTCCCTCCCACCACCTGCCCCAGCCTGGTTGCATCAACTGCTGACTCACGAGGTGGCTCTTTTAACATGTGCTTGCTAATTTCATTCATATCCTTGGCAGTAATGAAAAAAGCTTCCGAACACTTAAGTACACTAAATTGTACATTTCACATTCAAGAAGAAAATTATTACAATAACAACTTTAACTGAAATGTGGAGGCCAAAACTGTCAGGTAAAGAGAAAAAGAGATTACTTAATGGATTTTTCCTCAAAAAGGTTTCTCTCTACCCTCTTTTCCAAATTATTATTATTTTTTTTAAAAAATGTATTAATTTGTTTATTCCCTGCCATTTTAAAAAGCTTTTTGAGCAGAGGCGGTGCTACATTCCTAAAAGATTTGGGACCCCGGCCTACAAGGACAAACTAGCTTGTGCTAATGTGCATATGTAGATATATGTGCATAATTAGAAATAATTACTATAATTTAAATTTTATGGAAGGCAAGATAATTGACCTTTTGCTTGTTTTCAGAGTAGAACTTTGCATGTCTCAAGTTGTGCTTGCCTTTTTTTTTTGCACCCACACTGTTCTTAGGTCTTTGAGGCCCAAATCCAGATGGGGAGAATGGCATTCTGGGAACAGCAAAGAGCTGTAGAGCACAGTAAATATTTTCCAGGGCACTCCAATGTGGGAGAACTTGTGCACTTGTGGACTACACTGCAGTTTTCTTAGGGTGCAGATCTACACTATTACTTGGGGAGTAGCCCCCATTAAGCATAGTGGTGATTACTCCTAAGTGTCTCACCCATCCATCCAGTCACCAGCAGCAGCTGAAGAAAGCTCAGGGCTGCATCCACCAGAGGATGTGTCAGGACCAGAGAGAGACCCCGGGGACCAGAACTGGAAAGCATTGCCTTGCTGCCCCTGGACACCAGAACAGGTGAGAGGGCAGACTGAGCTGCCCCCCCTGCCCCCCAGGATGACTCCTCATGTTGTTGATGCTGTTTCTGTGGTTTTGGGCCACTGTTTGGAACAATCCTTGGTTTCTAATTTGGCATCAAAAGTTGCAGAATTAAATTACGAGCAGCCTCCTCATTGTAGACTCTTCAAGTAAGGGCAGGCATCTCAGAATTCAGATGCTCAGGGATCCTGTGACCTTCTAGACAACGTGGAGAGAACATAGGATTGGGCCTTCAGTCACTTAGTCTTCCTCTGCACCACACAACTGCTTCTGTATTGTGTGAGTTTAACATGAATGCCTTCATGTAAGGAAGATCAGAAGCTGCCAAATGCTAGACCAGGGTGTCGGTCAATTCCGGCAATAATTTTTGGCGGAAAACAGATTTGGGCAGCTTCAGTTCTAAGACTCTTAAAAAGAAATAAAAGAAACTTGAATCTTTGATCTTCTGTATATAAAACATTATTTACCACTGAACAACAAACCCTCTTCTAGGGATGGCATAGAAATCAGTTTGGTCCACATTTTAACATGAAAGTACATATTCTTTGATGTTCAAACCAATCCTTGAACCAAAACCTAGTGATTCTTCAAAGTTTGCATTTTTCTTCTGAGTTTTACAATAGAGTTGTCGAATCAAAAGTTGTGTACAAAGTTGCAGACAAGAGGAAGCAGTACACGTAACATATATGTTCATGTATTACATTAGGGAAATTACTTGCACAAAATGTAGATTAAGCAAAACTGAATACAAAATTGTTGTTGTTGCTGTTTCTACACTTCCACACAGCTGATGCTGCCTGGGAAGCTTACACAAATCAAAATGCAAACTTTAAGTGGTGAAACTGGATGTCTTGTTAAATTCTGCACATTTGTCACTATTCAGTCAGTTCTATGGAGGAAAGACTTTGGAAGCATGGTGCTAAACAATGCTACTGAAAAGAAAGGAGTGATTTAGGCAGAAACAGAAGAAGGGTTAACAAACAAGAATTCCTTATTGTTTTGCCGGTTGAAAGCAATAATTACAGTGTACCATCCTAATACAGGAATGACGGGCACTGACACACTGGATGGACAGATAGATTGAGCTCCATCAAGAAGATTGGCAACAATGAAAATGCTCCATGTTATCACGATGATGAATATTTCCACATGCTGCAAATAGTGTTTGTCTTGAGCCTGGTTCCACCCCCCACCCCCACCCCCCAAATAAAAGCATTGCTGCTACAATCATTGAAGCTCTCCATAATGGGAAAGCCAATTAGATTTCACTCATTTGCTTTCTTACGGAATGATAACATGCTAAATTGCATCCCCTCCTCTTCACTGGAGAGATGCCGGGACTGGATACTGATGTGTCAAAAGTTTCTGGGAACGACAGTTAAACTTGATTTCTTTTGTTCTCACACAATCTCTTGACTTTCAGAAGTCACGTATCCATTGCTGTGTCAGTATATATTTTCAATAGCGTTCCAGTTGTCTCTGAAAACGTGGTGGATGTGAAGAGTTGGCTATGATCCTCAGCAGAACAGCAATTTGGGACTGCAGATCTACTGAAGTTGGCTTTCCACCCTTCCTCTCTCTCTTTCTCATTTCCAATTTTCTGTTCAGTGTGAAAAATCGGATATTATTTCCTGCCTTATATTTGGTTGCTTCAGAACTTGATTTCACATAAAAATTCACCTGCCGTTTTGTGTGAATATCTACACATGCATATATTTGATACAGTATTCATATTTATATTCGTCACAAATATTTTCCCTAAGCTGATGCATTCCGATGTTATGTTCACTAAGATACACACGCATTTCCGTGCATGAACATGCATACATGCTATTTGGAATACCCGACTGCAACACTAGGAGAGGTGAAATTGTGGGAGGGAAAAGCCTTCATTTTAGCACACCTATTGGTCTTTGCGTTAGAGTTGCTTTACATTAGATGTGAACCCAGTGAAAGTCTCCTTTGGTCCAGTGGTCTGATCCAGAAGCCGGTCCTGACCCTGGGGTGTTTGTACCATTAACTGCTCACTCAGCAATTGTGTTCTTATCAAATAAGAGAGTTGGAGGGGTCCATAAAGCCATTGGGTCAAACTCTTGGTCATTGGGTCAAACTCAGGGCTCCAGGTTGAAGTATCCCTCTCAGATGGCTATGCAGGCAATTCTTGAATGTCTCAAGCCCATGAACTCCCCAGGTAATTTGTTCCATTGTCATATCGCTTGAAGAGTCAGGAAGTTTCTCCTGATGTGTGGCCTGATTCTGGCTCCCTGTAAATGGAGCCCATCGTCCCATGCCCTGTGGCCTGGGATAGGCTTGGGGCAAAACTTGTTGGCATCTGTTCCTCGATCATTCCCAGACTTCAGTTCATGCTCCGGCCATTTGCAAAGGAAGCTGAGCCCTGAGGGAGTCTGTGAGCACTAGTGGAGTGAAGGTTGCACAATCAGCAGACTTCCTCCTTGCCCAGTGCAGCAGTGCAAAGATTTCTGCAGGTGGCAGAGGAGACAGCACTGCTTGTGCAGCAGTGGTGGGACGATCCATCCCCAGACAGCCTCACCTGAACAATTCTCTTCTGTGCCTGGTTGGGAGAGGAACACTACCTGCATAGCAAGCTGGGCTCAACTAGCTAGCATCCAGTGAACACTGGTGTGCTCACCCATGGGTGTGAAAATGTGGACCAGATTCCAGTTAGCCGAGTCCAGAAATCTGTCATTCACCAGTCTTCCACATCCCTACTCTGGGATGACCAAGAAGAGATCCCATCCTTCATCGGTGCAGCAGCCTTTCAATCCCATGAGAAGTTCTACCACTGCTGAGACAGAATTCCAGCTTGCCTCCTCTCCTTCCCTGCTGTGAAGAGCATCTCCCTGCTGCCAGCTTCTTGTTGAGGCAATGGGGATGGTAGGCCCCATCAACCCCTCCAGCTCTACCCTTCCATGATTATATGGGTCTGTGATTCTGTGACGTTGCTCATTAGCCATGCTGAAGACCTTTTGATGCTGCCTTAGTGCTACCTAGCCCAGCTTGTGGTGTACATTCACACATAGTAACATCACTGGTATGAAAGGGTCATCCAGAAGACCACCTTAACAGACACGCATGCGAAGTTGATGCCTCTGAGGGTGTGCCTATCTCCCTAGTGCCTCAGCTGATATGCAATGGCTCCTGGAAGACCAAAGGTTTGCCAACCACCAGCTCTCCAGGACAACACCTTCCTTCCTTCCTTCCTTCCTTCCTTCCTTCCTTCCTTCCTTCCTTCCTTCC
>JAIXND010000762.1:1541024-1596024 GCA_023646645.1 Varanus salvator macromaculatus
TCCTTCCTTCCTTCCTTCCTTCCTTCCTTCCTTCCTTCCTTCCTTCCAACTCTACCTAAGATTCTTATTGCTCATTCTCTTCCAAGAAGTGCAGCAAATTCAGTCTAGGTTTTGTTGTTTCTGCTGCTGCTGCTATTTGCTCCTTTGCTTGTTTATCAAAACAAGGCCTCACCATGGGAAAGTTCTCACTCCATTCCAGTTCAGACCTGAGGCAGAATAGATAGGAGAACTGTTTTTATTTTCAGTGGTTTCTTTCTCCAATGCTGGTGCAGCCATTCAGAAACTTTTTCTCTAAAGAGGTAAAAAATCATTTTTCTCACATAAGACATACCAAAGACCATGTCTGACAGTGCTCGGGCAGAAAAGGATTATCAGCTTCCACAGACTTCCACTGCTGTCTCCCCAACACTGTGTAGTCTCTTGCTGGAGATTCAATTTCCATAGGAAGGTGTTTATTTGAAAGGAGGAATATGAATTTAGTTGGATGAGAAGGATTGATGCTTCTTGATGCACCAGAAATATGTAACCAAATGCATTTTTATGAAAAAATAAAATTCTTTAACATTCTTATTTTGCTTAAAACTGTATGGGTTGGATTTACATCCTATTTTTTGCTCCCTTGGAATAATGCACAATGTGATTCAGCTTCTTTATCCTCACCACGAGCACCTGGGATGATTTTGCTGACTGGTTGAAGGTCCCTTCAGGCAGTTAAGCAGTGATATAAGCATATATGTGAACTAGAGATGTGCAGTTAAATCAATTCTGCCTGTATTTCTGATTGCCAGCTATTTTTCATTCCATTGCCTATACATGGACTGAACTGGCTGAAAAGTATTTTATTGAGTTATTTAATTATTTATTATTGCATCTATATATTTCTATTAAAATATTTATTATTTAATTTTATGTGGAACCTGGAAGAGGAGGTGACCAGTCTGCTGATCAAATTCGCAGATGATACTAAAAGGGAGCGGTGGCCACAACTGAGGAGCAGGTACTCCAGATCCAAAGGGATCTGGACAGACTATGGAAGTGGGCAGAGCACAATAGGATGGTGTTCCATGTGGAGAAGGGCAAGGTCTTGCACTTGGGGCATAGGAATGGGTGTCATAAGCACAGGTCAGGGACAAGTGGCTGGAGAGCAGCACTTGTGAAAGGGATCTTGGGGTGCTGGTGGACTGCAGTGATGAACATGAATAGGAAGAAGCCATTCTTAATTGCAAATGTGCTTTCGCAATTACAGGTGCTGTCAGGCATTAAGGTCATGCCCCAACCCAGAATATGAAAACAGAGAACATTGGTCTACAACTCTGCGGAATCACTGTGACTTGGAAGGAGCCAGTGTGTTGAAGAATTGGAGGGCCAGATTTGGTCAATGGGAACCCATTTCACTTTTTTACTGATTTCTCCAACACCTCTTTGTGAATTGGAACAGGGTAAGAGAGCTTGGAAAAGCTATTCCCTGTTGTTGTTGTTTTTCCCTCGCTAGAGATGCCAGGATTAGCAAAGTATGAGCACAAAACTGAAATGAGAGAAGGGAGAAGAAGCTAATGCTTATGATGCACTCACGTTCTCTACACTATGGCTGTGGGCGGTTCAGGTCTTGGAATGGGGGACTTGGGCCTGGTCCTGGATGGGGTTGCACTCCCTCTAAAGGACAAGGTCCACAGCTTGGGGGTACTTCTTGACCCGGAGCTGTCGTTACAGGCCCAGGTGACAGCGGCGGCAAGGAGTGCTTTCCTACAGCTTCGGCTGGTACATCAGCTGCGTCCCTTCCTGGACTATGACTGCCTGGCGACAGTGACACACGCGTTGGTGACTTCTTGACTAGATTTCTGCAACACCCTCTACGTGGGGCTGCCCTTGAAGACGGTCCGGATAAATCAGTTGGTACAAAATAGAGCTGCCAGGGTGCTGACGGGGACTGGGCGTTATTCTCATATAACCACAGTCCTCTGTCAGCTCCACTGGCTCCCAATTGAAGTTCGGGCCCCTAAATGGCTTGGGACCCGGATACCTAATGGACGGCTTATGCCCCTACATGCCCTCCCACCCCCTAAGATCTGCAATGGCGGCCCTCCTCCAGGAGCCTTCCTTGAAGGAGGTTCAGTGGGTGAGTACCCGGAGGAGGGCTTTCTCGGCGGTGGCTCCCCAACTATGGAATGCGCTCCCTGGAGAGCTTCGCCTGGTGCCGTTGTTATATGCTTTTCGGTGCCAGGCAAAGACCTTTTTATTCAAGTCTTATTTTAATTGTTAATGCTGATTTTGTTTATAGTTTATTTGTGTTTAGTTATTTATATATGATTTAATGTTTGTTGTATTTGGTTTATATATGTCATATTTGGTTTATAAGTGGGTTTTGTTTTTCTTTTAATTTACTTGGGTTTGATTTGTATTTAAGTTAATTATATTTTAAGTTGCCGAGATGCACCGAGGGGGGGAGGGATAAATTGATACAATTTATTGTTTTATTGTATTTTAATAATGCTATAAGCCGCCCCGAGGCTTCATTGCGATGGGGCGGCATATAAATGGTTAAATAAATAAATAAATAAATAAATAAATCTGCTGGTACTCAAATGTGTGCATTCATTTCTATCTTTTTTTCCTCCTTTCAAGGCAATCATTTGTCTCTGCAGGACTTTTGACTGTTACAGGTTATACTTGGAGCTGCTCCTACAGTTGCTCAGAGGAAAACAAAATTTAAAAAAGAATTAAGCCCTGCAGCTGTTCCGATGTCTTTCCATCCATTGCCACTCCTTGCATGATACACAGTTCTGAAGGTCTGGACAATGTCCACAATGTTAAGGAGATGTGCAAGCAAGGCCAACATCTAGTGTTTCCCCAGCAAAGCCTTAGGCTTGATCTGGAATCATGCAAGTCAGAAAGAAGCTACTGGCTACTGGAAGGTTTAGCTATGCCAGGAAGGACAGTATTGTCCCACCTCCTCCACCCCGTGGCTCTCAAAAGAGATCACCATGCCACACTGGATCCTTGGACCAGGACCTATTGTGGCCACTGCTGCTCCCCTAGTCCTTCTGGTCTGGATTACATATAATTATCCCTCAGCTGGAAGGCGATATTGGATGACTTTTGATCCACCCCTATTATGTGCACAAGAAAGAGAGAACACAAGCTGTTGAAAACAGTGAGGGTATCTCTGATGCACTGAAGTCTATGCCACATGACATTCTGTGCCCTTGGCTTCAAGATAAAAAACATTGTCATTCACATCTTCTGGAGTCATTAAACTTCTCCCAGTTTTATGACAAAATGGAATTAGCAGCAAGTTCGTGATGCCACAAGTAGCCCGAGGGTGGCTTTAGCCATTGCCGTGACATGATTCTAATAACAAAAGACGGAGAACGCTTGTCATTAAGGCTGTCAATGCTGACTCTGAGTTATGGCGAGGCAGCCATTTTGCCAAAGACAGAACGCTTGCCTTAAGTTACATCCACTGCAAGAATCAGGAGGTAAGACATAACAAACCCACCCATACTTACATAGGTAGAATCAGTGCGGGTGCCCTTTGGTTTTTCTGAGGGGGTGGGCAAGACATTCCTGACAAATGTACCAAAACTTTTTTATTCTTCAGGGATGGAGAGGCAAAATTTGAAGTATAGTTATATATCATGACGATCCCCAAGACATGCTCCCAGGAAGAGTCCAAAACTTCAAGTAGGTTTGTTGAGCCATCTCACCCAGGCAGTTCTAGAAGGTACATCTCTGCCAGAAGAACCTCTTCCTCTTCTTCTATGGTAAAGCCCAAGAATCTTAATTGCCTGTTCAAGATCAACCTACCCCCTAATATTTTGCATTCTAATAGGAAATAATGGATGGACAGCTAGTGTGGTGTAGTGGTTACAGCGCTGGACTGAGGACTTGAGAGATCCAGGTTTAAGTCCCCACTCAGCCAAGGAACTCACCGGATGACTCTGCGGTGGTCTCAGCCCAACCTGCTTCACAGGGGTGTGGTTCTGAGGATAAAAGGGAGTTTTGTAAGCTTTCTTGGGTTTCTTGCCAGAAGGAAAAAGAAAAGATGGAATATATCTGCCCATCATCATCATCATCATCATCATCATCATCCTGGCAGTCTGAAGTGATGATGATGATGATGATGGTGGTGATGATGATGATGATGATAAAATAAATCCCAAGTTCTTTCCATTCCAGATATGCAGATGTTTGCCATTCTGGTGCTTTGTTATCAGAAATGAACAAAAAGAAAATTCTTGCTCTGCTGTATTTCTATTTGATATAGACTAACAAAGGAACTGCTCCCGTCTTTTAATGTTCTACCTGGTAGTTCCAGTTTGCTTGCTGTAGTGCAATTTCAGTAAATAATGGAGCTGAAGCCATTCAGCTTGAGAACAAACTCCTTGAGGAATCTTGAACAGTTTGAATAGATCCTTCAACAAATATGTAAAAATTCTTTTAAAGCGTCTTTCTTTAACTTGTTCCCATTCTAGTCCACATCAATCCATTATGACGGAAGTGTGTCCTATAGAGTCAGGCTCCATTTCACAATCTAAACACATCCCCCCAGCTTTTAAAATAAAAAGTGTGCAGATGGCAGTCCATTTTAAAAGCAGAAGTCTTTGGGCTTCCTCAGCTCTCATCCCATTGAGTTGGCATCAACACAGGACTGATGGAATGGAATCCACACAAGGCCAGATCTAGAATCTAGCCATCAGCTTTTCACACCCTGTCAGATTCCTCACACACCTCTCACACTTGAGCAATCCAATAAATCAACGAATAAATATTGGAGAATCCCCTTTAGATATTTTGCTAGCCTTGCTGTCATTAATTTGGCTTCCCCACAGGCTTTTGACCCAAGAAGAAGAATCAGGACTCAGTTCATGCCCTGACCTCTGGTAGCCACAATCCCAATGGCCACTGACATCTTTGTGTGGTGGAAAGGAGTAGAAGTGAAGAAAAAGAGGCAACTTCTATTTCAATTGTAATTCTTTTAAGAATGCTTTCTGGAAGGAACTAACACCACGCTAATTTTGATTGCAGACTGCACGCTTAACCAATTTCTTCCTGTTCCATTTGAACTCTATACTTCACACAAGAAGTACAATGGAAAAATGGGATATTGGAGAAACAACTAAACTCCAACATTCTAATTGTCAGAACATTTACAGATTTCTATTTCTATTCCTTCAGCTTTCCATAGTTGAGATGAAGGTTGACAAGGTTTCTGATATGACAGCTATTACTTCTCATAGTTTCTCAACAATATCGTTCTTTTTTGCCCTTCTGCATTCAATAAAAAATTATAGGTTTCTTTAGTTTTTATGAAACAATGCCTCTCGTCTCCACACGTCACATTTTTCCCCAGCGACTTTCAGAAACAACCGCCTCGTCTCGCCATTAATGCAATTATCGCTATTGACGTCAAAGGAGGTGTCGGGTGTGCCGACGTCTCAATTTGAGTTGGCATCAACGAACGTGGCATGATAAAACACTTGCTGCCGGCTTGTTTAGCCAGCCCATATAAATAAGTGAGTGAATGAATGAATGAATGAATGAATGAATGAAAATCTGAGAGCAACCCAAATACAATGAAATAAAATAAGCTGCTAATTCCGAATGCATCTCGATAAATAAAAGCAATATTTATTGAAATGCATGGGTGAGAGAGCAGCCGCACATGTGAATGAGGTGCTGATAAATTCTCATTACCTGCTTCGGACTGACAACCGAAATGGTCTGCTAAGCATCTGCTGGAAATTCAATCAACTACCTGCAAATAGCAGACATTTTATGCAAAAAAGAAGAAGTCAACAACAGGTACAATAAATGCAAAGTTTGGCTTGAGATTGAAGGACCTCAGATGGCTATTCTGAGGAGGCTGAGAAGCAAGAGATGTTGAGTAGACGACTGTTCCGCCAAAGATTCCAAGGCAGGGCTTCTTTGGCCCTTCCAATCTGCTCCAGGTTCAGGATGGGATTGGCGGGATGAGTGGTAAGGAGGGAAAGAACTGTGTAGGGTTACGTGTTGGACAAGTCCTCACGTGCTTGTCCAACACTACATGACCTACGGGATTCCATTCCTTGATTCAGATCTGAGTGGGGGAAATGGCTGGACCAAAAGTTTCATGTTTGGGGTGTTAGGGGATGTTGAAATAAAGGCATCTGCGGCTGATCTCTGTGGGGCTTTGTGCCTATACAAGTTATGCCTTGATGATGGAGTCATCGGATGAGGAACTCAAACGGGGATTTTTTTCACTACCTCTTTTCTCGATGGACAGATGGAGTACAACATTGGCTGCTAACACCATTCATGAAATGCCTTTGAAGTGAGAGTACTATTGATGTTACGGCCAAGGGGCTGAGGGGGTCCTTGATGAAATTTCTGGGACTGTTTAACTTAGGAAAAAAGCTAGCAAGCGCAGCCACAATAAAAGTGAGCAGAATTAGGCAAGGTGTGGAGCAAGTGGATAGAGAGACATTTTTAGTTCTTCTCTCATCATACTAGAACTCATGTTTATCCAAAGGAGATTAATGGTATTTGATTCAGGACAGATAAAAGGAACTGTTTCCTCACACTGCACATAAACTATGAAATTCACATTCTCAAAATGGAATGAAAAACACCAATCTGGTGGCTTTGAAAACAGAATGGAAACATAGCCATCTATCCAAATGATTTTATACTATCTCCAGTATCAGAAGCAGCACACCAGGTGCCGGAGACCATGGTGGGGTGGGGTTCTACTGCTCTCATGCCCTGCATATGGGTTTCCCACGGGCATGTTCTAGGGCTCTGTGTGAACAGAATGTTGGCCCAGATGGACCCCTGGCCATATCTAGCATGGCTTTTTTTATGTTCTAACCCCACTGACCTGATCAAGGTGGGAGGTCGTGCAATGCCCTTGGGAAGGACATCATGAAGTTGTGGCAGAGTTATGCTGTGACCTACCTCAGCACTACAGAGGTGCATGTCTGAAGGGTGGTTTGTCATGTTCAGTGCAGGTCACAGGTGTCATGATAAAGGATATGAGGCCTTCTCCTAAAATTCATTCTCTTCCTGTAAAACTACCTTTCCAGCCATCTCTGATCAAGCAGACAGTCTGAGATACAGGGGAAGTCCTCCAGGTGATATAGAACCCCAACTATTAGCTGAAGTGAGGTGATCAGGTACCTAGAGGTGGAGGAAGTTGTATACCCCCTAAACTATACTGCTGTCCTCAGGTTTGGGGGAGAATGTCCTTGCATTCACACAGTATCAAAGAAGGAGTCCACTGTGCATCTCTTTCGCTTTGGCATGTTGGGTGGGAGGCTCAGCTTCTTGTCCTTAGGTGGGCCATAACTATCCAGGTCCTTTGGACTCTCTACAAACCTCTCAGCCTACTTGACTCTTGAGCAAATCTCTTAGGGCTGATGCATCCTAAGTTGATATGGAAGAGCTAACTCTGTGTAATGACCTCCGGCCACCCAACATTCACATGGAAATTTGGTCTGAAATAGAGGATGGGCTTGGAAGCCAGTAAGTTTCACATGCTGGATTGCTGTGTGCCAGGCATTGCTCAAGGAACACGGGACACTGCTGCCTCCCCAAATGTTGGCAACTCTCTCTTTTTTTAACCAAAGGATTAAGAATGAATTGCACAGAGAACCAGGAGACAAATCAGCAAAGGGACAATGAAATCGCTCAAGGATAAATTGTTCTGAGCTCCTTTCCACAATGTTGGACTTGCCCTTTTCTGACAAGGTCTTGGGGGAAGATGTAGTTTATGAGGGCAGCTCAAGTATAATAAAGAAGCTGCAAGTGCAGAACACGAGAGCTTGGGTGCCCTTCAAGAGTGGATGAGCTTGAGCGCTTGGGAGGATTGATGATATTAATTTGAATGATGATTATTATTATTAGCCCTTATACATCACAATGGGGAAAAGGGGGGGAGGGGAAGAACCCTTACCAGGAGCTAGATTAAAATGCAACCTCTACCTCCAAGGAAATATGTAAAAAGAGGAAGCAAAGGGGATCTCGGATACGAGCAAGACGTGCCACTACTCTGCACAATGATGTCAGGTGCTCTCATGACATGCAAACTTTGCAAATGAGTCCCCAGCATGGATGACAATGACATTTGAAAGCATTTGGTAGCTGAAAGGTTATGCTACTGACAGCATCTAACAGGTGGCATGCTGTGGTCCCTGTGCTTGAGAACTTATGACAGGTTACCAGCTCTCCTGTTTGATGCCTTCCCAGAGAGACCACAACACTCGTTGATGTTCAAGTAAACATTCCCTTTCGAACTCCAGTTGGGAAACTGGTAGGTGAATCAGTTGTGATGCCTAAAATCAAGACTGCAGATGGAGGAACCAACCCTGAAAGACCTCTCCCAGTGGGCCAAAAAGGGATGCTGGAAAAATATTCAGTGGATTCAATGATTTTGGATTCCTATGAATTTAACCCCCAATTCTTCAGTAGACTGGCTTTCTCCAGGTTGCACAGCTTTTATCTGGAATGATTAAAAAAACTCTTTTTTGTGGGATTTACGCATTTGGGCAAATGCACATTAGTGTTAATGCGCATTTACAGTAATAAGTAGGAATTAAATTCTCATGCAAACATCCAGATCGGTCAATGAGCAGACAACAGAAAGAAAGACACCTGACAATTGGTGAAACACAGATGGAGTGTACTTGAAAACCTCTATACTCCTAAGGCTAAATGACCAGAAGCAAAAGAGCTGGCCCTGCCATGAAGGAAATTGAATCACTTGCTCAGGCAGCAGAACAAGGAGTTGCAGGGGAATGAGCCTCCCATCTCCCCGCAGGGCTGCAGGCTGTCCACCCTACATTTCAACCATCCTGCTCCTTAATTGTAGAGGAAGGCCACTGCCAGCTGGCATAGAGTGTCCTCCTTCCCTTCTCCTGAAGCTGCCACCAGCCTCTATCCTTCTGAGGCAGGCTCACTTGAAAAAGAGGAGAGAAAGAAGGACAGTCACTGCTTCCATGGAAGTGCAACATGGAGGGGGAGAGAGGACCTGGAGGTGTAACAAGGAGCAGCTCCCTTATGTCCTCTCTCAACATCATTGTGGAAGTCACCAAGTGCATGTCCACTGAGGGTAGAAGGAAAGGCGTGGAGCTGGTGCATTCTAAAGATATGCCCAACTTTCCTAAGAGGGGATGCTACCTTGTCCTAAGAGATGTTTGCTTCTGGGAGAGCAAACTTGTAAGAAGGAAGACTCCAGTTCTAGAGAGCTATTTACTTTCCCCTCCTCTTTTCCTTGTCTCTCTCCTGAGAGCAGGAAGAGGCAGAGGTAACAACAGCACAAGTGGACACGGCTCTTTCTCTATTGTTTTGCAGATTAGGAGCAATTGAGACCACTCCCAAGCAGCCAGCCCTGACAATTCCCTTCCACAAGCAGTGCCCACTCCAGCCTGGCCCATTCCAGAAATCAGCAGGGTTCATTCCTGGATTAGGGATATGAACATTAGTAAAATTCAAGCCCACCAAAGTCTACCAGGTTCCACCTCAATGTTTCTTCCAACACACGGAAAACTTCTCATTTCCTTTTCTCATGAAAATCTGTGCTTTTCCCCCAAATGTGTGCTTCAGTTGTGTGTTTCTTCCATGATTAAAGTGCATTGGTGCTCATTTTTGAAATGTATTCATTTTGAAATGTGTGATTTGTTCAAATGTATATTTGCTGTCACCCTGAAAATCACACTGCAAACTTAGAAAAGTACAGAGCTTGACCACAATTTGTGTGGGACCATGTCCAGTCTGAAAGGTGCAAAGTGGGCAAAATCCTGATCAAGAATAAAGTGAAACTCATGCTTTATATATCACTACCCTAAGTGCTACATCTAAGTTCCACAAGCAGTGAATGCCTCATGTGATGAGGAATTGATGGGGCTGGTCATTTGCGGAATGAATGGAATGGTGGTAAGCAGGTAGCTCACTGGAAAGGAAGGCATTAAAGGTGTCTTTCCCAGGGGTTCCAGGAAACCTGGAGGTGGCACTGGCCCAAGGCAGAAAATATTGCCGATCCATGCAACCCACAATCAATTTTCTAACTTGGGAGAGCTTCTGCATCTTAAGCAGAAGTTTAGGCTCTGTCCTCAAAGTTTCCTTGGACCCTGGGCTGAGATTGTAACTCATCTCGTCTGCTGTTCTCCAGCTTCCTCCTTTTCCTGTGTCTGATCCTAACCTTTCCTCTATAAAATCACAGAGTTGGAAGGGGCCTTAGCAGGCCATCAGGTCCAACTGCCTGCTCAGTGCAGGACTCACGTCTCCCATCCAGATTCTAACCAGGGCTGATCCTACTTAGCTTCCAAGATTAGGCAGGATCTGGCACTTCAGGGCTGCAGCTCAGCTGTAATGCACATGCTCTAAGCACAAATGGGCCCAGGTTCAATCCCTGGTATCTCCAGAAAGGGCTGGGAAAGCTCTCCTGTATAAGATCCTGGACAGCTGCTGCCAGACCATGTGCATAATACTGTGCTAGCTGGAGTGATGAACTGACCCCCTGCATGGAAGCTTCATGTACCACTTATAACCAGTGGCTTGTTTCCTGCTGTTTCAGGGTGCTCAAGGTTTTCTGTGGCTCCTGGCCTTCCCAGTTTAAAAGGCCACAGGGTAAGTATGAACATGCCGGCTTTCCCACTCATCTGTTCAGCCTTACTTTTTGGTGACCTATATTTTAAAGTATACCTGTTCCCCCTTTGATTTCATCTTTGAATAGTTCTAGTTCCAAAATGGTTGCAGAAAAGTTGCCATAAAGGACTGGAGCCACGGGATCTAAGCTGAAGAGAGTTCAGAGGAAGAGGTGCAGGTTCCTTCTTAGCTAAAACTACTTAAACCTCACCATCAAGAGCAGCTTGAGAGTTAAGATCAGGAAAAATGACTGAGGAGGTTCCAATCCTCCCTTGTAGGATCAGAACATGGTGATGGTGAAAGCAGTGTATGTTTGGTTGGTCTCCCCGCAATAGGAACTGCGCCAGGAAGCTGTGATGCCAAGGGACTGGTTGTGCCACATGTCTCACATTCCTAGATGGAGCACTGTCAGCCTAGGGCTTTTGGCGGGCACACGCAATCGTCCGAGAGCCTGAATTGATGCATCCATTTCTATGAAAATCGATGTTTCCCACACATCTAAACAAGCACCGATCTGAATCAATCGTTCAAAGCTGAGGAGGGTTAAATATTTAAACAAGCGATGTATTGAAATGCATTTTTAATGCTGTGGAGTCATTCTGATGAAAGATCACTCAAGAGCCGTCATTATTGAGTGGAAAGAGGGAACGTGGCATTGTCTGAACAGATGGAGCATCTGCGCTCTTGTTTCCTTCCCCTCCTTTACCCCCTGTAGGGTAAATTCAAGTGACACTCTTCCACCGAAGCCATCCAGTGTCAACCAGCGTGTTCGGATGGAAGGCTTACTGGCTGCCTCTATCACCCCATTCTGGAAATGGATCCTCCTTAAGGAGTCGAATGTTGTTTGCAATCTCCTGTTTTTAGATGCTTTAATTTTGGGCATGGAGGCTGGGAGGAAAGAAAAACATTTGGTGTGAACGAGCTCTGATTCCCTGTGACTTAAATTGCGACGATTATGCGGTGTCATTATGCCATCTGCAATTGCCTAGGCTAATTTCAAGGTGGTAATTTCTTTTTCACTCTCCACCTCCTGTACATTATTGGGGCGGGGGCTGGAGAATGGTGTTGAGGTTGAAAGGAGGGGAACCGTCAAGACATGTTGATGGTTATAAATTAAAACAGACAAAGGGAAAACAAGGACAAGCCTGGGCTGTCACACTCCAAGGAAGGAGTGGAGGGTGATGCGCAATGTTTTCTGCAGCTGTGGTGTGGAGAAGCCACATGCTGTGTGAAATGGAGGCTTGGGTTCTGTGACTAATTTCCCTGCCTGTGCATTGCTGAAATAGGAACGCGCAGTTGAAAGGAAGCTACCAGGCCAATGACCCAGCAGAAACCCCCTAGGAATTTTTGCTAGGTTTATTAAAAAGTCTTCTTCGCTTCCTAAGATGTCTCCCCTGATGGGGGAACCTCCAAATTCACTTTGAATATCACAGTAGGCTGACTCCAATCATTCTCCAGGGATGTGAAGAAACATCCTGGAGACATTTCCCTAGCCTTCTTGAATTTATTTGGTACTTCTCATATGCTCTCAGATGTTTCAAATAAACCCCAAATCAGTTTTGAACTTAACTTAACTGTTATTTGGGTGGAAGGCTTTGCTCCTGGAAAGGATAGGTGTAGCTCAAAACATGACAATTTGTTGTCGTTTGTTGGAGGACAGTTTCTTATTAGAAAAGTTGCCCAAGAAAACAGCTTTCTTTTTGAAGGAATCTTCTATTTGAAGAGCTGTCTGGTATGTCAAGTCTAAAGAAGAAAGGTCTTAAGAGTGAAGAGCAGCATGACCTTAAAAATGTCATCACATTTAGCTCTTGGAGAGAAGACCGAACAAGCATACAAGCCACCTGGTCATGGTTGGTTCCATGATGGTCAGATAGATTGCAGTTCCATTCAAAATCACCACTGCTGTGTGTGTGTGTATGCATGTTGCTCTCTCTCTCCATATATATATATATATATATATATGGAGAGAGAGAGAGAGAGAGAGAGATATGCTTCTTCTCTTCCTCCTGATATCCTTTTATGATTGTGAGACATCCAGAGGTGCTGCGGCACAATAGGCAGCATACAAATGTTTTAAATAAATACAATAAATAATAAATACTTTGGTAGACAACCATATCCCTGATTAACACTTTTCCCCTCAGGATAAATATTCCTTCTCTCCCTGCTCTATGTGAAAGTTTAACTTGCGAATCCATCTATCACTCTGCCTTAATATTAGCTTCCCCATTCCAGCCATCCGTTTGGAGAAGAAACCTGACTTTCTTCCAGATCCAGGTGTTAAAACTTGACTTAAACATGACAGTTTCTGTGCTAGACACGACTGTATCCTCTGAATGCTTTATTTCAAAACGTGCCTTGTGCATTTTGCACTACATTTCTTCTTCAGGGGGTGAAAAACTGGTTCAGAGAGAACTTATGGCAGTGTTCTATTGCTTGGAAAGGGGTGTGTGGATACCATAGTACCACATCCCAGTTGGGTTAGCGTCATGCATTTATCCATGGCTATTTTGTTATCCTCTTGCTCATATTGTTTTGTTTGTGGTGCATGTGTGCATACACATGTTTTAACACTGTTTTCCTATTAACATCTTTCTTCAGTAATGTCCAATAATTCTTTTAAATGTCGCTTCTTTGATTACCCATCCCACACCTGAGACCAAAGAGTCTCCACTGAATTTGTCCCTCTAAGATTCCTGGAGGATTTCCTCTTATGCTTGGCCCTGTCTTAGAAATGAGGCCCAGCTGACAGAAGGTCCAGAATACTCACAGACTGAGGGCTTAGCAAAGGGAAGAGAATACTGAGGGGGGACATGATATCCTCTATAAGTACCTCAAAGGCTGTCACAAAGGGGAAGGTCACAATCTCTTCTCCCTGATACCAGCGTGTAGGACACAGAATAATCCATTCAAGTTGAGACAACCCAGATCCAGACTGGACATCAGGAAAAGCTTCCTCACTGTCAGAGCAATGTCAGAGTGGATCTGGCTGCCTGAAGAGGTCGTGGGTTCTCCCACATGAGAAACATTCTAGAAGAAACTGGACAGCCCTCTGAAGGGGATGGTGTAACGTGATGTCCTGCAACAGCAGGGGGTTGGACTGGATGGCCTTCATGACCCCTTCCAACACTACTAGTCTATGATTCTATGAAAGGTCAACTAAGACCTTTTTAATGTATGTAATTTTTAGTATTTGGAAATTTTAATGTATTAGAAATTGTTTGTATTATTGTTGTAAGCCGCCCCGAGGCTTGTGGCAAGGGGCGGCCTATAAATTTCCGAATAAATAAATAAATAAATAAAGACTGCTGCACATGACATGGAACAGTGACATCACTTGGGTAGCATTTGTGAATTTGTACCATGTGAATGTTGGACTCTCATTAGGTAGTTGGATTGATGGCCACAAGAAGTGTACTGGAGCTTGGAGATCCAAGATCGGGGAATCCAACAGGTTTCCACCTCAAAAGTAGATTCCTCACACATCCCCACCCAAGACCCAGTCTTCTCACTACCTAAGCACTGAGACCTTAGGCCCGGGGGTGTTGCGGGTGGCTTGGTGCAGGCAGCTGGAAGGCTGGTGGGAATTTCTAGCTGGTGGCAGTGGAAAAGGCCACAGAAATGCCAAGGTACAAAGGAGCTTGGAGACACGATTTCCCCTGTTCCTCTTTCCACTCATGAAACAGTGCACGGCTCATGCACAACTTGGTAACATAAGGAACCGGTCTAAATACAGGAGAAAATCAAACGAAGATGTGGGAATACCTTAAAATAATAAGACATCCTTTTGTTCGTTTGGTCTTTGAAGTCGGGATGGAGACACCTCTAAGTGCAGTCTCTAATTTGAGCCAAAGGGTTTGCTCCAGGGATCAGACATATCAAAGTCTTGAGTAAATGAGTTGGGGAGGGCGGGTGTCATCTGCTCTGAAGAGCTGCAAAAATGACAGCAGCTGCGAATTTTCAGCCCATGTAGTCCAATATTCTTTGGCAGTTCTTTAAAGGAAAAAAATGCAAAAGAAAACAAAGGATAAGAACTTTGTCATTTGTTTATTTCTTCAAATTTGGCATTTGCTGTCAAGAGCCTAGTAAAGAAGTTTATTTAAATTCTTTCCCTGAACCTTTAATTTTTCATAATATGTCAGTGCATCATGAAGGAAAGAAGAAACTTGAAGCATTTGGCTAATGTGTAGCCAATGGGGGGTTCTCCTTGTGTCACTCCCCAGTCAAATTTAATGTCCAGTGAGAGGATTTTTGCCAAATCAAACAATCAGAAAAGGGAGAGATTATGGTCCTTCCTTGGACTGCACTATGTTAGGAGTGAGGTTATACTAAGAGGTTTTCATGTGTCTTCACATGAATGTCTGCAGAATGTCTGCACATCTGGGAATCTCAGTACCGGACTGCTGAGAGTTGTGACCCATCAAACCAAAGCAGGGCTTCCAGTGTTTTTTCGATTGTTTTAAAAATGCATTCCAATTTTTCGTCCTTCTGGTCCTCTCTACAATTGCACTGGGACCTCCAGATTACAGAATTCGGAATTTTAATGCATGCTATTGTGAGTGACACAATACTTACTCAGTTATTCCAAGGAATGGTCAATGCTCACAAGACTGCCAAGCTTTCTCAAATGCATCCCTTTCCTTCTTAGCTTTCTTACCCTCACACTCTGTCAGTGGCCAGACTTATTCCCCTTCTTTGTGTATTCTGCACTGTTGCAGACAGATGGACTTGAGCTCATTTCCTTCCCTCCCTCCACCTGATTCTCATGCCCGATCTAATCCTTTCCCATTTTGTTCCAACCCTCCTGGAAAGGACTGTCCACATCACTTCCTCTTCCTGGACAGAACTGGTTGGACCTTCTCATCTCAGCTCGTGTGCCTCTTTGGGGAAGAGTTTCCTGGGGAAGGCCGCTGTATTGGGTGAAATGTTGAATCTTCCAACATTTCACCAAAACTAGCAACATTCATCCAGAGTCTGTGCATGCCACTTTTTAGTTGGCCATGTACATCTAGAATGAAAAGACTTCAACTCTATCCGTGGATGTATAATCACTGTGCAAGCCGAAGGGCTAGGCTCCGGCCGTGAGGAGATGCAGAAAGGATGACACCAAAGGGAAAAAAAAGTCCTCCCATTGCTAGATAAAACATCCAGGACCTTGTTTACATTCAGCATCATCTGAATGCAATTTGAGAGGTTCACTTCTAATCTAGTTTAGGCTGTGATGATAACGGCTTCAATTTATACAATCCGGGCTCAGTGCCGAGAGACGTCGCATTCCCCTACATCAAAGGTAATTATTATTTTTATAGTTCAATTAGCAAACATTACATTTCTGTTTTCCTCGCTAAGATGGCACTACCTAATTTAACAATAGCACACTTATCCTCGCTCCCGTACCAGGGACATGATGTTATGATAATGGGCTCCATATGACCTATTGATTCTTTCAGAATAGCTATGCATCCAGAGTTTGCTCTGTTCAATCCCATTTTAAAAGCATTTCCCAGCTAGATGATTTGCCACACCGAGCCCACAACCTAATCATATGGAGATATAGAAATTTACTAGAGACCAGCAGGCAAAAGATTTAGATCATTACTTTGAATCAATGTGACTGATAGAGCAAATGTAGGCTTGGTTGGGTTCAGAATATAAAACTCCATGCATCCATACACGTTTTGAGCTGGGACCAAGGATTTTGTAATTAGGGATGGGTGATCCAGTGATTTCTGAGCTCACCTCCATTCTCTATAAGTCACTTCCGAACCTGTTCAACCTTCTCATTTTTTTTCCAATCTGCTTTCCTATTTGAATGGGGGGAAATTTGCATTTCAAGTTGCATTTCAATTTCAGCAATGTGCATTCAAAAAGAAGCACTTTTTTAACATCGCAAGAGGTGAGAGAGATGGAACAATGCAGGAAGTGGCTGGAGTACAGACAGAGGAAAACACCTAGTAGATGCAACTGAGGCCTGTTATGTGCCGATAATTATACTCAGAGACAACAAGAGTATCAAGGAAACAATATCTCACTGCCTGCATTTTGTCTCCTATCTGGCACCTGCCTGATCTTTCTGGGATGCCTTGGAACCACTAGAGGCCAGGCACCCCCAGGATAAGATCGCTTGCTTCCACGAGGACTTAGACTCTAATGTCATCACAGAAGAATCAGGCCAGACATCCAGGGCACTGGTTCACTTGCCTTGGATGAGCTCCAGTCCCTACATCTTGAGAATGTTGACAAAGTGCTTGTAACAATGTTCACACTGGATCCTCGTCCTCTTGGCTAACAAAAGCTAGCCTGCTGGAGGAAACAGCCAGCTGGGTGAGGGAGGGAATTAATTCCTCTTTGCAAGCATGTGTGGTCCCCTGCCACCTGACACAGGCACTGGTGAGCCTGCTCTCCCCTCCACCAAAAACCCTTCTCTGGGCCCAGAAGATCTTCATAAATTTGGGCCAGTGGGAATTGTCACCTTCCTGGGCAAGGTTCTTGAGAAGGTGGTGGCCAGCCAGCTGCAGGTATACCTACATGAGACTGATTGTCTGAATTCATTTCAGTTGGGGTTTGGGGCAGGTTTTGGATGGACACAGCTTTGTAGAGCCTGTGTTCACCCTGTATTGGAAGAGAGACAGTGGGAGCTTGACTCAGCTGGAACTCTTCAGACTCTCAATGGTTTTCAGTACCATCAACATGCTATCCTTCTGCGGTGGCTGGCTGGAGGCACTGCATGGCAGTGGTTCCCCTCTGACTCAGATGACCAGGTCCAGAAGACAGTATTTGAGGGATACTACTCTGCCCCTTAAACTCTAATGTATGGCGTTCTTCATGGTTGGTCTCATCCCCCCCCCCCATCCTATTTAGCATCTATTTGGAAGCATTCAATGGGGATATCTAGAGTTTTGGAGCACGCTGCCATCAGTCCAGTGATGGTGCACCACTCCATTGTGCCTTTTCATCTTCAGCAGGTGGCGCTGTGCACATGCTTAGCTGGTATCTGGCTGTGACCATGAACCAGGAGAGAGCTAACAAACTGAAGATCAGACCTGGAAGGGCTGAGATGCTGTTAGTGGGCAGACCTTCTGACTCCACAGAGAGAATTCATTCTGTTCTGGATGGGGTCACACTATCCTTGAAGGTTCTTGAACCACCTTTGTCACTTGAGGCCCAGGTGACCTCAGTGGCACAGAATCCTTCCCACCAGCTTCAATTGATGGCTGAGCCAGTCCTTGTCTGGACAGAGATAGTCTGGCTTCAGTGAACTACATTTTAGTAACCTCTGAACCAGATCCCTGACATTTTATTTATTTATTTATAACATTTTTATGACATGCACTCCATGTGGGACTATCCTTGAAGACAGTCAGAGCTGCAGTTTTGCGAAACGTGGCAGGTAGACTAACCTGGACCAGATGCAGTCTAAAAGCATAGCACCCATGCTGACCCAATTGCAGCAGCTGCCAACATACGTCCAAGCCAAATTCTAGGTGCTGTTTCTAACTGTAAAAGTCCTGAAAGTCTTGAGAATGCAACCTCTGATGGATTGCCTCCCCCAGTCACAGTCCACCTGGACACTATGACTAAGATCCGAAGGAGGGTCATTTAGTGGCAATAAGGGGAAGGGCCTTTCCAGCGGTGAGTCCCCCGTTATAGGACACAAGCCCACCTGGCACCAACACTGAGGTTCAGACTGTCCTCTTTGCCAGTCCAAGACTTGAGCTGCCCAAGTGCAGGATGAGTTGATTTCTGCCTTGACAGCTGTACGTGAGAAATGCTCCAGGAGATCTGGTAGATCACAAGTGAAACCTGAGTCACATGGCAGCTAAAAAGGCTCATGTGATCCTAGGTTGCACCCAAGGAAGCCCAATGTTCCACTTGGGAGAAACTTTGGTCCGACTTCTGCCAGAGTACTATGCTGCGCTCACAGGATATGAACGAACTCAGAGGTTTTGCCTTGTCTGCAGGGCAAGGCAACAAGGATGCCAGGGCGTCTAGAGAATGTGTAGGAGGAGAGGCGGAAGAAGCTGGCTATGTTTGCTTGAAGACGAGATTAGTGAGATACATTTCAGGGGTCGTGCTTCCAATATTTTATGGAGTGCAATGCTGATGAGAGTGAAATTTGTTTCCTGCTTCTCCAGAGGGAAGGACCCAAGTGACTGTGTTGGAATTGCATGCAGAGTAGGAATAACTTCTTTGAACATGTAAACTGGAACAGAAGGAAGCTGTCAATCTGTGAAAGAAGGGCAAATGGGGTTGGACTGAGACCATGCAATCCCATCCGGACCCCAGATTAAGCCAGATCAGGAGTGACCAGCTGCCCATGGATAAGGATTCCAGGTTGGTTTCTATGAAGGGCTAACCTGTTCTTAATCTAATACTATGGTCCCAAACAGAGTGCCAAAGGCAATTACTGTTCTGTTAACCACCTCTCTTGGTATCTACCATGCCCTTTTCCCCTACTGATTTTAATTTCTTAATATTTTGATTACAACCACCACCATCCTTGGACGCCAGCATGCTGGAAAGGTTAGTGCTGCCATGGGATCACCTCCTTACGTGGGTTCTAAGGAGCCTTTGTTTGTTTCTCTGCTTCTTTTGGAACGCAGATTCCATCTGCACCTTGTGCAAAGGTCCAGGGCAAATGGCTTTTCTTTTAGCCTCACCAGCTTGCCTTGTGGAAAAGAAGTGCTTTCTTACTCACCTGGCGCATCATAAGAAGCCTCTCATGGTAGACCATGCCCACTCCAATGACAAACCTTCTCTGAAAGTGTCCACAACACTCTTGGAATTCAAAAGGTGCCCACAGAACTCTGATCTAGGGTACACCTCCTTGACTTACACCCGAGGTCCATTGATCCCAAAGAACATTCCTCAACCCTGCACACGGGCGCACAATCCTGGACCCCCTGACTAAGGCAATGGAGAGCCTGGATAGAAACAAAGATGCTGTAGTGCAGTGGTGGAAAGCATAAATTCTGCAGTTCAACCCCTGGTGTCTCCAGGCCAGAAACCCAAACAAGGGGCTGCTAGTCCTGGCCCAGATGGACTAATCCTCAGAGTCCACAAGAGGCAGCGTCCTCTGTTCCTAAGCCCCATTAGAAGATGGAGTGTTTTCTTGGAAGCTCTCAGCCCCCCCTCCCCAAATTGTCCTCCTATGGAAAAGACTCAGTGGAATCCCTTCTAGAGCCTCTGGTGAGGTATCAGGAAAGACTTGTGGCAAGAGCTGCTTGTTGCTGCCAGGCTGGTACTTGCAAAAGGCCTGTTCTGCCAACTCCTGGTTCCCATTATCTTTTCCACAACTCCTTGGCTGAGTCGTCAGTCGTGGCCCATCACCTCGCCATGGCCTTCTTTTCTAGCTGGATGCTCACCCATTCCATCATCTCCACCTGCGACTCCAAGCCTTCCAAAGGCCCTTTGGGATGGTTCCTCCATGCAGGCGACAGAAGCTAGAACAAGAACCGCTCATTCTCCTCCGGAGCCTAGTAGCAGCAGAGACCACATGTTTCAAGGCAGGAAACACTTCCCCGGCCTAACTCTGCAAGTACTTTGTTGTCCTAACAGCGTAATTCAATTATTTGTACTGATCCAGTCTGGTGCTAGTCTTCAATGGAGAGGTAAAGCTTTCTTCTAACAGCACTGCAGGGTTCCCCGCACTGATTCAGTTTGATATTAGTCCTTTATGCACAACAATAGAAGAAGCTGGATAAAAGGGTCAGCAATGGCTAGAAAATGTCTGGATCACTTTCTGTTAAACAATGCAATATTCATTCATTCATTCATTCATTTTAAGGCTGCTTTGATTTTATGGTAATTGCCTCACATTGCGTCACATTGGGGGTTTTAATGAATCATTGCATTCCACCAAAACAGCTTCAGCCATGAAATTTCATGAAATTTCAGAGATGAAACAGCTAAAGTAAAAATAAATAAACTAGGGAATGCTACGTGCTTTTAGTGGCCATGATACTGTTCAAGATAAGGCATTGTAAGTCCCTGTGATTTCACTATTAAAATGTTAAGCGGCTGTTAAATAAATGCTTAATTTTGCAATCCCAATGAAAGGGCCTTAAGAAAAGAACCAATTTCTGTGGGTTGCACCCAATCTGTTTGTTTATTTATTTTTCTATTACCCAACAGCCAAGGCTTTCTGGACAGCCTAGCAGAATTGGTCTTTATTTTTCTTTTGTTATTTAGCTATACACCATGAAAAATGGTTCAAATGATCTGGAGTAGCCAGGTTTACCTTTCTTTAGATTTCCTTCTTTCTTTAGATATAGCTTTTTTTTTTATAAATAAGTTTTATTTAAAATTATAATCCTAAAAAACAAAAAGAAAACTACAAACAACATCCACCATGAAAAACATCAAACCCGCTGGGTCAGCCCCCGCACCCTTCTTTTTCCATTTGTGAAAACTTTAAAAACGTATTTAAATCTATGCGAAGTCCCGTTTCTCTAGCCAATAATTAAAAAAAGTCCCAAGTTTGATAGAAGTCAGTATCTTCTTTAATATAGCTTATGGTTTCTGAGTTTCCCCATGAAGATCCCAAACTGGTGGGACCATTTCAGTCTTTCTGAGTGACACATGAATGAACAAGTGTGAAAGCAAGAGAAACCAGAAACGGGTCGATTCATCCATTCCGACTCTGAAGGCAGACCATGAAAATCCCATTTTTGGCCATCACCATCAACTTCAGTGAACAAAAGTGAGGGCCGGAATTCGCCACAACACGAGAGTGATGCTTGATCTCAGATCTGGAGCTTTGTGGGGCGAAAGCTGCAGCTGCAGTCTTTGCACTGGCACCAACACATCCTTGGGCTGCTCTCTCAGAGTACAGCAATGCTACCCACATGCTGACAGCTTGCACTGTCTCTCAGCAGGCATTTCTACCGTGCTTCCCCCAAAGTAAGACCAGGTCTTGTATTAATTTCTGCTCCAAAAGACACACTAGGGCTTATTTTCAGGTGATGTCTTATTTTTTTTCTTACAAAAGCTGTAAGATTCTTGCCCCGTGAGTCCTCCACGATTCCTTTTTTGTACTCGATGGAATAGCGCTTTCTTTTTGCACCCATCTTGCATATGCGTGGATTGTGTCTGTACTCTGGTCATTTGGCAATAAGTCTCACGCTCATCTGTTTACATAGGCATTTACCTCTTGTCCAAAGGTGCCTGCTTCGGTATTGACAAATACTTAATTATAATGTATATTATCATTTATTTTAAGTGTTAATGACAATAATATTATTTATTTATATTTCATTATATAGTAACATTATTATTTTATAATTCAATGCATCTATTGTGTGTTGCAATGGACATACTAATGTGTTTCCCCATTCATCTGACTGATGATCTTAACTGGGGCTTATTTTGGGGGTAGGGCTTATATTACAATCATCTGGAAAAATCATGCTAGGACTTATTTTTCGGTTAGGGCTTATTTTCAGGGAAAGATGGTAGGAGTTGCTCATAGGAAAGTCTGAGAAATATATTTTGGTTCACAAATTTCAAAATGTCCTGCTTGAAATCCTAAATGTCAATAGAAGCACAATGAACACCTTCACAAAATCCAGAACTTAAGCCTGTGTTTGAAAGCTTCACTTTTTAATGCAAATGTTTTAAACACCAATTTTTTAAGAAAAAGTCTGCAGTTCCACCCCCTTTTTAATACACACATTTCAAATGCACATTTCACTAAAATCTGCATTCTTATGCTTCAGTCAATGAGGTCAAATCTGCTTTTTTCCTATTCAGGCAGAATGAAAACGGGAAAAAAAAACAGCTTGTGAAGAAAATGGGAGTGAGTCAAACACATGAAGAATGAACACAAGATCTGAGACAAAGAGCAGAGAGAAGTCACTGAGCCAGGATTGCATCCTTTAAGACGGAGACCCACACCTGGACTACATGGAGCACTACGGGGGTGTCTGCAAGGAATCCGGCCAGGGGAAGGGCTGAAAGTCTGCCAGACTTAGTCCTACAGATTCTGTTCCTGCACCGGTTTCATCTGACCTGATTCAAGCTGGCACATGCACTTCTGGTTTTGAAACAGGCGGCATTTTCAAATCCTGAGAATTTTGCAAAACTTTGCAAAGGTGTGCACATTAGGGAGCAGAGGCCAAAATATTATGCAAATCTGAAATGTAATTGTAGAGAATTTGGCCAAAGGGGACTATGTGCATAGGCAGCAAGAGAAGGAAGTCTTCATCCTTCTTTCTCATGGCCAGTGTTGATCAAGAATAACAGCACAAATTTATCGACTTTTACCTGATTTGCACAAATGGCATGAGAGACATGGAGGGCCTTCTATGCGGTGGTGCCCACACTATGGAATATGCTCCCCAGAGAAGTCTGCCTGGCACCGACTCTCTACTCTTTCTGGTGCCAGGTAAAGACTTTTTTTATTTAGCCATCATTTTAGATGAGATAGAAATGTTTTAATAAATGAATGAAAAAATAAATAAATGCCATGTACAGTCTGCAAGGCCATGTAAGCTGTGCATTTCTGCTCTTAAACTGACACTGGTAAGGAAACCAGGACTCCTACCACCATCACAACCAGTCCAGGATTATCTCGTTCCCTGTATCTGGCCAATTCATCACTGAGGGAAAGTCCTCTGTCTTTCTGGCTCCCTTTTCAGCCAGCCATGACCATGGGAAAGTCTTTGGACAGTGCTGGCTCATGGCCCTTGAAACAGAGATGAGTGCCACCCCCTATCGCAGTTATAGCTAGCAGAATTAAATCTACAGGGACCCCTTCCCTTCCCTTCCCTTCCCTTCCCTTCCCTTCCCTTCCCTTCCCTTCCCTTCCCTTCCCTTCCCTTCCCTGTATGCCTGGTACTTGCTTGGTGCCTCCTACTCCACTCCTAGGCTGGCTTGCCCTGCCTGCTATTACACCTGCAGCTACCATGCAAGGACAAGTTCCCCTCAAAATCTATCCTGGCTCACCTTTTTTGCTTTCAGCCAGTTCAGCCACTGTCATCTTTCAGGACAGCTTCCCTCAACAGCTGCCCTTGCCAATGACATCATGTGTCTGTATCTGATATCATAACATCCTTATGCATATACACAGAGTCACGAACGTTGCAAAAGCCAATTGGATTACAGAGCAGTGTGGGCAAATTAGTCCAGGGAAATGAAGGGTGTGCATGAAAAAAGCAGACTTTTCAAAGATGTGAACAAATATACTATAATCAAGCAGAGAAGGATCCTTGTGCTTAGAGATGTACACAGATGAGCCATGCATTTCCGAAAATCTACTTGAAAACATGTTCATGCAAAAGGGGCAGACATCCATCAAAGTGCTCAGTTGATAAAGATGTGAATCAGAGCAGACTCTGGGATGGAGAACTCCGGTGAAGTCCAGTTTTCCTGATTCACACATCTCTGCTCTGGAGTGGTGGGGCAGGAGAGGGAACTGTTTCTAAAAGCTATAAATGTTTAGTGAGTTTAGTAATTCCCCTCCACTCCTGTGATTTTCCCAGTTCTGTTAGATGAGTTGTTTTCCAAGTAAGATCTTTCTTTCAGTGCAGAACTATTTCGGCCTATCATGGGGAATTCGCATGACACGGCATCCTTCGCTCCCTCCAAGAGGGCCCCAGCATTTTGTGTACCCATGTGCCTGAGCATACAGAAAGAGAGAGATCAAGATCTCCAAGTTTCTTATATCTGCTCTGTGCAATCCTGACATTGATAAACAGGTTGCTGCTAGGAACAATCTCATTGGTAATAAATCACCTTGTGGGGGTGGCGGCAGTGGTGGCACATGTCTCAGCGATGTATTTGTGCATAATCAATGCATGAAAGATCTGGTGGTGGCTGGACGGATCCTTACTCATATGAAAGCCAACACAGTCCCTGAGTGGTCAGATAACAATGAGACACACAGCCACTGTCATAACGAAGAGGGGAGAGATTTTGGCACACAATGACAAGGCAGTGAAGAAAAACTAAAATCAACAGAGTGTGGAACCTGAAGAGTCTGTTGCTATAACAGCATAATAGTTCTATCGTCTTTCAGGACAAATGAGTGTTATTTACAGGTATTATGGATTACAGTCCGTCCCCCAGGAGGAAAATGAGAAGTTCCAAGTAGCCCAGGGATGTGGTGTGCTTTATTCTGCTTTCTGTTCATCCTGCTCAGCAATGCAAAAACTTGAAATAGGTCTTAAGGGTTTCATCTCAAAGGTTGCTAGGAAAACGTGTTGTGTTGAAAGCTGAAATTCTGCCCTCAATTGTTTCAAGGCAAAAGCTATGAGATGCTAAATTTGAACTTTGCACTTTTATCTTCTCGGTGCAATAAGGACAATGCACTTCTTCCATGTGCCTGTTTTTCTGGACATATTCTCTGTCCTGAAGGCATTCCCCAAATCTCATCTGGAGCGCCCCTGCCCCAGTCTGCAGATGTCAGGGCAATCACATCTGTTTGATTAAGTTTTCTTTTTCCAACACTGCATGATCACACACCATCAGGGATGACGTTATGTAGTTACAGGACCAATCAGCTTTAGCTGCAGGATGATTTGGGGGAGGTCAATAAAGCCCTTCCAAGTGCTCCCACCATCCCGCAAACAGGGGGAGAACAGGAGTTTTCATAGCCCCCTGCCCTGTTCACACTTGCTCTAATTTTTGCTTTAACCAATATGGCTGCTAGAGAAACTCCTTGTCTTTGCATTCCAATGACTGAGCCAGGAAAACAAAAATATACCTCTTATAATGGGAATTGATAAATCGTCTGCCTGTCTATATTGGGGTAGACAGGCCAAGAACTTTTCTTTCCCAGTATGTATTTCCTTTGGAATAGGTCAGATGAAGGTGAAAGAAAATACAACTAGGGCTCAGAGATACATTAATTTTGTTTGCGTTCAGTACAAACTTACATAACTGCATCCTTTTGAACATGTATATGAACTGAAGCACATTTATTCCTCAAAAATTGTAATGAAGTTCGTCCATCAAAGAATGCACACAAAGTGTGTATGTTAGTGCAAATAAGCATCAAATGAATTTTGTTAGGAACATTACTTGCAAAAATACATAGACTGGCCAAAATTGCCTGCAAAAAATGAATCCAAAATGTGCCGGAATTTTCATGCCTACTTTAAAAATATCTCCAAATTCAAGGTGACCTGAATTTACAACTGAATGTATTTAAATATATAAATGCATTCGCTCTCCCATTATGTGTTTTCTAAATGTGTTTTGATGAGGTTCTGAAGAACAGAACTTTTAACTAAGAATAATTGGGTGTCATGAAATCCAGACGATATCTAAGGTGCAGTTTACATGGAAGCTCAGAAGATGCTGATATGGACAGACCATCCTGGAATTTACCAAGGCCAAATCCTCTGAGCATCCCTTCTTCTAAGTGAGGCAGTTTGACTGGGAGGTCTTAAAATTTGCCCCATTGTTCTTTCAGTTGTGCTTGGCCGCCTCTGCTCAGTTGTGACTTTCAGAGCTGTATCCTTTCAGCACCGTTCAGTGATCTTGCACTGCCTGGCTGGTCTCAGTCCATTGAACACAGCTCAGATCAGAAAACTGGCACTAATTGGCACCTTTGCTGGCAGCCTTAGCACAGAGGTTGAAGACCGAGTGCGTTCCAGTATTGACTGACCTTGCTACCCTGGGAAACGATGCCTCCCGAACGGCTGGGTTTCGCACCATGGGATGCAGGGAGAGAGATGCAAGCTGCAGCCACTTATCTTCATCACATCTGTCGAATACATGGAAAATTTCAAGTTGAACCTGAGCCCCACTGGTATGCTAGAGTGTCAGACATCAGGTCCTTAACATCCGAGCTAGCTAAGGGTGGGGTGCGGGGGACTGGATTGCTGAGCAGGCCCCCTCTCTTGCTCACCTGTCCTGGTCCTCTGTGCTTTCAGCACCGCATCCATCTTCTGTGGTCCTTCAGAGCATTCCTGGACGTGAGGCAATTGTTCCTCAAATTTCACCTGTGGTGGAAATGCACCACATTAACATGCAGCTGGTGCTGAATGACCCCGACTCAGTACAAAGCAGTATGGAGCAGCTTTTGAGACTCCGCTGTGGATTTGGCACCTGCCTGCTGTGCAACGTGATTCTCTCCCTTCACTTAAAATGATGCCCGGTGAGGGATCTGGTGTGGTCGAAGGAGCCAGGTACTGGGTGGTGCTTTCCAGAGGCAGGTCACTCCAGGGAATGCTTGGAATGGGAAAGCCATCAGGTTTTGGGACAGGTGACACCCTCTTTCCTCAGCTAAAAAGAAGGGGTTTGTGCAATGCACATGTTTGGTACAGAGAGCGATAGGCAGGAGGGATGGAGGGATGGATGGATGGAAAAGGAAAGGAAAGGAGGGAGAAACTGCTCTGCCAAATCCCATTTCTCATATTTTTCAAACAAAAATAACAGACTGAACTGGTGTGTTAGAGTAGGAGGAGCCAGTGTGGTGCTGTGGTTAAGAGCACGGGACTGGGACTCAGACAATCCGGGTTCGACTCTCCGCTCAGCCGTGGAGCCAACTGGGTGACTTTGGGCCAGTCACAGACTCTCAGCCCAGCCTACCTCACAGGGTTATTGTTGTGGGGATGAGATGGAGGAGGAGAGATGATGTAAGCTGCCTTGAGCCCTTTGGGGAAAAAGGCAGGATATAAATCGAATGAATGAATGATCTAAAGATCAGGACCGATTTTTTTATGGACCTTGTTGTGCCTTGTTCTGGTCACAAACTGGTCCATCCATGGGCTGAACATGAGCCTGCAGCATGTGAATAGCTCCTTGTCCCAATGGCATGAGCATGGCAACCTTGCTTTACAGTACAAATGTTCAAAGTCTTTCCATGACCTGCATCAAGGGAAAAACCAGCATGGTAAGACTGACCCAAGTATTTGAAAGTTTGGCAATGAAGAAGAAAGGAGATGAAGGAAGCATCTTTCTGCAAAACATCCTGGTGTTTATATTTAATTCTGAGCTCCTTTTTAAATGATTTCTTAATTTTAGGTATTTATATAGTTAAAAGCCAACTAAAGTTATGTTAAGTTAGTGTATACATTTAACAACTACAGAAGATATATATATATCTTCTGTAGTTGTTAAATGTATACACCATATCTATATCTATATCTATATATCTATATATCTAGATATAGATATAGATATGGTGATGCATTTATTTCCTTGAATAGAGAGAGGAAGGAAGGAAGGAAGGAAGGAAGGAAGGAAGGAAGGAAGGAAGAAAGGAAGGAAGGAAGGAAGGAAGAGCCAGTGCGGTGTAGTGGTTAAGAGCATGAGACTGGGACTCAGGCGATCCGGGTTTGAGTCCCCGCTCGGCCATGGAGCTAACTGGGTGACTTTGGGCCAGTCGCAGACTCTCAGCCCAACCTACCTCACAGGGTTGTTGTTGTGGGGATAAGATGGAGGAGGAGAATGATGTAAGCTACCTCGAGCCCTTTGTAGGAAAAAGGCAGGATATAAATCGGGGCGGGGGGGGGGGAAGGAAGGGAAACTATGTCTTGAAATTCAGGGTCCCATTTGTGAGAAGAAAGCGGTCCAAGATCAGAGCTGAGTCCTTGCATCTGGAGCAACACCCTCCACTCTTGCAGCCAGCATAGAATGCTTCTTGGTACAACCTCAAGTTCATAGGTGAACCTTGGAGCTGGAGTTTTTTGGGAATTCACCTAAGTGGGAAGGAAAGGGTTGGGTTCTCCCAGCACATGCAGCATCCTCACAATGCCTCAAACTCCCTTCCTCATGCTCCAGGACAAGCAACTTAAATGGCCAAAAACAGCTGTTTGAGACCTTTGGAGGGTGGGGGAAGCTCCTCCTGCCCTCCATGGGATGTCCGGGGTCCTCCCAGGTCAGAGAGTTGTGGACAGCCGCAATGAATCATCTGTAGGTATCACTAATCCATAATATGTTGACATCGTCTGCTTACAAGTTATTTATTTATTTGTTTGTTTATTTAAAAACGTATTTGCAATGCACCTGACATGACTTTAATTGATGGAGTTCCAGATTGCCACACACCCAACACACAATGGAAGAGAATATTTCTTGGCAGGGTGGAATCTGAAAATGGCTTTCCCCCCAGTTGCCACCTGGAAAGCAAGTGAGAGACACATTTCAGACATTTTCTCATGACAACGTCTTCTGAGAAATTTCAGCTCTGCTCTAAATTATTATTAAATAATAATTAAATTACTATTACTGTTACTGGGTTTTCAGATGCCCACAGCATTAAAACTTATACAATTAAAACATCCAAAAATATGCACAATTTTAAAAAGACACACACACACACACACACACACACACAATGAAATCAGTTAAATACATTTTTAAATGTCTAGATTAAAAAATGCTATGAACAATATAAAGAATAAAACTAATCCAGCACAAACTTCCAGAGTCTGGACCATGCCAAAATGCCTGCTGGAACCAAAAGGTTTTCACTTGCTTTTGGAAATCTAATAAGGAAGGAGCAATGTTACTTCGCAACTAACAACAACAACAACAAAGTTAATCTCCCTAGAAAGACAGCATGCACAGAATATTTGGTTAGCCTGTAAGCCAGAGTACCGTTTTCTGTGAGTAAGCTCTGCTGTACTAAACATATATTTCTTTTTTCCCATTTTGAATTCAATTATATACCTTGAAGTATAACATCCCGGAGCAACAGAACTTACTTCTGAGTAGACCCACTTAGGACTGCATTACTGTGATCTTTCCTGTGTTTCGCCTCCTTGATATTTAGACAAGAAACACATGGATAGAGGGATGAAGAATCCCATTATGTCTGCTCATGACTGACAGCTACTCCATATTTCCATGCACATAAGTCATTACGAGTGCTTATATTTCATCAGAGGTTTCTGATCTGTTTCAGTGTATTCATACATCACTCTTTCATGCTCATTTAATTTTCCTGATGAAGGAAGGAAATGAAGAACTAGGCACTAAGTCTATAGAGAAATCACCCCATGGCCCCCGCATCCTCCCACCACAAATAAAGAAACTTTCCGGCATAGCATGGGCAAGAAATGACACAGCCAGATGGGTTATCCTACGTGAAAATTGTTTTGATGGACTAAAGAAAAGGAGGGATTTGGGGAAGTTTGATGCTGACGTGTCCACATGCTATTGGCCAGATGCTCAGAGATAAAGTACCTTTTATGATGGGAGGACGGGTCCCAAACGTTTCCCCAAATGCTAGAATTTGTATTAGGACATCCACTAGAATATTTCAGAAAACTGGTAACTTTGGGGTATTTGATTTGGTTATCATTATTTTTATCTGTTTTTATTAGGGATTATAAACTGCTTTGACGGACGGGTTTTGGGAGAAAGATGTGGTTCAAATAGTACATAGGTATCTATCCTTTTTAGGGTGTGTGGAGAATTTGGAAGAATGCTACATGAACTTCATTGACTTAAATTGATTTCTCAATGAGTTTTGCTTATCTCTGTATTCTAGGAACTCCTGTCTGGGGTCCTTGGCACCTTACTTGACTTCTGCCAGCCCTATATTATCTAATTTCATTTTATTTCATAAGTTTGCATTAAAATTATATTTTTTCACATTGGGAAGCCACATACTACAGAACAAAAATGCCACCCAATAGCACTTTACTTGGGTTCAAAAATGGAGCTCAGAGGATCTTGTGTTTCAGAGCTCAGACACCACCAGAGCCTCTTCCTTAATTGTTGGGCAAGTGACTCACCAGTTTGTCTTCGGATAAATGGGCAGGTTGTGAGCAGCCCTGTTCACTCATTGTATGAATGGGCAAGCCCATGGCACTCTTGCAGTCAGAGGCACCCATGTACCCAAAAGGTACATATACAGAGAAGAAGTTCCCAGGACCCTCTTCTGGCGAAACGTTCCTTCCAATGGGTGCGTGCCCATTTGATCCAAAGGGTCAAATACCATCTCTTTTGGAACTGGTGCAACATTTCCTGATGTGCATGGACTTCTAAAGGCTGTCTCCTCCATGAAGGTAAGGGAGACTTCCTGAGCTCAGCTCTGGCCAGAGTTCAGTTGAGAGCAGAGACCCAGGAGAGAATACTGCTCTGAATCCAACAACCTGGCTCCCACGTAGAAGGAGCTAGGCTTACACCCTGGTGTCTCCATGCAGGGCTGGGGAAAGCCCCTTCTGTGACTCCGCACAGCTACTGCTCCTTGGTGTACACAGTACAGAGCTGGACAGACCAGATCCTGTCCTGATCGGTCCATTCTCTTATGCAAAGCAAGGTTGGGAGGGACGTGCACATGCTGCATTAGGAAGGGTGTCTTTGGGTAAAAATGTGAGCCTAGGAGACGGTAATAAAACTGAGATGTCGTCTAAGCAACCAATGGCTGGTGCCTGAGTCTGATCATTTTTCGGTAGGCAAACAGGTGTGCCAGCTCAAGTCTTCTAAAAACAGAACCATTGCTGGTACTTGTGTGGTGCTTTCTGCATCAGAATCTTTATAGCAAACCATTTTGAACAGACTGGGGAAGTGGCGTATCAATTACAAAAGAAAGAAATGTCTCTCAGGTGCTCTGATTGTCAGAAACATTCCTAATTGGAACCTAAGTTGTCTCTCATTATCTGTGCAATGTTTGCGATTTTGGCCATATGTTTCTCTTCTCTCAGGTTTACCTGCAATCATTTCTAATGGCGGTGAGACACCTTTCTGGGGCCTGCCAAATTAGTGGAGACGAATGTTCAGTCACCTTGTGATGGCACCGGCTGCAGCTTCCATGAAGGGAAGCCAGAAGCAAGCCACCCCATCCGGCCCTGTGCTGCTTAGCATTGCCACCATGCGAAGCATGTGTGTCCCAGCTGCGTCTGCTGGAAGGAAAAGAAGACAGGAAGCACTTCAGCCTTGCTGATGTCCTGGAAAACTGGATGCATTGTGCAGCAATGAAGCATGGAGCTAGAGGCAAAGCCTCAGGCCAAGTTCAAAGCATCTACATGTCCAGTTTTCACTATGGGGGACTGAACTGAACATCAGAGATTGCCTGTTTGGGGGAACTTTGGGGGTTATCAGCATTGGAGCCAGTCTCAGCCCCTAAGATATGGGAATAACCTGAGAGAGGAAATCCTTCTGAATGACTGCAGGGACAGAACCTCCCTCACTGGACGCTATGTGCAGTATGTGGGGCATTCTCTGAGGTTTGGTGAGGGTTGATGGGCAGCTGATCTGGAGATATTGGCGAGATTGAGGGAGCTGGGTCTCTTCAGCCTGGAGAAGAGGAGACTCAGAGGGGATCTGTTGGCGACATGCAGGTATGTGAGGGGGTGTCACATGGAGATGCGTAGAGACCTGTTCTCCTCTGCAGAGGAAGGTAGGATATGCTCCAATGGAGCCAAGCTCAGGGAACCCAGGTTCCATTTGGATGCCAGGAAGCACTCCCTGACAGTTAGGACCCCGAGGGCGTGGAATGGGCTTCCATGGGAGGTGGTGAAACCCCATCAGTGAAGGTGTTCAAGGACAGGCTAGACATGCACATGGTGGGCATGTCATGAGCAGAGCCAGCTGGAGCCGGAGGTCAGACTAGATGGGCTGGGAGACCCCTTCTGACTCACTCTGTTTCTATGTTTCTAAACTGACCCAGCAAGTTAGGTCTCTAAAAGACCATATAGATACAACTTTGAACATACTTGATCACCATTTATCCTATTTATTGATCAAGGAGGAGATGGATCCCAGTCTACCCCAGCAATGCATGGCAAGATATGGAAAAGCTTGCTTTGTTGTGGAAGATTTCAGCAGTAAGATTCTCTGCGAGCTTTTTCTCTTTGAGCAATCTCCTTTTTTGCAAAATGACTCTTTGCTCCTTGTAGAATTGGTAGCAATGGAACGTGATTAAATACTTACCTGCTTTATATTTGTTTGGTTATTTAAATCTGCATATACTATTGAGTTATTTTAGAATATTTAATTTAAAAAAATCTGTATAAGATAGCCATTGGGGAATGACAGCAGCTGGGTTTAATTGTGAACATTTGATATTTTATTATTTATCTAACAATGGCTTGATTTTTATTATTTTATTTTATTTTTAGTTTCAGCTCTGGGCACTGAATTGGGAAGGTTTTGTTGCAAGCTAGTTACCCCTTATTCGTTTCAAGCTTACAAAACTTTTTATTGCCAGTTCATAACTAGCAAGCAACTCTGGAAGACTGGTCTCTCTGTATAAACAGTTTGTTGAACCCAAACTGGAAACTTCTTCCAAAAGCCCTCCTTTTCACAACACTGGCTGGAATTCCGCTGCAGCAAGGCTAACCTCCTAGATCTATGCTGCCCCTCCAACAGGCTAGCTCCCCTTCCCTGTCACCATAGTGTTGGGTCAGGGATCAGACAGGGCAGGGAGTCATCCTCCTCCTCTCCTTTGTCCCCTCCCTTCTCTTGCAAGCCCTGTCTGTTCTTGAGCCAACCTCCCACTCCTCGTCATTCCCACACCCCCATTTCTCAGCTGTCACAATCCGCACTGGAAGTGTCCATGCAACCCCGACATTAGAGAGGACACCAAGAATGGCTGACTGGTCCATTCCCGCCAGGTGGTTTTGAACAGTTCATATATAACCTGTTGCTCTTGTTATTGGCGTGCTGGTTGACTGCAGGCTGAACATGAGTCAGCAGTGCGACGCAGTGGCTGAGAGGGCGAATGCCACCCTGGGTTGCATAGCCAGAAGTGTGGCTTCTAGATTGAGAGAGGTATTCCTGCCACTCTACATGACTCTGGTGCGCCCGCAAATGGAGTATTGTGTTCAGAGGGATATAGTCAGGTTGGAATCAGTGCAGCAAAGGGCCACTAGGATGGTGGCTGGTTTGCAAGGTAAGCCATATGAGGAGAGACTGGGGGAACTGGGTCTTTTCAGCCTTGAGAGGAGGACACTCAGAGGGGACCTGTTAGTGACATACAGGTATGTGAGGGGGTGCCACACAGAGGTGGGTCATGGCCATTTTTCCCCTGCGGAGGAGGGCAGGATGCATTCCAATGGAGCAAAGCTCAGGGAACCAAGATTTAGGGTGGATGCCAGGAAGCACTTCCTGACAGTTAGGACCCCTAGGGCATGGAATGGGCTTCCATGGGAGGTGGTTGAAGCCCCAGTGGTGAGGGTGTTTAAGGATGGGTTGGACATGCACATGGTAGGGATGTCATGAGCGGAACCAGCTGGAGCCAGGGGTCAGACTAAATGGCCCAGGAGACCCCTTCTGACTCACTTTGTTCTATGTTTCTATGTTATTTTACCATTAGGGAAAGTGATAGTACTATTCTGCCCCTTGCTTCTGCCTACACTTTTGGGAGAGGCTTGGAGCTCCATCACACATAAAGCATTTTGTTCATCTGATGCAGACTTACAGAGAGATCCTTGGCCCTTTTCAAGTTAAAAAGCTGAGAGGGGGAATAAACGCTGGACTACTTTGTAGGACTGGAAGTTCCCATGCTAAGATTTTCAGAAGACGTTATTTTCCCTCCCTCCCTTGATTGCAGTGGAGGGTCCTGACTTATCTCCTAATGACTGGAAAACCATTGAGAAAAGAGCAGTCCCTCCTCCCAGACTGGCTCAGCACCAGTGCTGGCATCGCTGAATTAGGATAGAAGGATGCTTTGAGTCCTGTAACCTTGGGCATCGCTGTAGCAGTAGAGTTAATGCTCGCCTCTGTAGCGGTTTAATGCTCCAAAGACTCCACTGCATCATTCATGTAGCATGTTCATTTGTCCCCACTGCCAGGCACTCCAAGCTCCCTCTGAGTCCTTCTCACCCAACATGGAGCAATGTGAAGGCTATATCCATCCCTGTAACGCTGCATTGCGAAGGAAGGGAAATAAAGGTGCGATTCTATGCAGGTATAATTCTGTACAGGAAAAAATTGTCTACAGCTCTTGGCATAAACTGGGGATAGCTATATTCATTCTCTGTCCGTCTGTCCATCAGTCTCATTCTCCTTGCACCTTTAACCGGTTACAACCAACCACAAACACACTTGAGCATCTTCCATCCTTGGTAAGATCCTAATAAAGTAGGTGCTTCCTGTGCATTTGGTGGCAACCACATGGCCACTAGATTGGTTCTTGCAATGGTGGAAGCACATTCTGCATCATGGAATGTATGTCTGAATAGGGGTCGATCGAGGGAGGTTTCTCTCTCATTGGGAGAACTGACTCAGACACCTTGAAACTTTTAGGGGCTACAAAAAGCATCATTTCACTCCAGAACTCTCCTTAATGTTTTGGGAATAGAATCAGGGTTTCTTTCAACTCTGCAAAGGATAACAGAACATTTTTGTTGGAGGTTTTATCTCTTTGTTTTGCTTTGTTTCTTTGGCAGTTTGTCGAAATGACGATTTTGCCTCTACTCCACACACACACACACACACACACACACCCAGACGTGTCTACCCCTATTCTCTTTCTTTTGTGCCAGCATGGTTCTTTCATTTTGTCTCTGGTTTTAAAGCTCGGTTATAAATGTGAGCTCGCTCCTAAATCAGAAGGCTGACAGCTGGTCAGCTGTGTAAGGGCTTCACAAGTTAACTGATTCCATTAGAGTTCTCCAATTTAAAATGTTATTATCTAGCACCAGCACCCAGAGTGAATAAAGCATAGTGCGGACAATGTAGATGTGGATTTTTATAGCATTGGGGCCCATACACAAAGAGTGATATAAGAAGCCCATTACTGATTCTGGGAAGAACAATCTATTGCCAGAAATACTTGTAACTCAGGAAACTGATATTGCTTGCTTGCTTGCTTCCCGGGAACAGAATCCACAGAATTCCAAACTAGGGAGACAAAGGAGGAAAAAGCAAATCTAATCCAGCTCTCCAATCAGATGGTAGCAAACTAGATTACCCAGGATCCCTCAAGCAGGGTGAACACAAGAGTTCTGCCTGCCCCAACTGCTTAGCAACACCCCAAGGTCCTGTTCTTTGTCGGTCACTGCTAGCTCAGATCCCATCAGCCTATACTTGAAGTTGGGATTCTTTCTCCTCTTCCTCTTCCTCTCCACCCCAACATGCCCTCTTGCTTACATGGGCCTGCATTTGCCATTTTGATTCCCATTCTCCCACCTTGGAGAAATCCTTCCAGAGGTCCTCATAAAGGTCTTAAGTCTTAGTTTTCCTGGGGTACCTCTTTCTGGTAAGCACCTTTGGCAAACCCTGGCAAAGCTCAGGAATCCGTGAGCTTAGCTCAAAACATGTCCTCATGTTCAAACAGGAAAGCTCTGGCATTAAATGGATCGCAACACACTTCCTTGACAAGAGAGATGGATGAATGATGCAGTGTACAGTCGAGTTGTATGGACCATACTAAACCCCAAAAGGATGGATTCCCCTGCAGGAGGTCTTAGCAGCTTATGACTCTTCTTTTCGTCCCTTTGTCCTTTGTTTGCCAAAGAGAAGTCCCCACGGCATCGGTCTCCTTGCATTTTGTGTCACTTGGGGGTAGAAAATATCGGCAACACTTTATAATAAGTAGCAAATCATTATTAGGTGCTCTGGTGTTCATCGTAATACCATTAATCATCATAAATTCATTGTGGTATATTCACATGGATGTAATAGCTAATTCTAAAGACAGTTTTATTCACAAATCCATTCCATTTATTATTGTACTCTAACCTTTAAGGGCATGGGAGAATATATTGTACAATACTTATTACTGAGTCAGCACTGCTGGCTATATAGACTGGAGGGGGGTATTTCTTGATGGGGGAAGAACTGCACTTTAAGCCAAGACGGTTGTCCAGGTTGGAGAGAAGATGTAGAATGCTTCTAATATTTATAAGTCGTTGTGGGGGGAGTTAGAAAGCAACTGAAATAATGGGTTTTATGGGATGTCCTCATTACCTCACTGCTCAAAAACGAGAAAAGATGGGATATTGTGCACACAATTCAGCACAGGGAAATGCGGTTAAGCCCATTAAAATGAATGGCCCATTAAAATGCTTCTTTCTAAGTCAGATTTCACCCTGTGTCTAATCATTAACACGGTGCCAAAAATTTCTCCCACATTTTTTTCCTCCCATCTCACTCGGTTGGATAGAAGAGAAAGAGCTTTTGAAAAGAGATGCAAAGGAGGAAAAAAACATCAAGGAGATTCTGATGGGTCAGGTTAGGTTTCTGGCACTTAGAACGACCTGGTGGCTGATGAGAGAATGAGTGTGTGAGAAAGTGTCCTGTCCTGGAGCAATCCTCTGTATGGTAGCTGTTGACCTCCTTGGCTCCCCACACTTCCAGTGGAACCCAGGAGAAGACCTCAGTAAGAGTCCCTTCTGTAGGTCTTTTTCAGATCAGGAAATGCAAGAGCAAGAGGCTATGTGCAGTAGAAAGAAAAGACACATAACACCCTCAAAACACACTTTGTGGTTATAAAACAAGCTCAAAAACACCACAAAGGTAACTGTGAAGTATGCTGGACAAGAGGCAGCATGTTTGAAACCCTTTCCATGGAAGGAAGAAAACATTCAACAAACTGAAGGACAGTTCCAGAACCTCACTCACTCCGTATCTAGAACCAGATGTTACATTACTGTGTTTAGACAAGAAAAGGGAGTCCTGCCCACCGGTGGAGTTGGAGGTGTTGCCCCTTGCAATGGCAGCACAAGACCTTCCTCATGAACTTCACTCCCTCCACACACAAAAGAAGCACTTAGAAATGTAAGAAAATAAAACAGAGAAGCTATAGTACTTCCCCCTGCCAATTGTGATCCTAGTTGTGAGAATTTCTCTTCCTTCTGGGGAAATACAGCAAAATGGTTCTCCCAATTTATTTGCCCACATATAGAGAGGAAAATTTCAAGAAACTGTCTGCACACATCTCTAATAATGATCTGCTAAAACCTACTGATAAGGGAGTCAAACAAGTGACTCAGGTCCTTGGATCAGGGCCCACTATCCCTTAGGAAAATGTAATGGCAAGACTCTTTCCTTCCTTCCTTTCTTCCTTCCTTCCCCCATTTCTTTCTCCCCGTATTCAATTTCAGCCTGGTACTCCTCTCAATTATGCAATCTCAGCATAAGCCAGAATGGCAAATTTCCCCAGACAACCCATCATGCCATTGTACTGATGGCTTTATTTTATTTACTCTGCATTTTGCTCATTCATTTCTTGTCCTATCCTGCAAAGAAGCCAAGGTGGGTTCCATAACCCCCTCTTCCTCTCCGTATTAACCTCACAACAGTCCTATGAGGTAGGTTAGGTTGAGAGGCAATGTTTGGCCTGGTGTCACTCAGTGAACTTCATGCCTGGTGGGAGGGGAATGGGACGCAGGCCCAGGTCTCTCAAATCCCGTTCCGTACTCTCACTATCACAGACTCTTGGCTAGTGGTCCCAAACACAACGCTGTTACCTTTAGAGTCACCTTTTGATAGACACCATTCTGTAGTTGGACCAAATCATTTAGAAGGGCATCCTATCAATCACAGAAGAAAGAGATGGCATATGGACTGATGCTGAAAGAGAAAGACATTCTAGACATATTTCTGTGCAAAGCCTGCAATAAAACGTATTTGAAAACTTTTGTCCCATTCCTGACTTGAGTCTAGAAGTTCTCCTAGTTAAAGGATCAGGATGCAAAACAAGGGGATGGTATCTGAACTGCACAGGAGCCATCTTCTCTCATTCTTCACGCCATCACGAGTTTGACCAACCTCCTCTTTTGGCTGCTTTTCCAGTGTTGCCAAAAGAAGTATGTTACCTGGCAAGGACATTAGGCTTATTTGCCGATTTCTGCTGATGGGCTCTCCACTTGTGAAGCCTATGCAGTTGAGATATTTTTCCACGGAAGTGGTCACAGGATGCAGTTAGGTGAACTTCCCTTTCTGAAATGTAGGTTCAGCTTCTTGAATTGCAGGTATGAGGTTACTGTGCACTCGCAAATGCCCCAGAAGGTGTCAATCCTGACCTCCTTTTCTGCTTCATTGGGTTCAGTACATGCATTCCATCCATGTTTACTTTGTTAAACGGAAGAGGTTGGCCGTGAAGGGAATATTTTAAGATTCAAGCAGCTTCCAGTGTGTTATTGATTATCATAAGAAAAGTCATTAGCATTATCGAATCTCCTTTGTTATGACAGTAATCAGTACCTCCTTCCTGGATTACTTGGAGCGGTTTTGAAAGGTTTATGGCTTATTCCTGATGTAGATAAATGTTTTTAGAATCTGTGCTTTTGCCTTTCATGAATAAAAAGGTGATTGAACAAAGACTGCATTCATCATTCTGTTTATCGCCCCGAAACAACAAGTGTAATTTATAAACCAATAATACATTTTTTGCAGCATGGTACATATGTTCTAAAAGAATGGATCAAATTAATGTAAGGCTGAAAAGAACAACAGACTAATACATCCAACCCCCTAAGGAAGTTCAAAGGAGCCCAACCAACATGAAAACTTGGATATGTCTTTCCCCCTCAATCAAATGAACAATGCCCTGATTGTAATAATATAGAAACACATTTAATGCTAGCTAAGAGTAAACGAACAAGCCCTCTCTGTAGCAGCAGCCCAAGGTGCCAGTGCGATGTGCCACGCATGCACTTATTTCAAGAGGCTGTCCATCCCGGCCACTAAACCAAGCATGGAAAACACCTTCAGTATAATTTATGGCAGATGGCGCTTGGCTTCTTCGCATGGCTGCGGGACTCTTTTTATGTTCATATGCCCCTCGAATCCTCCTTCATGCACACTGTCTTGCTGCATCTGCCAACCTGCTTTCTTAATATGTGGCAGAGAGGAGGAGGTGTTGGGGAAGATGTGTTGCCATGCGGAGGGGAAGATCTAGTCCTAGTAGCTGAGTCCTAGTAGCTGAGCTCAATAGTAGTGCATTTGTTGTGTGCTCAAAGGTTCCAGGCCCCTTCCTACAATGTTTAGTTGAGAAGAGAAGAAATGGGGAGGGGAGGAGGAGGATCAAGGGCCAGGTGGCCATCAACCTCTCTGCTTCAGACCCTGAAGCACTTCTAGAAGTCAGGGAGATGACCCTGGGCTAGATGGTCTGAGTACAGACACCTCCATATTTTATCCTCCTTGGCCAAGCATATTATGGTTTGTTGGATGGGGAATTTATTTATTTTTTATTTTCATTTTCATTTAATTATTACCAGTGTATACTGCTCCATAAGGCATTTGGGCGCTCTGGGCAGTTTACAATTTAAACCATATAAATAACAACACAATAACCAAAGTTAAACAAACAGAAACAATAACACCAGTACAGCAGAAGTCGACAACCCACAGCAGTTAAGCTAAAATTAGTGCAAAGCGTAGCAGCGGATATAATAAAAACAGAATTAAAACAGGTCTTTGACAAGCACAGAAGGCCCTCCTGGGACTGGGCAAAAGAATTGCAGGACAAACCCGGGAAGAAATATGGGCATATTTGTGTGTGTGTGTGTGTGTGTGTGTGTGTGTGTGTGTTGGAAGGGGGAGTAATTAATCATCTACTTACGGTGATTGGTTGTGTGATGGTTTGTACCAGTTTTGTGCAGCTTAAAGTTTCCCTTAATTGCAATTGCTGTTGCTCTAGCAGCTCGGAAAACCAGCTGTTGCTGTTTGCTTTTAAAAGAGGACCTGGAGAGGAGAGGAGAGGAGAGGAGAGGAGAGGAGAGGAGAACAGTGCGGCCATTGCACAGGGCATCCTTCGTGTCGAGCCTTCTCCCAATTTACTTGTAGCAAAAACCTGCAAAGAGCAATGACGTATAGAGTGGGCAAAACTTTGGCCAGAGAGTTAGACGCCAGCCAGCAGGTTCTGGGCTCCTCTTCTCTGTGGGAGAGAATGACCCTGACTCAGAGTCTGAGAAGCGGATCATTTGGTACTTCTGTCTCTTCTCAGCCATGCTCCTGCTTGTATAGTAGTTTTTCCCACAGCAAAGGCCTCTGAACCCTCTGTGAAGGTGATGCAGATAAGAAGGGACAAACAAGAGATGCCAGGCACTCCTACAGTTCTCCAAGCATCACCTCACTACTCCCTCATCTCTGGTTCCCGATTGTCTTTGCAATGCTGCCTACCGCATGCAAATAGGAAAGCTGCACAAAGCAGCAATTCGATTTGAGATGTGTGCAAATGTCCCCCGGATGTGTGCAGCTATCCTCACTGCATTTTTCTCCTCCCAGAGACTGCAAGGCTTTGGGGCTGCTAGGGAAATTTGCTCAAATTAGGACGAGCGCATAAAACAGAACAGGAGTAATTTGTGCACATTGAACGTGAACATGCAATGTTTGCTATGTCATTTGAGGTTCTGCAAGCTGCAGTGAAATTTGGTTGAATCTGCAGATACAAAAGAGACACAAAGGTTTTCCAATCTCTGCTCCCAGGGTTCTAAAGTCCGTAGTTACACGCTGAAGTAGTGTTATTTTTCCTTCACAGCCCCTCCAACGTTTCTCTTTCAGTCTTAGGTTATGAGTGATTGCAGAAGCCACGCTTCCCCCACCCTTCCTCCTTCCAAACAGATTAACACGAAACAGTCTGAACTACCATCTTTGTGATCTCAAAGCCAACCAGCCAGCCAGCCAGCCAGCCAGCCAGCCAGCCTGGCTTGCTTGCTTGCTTGCTTGCTTGCTTGCTTGCTTGCTTGCTTGATTTATTTATTTATATCCTGCCTTTTTCCTACAAGGGGCTCAAGGCAGCTTACATCTCCTCCTCCATCTTATCCCCACAACAGCAAACCTGTGAGGTAGGTTGGGCTGAGAGTCTGTGACTGGCCCAAAGTCACCCAGTTGGCTCCATGACTGAGCAGGGACTCGAACCCAGGTCGTCTGAGTCCCAGTCCCGTGCTCTTAACCACTACACTGCACTGGCTTTATGATACAAATGCGTACTGCAGAGGTTGTTAGCAAAAGACATCCATCAGCTCAGGAAGCCAGCTGACTAGGGAGCATGGCTCTCATGTCAAGGAGCTGATTCCAAACTTGTCTCCCTTGTCCCTTCCCAACCAGAGTTAGCTCCGCCCTCCAGGAATTCCTTGCAGAAGAGGGCAGGGGTACAGAACACTGCTCAATTGACCAGGTTTCTTGATCAGATGTTGGACGATGGAATGGGTTTATGAGGCACCGCTCCCTTTGGCTCTGCCTATTCAGCAGTGTCTCCGGCTGAACCAGAGGTGGTCCAATTCTTCCCAGCCACGGGGCTCATCTCAGGACTTCCTGCCCTTGGAATTTCAGCAAATATTCTGACTCTGTCTTTTCTTCCAGTTCAGATTCAGGATCTGTGGTACCCAACTCAGAATGCAGTGTTTTGAGAGAAGTGGTCCCAGTTATTATGTTAACCTGTATTCTGAGCACTGCTCCTAAAGTCAGCATGAATGCCCTCTGCTCTGTAGAATTTTCTTTACTCTGTGTGTGTGTGTGTGTGTGTGTGTGTGTTTGTCACCTCTCTCTACCATGCCCAAAACAATGTTGGGGATTTATCACTGTGGAGGGGGCATCTTTGGAACTCCCTCCCTAGGGAAATTCACCTGGCACCATCTCTGTTTTCCTTCTGGTACTGGGCAAAGATCATACCTTTTTAGGAAAAAAATTAACATTTATTATTAATGCTGTGGCCCCTTTTAATTGCTTTCATGGAAGTTTAATTCATTATGTTTTAATCGGTTTTTAATGTGTTTTTACACTGTTAATATGTGTTATGTATTGTACGCTGCCTGGGACAGCCTCAGCAATTATAGGTGGCCTATAATACATGCAAATCAATAAATAAAATGCCAGAACTGCTCCTTTTGTTGCCAAAAGAAGAAGAGGAGAGCAGAGGTTGAGGTGGCTGGATGGGGTCACTGGAGAGGTGGGTGTGGGCTTGGGATGGTGGAGAACAGGAGAGCCTGGAAGAATGTTGTCCATGGGGTCATGAAGAGTCGGGCATAACCAAAGAAAAAATGATGAAAGTCTGACAAGCAAAGCAACGAAGGAAGCTAGGAAGCCCTAAGAACTAAGCTTAGTAACAGTCGTGAAGATTAGGCTGGAATAATTCCTCTTGAAAAAATGGTGTGCATCTTACAGTGCTCTGAAGTTCCTGTGTCTCAAACTGACTTAGGTTGAATGGAGGCATCCGCCTGCTTGCACACGCAGGACCAAAACAAGGTCGGATCTGTAGCTGTATCCATCATCCCCATCCCAATCTCCCCATGGGCCAATCCACCAATTAGATTGTTGTATGTTGAGTACAAACTTCTGGCAAAGCATTCAACACTCCAGGCTGTAACTGGGAGTCTGGCTTGTGCGTAATTTGTTCCCACTGCGGTACCTGAAAATCTTTCCCATTGGAAAATGGCCGAGTGAAATCTTGCACTGATGAGAACGTTGCCTCACCCTCAACATGGTGGCCTCGAACACTGGGTAGGATTTTGGGGAAGGGTTGAGTGGGGAAATGATTTGGCATGCAGGCGAGCTCATTATGGCCCAGCCGGTAAAGCATTCCTCAAGAATGCCTTCAAATTCACCATCACAAGTTCCCCGATTTGAAACTGTGACACCATCACTAGAACATGATGTGAGTGAAGAAGGGAGCTTTACCTTGCCTATTTTTTCCATATTGAATGTTCATGTTATAGTGAATGTCCAAAATATGGCAAATGTTGTCATTCATATGTGAAGGCTGACAATCCTTGATAACATTTTGAATGTCTAGCAATGGAAAGATATCTCTCCAGTTTTTCAGTCCAGGTGAATACTGACAATTGAATTTAGATTACTGTCAATATTCCCTGCTTTACCTCTGGGTTTTCACAAATTCACAGAAACTGTCTGGGATTGCCTACATTTGGATATCTGCAGAAATGAATGAAAGCTCAAGGGATCACGATTTTATGATAACCACTCATAGCATTAGTTCCCTGTTATGCAAGGTTGGGTGGATAAGCAGGCAGGATCCATCGCTGAACTGCTGATCAGCACCCACGAGATTTCCTACGGTGCCTTGGTCTCTGGGCTTCTTGTAAGGATCCTGCACCAGGAAGCTGGTGGTTTGACCCACCAAGCTCATCCTCATGTTCTTAAGCCAGATACAACACTTAGATTCACATAAAACCAGATTAGTTCTCTCTTGATCGCTAAGAGATCTTGGACTCATACAATTGTTTTAACCAGTTTGGTGTGGCACAGGATCACTCATGCAAGAATTGATCATGCAAGCGTATGAGGCAGGAGTGAATCTGCTTGTTCTAGAGCAGTGAGATCTTGCCAACAGATGCAAGGAAATGGTTCTCTCCATGCCGGAAGAGGCCTCACACACCCACAGTGCAAACCCTTCAGTCCTCATCCAGTGTCATAGAATCCTAGCATCATAGAAGAGTAGAGTTGGAATTTGGTCCACCCCACTGCTGTTGTAGGACATCATTTCACACCATCCCACTCAGAAGACTGTCCAGTCTTCCTTTAAATGTCTCTAGTGTGGCAGAGCCCACCACCTCTCTAGGCAGCTGGTTCCATTGTTGTACGGTTCTGACAGTGAGTGAGGAAAAATTCCCTGAAATCTAGCCTGAACCTGAATTGTCGCAACTTGACTTGATTATTCCATCTCCTACACTCTGGTATGAATGAGAAGAGATTTTGACCTTCCTCTTTCTAAAAATCTTTCCAACATCCCTTTCTAACATTTTCTTCTCAAGGCTGAACATGCCCAGTTCTCTTAGTTTCTCCTCACAGTGCAGTGTTTCCAAACCCTGGATCATTTTTGTTGCCCTCCTCTGAACTCTTTCTAATTTTTCTGCACCCTTCTAATTTTTCCGCACCCACCAAACCTTGGTGCCCAGAACTGGACACAGTATTCCAGACAAGGTCTAACTAGTTTCACTCAGCATCAAACACATTCTTCACCCCGCATTGTGGTACCTCTCCAGTCCTCCAAGCCTTTATTTCCACGTTAAATGAAAACATCAGTGGCAGGTGATTGGCCCCGGTGCAGTAGAGAACTGCTCTGATCTGTGTCCCTGGCTGATTGCAGTGAAGAGACGAAGGGGAGCAATCCTCAGGACCACTTGCGATCAAAGCGGCATGGAGAGATGGACAAATAAGCAGGAAGAGGCCCAGCCGTGGCAGCAATGTAAGGGGCACTGCTTTGCACCACAGTCCTCCACAGATGTTAGCAGGTGTTTCTGCAGCTTCTCCCTGGCTGCGTCTCCCAGGACCCCATCTCTGGCTGGACACACTCACAAAGGGAAGGATCAATACTGCTCAGCCCGGTGTGGCGCATCCCCTTGTATTTCATAAAGCCATTTCATTCCTGCCTGTCTTTCGTCATATGAAAACAGTTGTGCCAGAGGTTGGCAGGCCTTCTAGTAAATTAAGGCTCTCCATTAACGCTGAGCTGCAATAATAAAGTAGAGGGCCAGTTGCAGGGTTAGACAGTATAAAGCTAATGTCAAACTTATGTTGGCATGAAAATATGGGAGGGAGAGGTGTCTTGAGACACGAGATATAAATATCAGCTGGCAAGATAAACGGGGGAACACTGACCTCAATGAAGGTGTACATTAGAAAGACAGATTGGGGAGAGGAGCTGGGCCCGAGAACGTCTGTGTACACATATCCCCATAGCCCATCCCCAGCTAAGTCTGAAGTTGTGAATTTAGGAAGTGTAAATGCCCTAGAGAAATGGTGCTATTTTTACTTAAAGTCTCCCAACGTCCTCAGAAGAAGCCTCCAAACTGAATGCAAATTTGAATTTTGTTGCAAAGAGTTGCTGGCAGTTCCAACGCAATCTCTTTCCTTAGTGCCCATGTAGTTGCTTGGTACATAAATGATTTTAAAATAACCTTAAATATTTTATAATGGCATTATTGATGGATGAAACTGTCAGTTTCACTTTCTTCTGCATTTGCTTTCCTGCTGGTGTGTTAAATCTTCAGTTCTTTGTCTACTGAATATGGACTTGCAGATTTTGGTAAATTCTTATCAGAAAAGAACTCAAGTGAAATTATCCATCTGTTTCAGTCAAATTCAACAGGTACAGCTTTTCCCAGCATGGAGAGGACATGATTTCTCTGCCTCTCACAGAGTTTCCAGAGATGAGGAACTTGCCTCCTCCCCTAAAAGCAAATGTGTAGAAACACCAATGAAACATTAATGTTATTGAATATGTGTGAAATTCAAGCCAGGTATGCATGAGAAAATTGATTTAGTGCAGTTTTGGGTGCAGAAAGCTTCTGTTGCAGGGTGGTGTAGAAATGAAATAAAAAAAACAATAAACCATGGCTTTACTCGGTTCGGTCCTTCTAGGATAAGCACAGACTTGGACACAACACGTGGTCCCAGTCTCCACATTTCTGAGCTTGCAATGTGATTTGTGGTCCCAAAAACTGAATTTGACAGCAGGTATACATTTGAAAAATGTTGTGGAAAAAGCATACTTTTATAAAATGAGTAGAAACATGGATTAATTGATAGCAGAAGAATGCACACATTTCAAAGAAGTACATAACTGTCGGGTAGATTTGGGAAAAAGTTCATGAAGACATAGCCAGATTTGCACACGAAAAGAAAAAAAAATGCAAGCAGACATTGACTGGAGTTGGAATGAATGTCAGGATTGAATTTGGAGATCTTTGGTGAGTTTTATGTTGCTGATTTACCACCATCCCAGATTGAACACAGAATCTTAGGAGCACAGCACTGTCTCCAGCCCCCGGATCATCCTTGTTGCCCTCCTCTGAACGCTTTCTAGCTTGTCTGCTTCTTTCCTAAACTGTGGTGCCCAGAACGGGACACAGGACTCCAGAGTAGGCCTAACCTGTGTTGAGTAAAGGGGAACTAGCACTTCATGTGATTTGGAAGTGGTACCTCCTTTAATGCAGCCTAAAACATCATTTGCTCTTGTTGAAGCCACATCACTTTATTGACTCCTATTCAGCTTGTGATCCACAACAATTCCAAGATCTCTCACTTGCAGTATTGTTGAGCCAAGCATCCCCACCTCTTGTAATGATACATTTCATCCTGTTTCCCAGGTGCAGAACTTGGCATGTGTCCCTATTTCCTTCCTTTGTTTTCAGCACAGTGCTCCAGTTTATCAAAATCACTTTGAACTTTCTTTCTGTCTCCCACAGCATTAACTATCCCACCCAGTTTTGTATCCTCTGCAGATCTGATAATTGTATCTTGTACTTTCTCATCCAAGTCATCAATAAAAATGTTGAAGAATGCTGAGTCCAGGACTGAACCATGCAGTACCCCACTAGTTCTCTTTCTCCAGTCTGAGAAGTTACCACTGATGAGAACTCTGAAATCAGCACAGCTTACCATTTCCCCAGAGGTAGCTCAGGAACAAAAATGCACCACACTTTCCCCCACCACGTCTGAGAATCTAGAAGGGATTCAAACAAGTTGGGATTCTGTGATTCCTCCCTGTAGATCCCACTGCAGAACAGCCTTTTTGTTAAGTTGCATGGTTTTCACAGACTCAAAAATTGGGAATTTGCACAAACTGGTACTCGCAGTGATGCACATTAATATTAATTAGGACTTGAGCTAATGCACATTAGCACAAGTTTGCATTAACACTAATATGCATTAGCTTGAGTGTGAAGCAGCACTAATGTCATTGGTGCAAGGGCGATCAAAATCTAGTACATCCCCGAAGCAAATGTTGGGTTCACCAGAAGGTGGATGATGGAATGAAAAATGCAAAACATGGAATAAAAAATGCGTGAAAATCTGCAAAACACAAAATCCATACATCTAACCTGGATGATAATCCGCCATCTTTATCAGGCGAGATGGGAGACAAATCTGACCGGGTGATTCCTTTATCCTTTGTTTTATGCTTCACCTGCCTTCCACCTTGCAGGACTACATATTTCAATCTTTCTTTCTTTTCATTTGACATTTTAATAGGCATGTGGTAAACCAAATGGTAGGTCTTTCATGCACGGCACCATAAGGGATATTCTAATGTGAAGGACATCTTGATGGCTTTTAAAGACCGTTTAAAGACTGCAAAGGCAGCTGCAGCTCGCTTGCATTGTGGGAAAAAAAACTATGATTTGCAGAAGCTATTACAACTTACGGGTGCAGAGGGTAAGCTAGGTGCAGAACTGTTCTGGGAAGGAGATTGCAAAGCTCAGGCCCAGGAATGGCCTGTTCAAAGACAGAGAGAGGCCTTGCTAGAAAGAAAAAGGAAAAATAGAGATGGCATTGCTCTAAAGATGATGTTGAGGACAGGTGGCTAGATTTCAATGCTCCCTTTTTCACATAACATGCCAAAATGTCCCCCTAGCAGCCAGGGAGATCAGGGAAAGGGGAGTGACTCACCAAGAGCCCAAGTCACAGCACTTTGGTGTGTAGCTGAGCCCAGGTGGCACTGGAGTGCTAAAACTTTGTTTAGACTGTTCTACTTTACCATGCACATATGTGAATGCTGCCTTATATTAAAAAATGCTATATATAGATGGATGCTGGGAATGATTGACAGCAAAAGGAGAAGGGGACAGTAGAGGATGAGGTGGCCAGATGGAGTCACTGGGGCGGTGGGTGTGGAGTTGGGTGGACTCCGAGGGACAGTGGAGGACAGGAGGGCCTGGAGGAAGGTTGTCCATGGGGTCACGATGGGTCAGGCATGACTTTGCGACTAACAACAACAATGTATAGAAGTTGTAAAAACTATGTTTACTGAAGGTGCAGCCTGTTCTTGGAACCCTCACTTGCAGTAAAGAGAACTCATGTATCCTGTGGACAAGTTTAACTGTGTACAAACAACCAAACAGTGAATGCTACGGGGACACATGCTAAAGCAGCACCGAGGGTTCTTGGAGGAATCCAGAATAGATTCCGGTAAGTCTAGATTTCTGTGACTTTGAGCTATGGATTCTGAAGTGGTCCTGATTGGTCGGAGCTGCACAGCTTCCATTCACTTGTGTTCGTTATTACAGACAAACACAAATGAACAAAAATGATTGGTGGATTTGTGCAAATTTGCACTTGTTGCAATGTTCATCGGCACTAAGGCACACCTGCATGAGTGGAACACAGTTCTTGTGCACCTTTTAGCCATCTGATTCTCTTAATGAATGCTTGTTGGATTGAAAAATACCTGGCAATCCAGGAGATACCATTGGAAAAGGTTTAGCAACATTCATACATACGTCTCTCCTCCCCCTCCACTTGCAACCTTCCCATGTTGGTTGGGAAGGAAAATATAACCTCATTGTGATGCACACGATGACACAGTTCCTTGCCCTCCTGCACCGTGGTAATGCAATTTCATTTCCCCTTCAGGTCTTGACAAACATGGTTCACCCATGCTTGGAAGGGTCAAAGCCACAGCACAAATCCCTATTACCTTCTAGGGATGTATATTTTCAGCACTGGGCTGTAAGCTCTGCAATAGTGTCTCCCAGTCTTCCCACACAGCCAGATCCCAGTGCTTTGTACCATCGGAATCTGATGAGCGTCCAGCTATCTGCCTGGCTTGGCTTCAGTGAGTGTGGATGAGTGAGTCAGCCACAGAGGACGTCCTGGCAAGCTAAAACAGTTTCCCCGACAGCTGCATTCCAGAGGACCTGTGCAGGATGGTCCAGTTGGCACTGGTAGCACCAGGCACTCCTTTGCTACAGTAGTGCCCCATGGCTTGAATAATGGTTGGAAAGTCTGCGTAAGTGTGCTGCAGACATGAAGGGCAGCGCAGTAATTGGCAGGCCATGATCTGTGGCTTCTGTGCGTCTAGCTTGGGAAATATGAGTTCAACAGACGTGACCTGGGCTGGTAAGTGATTGTGGTCCAACTTGAATTAAGGCAAAATGGGAACCCCTTAGGCAAAAAAGTAAACAAAATTCTTAAGAGTTCATTTCCACCATACATCTTGATATGTCTTCCTTAATCCTCACAGTGAAAGCTGTTTTTTCATCTCCCAGAAAGAGCAGGTCTGTCTCGTCTGTGCCCCCTTCCTCCAGCTCCGTCATCTTCTTTCTCGAAAAAGAATGCTGAAGGGATTGTTTTGCAGTCGAAAATTAATGTAACCCATTATGTCTGGAAAATTTCTTCAATATATTACTTGCCAAGCCCGTGGCCCTCACGAAGAAAATAATTTTAATTTATCTCATTTTTCAAAGCTCAGCCAATGATTGTTTAACCTAGAATGCCATCGTGACTAAGTGCTGGAATGTGGAGGTCCTTGGCCATTTTAGTGGTGATCGGCTATTAAATTCACTCACTCCCGCAAACCTGAAACCCCAGAAAGGAGATATGTCAAATGAAATGCTTGTGTATTAAAGCACTCAAGTTATCCGTATTGGCTTTTTTGTACCTTGAGGATGATTCAGAAATGCCTGAGCTGCTTTCAGTTTTACTCATCCCGTTTCCTCTTGTTGAGTCCTTGGTCTGGGAAGGATAAGAAAAAGGAGTGGACAGAAAGGCTGCGGTGAAGTGGGGGAGAGTTGTCCATTGTCCAAGTTGATGCAGGTTTGTTTGTTTACGTCTTTATTTATGCAGCCCTTGAGAAGCTGTTTCCATGCCGTCATCTCTAGATGGTGCATAAAAGCGGGAGGAGCACCTCTCCCAGAAGGGAGAAGGCCTGTGGCCTGGGATTGAGGGTCTGAGACTTGCCCCTACTTCTATAGATTTCAGCTCAAGCTGCATTTCCACCGAAAGTTTCTGGGGAGTCTTATTTTCTTGCTCAAGTTTAGACTCTCCACATAGCCTTTCTGTTGATGTGCCATGTCCTCTCCTGGAGCAGTTCCTAGGAAACTGGGATCGTGCTGTTGTTAAGTATATGCTACAATTCATGAACAACAATTCAGGTTGTTCTATGTATTTGATTTTATACATTTCTGATAAAAGGAACATGTGAATATTTGCATTGCTTTCCCGGCCCACCCACTGCTGTCTGGGATCAATGTTATGATTCTATTTATTTCTTTGATTTAAGGCATTTTTACCCTGTCCTTTACCGAGATCTCAGGATGACGATGCAACAAAAACAAGCAGCATCAAATAAACAGAATCCATTAAAACCCATTATTAAAACTAAATCAGCACAATTCATTAAAACCAGTATTAAAACTAAATAAGAATAAAAAAGTTTTGGCCCAGTTCTGAAATGAATAAAATGTTGGCACCTGGCACACCTCTCTGGGAAGCATGCTGCAAAGATGGGGTGCCACCACAGAGAAGGCCCTTCTCCGGGTAGCCATTCTTCTGATCTCCTTTAAAGAGGGCCCCTGAAAAAGGACCTCCAACCCAGGTCTTAGGGGGTGGGCGGGTATATAAGGAAGGAGATGTTCCTTTAGATACCTAGTCCCTAAACTGTTTGGAGCCATGCAGGGAAAAATACCTGAACAGTTCTATCCCCTGTATTAGCCAGTGGATAGCATTACGGAGATGCAACTAATTTCACACTCCTTAATGACCATGGCGCACCAGAATTATTTAATCTTTGAACTGTGCACCTCAGTATTTTGCAATGTAATTCTGCAAATAAAAAAGCACGTAATCAAGAGAATTAACAATGAAAAACTCAGTATATTAAGAAAATTGCTTGTCAAAAATTCTATATCCACCAGAATGAATACTGTATGTAATAGATGTGAGAACAATGATATGTATGAAAACTCTTTAAAAGCTTACTTAAAAATAGGAAAATGAGAAACTTTGAGAAACTGGGATCGATAGTTTTAACTATCCATGCTTTGCAGTCACAGAATTACAAGCTCAAATCAGTCGTGCTCTTTGGGATTGGATGAATTGCACAAAAATGTTGTTTGTTCATTTATAAAAGCTTTTATATACCATATGATTAACCCAAAGCTGTAAGAACAATTTACAACAGGACCTGGAATTATAGGAGAATTAGATTAATTTTCTGAAATAGATTCAAATGAATTCAGATATGTATGAATCTGTCTTGTTCAGCAAACTGCCAACTTTTCCCAAGTCACATACATCTTTTTTGTTGATTTTAACTTTTGTGTGTGTGTGGGGGGGGGGATTTGCAGGATTGTGCTCTTGTGCTAAGGAACCATTACATGTGGTATAAAATTCCCTAAGAAGATGATGGAGGAGGAGGGGGAGGAGGGGGGAGGGGGATGGGGCAGGGAGGGGGAAGACGGAGACCTCAGTGAGGGGATGCCTTTCAATCTATAAAAGGATCAGTCAAAGTACGCCTGATAATCCATACGACACAGATGGAGTAGAATTTAACAACATCCGACCATCCCTAATTTGGAGACAAATTTATCCCAGCAAATTTCTGCACCGATTGCCATTTTTATTGTTGTTGTTTTACAACGCCTGGGAATTCACATTAATTTCCTATGCATTTCCCCCTAACATGCACACTTTATATGAAATTCCCTAACATCAGCATTTCTATGTGCAACTTTCCATGCATTTGTGCATGAAGTTCTAAAGATAACCGCACGGCAAAATTTGAAAAAGTGTGCAGTCTTGAAGGTTTACTGTTCTAGTTCAGAAAGTGCAAATTTAGTTTTTTTGCTTAAAAATGCAGACCAGGCAGAATCCTTCCCCTACCCCCAAAGAACTCATTCGGAATCAAGAAAAGAGGATCTCACCCATCACTAATTTCAGCTTCCTCATTTTAGACCCCTTCAAAACAGCCATTTTTGAAACATGCTGAATAAAAACTATATCACAGATCTTGGTCTCTAACCAGAATGAATCTTAATAGGTACCAGTCTGAAGTATGAAAGAGCCAGGGAATGCAAATGAAGCTGAAGCTCGGGGAAATCTTTGATTATACAAATGCATTAGTTAGATCTCCACTCAGATTAGAGCCCATCAGTTCTGGTCATCACATTACAACATAAGATGTTGAAATACTTGACAAGGTAAAGAGAGAGTTTGATCTTAAGCTGTGATTATATTGTATTAATGACTTCCTATCATATCACTGACTTCTCCATCTTATTATAAAAAACACAATTTGCTAATGTAATGTAAGAAAGTGGTTAAAGGGAACAAATGTATCTTTAGCATTTTAAAGGGATTTCTTAGAGGTTTGCCACTTTTTTAATGCATGTAATTGATTGGCCTCTATTCTCTTCATTGTGGAAGTTTGGTTGGTGTATTTTAGCTGTACATGCAGAGGTGAAAATAAGAATGACATTTGAATGATGGGCAGGTGTTCCTCTATCCATCAAAACTACTATTTCATTAGGACAAATGAGCCCTGAACTGAAGATGAGGGAAATTCAGGCAGAGACTCAGGATGTGAGTCAATATTTTCCTAATTTAATGCCCTCCTTAAATGATCAATGTTTGGGGCTGTCCTCTGTCCCCAAGACAGGCCCACAGAGTTTTGGAAACCCAGATCTGTGGTCAGGGAAGAGTCCCAACCTTGGAGCTGTGGGTCTCATGCCCTTGCAGGAGGTGCAGAAGCAACCATGCCAACATCTTCTCCAAGGGGTGCATGTGACCCCAGAGAAAGGGCGAGGAAGAGGGCAGGTAGGGCAGGAGTCAGATCTGCACCATGGACAGCCTCTCTTCCCCCTTCCCTCCAATGTGCTACAGGTACAAAATGGGCTGTTTTTCAGAGGCAATTTATCTCTATGCTCTTTCTGCCCTGCAAAGGGTACCTGCCATCCTCAAAACACAGAGGGTTGCTGGCATCCCTATTAAATTGTACCCTCAAGGAATTAAGGCCAAAGAAACTAAAGACACTGGGGAAAAGAAGGAATATAAACGTGATGGGGGATAGAAACAGAGAGAGTCAGGAGGGGTCTCCTGGGCCATCTAGTCTGACCCTCAGCTCCAGCCGGCTCCATTCAACTGTAAAAATCTGTTGTAAGGATTGCTGGGATGATATTTGTGAACAATAGCAAATACTGTTTACACTAAGAGCCAGCTCATTCTCCAAAGGTCAATCCATATACACCCAAAATGGCACCATCCACACACAATATGACAATACGAAGGTATGGATAGGCCTAAGGAAACTGGAAGAAATTTAAACATAAAATTAAATAAATATTTCAACAGAAAAAAACTCATCTCAATGAAGTCTATGCCTGGAAAATAAGGGTGAGGATGAAATTAATTCAGTTGACTCTTTATTTATTACATGTTTTAAAGGGAGGAAGTACACCTTGTTATACATCAGCCATCACATATAAATAATCCAAACTTTCTCACACCCACCATCTCTCTGTCTGTCCGTCTATCCATCCATCCATCTGGAATTTTCCGACAAAAGATCCAAGCACACAACCTGTTTCCAACATGCTTGGCATAAAGTTATGTATTAAGAAAATTACTTTCTTCTGTCTATGTTCAGAAAAAGAAAAGCAAGACAGGGAGAGCTGTGCACTATTTCTTAGTAGCCTGGAAGAATCCTGTTATCACTGCTAGATAATCCTGGCATACCTCATTTTCTCACACATGTTGCCCCGTGTCCTTTACCCCCAGGAAGGAAGAGGGAAGGGGCTGGGGAGACACCCTGATTCTCTTAACCTTCTCTTCTCTCATTTGTGCGTGTGTCACATGGAATGGTTTCTCTTTCAATCTCTGCAGCTTTAAATGTCTGTTTCTGGCAGACAGGGGCAGATGAATTCTGCCTGCTTACTGGAAATATTACATGTCAACATGACGGGCAAGTAATTGAGTCAGTTCTCATTTTAATGCAAACCTACCTGTTTCTGCACTTTTGAACTGCAGGCATTCCCCAAGTTATGAACAACCCTTACTTATGAACAAACTGCCATAACACCTCACAATAAAAGAAAAAAAATGGAGGAGGTTTGTCATCACCACAGAGAGAGAGGAACGGAAAGGGGAGGGAGGGAGGCACCCAAAGCATGCCCTCCAACCCAGCCAATCCAGAGAGAGAAATCTCTCTGTAGTTTTATTATTATTACTGTTTTAAATTATTGTAAGCCATCCTGAGATGTTTATCAGAAACGACAGGGTAAAAATGTTTTAAATAAATAAATATTTTTTCTGGGTTCCAAGAGGTGGCACTGGGGAATCTGGGTAAGGAGGGGGCCTAGAGATAGCTGTGGTTTTTCCACTTTCATGAGTGTTCTGTGCCCCAAACCCCTGTTAATGTGGAGGGACTGTCTGCACTATAAAAACCAAAACTCATCCTTTGAAATTCACACTTGCAGTGCATTTGGCGAAGGGTTTCTCCAAATAAATGGAGAATTTTAAAAGCGCAGAGAAAGAGTGTGTTTATTAAAGGAAATATTGCACAATTTCCTTTGTTCAATATTTGATAATATGCATTATCCTAAGTGGCAAAAATGTATAGAATAGGCAAAGTACATACAAAAGTGCTCATAGCCATGTTTATAATCATTCATATGGAGTTATTTATTTGTTTATTTTAAAGCTCAAAGTTCAGAATGAACCAGGTTGAAGACTCTCAAAATCCTAGACAAGCCAATCTTACTGTTGGAAGAACAAGATCTGAGAGAACTCAAAACTGACATTTCTGTAAGTAGATCTCACAAAACTCAACCCCAAGCCCTACACCTTACCAAAC
>JAIXND010000762.1:1598256-1637477 GCA_023646645.1 Varanus salvator macromaculatus
GAGAAGAGAAGAGAAGAGAAGAGAAGAGAAGAGAAGAGAAGAGAAGAACTGGTGTTTGTGGAAATATCAAAAAAAGAGCTTGTGCACGAACTTTTGACATGGCTTTCACCTAAAGTACCACCAAAGCAGCTACAAAAAAACAATATTTTAATTTTGTATACTCTATGCAGATGGCATTGAAACATCAGCACAAATGAGGAGCACAAATAATGGATTAGAATTTGGCCTCAGAGCATTAATCAGTGTGATTAATAGGTAAATTCATTAATCTCAGATTAAAATGCAGATCCTAAATTGGATTTTAATCACACTGGACCCCTGAAAGAGGATTTCAACAGCATTGCCATTGCTGTAAACACTGTTGTATTTCTCAGTTTGCAACTCTGCTGATGGTTTTCAAGGCATAAATGATTGTGCTGTGACACCTAGTTGAGGGAGGGAGGGTGGGAGGGAGGGAAAGAAGATGAGACAAGGAAGGAAGGAAGGAAGGAAGAAGGAAGGAAGGAAGGAAGGAAGGAAGGAAGGAAGGAAGGAAGGAAGGAAGGAAGGAAGATGGCAATTTACAGTCGCAGTCCTGGGCATGTATGTGAGAAGATCCGTAGTACAAGAGTATATAGACTGACGTTATAATAGGTTTATTTCTTGCAGTACTTACCTGCATGAGTCAGTCCTGCAACCAGTCTCAAGCCTCTAACCAATTTCGTTGTTAGATGTACAGTATATGTCACCTTTCCTGCAAGTAACCCAAGGCAGCATACAAATCTTCTTATTCTTTGTTTCAATTTAAGGACCCTGTGAGGGAGGTTAGGCTGAGAATCAGTGATTGGCCTGCAGTCATGGCCATTTTAGAAGTCTCAGTAATTAAAAATAACCAAACAGTGGTTCATTAAAACAGTGAGAATGCCTCCTGCAAAAGGTTCAGAGCTCAGTGGCTCTGATGACTAAACCCTGGTAAATCCAGCTGCCCCAAGACAAATGCTGGGAGGATGTTTCATTGGAATGTCCTCAGGGATGACTCTCTTTTAATTAACCTGTTTCATAGGTTAATGGGCATCTTTTGTCCACTGACTGTGCACTGTGCAAACTTCTTTGATTTTGAGTTTAATTCTGCTTGTGCCAAGTCACATTGTTGCTGTTCAGTCGCAAAATCATGCCCGACTCTTTGTGGCCCCATGGACAACCTTCCTCCAGGCTCTCCTGTTCTCTGCCATCCTCCAGAGTCCACCCAAGCCCACACCCTCCTCCCAGTGACCCCATCCAGCCACCTCAACCTCTGCCATCCCCTTCTCTTTCTGCCTTCACTCATTCCCAGCATCAGGGTCTTCTGCAATGAGCCCTTCCTTCTCATTAGATACCAAAGTATTTAAGCTTCAGCTTTAGTACCTGACCTTCTAAAGAGTAGCCAAGTCACATTACCAGTGGTGCAAATCTGCACAAATGCCCCCCCACACACACACACATACCCAAAAGTTACAAACTGGTTGTTGAGTCTGTTGAATCGAGATGACTCTGAAAACATAGGTCTGAAGCTGTCTGCAGTCTGGAGTCACAAATTTCCTTGAATTCATTGCAGGTTTTTAGACAACCTAAGATTGATAGGTGTCTACCTGCCTCATGCTTCCTACCTACGTTGACCCTCTGGAGAACAGGACTAGGGGTGAGGTGTCTAGTGGAGAGAGGCTGAAGGTACATTCCTATTGGGATGCCCATGAAACATCAAATGTGGAGGTTGAAGGGCTTCCAACCCAGAGTGGGAGGAGCACTTTACCTCCTTGCTCCTCGCAGTCTTCATGTTTCCTAGATACTCCTTGTCACCTGGCTAGCTGGAACATCTCGGAGGGAGAAGGAATGAAGCTGGGGCACTTTTGGAATACTTCATATCCTGGCTCTGCCCCTTCCTGCCCCTTCCTACAGTCTCTGCCCCTTCCTGCTCATCTCCTCCTCCAATATGAACCACAAGAAGAGCTGGGTGGCTGCTCTCTGATGTTGGGAAGGACAAGCACTCTCAGCATCAGAGAGCAGCCATCCAGCTCTTTCTGTGGTGGCTGGAAGGGAGCAGAAAGGGTGGCTGTGTGGTCCCTATCTCTGAGACTGGAGCTCAGTCTCTGACCCCAGTGCTAGGAATCCAAACTAGCCTACCATATGGCTGCTCAGTCAAAGCCTAGAGGCTGCCTGGTCTTTCCTTGAATGGAGCTGAATCTTTGACTGTATTGAATGGCAATCTTGAGTTGTCCAGGTGAGACCTGGGGATGTGACTGTGGGAGGAGACCCCGTGAAAACAGAAATGAAGGCCACCACAAGTGAAGGAGCAGATGTCATCCAGTGCTTGTAGACTGACTTGGGGAAGCCCCCTCTGGAATGGGGATGCAATTCATCCTTTAAGGGAATGCTTTCTTCTATTTCTGTTTTATGCTTTATTTCCTCTTCTTTTTAGTGCTCAGTTATTGGATTAGGTTAATTTATTTCTACTGTTTTATTGGATATTGTATGCATTGATGTTTCTATTATGTATTTATCTGCCAACATTATGGCTATTTGTAATGGTTTTGTATTGTGTTTTTTTAATAATGTTACATTTATGTCTTTGTAAATCATTTAGTGTTCTCCATTCATTATGTTGTCTGCCATTTTGGGAATTTCTTTGGAGGGGTAGGGAAAGGAAATGGCATACAAATAGATAGATGAGATGGAGAGAATGAATAGTTGCATGAACCTCCAATATGAATGGTTGAGGCAGCTTAAATATGGACATGAACCTGAAGAATATGTCCCAGAATTTGCTAGCTTTCCAGACTCTCCATGGATTTCCAGAAACTCAATTTGGCTTGCATGTTTTTGCTATTAGATGCACACCATATACATTAGGCTGTACCTTCAACCACCAGAAAGAATGAGGCTAAGAGCAAGAGAATGAGGGCAGTTGGCAACCCTGCTTCACCCAAGAGGAAAGGTGTCACAAAGGAAAAAGACAGTTACACTATCTCAGCCTAACCAGGGCTATACAGACTGGCACCCTCAGGATCCTGACTCAAGGATTCCCCACTCCACTTCACACAATTGCAATTGTGGGTATAGGAAGAACAGTTGTGCTTCCAGGGACCACATCCCATCTCTGGTAGGGATGCGAAGATCAGGCTGGAATCCATCTTTCTTATGTTCTCCAGACTTCTTCCCCATTCCCAGCCCTGTTCAGGAAGCCAGCTGAGATGGGAGGAAGACTCAGAACGCCAGCAGCCTCTTTGTGCAACATGTGCAAAAGTGTAATTCTTTCATCAAAGTGCAAAAAAAGTATGTAAAGTATACAATGCTTAGCACAAAGTGCAAAGAACCGCAAATTCCATGTGTAGAAGAACTCTGCTTGCACAGAGGGTGTGTGACCAGCCTGTGAACAAGGCAGCCTCACCAAGCGTCTCCCCCTCTCTCATCTCAGTGTCTCAGCTTGGTCCACATTCCCAGTCTCTCCCCAGCTGGGCTTCACCTTCTGATTCTGAGTGTTCTGAAGTCCAGCCAGCAGTCCTTGAGAACATGTGTTCAAAGCTGTTACCTTTCTCACTCCCAACACATGGTGGCTCTCATACTCTCTCTTTCTCCTCCATCTCTCCCTTTTATTTTCATAACAACTGCGTTACCCAGTGGGCTTCCTGGCCAGCCGGGGACAAGAACTTGATCTCCCACATCACACTGTACCCACTGTGCCACATTGGCATTCTTATTGGAATTTGATCCAAATACAGGTATGCACAATTAGGATAATTGTAGCAGAGTCTCTTGTCCCCTCCTCCTCATGACAGCCCCCCACCCCTGTGACGATGAGCCACAGAGGACTGGGGACTGCACAGAATAGGATGCAAGATGAGCATCATGGGCCTTTGAAATGCAGGCAAAGCACCTTCTCTTCAGGAAGGCGGGTCTTGCATCCAAGCTAATGCAACTGTGGAGTTCTTCTCAGGCACCCTCTGAGTAGGACAGGGTTGATAGATTGCCTGAAAGAAAGTAGCTGTAAAATGGGGATTGTTGAATATAAAGTGCTCACATCTGAAACCTCTCTCTCTCTCTCTCTCTCTCTCTCTCTCTCTCTCACTCTCTCTCTCTTACACACACACACAAGCACATTCTCTCACACACCAATACATAGACATCCAATCCACTTTTCTACTCTTCTTCTGGACCATTTTGCAGCCACAGCAATCCACGTGTCTTGTGCGTGAGGATTTTTCCCCCGATGCTGTGCGCAGCTCCACAAGGCTTTGCTACCACCTCATCTTATGTATGAGGCTTGCAAAGTCTTTCAACTTAGCCTCTTTGATCTGTGGTCTTCCCGTGATGCTCTCTGCTCCTTTCGCTTTTGCGTTTAAGCCTATTCAGAGGATTTTATCTCCAGGATGCACGGGGAGAGCCCATATTGCATCCCGAACCCTGCTCCCACGTCGGTTGCCCCAGGATCTGCGAATGCTGGGACAGAAAAGAGCCATCGCAAGCACTGTTCCATGTGGCTTTGGTATCCAGATTCACCTAGTCACACACCATTGGGTCTCACACCACCAGACTCGTGCATGTAGGAGATTTAAAAGAGTAAGATTTGATTTACAAATACAGAGAGACACTGAAATATTCAACTGAACATAATAAAAAGGCAAATATAATAATGCAAACCAGCCCCAGAAGAATAAATATCCCAGAGACTAGCCCCCAAGGTTACCTGCTTTAACTGTTTTCCACTTTATTGTCAATCATTTGAATCTCTTAGAGAGAAGGCCGACATTTTTATAGTGTTTTCTGCTTAGCATTGGACATCCAAAGTGGCACGGTAGAAAAGAATGCACATTTTTTTCTGCTATAAATTGTGTTTTGCAAAAGTGAAAGAGCTGAATAGTAATGAATGATAGAAGAAGGAGAAGCCCCCCCCCTTTTTTTCCTATTTTCATTTTTCTTCTTTACCCAAGGAAGGACCAAATCATTCTGAAAAACACATTAAGAGTCAATGACAAAGTAATAGAAAACAGTGGCATTTGGAAATATCTTTCAGAGAGAGTTTTCTAAGTGTTACTTTTCAAAATCCATTCTCCCCGATGTAGATAAAGTTGAAGGCAGATGGACCAAGGCAGCTCATGTGTCCTTCTACTGAATGCCAAATCTAACTTATCTTCCTTATGTCCTAGTCCTATGAATGGCTTTGTGGATAAATAAAGCCCATTTTGGATGCTCCTTCTCCCGACTTGCATCTTTAAAGGCCTTTCCAGGTAATTGTACCCTCAGGACTGATTTCTTGCATGGGACCAGATGTCTTCCCTCCTGAAACTGCACCCACCAAAAACATGGAGAATCTGGCTGGGAAATTCTATGCATCTATCGAAATTGTTTTTCCATCCCCCCCCCCCCCATTTCCTTTCTTTCCTTAACTTCTCTAAACAGAAACATTCCAATTTGCCTTGAAAGTTTCCTTTAGGAGAGATTTGGTATCTAATCTCTGATCTCAAAATTTGTGTAGCCCATGGAGAATTTCTACATAAGGAACAAACTCCCATTCCCATTTAATGAGAAGCAAGTGAAATTGATTAAAACAACACACATGCCTTCAAGGAAAGATGTTGCACAGATCACAGCCTGCAAGAGTTTGGTCATCTTCTCAAAACTTGTTTCTCTTCCCTTGACATTTCTCCACCTAAATAGATGAACCTCCAGATTTGTTGTGTCGACTTTGCTTATATTCTGCCTCTTAACTCAATAAAATAACAATTATATGAACACGATGAGGTGTCCCAAGGACCTTTGTCTATGAAAGATTAAGTTTTTCCACTTCTCCCACACCTGACCGCAGACACATCCAAGACTTTGGGGGAAAGGTGAGAAGGACTTCCTTCAATCTTTTCCAGTCACTGGAGAAAGCTCTGCAGTGGCAGCTGCTCCTCCGAGTCATGATTGTGCCCTTGGTAGAGTGCTAAGGAAGAAAGGGGGCATATATTAGCGGGGTGGGAGAGGACAAGAGAGACTTGAATCTCCACTTTCCAACTCACAAAAAGTAGGTGGGTTGAGAAGCTTGTCTAGCTCAGCTTAACCAGCAAGTAGAAATTGGCCCAAAAATGCCTCTAATGCTTCTCCTACTCTCTCTGGTTCTTCTTGGCAGGACTTTGGGCAAGGGGAGGTCTCCAAACACAGAGCTCTCCATGTAGAGAGCATTCATAACATAGGACTGCTCCGTACATTTGCAAGGTATTCTCCAAAACCATAAATGATCTGGTATCAAGGAAATCATACAAGCACAGCAGACTGGACAGATTAAAACAAATTGAAGGTAGCTAAAGAAGAATGAGCTGATCATTAAAATAATGGATTTAAAACATAATAACATAATCAGGAAAAGCTTCCTCACTGTCAGAGCAGTACAACAGCGGAACCAGCTGCCTGGAGAGGTGGGGGGCTCTCCCACACTACAGACATTCAGAAAGAAACTGGGCAGCCATCTGAGTGGGATGGTGTGACTTGGTGTCCTGCAACAGCAGGAGGTTGGACTCGATGGCCTTCATGGCCCCTTCCAACTCTACTGGTCTATGAGTCTGTGAATTCTAAACTGGTACCAACAACTCAGAAACAAGTTGACAAATTAATCTCTCTGGTGAGGGAGCTGGAAGGCAAAGGCATTGTAAGAGGAAAGGCCCTGTTCTGGTTAACACATCTCTAACCTCGAAAGGTGGGTGGCCCAGAGAAGAGAGTCTGTAGATGATCTCAAAGTACACAACAGCTTGCATTGGAACAGGTCACACCATTGTGGTTCCATCATGGTTTGTTGTGTAAGCTATCTTGCTGGTCAAAATGTGTTCTTTCAAATACTCGTTTGGAGTGAGCATTGGATCCGTGTTCCATGAATTCAGTATTCACTTCAGCATGGATAGCAAGCTTCATATAGAAGCATGTCTTTTTCCCTCCTCATCAAATCAGTTAGCCTACTCCTGGACCACCCTGCAACATCAGTTGAAACAGTCTCATTTGTGGTTTCCTTTGTAATTGGCACCATTGCTGGTGGTGGTCCGGTTCTCAAAAGAAGGAAGAATTGGTGGCCCATCTTCATACTGGCAACTGAATAGACATTATATGGTGCTTCATACATAGAGAAGCCACGTGCGAACAGCCAATCAAAGGCAGATCCTCATACTGAGGTGACACATGCACCCTGAAATTGAATATGTGCAAGAATTCACATGCGCAGAAGGTTTCTTATTAAAGGGTTCATCATCTGCATTCACATGGATGCATGTGTTACTATCCAAGTCAATAATTTCTTCATTTAGGGATCTCACTGATGCACTGATACCTCACTTCAGAATAATTAGAAATATAATGAAGCAACAGGCACGTGAAGAGAATGTTGACTTCACCAGCAGGGGGAATAGAGACATCCCCAGTGGATGTGGGGCAGGGTGCACCCTAAATGGCTTTTTCTAGGTGTTGTGAAGATGACCTTCTCCCTCAACAACCTGGCTGCTCACATATTAACCCCAAACCCTGCTTTTCAAGGTGGTCTATGCTAGGGATTATGACCATGAATCTAATCCCTTGTTTTCCACACAACACACACCCCAAACTGAATTGCTCACACTATTTCTCTCATTATATTATTATTACTCTTCTCATTTCATCACACTGGCATCCTCTAGCCAGGAATTCAGGGTGGCTTACTAGGTCTTGTTCGTCCTTGAACTAACAACCCTGTGAGTTAGGTTGTACTGAGACTGAGTGACTGGCCCAAAGTCAGCAAGTGAACTTCTTTTCTGAGTAGGGCTTAGACCCCAGATCTCCTGGGTTCCAATTCAACATTCTAACCACTGGACTATACTGCCTACCATTACATTCCAGATTTCTTCAGACCTGCTACACTATGCCTTTCTTATAGGATGTCTTTTTTCCATGGTTTGTTTGTTTGTTTGTTTGTTTATATTCCATATTAATTAGTCCAAAGGACTCTCTAAATGGATTACAGAGATTTTATGTTACAGATTATTATATGTTAGGGTTTGGTGATAAACTTGTGGCACCTGGCTGTTTGAAAGAATGCCTGCAGTGGAGTGTTGAGGTGCCTTATGGAACCATTCTATTGGTAGGTAAATGTCAGGAATCTGATGGAGGTGCATGTGGCTGTGACAACCCAATGGATTTTCATGATTTGGCCTCACAGGTTTCAATCCATTAGTTCTTTGCTGGTGCCAACTTACTGTTGTGTGAAATGCAGCAATGCACAGATTTCTGTCCCTAAAATGGGCTTCAGTTTATACATTTTTTTGCTAAACTAAAATTACACAATTTGCAGGAAGTTTAGGATGCAAATGGTTAGAGTTGGTGCAAATAAAAAAAGAAACTATATCATTCTAGCAAGACGTTTGCAACTTGAGTAAATTTTTGTCCATATCATTCTAGAACATGGCCTGCTATATATTTTGGGCTGATGCCATGTTGGGATAGTCCCATGGTTGTCCTAGAGGTGAGAAGATCCTGAGCGGCCCCGACAAGGTGGCTTTGCCTGCATGTTGATGTTCCACAAAACCAACAGCCTGGAGAACCTCAACATCATATTGGACATCTCTTCTCTCCAGTCTGATAGGTAGTATTCTACATAATGATATTGGAGCAGGAGGAACACCAGAAGAAGGCCCAATCTGTCCTGCTGGCCCAACACACATTCCAAACTGGAATGGGGAGATGCAGACCATGGCAACCTCCCCTCCCTGGCCTTCAGGTCTGTCAGGATGCTGAACCCTGCTGGGTGTTGCTGGGAGAGGCTTAGTATATGTATGTATGTACTAAGATGCTGAAAAGTCATTGAACTCTCCCTACAATAGACCCTCTTGTAAGCTTGGATTTTTTGCCCAGACATCACCCCAAAGTAATGACCACAAGCATATCTTCCCTTCCATAAGTGTTAGAAACATGCTGAGAATTTCTGATGAAACTCTCCACTTTTCCTGCAGTCACGGAGTACACACAGTTTCAATCACAAAGAGGATGAATTTATCGGGGGGGAAATCTGCTTGAATACATAATTTGTTCCTGCTCCCCCTGTTTTAAAGAAATGTGAAGCTGACTGATAGGAGTACCTCTGAAATTCTATGAAATTCATCATCCAGGTATTGCCCAGGGCCATAACATTCCAGGACAGCAAAGCTCCAGACCTCATGTCCACTCCTGATGCTCCGTTCTGGCTCTGTGACACACTCTCTGCTCTTGGAAGATGGAAGCTCAGCTATTCCTTTGAGCCATGCACTAAGCTCTCTTTGCCCCTTATTACTACTTGATCTCGCATGTGGTTATCCCGCTCAGAATAATGCTAAGTAATTAAGGAAGGAGTCTTTAATCCCTTTCCTTTGTAAGTGTACGATCTATTTATTCAGGGAGCATGTACAGTATATTGCAATTTTTGCACAGCATACAGAGCTCAGAATGATTGAACTAATTTCATTTCGGGATGAAAATAAATCCTCCACCAGCCAAAGCTCTGGAACTTTCATGTCAATTTCAAACCGAATCCTACTGCAAACTTCTCCACTCATCCAATGCACTCTCATTAACATCCCAATGTTCTCTCGTCTCTCGAGGTGGTGTGAAATAGTTCAGACTGCTGGTCTTCAGAAATGCTTGTAGCCATGCTCAGTCATGTGAGAGTCACTCTTAATTTCTGTAGGCTTACCTATTTACTGCCTCGAGTTACATATCCGCAAGTGTTCCTCTCTCTTTAGGCCTGTCTCTCCGTCTCTTCGCATTCTTTGCCTGAGCAGCATGGCCATGCACAAATGAAATATAGATGTGACAATTGTTGATTGCTGTAATTTGCTGTGAATTTGTCCCCAATTGGTGACCCTATGAATGAAAGCCCTCCAAAATTTATTTATGTTATTTTAATTATTTAGTTTTGGACTTATTGTCCACTGAATCAGCCCAAAATATCCTGTCCATGACAGCCCTGCTCGGCTCTTGTAAATTCCAGGCTGTGGCTTCCTTAATGGAGTCCATCCATCACATATTTGTGATGTCTTCCTTTTCTTCTTCTGCCTTCAGCTCTGCCTAGCATGATTCTCTTCTCCGGGGAGGTTTGCCTTCCCAGGATGCAGATGCCGGTTTAGTGGGCGTCATTCAATAGTTGAGAGTCTCCAAATTGAACAGAGATGCTCAGTTTGACTCACACTCATAGCAGGTTTTCAAAGGCACATGCCTTCCATGCACATTTTTCCAATGGATGCCCAGCATCAAACAGCTTTTCTTTGACTTGTGAGGCACATCCATGCTCATAAATGTATGGACTCCAACCATGCTTTGCAACTGAGACTAAGTTCAGTCTGCAAGGTGTGAGTGAAGCAAATTCAGAAGGAAAGGAGCATTTGCTGACTGGACAGCTTCTGCCTAGCATGGCTTGGGCACACATTCCAGGTTCGTTTCAAGAAATATTTGCCAAAATTTGCAAAGGTCTTCCAATTTGTGACAGAAAGAACTTGGTTTTTAAAGAAGGAGAGTGAGTGGAGGGATTAAAAGCTGTTGCAGGACACCAAGTCCCACCATCCCACTCAGAGGGCTGCCCAGTTTCTCCTTGAATGTCTCCAGTGTGGGAGAGCACACCACCTCCCCACACAGCTGGTTCCACTGTCATATTGCTCAGACAGTGAGGAAGCTTCTCCTGATGTCCAGCCAGAATCTGGGTTGTCACAACTTGAACTGATTATTCCGTGTCCTACCCTCTGGTATCAGCAAGGATGGATCTTGACCTTCCTCTTTGTGACAGCCTTTGAGGTACTTCTAGAGGGATACCATGTGCCCCCTTAGTCTTCTCCTCTCAAGGCTGAACATGCCCAGTTCCCTCAGTCTCTCCTCACAGGGCAGTGTTTCCAAACCCTGCATCATTTTTGTTGCCCTCTGCTGGACCCTTTCTGATTTACCTGCATCTTTCCTAAATCTTAATCTGTTTGGTTATCTGAATGTTCACTTCTGTTGTGCATGTGGTTGTGATGGCATTAAAGAAGCTGCAATTCTAGGAGCCGGACAGCTGATTCCTCTTTTTAGATTCCCTTTGAAGATGAATCTGCTGTGCTGAAGTTTTGTTCAGGCTCACAAGGGCTGGGTGGAAAATGTACTTACACACATGAAAGCAGCTGCTGGGCCTTCAACGATCAAGCGAGCTGGGATCCATCATGAGGAAAGATGCCATTGAAATGGAAGAAGGCTTTCTAATGATTTGTTCCTTCCCAGGGGCAGTAGAAGACCTCCACTTTCATCTTCAAGCATAAGAGCAGGGTGCCTTTTTCCATTTCAGGAACAACAAGGTCTGACCGCTCTGTTTAAGAATGAAATGCCAGCATGGGTGATGGTGGGTGGGGGTGGGACAGCATAAACCAAGAAAGAAACAAAGAAAGAAACAAGAGCAAGTTTTGACTCAAAGGCTCTGAAATTGCATTAAGGTTTACTCCTGAAATCAGGTTTCCCTTGGGGCTAAGTTGCCATTTAAGTTAACTTTCCTACTTTCCCAGTATAATTCTTCTAATATGGGACTAAAGGTCAGCTACATCCATTGTAGGTGGAGGTGGTGGGGGGGTTCAGTTAATTCTCAGGTCTGATTTCCCATCTTTACAAAGACAAACTCCCTTCTTAGGAAGTTATGAAGCTGCTGCGCCACCATGCTTCCTACTCCAAAGTAAAGTTGGGGGGTGGGGAGGATGATGTATTTGAAGCAGTCCCTGCTTCAGCCCTTTGTTGTCAGAATTTGGCCAGTCTCAGACTCTCCTTCTCCTTCTCCCTCTCCCTCTTTCCTTCCTTCACTACAGACTTAGAATAGAAAGTATACAAGACTACTGTTTTCTGCATTGTGACATGGTTGATCATTGAAGGAATCATTCAGAAACATTTACGGATGCTGGTTTTGCACATGAGAACCTGTTTCTGTATGTTTGTTTCAGTAATATATCTATATCACCCCCCTCCCCTCTCTCTCTGATTTCTCTCTCTAGAGAAATGATTTCTGTACAATACTGATCTCTCTCTCTCTCTCTCTCTCTCTTGGGATCATTGCTTCTGTGGGGCAGTATAGAAATGAAATAATAATTATTAAAAATAATAGTAATAATAATAATGCTGAAGCATACACACAGATATTTCTTCCGAGTGTTGGTGAGCTGGCCAAAGATATTCCAAATACTGACATTATTTCAGATGGTTACTTATTCATCTTGCTTTTCCTCATTTTGATTTTTAAACTGCTAGGTTATTTCCATTCTGAATAAATGCTTTTTTACAATGGAAACATCTTAAGAATAGCAAAATTCTCACCTACCTGTGCTGTTCCAATTCAATAGGTATGGCTGTTCCCAGTGTAGAAAGTCCCATGTTGTACCTGCCTAGCCTTTACCTGTTAAACATGAGGAGCAGGGCTGTGTGAGAATTTTGTTTTGGTCAAAATCCTTGAGAGCATTTCCTGTTCCAAGTTCTGGACGCGGGGTGAGTACAAGCCCTCGTCTGCTCACAATATCGCAAATTGCCCAGTCTATGCTTACATCCATCTTGTTCCCAGTCTGATCTGCGCACGTTTCCTAACAGACTGAATCAACCCAACTTTACTCCACGGGCATTTGCACATATTGTGGGAGATTGCTACACATTTGGGGGGATTTGCAGTAATCTCGCATATGATCACTGTCTGAGTTTTGGAAATTGCCTGTTTGCACAGAACAAGTACCCATCACAAGCATAAATGGGAACTGAGAATGAGACAAAGACTGGGAGTCCTGGGGATGTGGAACATCCCTTTTTTACCCATTTGTAATGGGGAGAGGGAGTGGAGAGGGGGACCTGATTCAGAACTAACATGGCTGAATACCCAGGGACACAAATGCAGGCTTCTAAGGACTCTGCACTCAAAACACCAGGGCTGGTCAGACAACTCTGCCCATCTCAGTTTCTCTGACAGGGCCGAAAAAAAAATACATAAAAGCTTTGGGTGCTTTCTGTCCCACATAAGATGACATAAGCAAATTTTGAGAAATTCTTGTGAAAACAGAAGCAGAGTGAATTGTTTTCCATTCCTGCTGCAGAGTTATCTGTCGATTACTCTGCACAGAGATGGGATTCACGGGATACATGAGATTCGGTGGCAAGAAGTAGCAAGTCAGCTTCATCCTTATAAGAACTTTGAATTTCAGCAAAACCCCCCTTAAAGCACCATTTTGAACTTGCTCATTCAGCACCAGTTCAGAGGAGAGGGCCATGGGAACAGGAGAGCAGTGGAATTCTGCTTCAGGCATAGAAATCGCTTCCTACTCATAGCAATGCCCAATCTCTCTCCAAAACACCAAAACAATTTGTGTTGCTCTTTTCAGGAGACCCTTGTTTTACACAGGATTTTAATACCAGCATTCCAGCAGGTCAAAATGCTGACCCTCTGAAATGAAAAGATTAACATTTTTATTGATTAGAAGCAATGACTTGGGTGGATTGAACTGAAGCATGAGAAATTCTATCACTGGAGGGTTGGTTGGGTTTTTTGAGATTCCCCCTTTCCCCCTTCACAACAAATAAGGTTTATGGATTGCAAAACAGGAGCCTGTCCCATTAAACTAAGTCTTTTCCAATCTTTAAGCTGCCCACGAACTCATCCACAAAAACTCTTGAGTCATGGGTTTTTCAATTTAGTGTGTTAATAGCTTGCCTTTCATAAGAGCATCAGGCCCAATAACAGAAATACCTAAATCAATACAGTGATGCAACCTTGCTTCATAGAAATGATAGTTTTGAAATAACTATATACTATCCAGCCAAGTCTGCATGGCATCAAAGTTATATAATCAATCACAAAGCATAATTAATGCCCCCCCCCCAAATTACAATTCTATTTTAAAACTGTCCCAAGACCATTTGGTAGGGGATGGTATGTGTAAATAAATAAATACATACATACATAAATACCCTTTAGCTGTTTCAGATACCAAAGACATCATTCTTGAATGGAACACACCTAGTTCAAAACAAAACAAAACTGCTTTCTTATCATCACTATTTCCCAGTATAGGACTCCTAGCCATTTCTTTTCTTTTCTTTTTTTCCTTATTGGATTTTAAGAGAAAATTCTCTTAGGAAATGAGAAGCTGAGGGGCTTTTAATGAATAGCCCATGAACTCGAGTACTCTGCTTGATTTGGGCCCAGTTTACACACCCTTACCCCCCAAAACAACAACAACAACAACAGCTACAACTGGTCAAAGATAATCTACTATCAGTGATCTATGCTTTGGTCATCTCTAAACTAGATTACTGCACTGCAGTCTTCGTGGGGCTGCCCTTGAAGACTGTTTGGAAGCTGCAGCTTGTGCAAAATGTGGCAGCCAGAAAAATAGCAGGGACCAGACAGGCTGATCATATAACACCAGTTCTGGGCCACTACACTGGCTGCCTCTGTGCTTCTGAGACCTAGGTGCTGGTTTTAGCCTATAAAGACCTACATGACTTGGAACAAGGATACATGGCAGAACGTCTCTCCCAACCACATCTACCTGGACACTAAAATCAATTTCTTGGGCCTTCCTCCAACTGCCACTTGCAAGGCAACAAGAAGAAGGGTCTTTTCAGTGGTGGCTTCCCAGTTGTAGAACAAGCTCCCCACTGAGGCCTGCCTGGTGCCAACCTTACTGTCCTTTTGGTGCCAGTTTAAGACTCTCCTCTGTCACAGGGCATTTAACTCGTTGGGGCTTTGGTAGAGTCCCCCGCGCCATCTTTTTAAATCCGGGTCAATCAGATTTAATCTTGCTTACATTTCAGCTAAGGTCCTCTGGGGACAATCTTCAGAAGTCTGCTTCCACAAGATTAAATGTCTAGCCAGAGGACTCTTTCAGTGGTTGCCCCTAAGTTGTGGAATGGTCTGTTGAGGAAAAGCATTTGTCCTTCTTGGCTGCATATGAGAGCCAGTCACAGTATTGGTCCCTGGCTGCAGGAGGTACTCAACACCTCAATGAACGAGGACTGGGTCCCTGCCCCTTTAAAGGAGGCAGTGCTCAGACCCATCTTGAAGAAGGTGTCCCCGGACCCAGAGGTGGGCGCCGATTATACACTGGTGGCCAACATCCCTCCTTCGGGCAAGGTGTTGGAGCACGTGGGGGCAGGACAACTTCAGGCATTCTTGGATGAAACGGATTGACTGGACCCTTTTCAGTTCAGTTTCAGACCTGGCTATGGGACTGAATCTGCCTTGGTCTCCCTGTACGATGACCTGTGCAGGGAGAGGGACAGGGGGAGTGCGTCCCTATTGGTTTTCCTGGACCACTCAGTGGCTTTCGATACCATCAGCCATGGTATCCTTCTAGATAGACTGGCCGGGTTAGGAGTTGGAGTCTCTGCTTGGCAGTGGTTCCGCTCCTATCTGGCCGGTCGATTCCAGAAGGTGGTGCTGGGAGACTTGGGCTCTGCGCCATAGCAGCTTTGCCATGGGGTTCTGCAAGGCTCGATTTTGTCCCCCATGCTCTTCAACATCTACATGAAACTGCTGGGAGAGGTCATCAGGAGGTACAGGCTGCGGAGTCATCAGTATGCTGATGACACACAGCTCTACCTCTCGTTTACATCAAGTCTAGGTGAGGCAGCAGCTGTGCTGAACCGGTGCCCGGCCAAGGTCATGGGCTGGATGAGGGCCAATAAACTGAAAATCAATTCAGATAAGGTGGAGGTCCTGTTGGTGAGCGGTTTGGGTTTTCAGTAAGTGATTTTGGTCCTGTCCTGGATGGGGTTGCACTGCCTCTAAAGGACAGGGTCTACAGCTTGGGAGTGCTCCTTGACCAAGCTATCCCTGGAAATCCAGGTGAAAGTGGTGATGAGGAGCGCCTTCCTTCATCATCTGTGTCCTTCCCTGGACGAGCACTGCTTAGCAACGGTGACCCAGGTGGATTACTGTAACACACTCTATGTGGGGCTGCCCTTGAAAATGGTCCAGATACTTCAATTGGTACAGAATAGAGCTGCCAGGTAGCTGACAGGGGACAGTTGTTATTCTCATATAACACCAGTCCTCTATCAGCTACACTGGCTCCCCATTGAAGTCCGGGCCCAATTCAAGGTGCTGATATTAACGTATAGAGACCTAAATGGCTTGGGACCAGGATACCTGAAGGAATGTCTCCTTCCTTATATGCCCTCCCGCCCCTTAAGATCTGCAGCAGAGGCTCTGCTCCAGGAGCCCTCCTTGAAGGGGGTTAGGAGAGTGAACACCCAAAAAAGGGCCTTCTCTGCGGTGGCACCCCAACTGTGGAATGCACTCCCCAGAGAGGTTCGCCTGGCACCTATGTTATACTCCTTCTGGTGCAAGGTAAAGACCTTTTTATTTAACCATCATTTTAATCATTAAATTAAATTATTAATATTAATAAAAATATTAAGGTTTTAGATGTTTTAAGAGTTTTTCCCACAGTCGCATTTTCTATTCTTTTCCTCCTTCCCTCTTTCTCTTAGTTTTATGATGTGCTGTTTTGTATTGTTTTAATACTTGTCATTTTATTGTTACACTATTGTAATATTTTATACTGTGTAAGCCATCCTGAGCACTTGTCAGAAGGAAGGGATATAAATGTTTGTGGTAAATAAATAAATAATTTCCCAAAATTTGCTATCTTTAAAAGGGAGTTAAAAGCATGTGTCTTCCAACAGGCCTTCCTAGATTACTTCTCATGCCTGTTTTATCTTCCATATGTGCCTGCCTGCCCCTTAAGATCTGGGGCAGACGCGCTGCTTTGGGGGCCCTCCCTAAAGGAGATTAGCAGGGTGACTACCCAGAGAAGGGCCTTCTCTGCACCCCGATTGTGGTGGCACCCCGATTGTGGAATTCGCTCCCCAGAGAGGTTCGCCTGGCACCGTCACTTTATTATTTTCAGCGACAGCCCAGAACCTTTGTATTTTCCCAATGTTTCAAGACCTGACTGTTTTAATTGTGGTTTTAGGGTTGAATTTTAGGATAAAAAAAGGTAAAGATTTCCTCTTGACATTAAGTCCAGCCATGCCTGACTGTAGGGGCGCTGCTCATCTCCGTTTCCTAGCCGAGGGATCCAGCGTTTGTCCGCAGACAGTCTCCATGGTCATGTGGCCGGCATGACTAAACACCGAAGTGCACGGAACGCTGTTACCTGCCCACCGAAGTGGTACCTTTGTATCTACTTGCATTTTCATGCTTTCGAACTTCAGGGTTGGCAGGAGCTGGGACGGTGCACGGGAGCTCGATCTACCAGCCCAGCAGCACAGTGGTTTAAACCACTGCGCCACCTGCAATTTTAGGATGCTGTGCTTTAAATTTTTTATATTTTGTATTATTAAATCATCCTAAGACTTTGGTAATGGGATGGACTAGAAAGGTTTTAGACAGACAGACAGACAGACAGACAGTTGTATTAGTCCATATTACCCACTGTTGGTTTAATTTCTTGTAAACTCTCCAAAGTCTATGGAAACTGGGCAGTATATAAATATTAAGATAGATAAATAAGTGCACACATAAATAAATCGTGTGTTGAATAGCTTTCCAGAAGGCCAGAGCTGATGGGTCTTTGGGAAAAGATTCCAGTCCAGAGTGGATCAGAGCAAGACAGGAGCAATCAAGGTAAGAGGCAGAGGCTGAAGCCCAGTGAAACAGCCTGACCTGTTGGATCAGACCAAACCAGCATTGGCCAAAGTAGCTGGCAAAGGCCAAGAGACATTTGGGCATCAGATTTTTTTATTTTAGGTAGAATATGAAATATATGAGAGGTCGTTGAGGCCCCATCGGTGAGGGTGTAAAAGGATAGGCTGGACGTCCACATGGTGGGCATGTCGTGAGAGGAGCCGGCTGGTGCCGGAGGTCAGACTAGAGGGCCCGGGAGGTCCCTTCTGACTCACTCTGTTCCTATGTTTCTATATACTGTCAGGGAGTCAACAATTTTCTGGCACCTACAGTTGCTAGTCCGTTACTGCTGCAGTGCACCTTGGGCTGCAAAATAGCGTAGCACCAGTTGGCCAGTGAAGTTCTTGTGGAAGCTCGTTCGTCCGGGCTTTTCTCCACCGATCCTCCACTGAGAGCATCCAGGCTTTCCTTGTGAACAAAGCCAGCAGGTTGCCCACCAAGGAGTGGAGGTCCCTATGCATCCACTCGCAGGTGCTCTCAAACTGCTGGGTGGGCAGGAGGTAGGAAGATCAGATGACCCACACAGTCAAGAAGGGGACTCAAGCGGGAGTGCAAGGGCTGGGAGGAGGGAGGGTTGTTGAGTTCTATTTCTAGGAGATGCTGCCAAGTCTCCAAAGGAGGCTCAGCTATTGCACAGAGAAATAAAATAGAAACATAGAAACTGAGCGAGCCAGAAGGGGTTTCCCAGGCCATCTAGTCTGACCCTTGGCTCCAGCCGGCTCTACTCATGACATGCCCACCATGCGCATGTCTAGCCTATCTTTGAACACCCTCACCGATGGGGCCTCACAGAGCAAGGCCTGGGAAACAACACAAAAGACAAAGGAGCCGAGAGCTTGGTGTTGAATGCAACACCTTCTGTGACACACTTTCTGCTGAGCCACACCCAAGACGTCATGGGAGGACATTCGAACTCTCCAGCCAGAGAATTGCCATCTCCTGGGGAGCCTTTCTCTACAGAGCAGTCCTTCACACAGGAACCATGCTGGCCGGCTGCTGAAGGCCAGGGGGTGTCTGAATCCCCTCCCCTGACAGGGCTGAACCTATTGCCATCTTTTGCAGGGGTCCAAGTTCCTCTGGATTACCTTCAATTGCTGGCAGCTCCACCTCTTCCCTCTAAGAAGAATTTCTAAAGTGTTTCGATGGCATTGACAATGATACAGGAAGGGGCATATCTGTCCATTCCTACATAGAATAACTGGATACAATTATTGCAATAGTTGCAATAATTTAGATGCCGGGAAGCACTTCCTGACGGTTAGGACCCCCAGGGTATGGAATGGGCTTCCACAGGAGGTGCTTGAGGCCCCATCGGTGAGGGTGTTCAAGGATGGGCTGGACATCCACATAGTGGGCATGTCATGAGTGGAGCCAGCTGGAGCCGAGGGTCAGACTAGATAGCTCGAGAGGCCTCTTCTGACTCGCTCAGTTTCTATGTTTCTATGCAATGAAATTAGCAATTTAGAGGAGGAAGGGGGTTGCAACAGAGAGCCAGGTGGAGAAGAGGTGATAATAACAAGGGACAAATACGAAGATTAGCAATGTTTGCTGCCCTTTATTTGAGGAATAGAAGATCAGAGTTTACTTTAAACTTTGCTACCTCTTCTCCTTGTTGGCAGTGTCCCAGGAGCAGTTTAATTAGACAGAGAGATTCTTTATACGCAGTCACCTTTCGTGCTAACAAATTGCAAAGAGTGTTGGAGGGGAGTGCACACTCTGAAGGATATATGCAGCTTCATTTACAAACTGCACCTTACAAATGTATGAAGCTGCTCGGGGATTTTGTTTGTTTGTAAATCCCTGTGCCAGAGTCTACTCCAAGGAGCCGAATTAAAGTTTTTCATCATCTAATTGTCTGTCTGGTGTGTCGCAGTGACAAATGCAGAAGTCTCCGAGAGCCAGGCAATTTGTGGGATGCAACAGGATGCGGAGGATAAGGGATTGTTTGTTGCTTGTGGAAGCTAAAGAAAATAACCCCAACACCATTGCTGAACACACACACTCACACTCACACAGAGGGAAAGAGAGAGAGAGAGAGAGAGAGAGAGAGAGAGAGAGAGAGAGAGAGAATGAACATCCTCATTCATCACTTTTGGGATTCCGAATTATAAGGGAAAATAAAACAAAACCCAGAATGCATATGGAGTCTGCACTGCTTGAGAGACAAGGCCTAATTTGCAGTTCAGGGTTTGGGCTGAGTCACTCCTGACTTTTACCTAAGCAAACATGACAAGGTGAATCTCCAAAGGGATGCAAAGTGTGTGTGTGTGTGTGTGTGTGTGTGTGTGTGTGTTGCAAAAGACTGGAAAAGCTTCAATTCCATGTAGTTCTCTACATTTCACTCCCCCCCAACACACAGGCCATGCACACACTTAGGATGCAGAAGAGGATGAGGAAGAGGGAACAGAAGCCATTCATCAAACTGGATTCTCTCAGCCCCTCATCTGTACTAGAACGCACTTTGGAAACATCAGAACTGGAGAAGAGGCTCATAGGAGACATGGGAGAACTTCATGGTTAGTTGAGTTACCCATTCAAACAAATGTGACTCCAGTTATTTACAGTCACTGAGCTAAGTACCATTGACTTCGATGAGTCTACTCAGTATTACTAAATCTAGATCCATCCCCTGGTGTGCATGCAGAAGGACCCAAGTCTAGTTAAAAGGACTGGATGGGAGGTGGGAGAGCCCCCTTTCTCAGACCTCAATAGCTTCTTCCTGCTTCACACCAGTGGCCCCTGATGTTTCACCACCATATATCACTTCATATGTTGGTCTATAAATACAGGCTACTGCTTCCACAACACCCTGACGGCTCTGGAATCATGGTGCTCTGTGCCTGTCTTGGATCAACTTCCTCGGATAACTGGGACCAACAGACTGCATTAGAGCACCCCGGTATGAGCCTGGCAAGTGGCAGTCACATCTCCAGCTGCCCAGCAGTGTGCAACTCTGAGCCAAGCTCCGTTCTGGATCTGCATGTAATTCAGGCTGGTCTTGGAGTTCCTGGAGCCGTCTTTCTTCTTCTTGGCTTCTTGTGCTTCCCAAGGACATCCTAAGATCATAGAAGCATCTAGGTGAGGCAATAAGACATTTAGAACTGGGCTCTTCTCATTCTGTTATGATGTCATACATGGTGAGAGACATCTGACAGGGGACCCGGGAGCCTCCTCTCACCTCCCCCTCCTTTTGTAGTAGCTCCTCCCACCTCACTCGTTGCATGCAAGTCTGAAAATTGCAGGCAACACCTCTATCCCAAACAGGTGGGGCCTGGGAGAAGTCCTGCACCCAAGTCCAGGTAAGGTTCGTAGGCCCCAAAGAGACAACGGTATACAACTGGCCGTATGTCAAAAGCCTTGGGTACAAGGCTGGCCGCGTGGTGGGCTACCTTAGTCTCAAGAAACCAGAGGCTCAAAGAACCATGTTAGAAGCCATGCTGTTGTTGCATGTAGTGGACCTCTCGCTTTCCTAGCCCAAGGGTTCATCCACCCTGCTTCCTGACCTGCCCTCGGAACTTCTGAGGGCAAATGGTAATCCCCTGAAGCCACTGCAGATACGACCCAACTGGGCACAGAATCACATCCTCCAATCTGCTCTCCAGAGACTCCAGGGACTGGGAAAGAGCTGAAGGGCCAGATGGGATACACTTACCTATCCCATCTATCCCCACTCTTCAGTGATTGCAACACTGGTGGACCTTGTCCTCTTCCTCCCTCTCAGCTCATGACTTTGTCCTTGGACGAGATCCCTCAAGTCAGGTCTGGGAAAGGCAATGCAAAAAAGCAAGTTCTGTTTCCAAACTCTGCTCGGAGCATGGTATAGACTATTTTAAAAGCTGGTGCTGCACTGTAATAGGAATCCCTAAGCCCTTCTATAATCACATAACAAGGGTAATTCAACATAACAATCAACCTAATCTGCTACTTAGTACAATCAACAGAAAGATTAAAGATCCAATTTATACATTTCCCCATCTTCACCCCCCGCCACACACACACATATGCCACCTACTTTCTCAATTGCTTGGAAACGGCTGTTTGTGCCACCAGTGCCCCAAAATCCTTTCCAATCCAGGGACCTCCAATTTAGTGTTGCTCCCCCAGAGTACAATGAAATCTCAGGCAGAAATTTCACCTTGCTGCATGAATCCAAAGGCATTAAATAGATGGAAAGGGACAGGGGAGAAAATGAAGAGTCCGAACTTCAGGAAGCAATGCCTTGGTGGTATCACTCTTCAGGGGACGTTTCTGAGAACTTAACTATCAGGACAATGGCCCAACTACTCCAGCTTCTTGTCCACAAGCCACAAATGGTCATAGAGACATCATGGGGATGCTCACAATTAAGGCAGGACAGAGGAAGGGATGCATTTCCCACACCGGTTCTTCAGGGTAGGGGAAGATCCAGATCCAGCCTAGAGCCAGCAGACGTCATCTTCACGTGTCTTCCTGCATATATCCCCTCCCTCCAAGTTGCACCTCCCTTCCATCCCATTTGCACATAATTCTAGGTCCAACTCTTGTGCCATCCATTGAACAATATGTTGTGCGAACAGACCCACTGAGGATCACTACGCGTGCAACTGCTTTCGGGCATAATGCACAACAGCTTGCGCAATGGAAAGTTTTCAGAGGGTTTCACAAGCATATTTTATTGACCTGGGCAGATTGTTTTGTGACATGCCATGTTCCTGTAATGGTTAATTGCCATTAATTTGGCAGAGTTTGCTATGCAAATCATTTTGATGGTTTGTTAAGCTATTGTTTGTTTCCCTTTTCAGCTAGCTTGCTCATCTTGTGCGTTGACGTGATGCATGTTTCTTGTCCTGTGTTTTTGCTCTTGTGCATTTGCAAAGGTCTCGCTGGCTATCAAGCAATAAGCTGAACTGAACTCATTTTTGTTTTGCATATTATATCAAATATTGATCATGCCTTCTGCTAAGATGCCGCACATTTCTCCACCATTGCTGGTAGGTTTCTTTCCAAGATTGCTACTTTTTACTCTCACACACCCGCCACATGTGCGCTCGCACGCGTGCACACACACACACACACACACTTGAATGCCTTCCACAAGTAAATATTGGTTTATGAAATGCCCTTGCCAAACCCATTTTGCATAAGTATATGTTGATAAATAAGGTAGTTGGAGAATGCATTACACATAAGGCATCTGTTTTCTTCTTCTTCTTTTTTAAAAAAGAAGGTTTTGGATTTTATAGACTGTAAAATATGGATATTGCTCTATTTATCTTACTCTAGGTTTCTGCAAAGTTGACGGCAAGGAATGGAAAGCTATGGTTCACACTGGAAAATCTGAATGTTAGGTTTCACCCCCCCCCCACACTCCATAATGTAACTAGTTGGTGGAGGGGGGATAACAACCTCCAAATTAAATCAAAAGCAAGGCCCAGGCTGATTTGCATCTTAAGAATATATTGATTCTGTTGTCTTATGTTCTATACATTTCAGCAGCATAGCCTAGATTGTCTCCTGTAGCAAAAACACCTTTGCATCAAAGTCATTGCCAGTCCAAGAAAAGTTTGCCACCGTCCATTTTATGTAACCTGGCCATAAGCACATTTATGCAGAAGTAACCTTTGCAGAGTTGAGCAGGGCCACCTGCAGAGTAAGTGAGTCTCATTGCTCAATTGTACAGTTTCATTCACTCGGAATAGAGTGAAAGTTTCATTTTACTAAGTGGTAGCTTGTTATGTATTCTAAGCAATTTTGATGAAATATTTTGCAATGTTTGGCCTGGAGAAAAGAAGGCTGAGAAAGGACTTGCTAGTGCTCATCAAATAAAGGCTGATCCAGGGGTGTGGAGATATTTTTTTTCAGTTAATTAAATATCAGAGTTTGCCTCAGTAACATCCCTGGAACCTAAAAACAGGCTTGCTGGATTAGATCAAGGTCCATCTAATCCAACATCCTCATTGTGCATGGACCTTGCAAGAGAAGCATGCATATTGCTGAGATGATCTCATTTGCAAAATGCATTAAATGTTAAATATGCACTTTGAAAGGGAAAGGAAGGCAAAATATTTCCCCACTTGAACAACCATAACTGAGGGTCAATGTTAGGAGCAGGAATAGAACAAACTAGAGTTGAATTGATAGGACCTGGATGACCTCAAGCCATACTGATTCTCCCATCCCTGCTCTGGAGCAGAACCAGATCTAATGCATTCAGATTTTGTTTAAACATCTTAATGGTAACATTAGTTTGACAATGAAACCAGTTTCCTGGACTGGTGGAAGGTCCAAGTGGAGGCTGCAGAGCCATCTCTTGCAAAGTTTTAGCTCTGGGTTTACTCTGAGCAGAAGTTGCTCTAAATAGCTTGTAAAGCTCCTCTTTCTGTTAGACTTTCAAGTGCCAGATGCCTCATGCCTTTCATATGAGACACAGTCCTAGGAAAATTTCTGCAAGACTAGGCAGAACAAAGGCCAACAACTCGACATGTCTAAACTTGTCCAAGAATATGACCACGAGTGCTCCGTTATATTCATTTCCTGCCCTTTGTCAAGGGGATCGGATGCTTTTCACGGTTCTCCCAACCACCACTGCTAGTTTTATTGGCACAACACCCTGTGAGCGATAATGATGGGTGTGCCCCACAGACAATGGGTAACTTTATGGCTGAACAGATCTGGAGCCCCAAACTCATATCTACAGCTTTTCATTACCTAGAAGCAATGTTGTAAACTTCCCAGAGATGGTGGTGATGGTCATGGTCATTTCAGCATCCTGTCCCAGCTGTCTGAAGTGTTTTTACACAATAAATCAATCTCTCCAACCTGCTTGCTGCCCTTTCAAGTGATATAGGTGTACACCTAACAAGACATAGACAAAAAGGCCCAGATATCCTGAGTGTGCATGCAATGCCAGGTCTGGGACTCAGCTTGCAACAGGTTGGTCAAAAGCAGGAAATATAATCACAAAATGTTTGAGTAACAGAACAGACATAAAGAGATGTGGCAAGGAACAAGCATGAGGACTAGTAATCCTGGGCACAGACAGCATCAAAGGGCAGAGCAGAGCCATTCAAGTGTCACACTGGTAAGCTCGCTGGACTAGCCATGGGTTTTGTAAGACTTGGTGCCCTTCTGTGATTTGCCGAGTCAGAAGATGACCATCACTCTGTGGAGACAACTGACAGCGATTGCAGAACATGCTGGCTCAAGGTGTCTCTCCGTGAGTCACCTCCTTGCTGCCATGGTCACAGGTTGTGCTTTCTGCTTCCCCTCTTCCTCCAATGGATACTGCACGCTTGCGGAGCAAGTAGACTGTGTCACCTGCTGCTTCTCCTCACCATCCATGGTTTCTAGGCCAGAAGGAGAGGCAGCTGAAGAAGGCCTGTTGCAATGACAAAGAAGAGAAGAAGATGCAAGGACTCCTCTCAGTGGTGTCACTGATCGTAACCGCCTGCCCATGTCCACCTTTGATGCTCCAGCTGCCCCAGTGGATGACTTTGGCTTGCAGATCCTCCTGTGACCAGAGGGTTTAGGGACTTTAGTGCTGGTGGTAATGCCCTAGGATTCAGCTTGTGCTGGTTCAAATTTAAGCTTTTCCCTAGTGTCTTTTACCAGGAGAAAATATCTCCCTCCCCTGGATATCTTCTCCATTCATTTGGTTTCACAGAGAAGCATGCATTGTCTGGGGATGTTTGAGAAATCCAAAATGGATCGATTTTTCAGATTTCCAAGAATCCTGCCTGCAGATTGGCATCTCTGAGCCAGGAAAATTCTCCAGAGCTGTTGAACATTTGGTACTTGCCAAAGCTGTATGCAGCTTTAGTCAAATGTAGATATTCTTTTTTTAAGAGGCAACCACATTTCACTTTTCCATCGCTGATCTCTCTTCAGCTTCCCTTGTGGAGACTTGTTTGTTTTTGAGGGCCCTGCTCATTGATCAAATGTTGAGCTAAGACAAATACACCAAATGTGATGTGCCAATGAAAAGCTATAAAAATTGAAGCAGGGTATTTTGTGTACTTTTCCAAAGGCATAAACAAAAATATCTGATTCATCAATGAGCAGAGGACAGAATGTATGATGTGAAACACAGATGGAATGTTTTGAACACAATCCATACATTTCTACTTCTGTCCTCTTTCTGCACTAATCCAAAGGCTGTTTAAAGAAAATGCCTGTGTTTAAACACTAATTTAAAGCGTGTTTTATCTTAAAATATGCATATCTCAGAAGGTGCAGTCCTAAACTTTTTTAGCACAGAACTGTGTCTGAGCGTTTTGGAAGAACAAAACTGGGTAGATATTGCAGCAAGTCCGTTAGGTACAGATGGCCACAGTGCATCCCATAATTCACAAAGACCACCTCTTGTTCATCTCCACACTCTGCTCCTCACCCAGCTAGGGGGCTGTCAAATTTTTATTTCTGCATAAGTGCCCTTGAGTGCTTGTTGGTGTGATGCACTGTTATTAAATAGCATCATTCCAGAACAATTCAGGGCTAATAAAATTGCTTTCTCTAACCAGTCTTCAGTGAAAGAATTGCCACATTGCTCCCAGAAAATATGGGAAGTTTGGCTTCTACTTTGACCCATCATCCTCAGGCCTTCTGAGCAGCTCATCCTCAAAGGGGAACTTTCATCACTGTAGTTTTGCTGCATACACCCGAATCTCCATCTTCAGAAATGTCTAACAATAAGAAAGGTGTACTCCTATCCCTCTGTTTCCAGGACCCTCTTCAGAGTATTCTGCGTAGTTTTGATGTCACTTGCACAGGTCCTCGGAACCCCCTAATTCCAGCAACTGCAGTTCCCTCCGTCTCTTGGTACTTTCCTCGTCTCGTAAGATGATTCAAGAGCTTCTTCTGCCCTTGAGTATCTGAGCAGGAAAATGCAGTGCATGAATATCTCCCATTATTATTCCTCTAAGGATTCCATTGCTTTAATATTTTTGGATTAACTCATGATCAAACATTGATGAATCGCACTATTTTACTGAAAAGCACAATCCTTAAGTCAACCACCTAATCTAAGAGTAGAAATTAAACTCTAAACCAACATAAACACATTACAAGTCATTAGTGTAATTAAAAAGGAATGTATAATTAAAACATTTGTGTATTTTAGTTCAAATTCATTGTCGGTCGGAAATTTTTAATGAACTGTACATCAAAGAAACCCCCAGAGTCAATGGATGAGTTTAGCATAACAAGAAATGCAATGGGCCCCCCCCCCCCCCCCGCTCACTTCACCATCACTACTTCTCTCGGCATAGGAAACTCCCATCTCTGGAGCCTTTGAAAACCAAGCTGTCTTGGCCCAACCAAACTAATAATGATTCTAAATGGTTATGATCACTTCAATGTTTTAAACCAATGTTATCTTTTTTTATCCCCTAAGAATCATGTTTTTCATAATTACTTCTCTTTTGTCCTTTCCTTAAGACAAATGATTTTGTAATTAGTAATGAAGGAACCAGTGATCACTCCAAGACATCTGTCAAATTGTCATGAAATATCAGTCCCTGTAGCTATATTTAAACTTTCTGTTTAATAGCCTCTTGCTTTATTTCGCTATTACATCTCTGCGGTACCATAAGCAGGATACCCTAATGATCAAGTCCCATAAAACACAGAGCAATTAGATTGTAAGACATATTGCTCTCATGGACGGTCTTCCTTCTCATAATGGATTTCCCTCTTTTTGTCCCTCGACTTTCTCTTAACCCCTCTAGGTTCTATGATTCAATAACATACTGCTTATAAAACACATTGCATCCAAATTGGACTAACCCATCATGTTTTTAAGAACCACCATTTCAAAAGTATACATTGAAAAGCAAGTCTCTCAGAAACATGCCATTATTCATAATTAAAATCATAACAACATAGGTTTTCATCTAAAATATAAATTAAATGGGCACATTATGAATGCACAGTCACAAACATGGATGGCAGCAGAAGGGAGACGTTCACAAAACAACAGAAGTTCTTCAGACATAGAAAGGAATTATATGTTGCTTGTCAATCCGGCATTTGACACACACAGAGTTATACTTAAATTGAGTGATAGTTAAGTTCCAAGTGAGAAGAGTTTATTCCTCTGCCATTATTTTCTTATTTTCCTTAATGTACATCATGCGTCTAGAACAGATGGGGAGGGACATTTGTTCGGATTGCTCATTTGAACTTATCTGTGAAATGAAACAAACACTGTGGGTACAAATCCTATGTAGACTCAGACAGAAAAAAGGCCTAAACACCCAACAGGCAAGCCATGTTTTTCTCAAACAGGGTTGGGCTCTTAAAGTTAGAAACGGGCACTTCTCTAAAGTTTGTTATGGAGTTCTGGCATAAAAATAAAAAATACTGTGTTCAGAAATGCATGTCTAAGAAATGCATGTCTATAATGTTCAAAGGTGCCTTGCATTAGGAAAATGGCTTGCAATTTTAAGCAATAGATTAGGCATACAAAGCTAAAAATTTGTAGTTTAGGCAAAATGGCATAAAAATGCATTTATTGACAGAAAAGTGTGTGCTAAGAATTTTTATGCGAACTTAGAAGCAAACACAAAGGTTGGGATAGACCAAATTTAGGACTGCTTCACTTCATCCTGAAATTAGATTTTTTTAGAAGTTTGCATAAAATTGTGTAGACATTTCTTTGCATAATTGTCCTGACACAGGTGCCAATATATTGTACATGTTTATGCCCAGTTCATATTTGTCAAGCTATGTTGATATAATTTGTACATTAAGATAAACTTGTATGTGCACACTTCTTTCGTATTGTTGTACTTGTTGATAAAATTGATGACCCCCATTCCATAATTCAGGGACGTGCAAAAGATAGTTCGCAGAATAAACATTTGGGTGCCAAATGCTGCCCGGATGGCTGTAGGGTTTTCCAGATCCACAGCAACACAGTCTGAAAATTGCCTTGGGCTCATAGCTGGGATTTGTGGTTGGAGAGCCTTCCATTGGCTGCTTCTCTTCTCTGAGGTCATAAGAGTGACCTTGGTGAAGGACTTTGGTGAGTGTTCTTTGGAGGGAAGGAGACAGAGGCCAGTCAAATGTGATGTATCCTAGAAACACCTCAGGCTCTTCTCTCCCACTCCAAAGTGTTACTATGCCAAGTCTTGATGTTGCATTGGATACATCCCACCCTCCATAGGATGCCTGTGATCATCAGATTGAGAGAGGGATGGACATGCCTGTAGGACTGTCCCATAAGTTTCAGTTCCTGCATTGCTTCCAAAGTGCCAAATTAGGTTGTCTTGCATTACAATATGAACTGCACAACATTTTCTTTCCATCCCTAACCATCGCTATATCTTCTAGTGATTTTGGAATGCCACAAAATCCATACATTCATTTTATTTGTTGTGAAGAACCTTTTTTCGTTTTCCTGTCCAATCTGCTGTTATTGATTCCATTGAATAGCTTCAGCTTCTAGTATTAGTAGGGAAGCAGAAAAGTCTCTATCTTGTCTTACCCTCACACCATGCATCATTTTATAAAACTTTATCATATCCCGCTTAGTCACCTTTGCCTTTCAACTGAAGGGAACCAGCATTGTTTTATGCCACAGAGGGCCACTACATAAGTACAGATCTGTAAGATCTGGATGTTAGAATGATTTTCCAGTATCAGAGCCTGTCATATTGGAGCTTATTTGTTAAAAAAAGTCCTTTTTTTTTTCTTTTTACAGCAGACACATCTGTCCTGCGGATGAATTTATTTCCTCAACCTCCTGGTGCAATATTGCATCTGGGTTGTCACTTTTGATTTATCGTTACTTTCGACATTAAATCTTCCTTTGCATTTTTATTGGTTTCATTAAAAACATTCTGCTCATCTTTTTTCATTTATAACCTATTGCAAAGGGTAGGGAAGAATGGTTCCTTTCAGGGCGCTTCTTATTGCCTTCTCCTTCCTTCATCTCATAGAAGTCTCTTCCAATTCGGTACTTCCCTTCATCCAACACATGCATGTAACTTCCTCCACGTTTTCTAAGCTTGTGCTAATGAAGTGAAGGAGTAAGTAATTTCATTCTTTCTTAAGCAAAACAGACTTGGTAGCAGCATTTATGAAACTGCACAAGTTCTCTGATTAATGACACTCCAAACATGTGAGAAAAATCTCATCCAAGTGGCCAAGGAGCAGTTGCTTGGCCAATCCGTTCCATGAGGTTTAACCTTTCATGTTGGTGGAGAGGATACAGGGGGTCCAATCGGGTTGGCCTCCCTCATGAAATTGAAGCCAGTGCAAATGAAGATTAGTGATGTGAACAGGGTATTGTCTTAAATGGACTTCAACTGCCGGGGAGAGTATCCCTGCAGCCTGCCTTGAACCGGAGATGAGAGAAAGCCATTCCAAAGATCATGTGACTCTGATTAACATGGAGAAATTGAGGCCGAATTGCTATTGGAAAGGTAACCCTGTAAGCCAGAAGCAGTCGAGCTGTTTTCACATTTCAGAAACACAATGCAGGCCAGGCATGGTAATCTGGAACTTGGTTTGTACCTGCTGGAACAGGATGGTCAGAAGCAGGGACCTGTAGAACCAGAATTCAACTTCAGAAACAGAGAATAAGAGTGCACATGAAAAAGGAAGAAAGGTTTTTGTGTGTTTCTTTGTTTGTTGCTAGAAGTCTTATTGGGCTGGTGTTTCATTCAGCAAAATCTCTGATCTTTCTGACATGCACTCATATAGTCGTGTGACCAGATTCATTTTTGCCTGCTTCCTTTGATTCCGAGGAGAACAATGAAGATGGTGAGTGGAATGGAGAACGGGATCGGTCAGAAAAGGGATGAAGAGCCTGCTATGGAGAAGACGCATCTCGGGGATCTCTTTAGATATCCAAAAGGCTGTCAACAGAAGAAGGAAGACTTAAATCAACTGGATTGATGTTACAAGAGAAAGCTTGTGAATAAGTACCTGAAGAGGTGGGTGGACATTTTCAGACCAGACGTGTTCTGAAAGGACCTTGCAGGTGCCTTCACTGAGCAGGAGCTTGGACTTGAACTGCCTTCCAACTCTACGGTCCCATACAATTTCCCTAACCTGCCTTGCCCAACCTAATGTTCTCCAGATGCCTCCATGTACAACTCCTAACATCCCGCACTTGAGATGCTAGTAGTTGTGCTCCAACACAGGAGAAGGATGCCACGTTGCCAAGGCCACACTAGTGTTGCAACATTGTGTTAGTTGTCTGAGGCTACAATCCACAATTTGCTTCCATTCATTCCTCGACTGTACATTTGCGTCTACCAATAAAATCAACAAAATTTAGTCAGATTCTCCAGGTGTTGCTTTCCCTGAAATAAGTGAGATGAAAGAGGCAGGATGAAAGTTAGTGAGCGGCATCCCATTTCCTTGCCATGTGAGCAAGCAATCCACTTCCAAGGGGATTTGCGTTCTGTGACTGGATGAACTATTTTGTTCTTCCAAATAAGCCTATTATATGAAGATTGGAACATTAGGATTAATTATATCAAAATACAAGCATAAACCCTAATGAAACGCAAGCATCTCTCACATGGGTTGGACTCCCTGGAGATGGCTTGAAAAAATTAGCTTTGACAGTTTTCACTCTGTGCGACTGATTGGATCAGTGATACAAAGTATGCTAATAAGTGGCGGGCGCGCACACACACTCACTCCCAGATAAGACATAAATGGCAGAAGGAGATGATGAGGCTGGCACAGAGATCATGATTCAAAGACTTTGGTTGTTTCATTGAGGTGCTTTCTTCTTAGCTGTCCCTTCCTACCCTGGCTTTCTGTCCTCTCCCTGCTTACTGGCGATGAAACCAATGTTTGATCTCTCTATAAACAAGCTGAACATCAGGAAGATGCTAATGGAACCACTAGAGGAGTTGAGATGAGACAACTGATATGTGTGTGTGTATATGTATATGTGTGTGTGTGTGTGTGTGTGTGTGTGTGCGTGCACTTAGATAGCATGCTCCATTGCTGAAGGTTTTGAAGATTTAATTGGGTTGGGGAGAAAGTGATAGAGGCCTTTAGGACTGAATCTCTCAAATGTCCAAAGAAAGAAGAGTCCACCCACATTTCTTGTATGGTTGATGCATGATGGCCACCCAACAAATTTAAGAACTGTGTTGCTGAAGCAGTCATCTAATTGACCTGTTGCTGTTAGTTGCGAAGTTGTGTCCGACCCATCACAACCCCATGGACAACACTCCTCCAGGTCTTCCTGTCATCCACCATCCCCCAGAGTCCACCTAAGCTCATGCTGACTGCTTCAGTGACTCCATCTAATTGACCTATCTCTTTGCAACTACCAGGAACCTCTGCAAGAGCCCACTGAGGTCATCTCATGAAGATGACTGTGGAAGATTTGGAACAGTGAAGGTAATCTTTACACAGGACACAGTTAAGCACTGGAATCAACCATTGGTCACCAATTTGGGTGGCCTTGGAAGGGGACTGAGGAACATCAGTGAAAGAATAATATTACACGCACATCCCGCTTGGAGTGGGGGTCCCAAAGGCAGCTGGTGAACTACTGGGTGAATGACATGCTGCATTAGGTAGACCTTTCATCTGATATTCCATGAATTCTCTTCCTCTTTCTCCCTCTCCCCTGCCCTCCCCTCCCCTCCCCCTCTCCCCTGCCCTCCTCCTCTGCCTCCTTCTCCTTTTCTGTCCTTAAGTTGATGCCATAGCCATTCGTCATTTCTTTCCAGGATCTGGTAGTCAGACATCAACACAAAGCGTCCTTTTTGTTCTTACGGTAATACATTTTGACATACCATTCCAGGGATGGATGAACCTGTCATGTTCACATTTTCCCACATTCCGAATTCTTTGACTCTCAAGTTCTTTTTGTCCTGAATGTGAAGAACTTTGCACATTTTGAGCAACACACCAAACAACAGTGTCACCCAGCTGCACCCGTCAAATTCAACAGGCTACGTATTCACGAGAACCGCCCTGTAACTGCCTGCCATGCAGCCACTTAAGATGCAGAATGTGCTGGGGGTGGTGCTGGGGAGGGGAGATGTGGCAGCCCTAATCCAGCAGCTGAATCCTGCAATCCAGGTTTTTAAGAGCTACGCACCCGAAGCCCTGGATGAGCACATCTGATGATTTCGGTTTCCCTTGGATTTGTTTTTAGGGAAACAAAATATGGTGCAACCAGAGTAGAGGGCTGGCACAGGCCACATTGACGCCTGTCCAGAGTTGAGTTGGCAGAAGAGTTTTACCTCCAGCTGTTTGGAAGAGGCACCCAACTTTCTTGTTCACTGATGCTGCCATTGAACCTCGTGAGGGCCACCTTCAACTTCAGAGATGGTTTGAATGCTTGTATCCCAGTACTGGGTGAAGACTGGTTGTAGGAGGAAACCCACCACAACAGCAGCATCTTTTAGCCTACGATCATGCGGGAAGTAGCTAGCCATTAGGAGAGGGCTAAGGAACTGTGGAAGGTTAGGGTTAGGGTTTATCCCCAGATGCTTCTCTGTGGACTTCACCCTGGCATTTTTATCCACAGATCCTTCCCTGCAGACGCCACGTATTTATTTTGGTTAATTTGTGTAGAGGTAAAGAAGTTTACAGAGCACTAAATCTCACAATTTTTGTGCTGAATGAAGGGTGGGCTTTCACTTGCAAACCAAGCAAAGTTAACATTTGTAGCACTCTGTAGAAGCAGGAATGCTAGTTTGCCCCTTTAATACACATAGAATTAATTACCCAGTGGGACTAACGGGGGCTTTATTGGAGGGAGGGCAGAAGGGGCTGCCTGCAATGAGGATGGATGAGATCTGCCAAATTAGGGAAACAACAAATAATAATAGTCATGGAAAGAGGGTTGGCTGAGAACCGTGGACATCTGGGAACTGCAGGGAGGGAGGGCTTGGGACCCTAGGCAGGCCAGCTTCGGGCCCTGGACCCAACGTTCTCCTCTCCTGGACTAGCTCTGAGCTTCTGGTGTGGGAGAACATCTGGGAGGCTAGAAAGGGACTTCAGCTTGCCCACAGTGGTCCTGCCACATATCAGCCAGGCCACAAACAGCCTGAGAGTGCTCTTATGATCGCGCTGGCTGCTCCATGCGAAGTGAAGATGCGGAGACTTCCACCCACCATTCTGCTCTCTGCCAGCAGTTTGGGATTCCAGAGCACAGGGAAGGGAACGGCCTCCTCTGTATTCGCAATCATATTCCCTCATTTTCTTCAGATGCCTGGACATTCTGGAACTACTCAAGCATTTTAATTTTTTAATCTTCTTTTCTACACAAGAATAATTAGCACAATATGCTTAGGGTTTGAAAGGATTTCTTTGTCTACAGGACTAATTCAGAACATTATCCCCCCCCCCCGCCCCATTCTCTCTCCACCCCATCCTTGAGTTTGGTCCAATGACAAGCTCACAATAACACCACTGCAGGATGTCACAAGGGCTTAACCTGTATGCGCAAACTGCAGACACTGAGCTCCCATCATAGAAGAGCTGAGATACTTCCAAGGAATCCAGTCATATTAATCTGCTCCACTTTGGAGGGGGCAGGAGTAGCAGCAACGTAATAGCATTATACATTCTACTTCCAAAGAATTTGCAAAAGATACTTAACTCTACCAAGCAAACATGACAGTTACTCCATCCCACATGGCAAGGAGAGTTGCCCAAAGTCTTTCCCATACTACCTCACTGAGCTTCATCCTGTTTTCCCCTTGGAAGGTCACACACTAAACAAATCCACCTGCCTGGATTGATTTATACCCTCAACATTTGTACGCCATCACAGCAGGGCCCCCAAGAGCTTCTTGCACACAAAATCCACCCCTCAGGCCGAAATAACTTCCTTATTCATTTGTTCCTTAGACTTTCACCCCACCCCATTAGCCGAAAGGCTCCCTTTCCCAGATGCAGAGTCTGGATACCTCCCGCTAGCAGTTGGATGAAAACATCATTGTCTCTCTGAAACAAGAGAACAGCCATAGCAAGAAACACATGACATACCCAGCCCAGCGTGCCTCCTTCATGCATATGAGGTGTCCTGCCATGGAGCTACAGGTTCAAGGGCTGCATGGTGATGAACTCTTTTGGGGCTGGGTTCTGGAAAGCTAAAAAGGAAAGCTGTCACAGATGAGGTGCCCCATGACCACAGGGCTAACCAGCCTCTCCAGGGCATACCTGGTCCCACCACTTAACTTTTATTTTGCAGCAGCCTGTTGCCCTGAGTTACAAGAGCAAAGTCATCGCCATCACCACCACCAGCAGCATGACATTTATACCCTGCCTTCCTTTCTCTTGCAAGGAATTAGCATAGCTTACAAGGTTCTCCTTCCTTCCTTCCTTCCTTCCTTCCTTCCTTCCTTCCTTCCTTCCTTCCATCCTTCCCTAACCTGTGAGGTAGGTTGGGATGAGAGTCTGTGACTGGCCCAACATTGCACCATGAGCTCCATGGCTGAGTGGGGTCTGGATTCACAGAAACATAGAAACAGAGCAAGTCAGAAGGGGCCTCCTGGGCCATCTAGTCTGACCTCCGGCACCAGCCGGCTCCACTCATGACATGCCCACCATTCTGGATCTCCCAGATCCCCATTCCAAAACTCTAACCACTGTAGCATACTGGGTCTCCCAACTGTTGGACGGAATCATCTGCGCCCCTGCCGCAGTAGCTAAAAGAAGCCACCGCGACTGCCATCTACTGTAAAACTTCGCAAAATCCCATGTAGAGAAGAGCTTCCAGGAAGACTCATGGCTGGGCAGGCTTTGGAAGCCCCTCCGGTCCCCAGATTTGCGAGTTTCCTTCTCCGCCACTTTGCAGCAGCTCCCTTCTGATCGTGGCAACATTAGCATGCTAACGCTGCCCTCACCTGCCGTTTTACTCCCCCAGCAGTCCATCCACTCAAACCTGCAGTCACACACATCCTTTTGGGGACTCAGAAAAGTTAGCTATGCAACTTTTATTTATTCCTTTGCATCCTGCTGAGAGTTGGCATTTCAGTCTATGGGTTTGTGTAATTGCTAGAATTAAAACTGATTAAATTAAATTAAATAGCTCCCCTTTTCAGGTTCCACACACCCCTCCCTTCCCCCTCCCCGTTCTTGCTTTACTTTTATGGACAGAGGTAACCAGGATCCGTGCCTCGTCATGCCTGACAGCATTTCATTTCGTACTCTGCAGGCGGTAAGACGGCAGGTTGAAAAGCGAAGGCTGCCCCCTCCTCGTTTTGATTCAGGAGGAAACTATTACCTTCTGAAAAGCAACATGCACACTCCACATTTCTTTCCATTGTCTTCTTTTGAAATCAAATTCGGTGCTGGTTGAAAGTCTCAAAGAGAATAAATATGTACAGTGCAGCCAAATTTGGCACATGCGTGCTTTTGAAAGGACTTAGTTTATATAAGTATCCCATAATATTTTGGATCATGCTTAGAAATGTTCTTAGATTATAACATTTCTGAACAGGGGCATTTCAAACTTCACCCCAGAGGGAGGAAAGACACCAGAAACCACCTAAAACTGAAGGATTGAAGGACCAGTCTGTTTCTAGCTGAACTCCCTTTCAAATACATTCATTTATTCATAGTTCCATGTTGTTCCATTCATACATTAATTTCTGACTCCCTCCCCACAAGAAAAACCTCATAGAGGGATTAAAAAATAAAATAAAATGAAGTCCTCCAACATCTCAGTGCATACAAGCTTGACTTATTCTTCCATGTAGATCAGTATTGCTTACCCCAGAGTTGCGGTTGGAGTCTTTGCTCCCTCCTGCCTGGAAAAGTCTTGGGACTGGAACGGCAAATGAAGCCCATGCTCTGCAGCAGAGCTATTGTGGTTGCACACAGGAAAAGCTCATGGATGCAGAGCTAAATTTGGCCAGGAGTCCAGTACAATGAGAGCTTTTATTTATTTATTTAAAACTTGTGTACCCCATCCACCACTTTGACATCTCAGGATGATTTACAAGAGAACAATAAAATAGCAAAACAACACAGCATCCAGCAATGAAGATAAAAGCCCCAGTTAAAGCAAACTAAACATTAGAATAGTGGAAAAATAAAAAGGGTTTCACCTGATGCCAAAAAAAATAAAGTGTTGGCACCAGACGAACTTCTCTGGGGAGTGTATTCCATAGATGGGGTGCCACCACAGAGAAGGCCCTTCTCTGGGTAGCCACTCTCCTAATCTCCTTCAAGGAGGGCTACCCTCACCCTCACATATCCCCATCAGAACCTCCAAAGTTGTGATAAAGCATCCATTCCTGCTGGCAACAACCTCTTGTCAGCCTAAGAGTACCGTATTTTTTGCTCTGTAAGATGCACTTTTCCCCCCCTCAAAAGTAAGGGGAAATGTCTGTGCGTCTTATAGAGCGAATGTGTGTGTGCAGTAAGTCTGTCAGATGTGCAGCCCATGGGGAAGTGATGGGGAATGTGCCTGTGATGATGTGCCCATTTGATTCAGAATATTTATTTTCTTGTTTTCCTCCTCTAAAAACTAGGTGCGTCTTATGGTCAGGCACGTCTTATAGAGCAAAAAATATGGTATAGAGGTGTGCCTATCACATTCCTCTTTGAGAATATGTTAGTTTCTTGTTAAATTCATATGAAATGGAGACTTAGGGCATAACCGTGCATGTATTTAGACAGAAAAAAAATCCTGAACTCTCAGCATTCCCCATCCAGCAGGGCTTTTAGGAATCGTACAATGTGCTATTTGTTTAGGTGTGCATTTGATGGTGCCCTACATGGCAATTCCTATATCCACCTGGAAATTACATCCAGTATAATTCCATGTCACAACCATATCCAGAGACCGCATTCCAGATGTGGAATGGACACAAGACGAAACGACCCTTGTGTGGACTTCGCACGGTGTGGGTCTCAGCCTGGGAAGAGGCATCCCTCCATGGGAGATCATGCAAATGCAGGCAAAATGCCTTGGGGTGAGTTCAGGGCCTCTGAATGGATCTGGACCCCAGAGAGCTGCTACCAGACTGAGTCTGAGCGGGAATGAGGTGCATTTCTAGAAGAACTTGAATTATACATACTTGATGTGCTCCAGGAAATACATTGCTGTGCTCACCAGTTTTGGGTGTCTTCTAGGTGCATGTCTGAGGTCGAATCCAAATATAAGCTGGATCAATTGCCCAGGTAGAAGTGGACTTCCCCACCCTGTTCTTCCTTGGATGACACCTCTGCTCCCGAAAAAGTTGCATGGAGACCCAATTCACACAACAGGCCAGGCCACAGGCTGTCTCAGGGGCAGGGGTGGCTTGTGAACCATGCCAACAACCCACCCGATGGTGCGGTTCAGCTATGGCTCGTGTCTGGCAAATGGTGGCTTGTGTGTGTCACAGAACCTTGGAGATGAATTGACCCACAGCGACTTCAGCATTCGCTGTTGAATGGGAAGGGGCAGGAAGAGGGATCTGAGAAAAGCACAAGTGGAGAGACATTCCAGGAGTACCGTCTTCCACTCCAGATAGGCAGAGCCTTGTTTCAGCCGCTATTGCGTACTTTGTGTGAGTGCATAAATATTTATTTATTTAGTTAGTTTTTTTATTTATAACCTGCCTTTTTCCTCCAAAGGGCTCAAGGCAGCTTACATCATTCTCCTCCTCCATCTTATCCTCACAACAAGAACCCTGTGAGGTAGGTTGGGCTGAGAGTCTGCGACTGGCCCAAAGCCACCCAGTTGGATCTATGGCCGAGCGGGGACTAGAACCCAGATCACCTGAGTCTCAGTCCCATGCTCTTAACCACGACACCACACTGGCTCTATATGTGTGCATTCTTTTCATTGATAAGGAAAATAAAACTTGATCATCTAGTCAAACAGAGAGATCCAATCACCAGTTGCTTAGAAACATTACCATGTAAAGGATAAAGCTAAAAGAGGACGTGAGGTTTGTAGTCTTTAAGTAATAGCTCTTTCTTTATATGAAGTACCATTACAATTTTAGGCAGTAATTAATTCTAAAAACCATGACAGCATTCTAACAACCATCTAAGAATGGGTGAGGGATTGGGTGAGGGTGAAGGGCAGACTGAACATCAATGGATGCTCTGGCCAGCAGCTTTAGCCCTTTCAGGTATAGCATTTCTCTCATTCTATGTTTCATTGGTTCTTTCTTGTTCTGAAGTAGTCTCCTTTTCAAGGAGCACTGAACGGCTTCTGGAATGGAAAGAGGAACTATAGTTGGGACTTGGGCAGGTGGACAAGGCAGGCACTTGCAAACCCAGTTGAAAACATGAGGGTGGCATCATTTCTAGTCCCCAGACCTGCCACAACTACCAAACCCACTTTTCCCCCACCCTGTCTAGGAAGAAGATCATTTTGCATTTCACCTAAGGAAGTTTGCTACAAACGATCTGGGCTTTGGCTAAGAACTGGACAAGTGCATTAAGCAACCATTGTCCTGGGAAGCACTTCTGTTACCTCCCATGGAGATAATAGTCCAAATATGAAATGAGTTGAACATGATCATACTTTTGGGTTTTGCTTCACTCTGCTCTTCCCTGCCCTCTCTTCCCTGCCCTCTCTTCCCTGCCCTCTCTTCCTTCCTTCCTTCCTTCCTTCCTTCCTTCCTTCCTTCCTTCCTTCCTTCCTTCC
>JAIXND010000762.1:1641902-1692938 GCA_023646645.1 Varanus salvator macromaculatus
TCCCATCAGCCCCAGTCAGCATGGCCAATAGATCTCCTAGTTGTAGTCCAAAACATCTGGAGAGCACCAGGTTGGGAAGGCAGATATAAATGATCCTAACCAATCAGGGACTATGTAGTGAATGGAATGACATCAAAAAGTTGTATAGCCAATCAGCGACTTCCAATTCATCCTAAGGACAAAAAAGAGGTGTGTTTCAGCGTGGTTCAAATTCTGATTAAAATTCTCCTGGCTAAGTCCTATCTTCTCTGCTTTTTCTTCATCACCTTAGCAGCTTGAATGCAGTGAAATCCACTCAGTTCTACAAACACACGCTTCCTTTTCTTGGCTCTGAAGGGCTGGGGGGCAGCTGTTGGACCGGATTACCTGTGATGTCCCTTCCAATCTTTATGAGTGCATATTCAATAATTCTAACTTGCACTATTTAAATTCAGCAGATGCAATTTGCAAGCTCCAATTATGCAGGAAAGAAAGGAAGGAGGGGAGAAAGAAAACAACAACAAAAAAAGAACAATCATTCGATGAATTTCTCCACATCTCCCCTCCCCCCTGTAAACATTTGCTTATTTGAATCAATCCCACATTGCTGGAATCAAATTATTTGAATTATTCAAGATCTAAATGTGCTAAAATCCATGCGGGTGCCATTTGCAGTATGTTTATGCAGATTAGGCATTCTAGCCAGCAGCCAGGAGAGAAAAGCAACTGGGCAGTTGCCAAATTGTGCAGTGCCTTGTACCACATACACACCAGTTGAAGAAATGCAGGTCTAGTTCATGAGCTTGTATTCTCCCTTCCTTTCCTTTGCCTGACTTGATATCTGAGTGCAGGGCCAAACACGGAATTGTTCAACCAGCCAAGCCCAATCCACCATTCTGCTATGTATTGGACCACCTTCAGCCCAAAGAAGCCGGTTGACTGAATGGGAAGGGTTGATGCCTTGCCTGAGGTCCAATAAGGACAAGTGCCAAGTCCTCCACCTAGGAAAAGAAACCAAATGTGTTGATGCAAGATGGGGAATGTGTAGCTCAACAGAACTGAAAAAGATCTTGGAGTAATTGTGGACAATGCAGCTGTCAAAAGGGCAAATGCTATTTGGGATGCATCAACAGAAGTATTACTTCCAGATCACGAGAAGTAGTAGTTCCTCTATACTCCTCGCTAGTCAGATCTCACCTGGAATACTGTGTTCAGTTCTGGGCACCAAGATTTAAGAAAGATGCAGGAAAATTAGAAAGGGTCTAAAGAAGGGCAACAAAAATGATTCAGGGTTTGGAAACCCTGCCCTGTGAAGAGAGACTGGGAGAACTGTGCATGTTCAGCCTGGAGAAGAGAAGACTGAGGGCAGACATGGTATCCCCCTACAAGTACCTCAACAGCTGTCACAAAAAGGAGGGTCAAGCTCTCTTCTTGCTGATACCAGAATGTAGGACAGGGCAAAATCAATTCAAGTTGCAGCAACCCAGATTCAGGCTGGACATCAGGAAAAGCTTCCTCACTGTCAGAGCAATACGACAGTCAAACCAGCTGCTTAGAGAGGTGGTGGGTTCTCCCACACTGGAGGCATTCAAAAAGAACCTGGACAGCCCTCTGAGTGGGATGGTGTAACTTGGTGTCCTGCAACAGCAGGGGGTGGACTGAATGGCCTTCATGGCCCCTTCCAGCTCCACTCTCCTATGATTCTCTGGTTTGCCTTTGCTACAGCCTTGCAGAGCATGGTTGTCTCAGCATATATGTTGGATCTTCTGCAAAGGGCTGTATTAACATTCAGAGCTCTAAACAGCTTGGGGATGAATTACCTGAAGGATCATCTTGCTGTAAACTCTTGCCGAAACCCTAAGATCACTGTCAGCAGTATTTCTCCAGGAACCCATGCCAAAGGCAGTGAAGCAGGTGGCTACTAAGAAATGGTCCTTTTCCTGTTTTGGCAGTCCAGTTGAGGAATACGCTCCCCAGGGAAGGCTTTCCGAGCTTCTGCATTCTGCTCTTTCGAACACCAGGTGAAAACATTTGCAGATTCCCTCATATTCTAGTCTTTTCTGGCTGACTGGAGCATACAATGAAGTGTAGGACTTTTTCAGTGACTTTCTTTTTACAAGACAGTATCCTTATGGTACAATGCTATGATCTCTTATAGTTGTCTGCGAAAACACTGAGGTCACAGGACAGCAGAGATGGGCCTCAAATATTTGAGCCCCTTTGAAGTAGGGAGGGGAAGAAGCTAGGTTTGTCACCATATGCCAATTTAGTGCTCCAACTTACTTTCCACCCACTCCCCAAATCAATCTTGATGGCTGCCACCTGGGGCAAGATGGCAGCAGAGACTGCAACCCCCATGCCTTGCTCCATGCATTGGAAACATGTACATCTCCAAGTATATTTCTTTAGCTGCTAGGGAGTTGAGAAGGATTGGAGGGATGCAGTTTTATAATATTGTCCTGGAGATGCTGCTGTCCCAGCTTTGAAACACCAAGCCAAGTCCTCAGAGATCTCAATTTTTGGTGCAACCCTCCTCATCCAAATAGGTCACAGAGCAAGGAGTCCTGGAGAAGAATAGTACTGACCACCAGAGCTCAGACACATTGACATGTCTATTTCATCTCTGTTTTTCTTTAAATATTACTCAATTTTCAGAACCAGAGTCTTCCCAAAGCTGCATGCAACAGTAAAATCTCCAATAAAAACTGCAAAGCATTGTTTATAAAACAAAACAGTAAAAACACCCTAGAACAGCCACTAGAGCAAACTCTCCAAGAACCAAAAAATGCCAGCATAAAGAATGCCTACAAAACAGAACTGTAGCCACAGCCAATCTGATCATATCTAATCAGGGTTAAGCAATAAGCTTTCAGGTCATTCTAAAAGTCTGGGTAGACTGATGGGGTGAAGGTGATACTTCCAAGTCATTTGATGCAAACCATTTTAGACTTAAAGGCTGACAAACACAGCAACTTAAATTGGGCTTGGAAACTCACTGGTCACTGGCGTGGTGTTGTCATTATCTCTCTGAATTGCTTTGCCTCCACCACTCAGGTGGCCACATTCTATATCAGCCAACATCTCTGGACCATCTTCAGAAAACAATTCCATGTGCCGCACATTATGATACTCCAGCCTCCACGTAAAGTCTTCCTGTAATGTTTTGTTCAGACACAATAAAGCAAGAACTTGAGTTAGGCGCAAATGGGTTCATCTTATTTGCAGCAGGCTACAGAAGCAACCTGGCCACAGCTTGAAGACTTCACGGCAATTCTGCAACACACACTCGGTCAGCTTATGCCGCTTAGAGTATGTGCGCAATTGACTGCTTTCGTGACCATATCCATACATTGTGTGGTGTGCAGTGTTCTGCCCCAGTGATGTTGCAGTTGACACATAGGACCATCATGGAAGATTAGTTCTGAGCCCTCCACGAAACAGTGATGGAGAACGTAAGCTTGAACAATAGCTTGAAGTAGCTTTGTCAGGATAACGCTGGATCAATGTACACTGTTTGATTAGGTAAGCTGAGGAATGGCTGCTTAGGTAAGTGGTGGCATGATCCAGCCAAAAGGCACCTCTTTCTGTGAACATTCGTGAAATCAATGAGACTGAATTCAGTTTAATATGCACTGGATTGTGGCCTTTTCTTTTGGAAGCAGCATGCAACAAGGGCCTGTTTGAACTCTGGAGTGTTTAAAATTTATCCCATACTTTTTGCTATTGATTGTTTGTATAAAGGGTGGGATAAAGCCTCCTCCTCCTCCTCCTCCTCCTCCTCCTCCTCCTCCTCCTCCTCCTCCTCCTCCTCCTCCTCCTCTTCTTCACATTATTTCCAGCAGGGTTCATGTACCAGGCACACGTGGCCTCTGAGGCCAGCCGTGAGCAGAAACAGTGTCGCAGCTGGTGGAGCCATGACATTTTCCTCTCCCTGCCCGCCATCCCTGTCTTTCTCCTTCTTTCTCCCTATCCTGGGAACTTCTGGGAAAAGGAAATGTTACTCTTAGTGGAGGACAGACTGGATTGCTTATAGAGGGCTATTAGAACAGGGAAGAACGAATGAGCAGGATTTCTAGGCTTCTCCAAACATCAACTTGCTGCATGCTCCATGCCCGATTCCCATTCCTGAGCACAGCCACTGTTCCATCTATTCACATAGCAAAATTGTGAAAGTCAATCAGCAAGCAAACAAGAGATTTGTGCAAATCTACCCAAAGGTGTGCAAATTTCCTCTGTGGACAAAAGCAGAGCTGATCCAGCTTACGGAGGACATTTGTATGAACTGATGTGGGAACCACGAATCAGACCAACTCCTGTGTGCATACCATGAATTTGCAAAGATTCTCACATTCTCTGTGCTCACATTCAAAACTTTAAGCAGGGTGTATTCATATCTTTTGCATACAAAAATGACTTTTTCATGCATCCCTCTAATGAAGCTTGACCAAGGGCTATTTGTGACCCTGGGCATGCAATCGTCCATCCCTGGTCTGAAGGGAGGAGATAAGTTAGGTGGCTGCAAAGGATGCAGGGAAGGAAAAGTGCTGATGAAAAGCCAGTATCTTCCTAAGGTCCGTGGATGCAACCTTTGACACCAAACAAGGAGAAGGATATTGCAAGGTGGCAACTCATCTTGCGGTGGGGAGCCGAGAAACAGTTCCTTCTCTTTATCACGCGAGCAATTACTGGCAATTTGTTCTGGCCAGTAAAACTTCTGATATTATCATGGTTGCTGAGTAATTTATCATCAAAGTTTAATGTGGAAACAGGTGACTGTGTAATCACCAATCTAGGAACAGAAATAGAATCGTTATTATTTCTGCCTGAAGAGAGATTTCTTTCTCCCCCACCCGCTCCCCTTTCTGTCAATTGACTTAACGGCCAAAAAGCTGTTCATCACATCACCCATGAATTATAAAACCTCTATTAAATATTCATAAAAGTTTTGAAATGAATGTGTGATAGAGATGAAAGCTGGGCTAATTTAAATACCTACCAGACCTGTCTTAATTACAGAGGTAAAATGAAATATAAAAATTATAGCAGCAAGGAAAGGAGGGGGGGTTAAACAGATCAATCCATACATTATGTGAATCTTCTTTGGAGGCAGTCACAAGTAATATAATTTATTATCAATGATGTAGGTGTCGAGCAAAAAGTTCTGCTTATGTGTATGGTAAGTGGTATTTGGGGAGGATATTAAATGTTAATATTATTATACTTCTCTTCTGATTGTGACTTTTAGTATGTAACAAGCTGGTTGTTTGAATATTTGCTTTCTGAATAAGGATGGATGAAAATTTCAGTTCAGTTCATTGCTGTTAAGAATTTACCTGAATTCTAACCCATTTCTTAGACATGAATGAGAGAGGAGGGTGGAAACTTCTGGTTTCTTTTGTTTTGCTCTAATTTGAATTAAACAGGCATCTCTCAAAGTCTGGGTTTGAATCTCTGTGAATCCAGGCATTTTATTTATTTTGTATGACAGTGGAATGCAGCATTGTTGCCTAAAAAACACTGAAACAGTATATAAAATGTGCCTAAAATGTAAATTATTTTAAAATAGGACCATGAATTATTTTAAAAACATGCCATATGAATAATGAATTTTAAAGTATGGGTAACATTAAGTTATGCATGAGCAGTTACTGAACTGTCAAGGCCTATGGTCATGGTGAGAGCCAGGGTGGCGTAGTGGTTAAGAGCATGGGACTGGGACTCAGGCGATCCGGGTTCAAGTCCCCACTCAGCCATGGAGCCCACTGGGTGACTCTGGGCCAGCCACAGACTATCAGCCCAACCTACCTCACAGGGGTGTTGTTGTGGGAAGAAGATGGAGGAGGAGAATGATGTAAGCTGCCTTGAGCCCTTTGTAGGAAAAAAGGCAGGATATAAATCAAAAATAAATAAATAAATAAATAAATAAATTCGGCCATTGGACAGCAGTGCCCTCAAGATGATGTAGATTTTGCAGGGAGCCAAGAAACATTCTGAGGAGCATTTCATTGTGATGTGGTGTAGAGTTTGTGAGACATTCCCACAGTCACAGTAAGAGCTACTGACCAGCCCCCATTGGTGTTTCCAGTATTGGCACCTCCCATGATTAGTTCGAATCCGATTGAGCACTGTCCAGTTTTTCCCTGGGAGTTCAAAGCCATGGAGTATTGTACTGGATCAGACACTGGGTTAAACGAATCCGGATTAGAAGTTGCCCAGTCCTGGTGCCATGCTGACTCAGTCCAGCCATGTTAGCACTTAATTAAGGCCATCACCCGTTTTTCACCCTTGCATCTTCCTGATCACACCCAAATGACACTGAAGTGTACCCCAATCTTTTCGATGCTGGAATAATTAAACCTATTGAATTTGGCCAGTGCCGATGGTTGGGAAATTGACTGCAGTTTGCTTTGCTAAGAATTTACCAAAATTACAAAATATGTTACTACTCAGGAAGAATGGAATTTGAGGTTTAAATATGGGAGAAAGCAAAAATGAGAATTGCTCATCCCTATTTCTGATGCATTGGCAGAGTAACCCTAGAAGGTGTGTAGGGTGGGTGTATCATAGGTTTCTTCAGATTCCTAGGCTGGGTTGGGACTTCAGAGCAAGAGATCCATGCTCAGGTCACCTTACACCATCTCACAGATGACATGGAAAGATCTGTACTGGCTGCTTCTCCTGGGTTGTAAAAGAGACCTTGGAGAAGAGGTAAAGAGTTGCTTCAGGGATCGTGGAGGGAGGAGACCAGAGCTACCTGGAGACAATGTATCCTAGCAATAATCCAGTCTCCTTCCCTCCATGCCCAAAGCACCTCAGAAAGACTCATGAAATCTGTCTGACTTGCAGGGTAGGAGGAAAGGTGCAAATCATCCCGACCCTCCTCCCACTCTTCATAGGATTCCCACAGTCCTTCCAGTTCAGGCATCTATGGGTAACATAAAAGCAGAGAAAGATATTAACAGAGTGAGTCAGAAGGGAACCCCCTGGACCATCTAGTCTGACCCCTGGCTCCAGCCGGCTCCACTCATGACATGCCTACCATCTGCATGTCTAGCCTATCCTTGAACACCCTCACCAATGGGGCTTCACCATCTCCCGTGGAAGCCCATTCCATGCCTTAGGGGTCCTAACCATCAGGAAGTGCTTCTTGGCACCCACCCTAAATCTTGGTTCCCTGAACTTTGCTCCGTTGAAATGTGCCCAGCTCTCCACTGCAGGGGAAAACAGGTCTTTGCCCACCTCTGTGTGGCACCCCCTCAAGTATCTACATGTTGCTAACAGATCCCCTTGGAGTCTCCTCTTCTCCAGGCTGAACAGGTCCATTTCCCTCAGTCTTGTCTCATATGGCTTCCCCTGTAATCCAGCCACAATCCTTGTAGCCCTACGCTGCATCAGTTCCAACTTGGGTAGCTCTATTGGGTTGCAGCCTGAGTCAACAATTACAGCTAGGATGGCGTTTTTCAGAAGGAAGACTGTATTGCTCATTGAAGTATTTGGCAGGACCTAAACAACCGCTTCACAAATGGTCCAGCAACAATTCACATCGCCATGCCTCAATTGGTTTTTTCACAGCTAGGCATGAGCACAGTAGTGCCGGGATGAAATGCACATTCTAATCAATGGATCATATGACTATCATTTGTTTCAGTTCATTCTTAAACAAGACTTATGCACTTCATACCTTCTGGACTGCATGCATGCAGTCACAGGCATGGTGGTCAGAGTTCATACGATTCTGAGCTTGCACCATGATTTGCAAGCCCCTGCAAGCTCTGGACAATATGTACATATTTGAAAAAAGAAATGTGCTTGAAAAATGCACATTTGAGATCTCCCGCCTTTTGAGATCTGTGTCAGAGGCTCTCCTCTGGGAACCCTCCATGAAGGATATTAGTAGGGTAGGTACCCGAAGGAGGGCCTTCTCAGCGGTGGCGCCTCAATTATGGAATGCGCTCCCCAGAGAGGTCTGCCTGACGCCGTCGTTATTTGTTTTTTGGCGCCAGGCCAAGACCTTTTTATTTAAATCGTATTTTAGTTGTTAAATTGTTTAGTTGGTTTATAGTTTATTGTTGGTATTTATGTATGTTCTCCCCTGCAGAGGAAGGCAGGACGCGCTCCAATGGAGCAAAGCTCAGGGAGCCAAGGTTCAATTTGGATGCCAGGAAGCACTTCCTGACAGTTAGGACCCCGAGGGCGTGGAATGGGCTTCCACGGGAGGTCGTTGAGGCCCCATCGGTGAGGGTGTTCAAAGATAGGCTGGACATGCACATGGTGGGCATGTCATGAGCGGAGCCGGCTGGTGCCGGAGGTCAGACTAGATGGCCCAGGAGGCCCCTTCTGACTCGCTCTGTTTCTATGTTTCTATGTTTCTATGTATTTATTTGTTGTCTAGTTTGGTTATTATTTGTTTATAGTTTAATCGTGTTGATTTATTTAAATTATGTGGTTTATTGGTCTATTGTGTATGATTTTGTATACCTAATTTATTGTATTTTTAGGTTTGCCGAGATGCACCGGAGGGGGAGGGATAGACATAGAGGTTTTTAATGTATACAAATGTGTTTGTATTTTTATGCTGTAAGCCGTCCCAAGGCTTTGTTGCGATGGGGCGGCATATAAATGTTTTAATAAATAAATAAATACATACATACATAAAAATGCATTCACTGAAAAATGAACACAAATGTGCTGTCATCCAGAGGAGAATTCGTGCATGTTAAAGAAGTGTGCATTTGCAAACACGCATGCAAGTTTTCATCAAAAAGGAATTAAACAAAACACAAATGATGCAGATTCAAGCTAGGAGAGTCTTCAAGAAAGAACACTTGGGGACTTCAGGGAGCTTGAGTTTTGCTGCTTTGTATATCACTTTTACTGATTCTAGAGAAGAGGGTACAGAAGAACACTTGCCTGCGATGCTTATCTATTTATTGCAAGCTTTTATATCCCATCCTTCTGCCAAGTGCTCAGGACAACTTACAAAATATAAAAGTACAATGTCAAATCTCAATTATTAAAACAGTATAAAACAATATATCATGAACTTAAGAAAAAGGAGGGAAAAAATAGAAAATGTGACTGTGAAGAGAGGAAAAAGAAAAAAAATCCTAAAACAACTAAAACCCTTGATTATTAAAATAATGGTTGAATAAAAAGGTCTTTACTGTCTCTGGAAGGAGTATAACTCTGACGGTCCAAGGAAATTGCTTGTCGATCTGTATGAGCAATGATTTCAGACTAAATTATCCAAAAGATCCCATACAGGTTCACAAGCCTTCAAAGGCACTGGATTCACATCGGAAGTGTTCACATCAGGAAACAGTATTCCGGAGTGCTCTTCAGATACTGCTTCTTCAGTGGCAATCCTGCATTTTTGCAACTCCCTTCCAAAGAGGTCTGCATGGCCTCAACACTTTTAAAAGAAACCTGAAGGTACATGTAATTGCATCCTGCGTTTGGTTATTAAAACTCATGCATTTGCTACTGCCGGTGGTGTTGGTGACATGTCTGTATTGACGTGCAATTATATAGTCATGTGTTCATTTTTGTAATATTGTAAACCACTTTACGAAGTCAGTTTGCCCTGAGATGCAGTTTGAAAATATTTTAATCAATCAATTAAAATGTACATGAAATAATAACTTATACTAATTGTTGATATATATCAATAATACCAAGAAGGTAGTTATGATGCTCAATGTGCAACATGTAAAATATATTAAATGGATCAAAATATCTAAAGCAATTTACAAACCAGAATAAAGGAGAACATCTGAAATTCAAAAGAGTGATTCCCTCTCCTCTTTCTCCTCCTTCTCCAAGGTCTTTGTGGGTACCAGAAGGGGATCAGCGTGTGATCCAAGGGGAACGTTTCTGACTCATCAACTTAACTGTGAAAATTGGCCTCTAAGAAGTTGTAAATGGAGGAGATGTTAAAAGAAAAAGAATTTTGATCCAGAGCTGAGTAGTTAGAGAGATGATTCATTTGTGTTGAGCATAAATGAATGTAAAAATAAAGAAAACCATCTCCTAGCAAGCCTGATTAGGAGAAGGCTATCAGTAACTACTAGGCCTGGTGGCTGTTTGTTATCTCCAGCATCACAGGCAGTGTGCTTGTAGACAGTAGTTTCTGGGGAACATGGGTGTGGGGGTGCTGTGACGCTCAGGCTGTGCCTGGTGGATCCAATGGACAGCTGGCAGGCCACTGCATGAACAGAATTTGGGACTATGGCCCAATCTACAATGGGGGAAAAGCTCACAGTCTGACAAAGACTGACATTGGAATGAGCCCAAATGCAGGGTCAAAGACTCTTGATGTGTTGTAGATTTACTGACCTGCACATTGTTCGTGTTGTCGGCACCGACTGTCAGCACTGATTCTGCAGGGCTTTCAGAGGGATACTTTCTGTGCCTTCCTTGGAGATGCAGGGAGACCCTTGAATGGACCCTTGCCTGGGCTTGAATCTAGGACCTTTAAATGCAAAGCTTTTCATCTCCTATGGAACTTCGGACCATGTTTCCCTAATATGTTCAAAGATCACCCAGCTGTTAATTTTACTGTGTTGGTGTATATTTCCTTGCTCTGGGAATATAAGGTTTGACTTGGCTTTATTTACATTTCAACATGATTTCAGCAAGGTCTCTGACAAAGTGCCGCATGATATCCTGGTTGAGAACTTGAGGAGTTTTGGGATAGACCAATGCACTGTCCAATGGATTGGGGCATGGTTGACTGATCGAAAGCAGAGGGCAACCGTTAGTGGGGAATCATCAGGATGGCGGTCAGTGACAAGCAGGGTCCCCCAGGGCTCTGTCCTGGGACTGATCCTGTTCAATATTTTCATCAATGGCCTGGAAGACGGGGTGACCAGTCTCTTGATCAAATTTGCAGATGATACTAAATTTGCTGATCAAACTTGCAGAAGGATCTGGACAGACTATGGAAGTGGGCAAGGGACAATAGGATGGTGTTCAATGTGCATAAGGTCTTGCACTTGGGGAATGGGAATGGGTGTCATACGTACAGGTTAGGGGACAAGTGGCTGGAGAGCAGCACTTGTGAAAGGGACCTTGGGGTGCTGGTGGACTGCAGGCTAAACATGAGTCAGCCGTGTGATCTGATGGTCAAGAGGGCGAATGCCACCCTTGGTTGCATAGCCAGAAGTGTGGCTTCTAGATCAAGAGAGGTATTACTACCACTCTTTACAACTCTGGTGCACTCACAACTGGAGTGTTGTGTTCAGTTATGCTCTCCACTTTACAGGAAAGATATATCAAGGTGGAGGGCCACAAGTATGGTGACTGGATTGCAGGGAAAGCTGTATGTGGTGAGTGGATCTGTTGGTGACTTGTAGGTACATGAGGAGGTGTCACACGGAGGTGGGGAGAGACCTGTTCTCCCCTGCAGAGGAGGGTAGGATACGCTCCAATGGGGCCAAGCTCGAGGAACCAAAGTTCAATTTGGATGCCAGGAAGCACTTCCTGACAGTTAGGACTCCAAGGGTGTGAAAAGGGCTTCCACTGGAGGTCGTTGAGGCCCCATCGGTGAGGGTGTTCAAGGATAGGCTGGACATGCACATGGTGGGCATGTTGTGAGTGCAGTCGGCTAGAGCCAGGGATCAGACTAGATGGCCCAGGATGCCCCTTCTTTTTCGGTCAGTTTCTATGTTTCTATGAAATAGCAACTTCTTCCAGCTGTATCTACTCTCTTGTACTCAGGAGCCTTATAGAAACATTCCGATTGTAAAGGAAAGGCAACAAACAGGGTACAGGAAGAGGAAAGGACTAAGGGCATGATGGAATGCAATAAAAACTGGAAACTTACAGGTAGGCATTCTTTTAAAGAGAGAGAGAGAGAAACCCATGCCAAACCTCTCCAGTTAAATTCTAACTAAAGCTGCTACAGCAGATATTTCATCTGTCATATCAAAATATTCTCAATACCAGCAACCAATACAACAGTAAATTCCGGTCTGCTATTAATGTCAGCCCATTTATAATTTTGGGCCTGCAAAATGCAGGTGACAAGGTGTTATTTCACATGGTAACTATTGAACTGAATGAAAATGACTCCGTTCTTCAGACGGATCGCTCTTGGTCAGGCTGCAGGTGGAGGAAGGAAGAGCTCTGAAAAATAAAATGTAGCATTGACACTTGAAACAATGGAGCTTAGTGGGGATGCTGTCAGGGAAGTGCAAGGAGCTTGAGCCATTTGGAAGAAAAGCTACGGATGAAAGAAATATTCCCAAGTCATACATCAGACATGTGGGGGATGTGACGGCAAGTTTCCTCCAACAATTTAGCAAGAGAAAATAAAATTAAAAGGTGTTGTTCTTGTAGCTTGGCCAGATCTAATAATTTCTCCTTCTGCCTGGATCTTCTTCACCAGGCCAGTATGGGAATAAATTGGCTGTCTCTGGCCAGGTTTTTGTGCAACTGTACAGCCACCTAGAGGGTTTCGTCTAATCCTTTGTAATTGGCCTGAACATGCATAGCGTGGTGCCACAGGTGTATGAGATGCATGGCAGACAAAAGTCTATTTTTATTGCAGGAACAAAAACCCTGATAACAGTTCACATGGTATGGCCAACAGACTGAGGTCCAATCCCCCTGGCCTGGAAGAACAGATTAAAACCTAGTTAAGTCACATTCTGTGCTGGAATACTTGGGAAAATCAGCATGCCTTCTCCAGTGATGGGTTGCCATGAAGGGCCAGGAGGCCACAGTGGGCTTGTCAGAGGGTTGTCATGGTTGCATCCCTCTTTCCCTGCCCACCTCCAGGCAGTATCCCAGGGGACACTATGGGGAGGAATGAGGCTCCCTTCCTTGAGAGCTGCCATTGCAAGCCGCACCCAGTGCATTGTGGGCACCTGGAGTTTCTGCCACACAAACAGGGCTCATCCCCCATAGTGTGGCAGGAAGGATGAAGGAGCCAGTCAGGCACACTGGCCTCCTGCTCCAGGGGAGAGCTCAGGCGTAAGTCAGGGGTGCTACTCTACTCCGTGTCGTTGCCCCATTCTTGCAACCGAGCAAGCAGATTGCTAGCTCCCAGCTTCTGCCTGGAAGCACGCTGCAAAGGCAGGGGATGGGAGAGGGCTTGGTGGGGTCACCTGAAGGATGGGACATCCTGCTGGGCCCATGGTCCTGCTCCCGGGCCTGACCTTGGAGTAAGACACTAAGGAGGTTGTCAGGACAAAGGGAGAGGAAGCTCTGCCATAAGGTAGCAGCCAAAAGCCTGACACTGAAAGAACAGCTTTAGACTCAAGGGGGGCTTCCTGATCTCATCAGGAATTTGCACTGTGAGTCTAGCCCCCCCTTGTACACCCTTGAAATGCCAATGGGCCAGCCCTGAAAGGTCTTCCGTTGGGGGTACATCTTAGACATGCTACTGTTTGCCTGTCCCGAAGGTGGTCCTTTTTGTGTTGCATGATCCTAATTCATTCAACTCTATTGTTTTGCTCACATGTGCCTCTAATCCCTCATCTGATCCCCCTTCATCCCCCAAGCTGTGTATGTAACTGGCAGGTTATAAAAGCATCTTGTGCAGACTCCATCTTGGTAGTGCATGTTGCATGTGTTTCCTCTCTATTGTTTCCCTGCATAAACTGTACATGTTCTTTTGAGTGTATATCCCCAGCAAACTCGCTCTGGTTTTTCTTGTCATTCTGCTTCTTCTTTTGTCGTCATCGTCTTCTTCTTCTTTGTCATCTCCATCTCTGTCATCAATGTCAACATCAACATCAACAATATTTTCATCTTGTCATCGTGATGTGGGGGCATGAGAGTTACTGGACTGCGTGGAATACATAGCTCCCACTACCTCTGCCTGAGCTCCTTACAGCAATGCAAGAGGGGTAGGGTGGGACACTGGTGTGGCAAGGACACCCAAAAGACAAGGGAGTCCCACTGAGTGCATCCCTCCTGCACGCTTGCTGCTTCTCGGGAGAACGCTGACCCAGCAGGTGCTAGGCCCGGGAGCCTCGTGCATGCCCGAGTGCCTTGATGCCAAGACGAGGAGGGGCAGCCATTGCTCCATCCTTCACTTCTGCTTGGAATAAAGTCAGGGCAACTGTCTCCCAAGGCATGGGGGAGGAGCCTTTTCCCCAGGCAGGGCTTCCTGGATGGTTCACCAAAGAGAGGTCTCCTCTGATGCAAGAGGGCAGAGGAGCAGTCAGCTGGGGCTGCTATCTTTGGTGAGGGCCCCATTGCCCTGATGATCCTCCCCTCCCACTCATGCCTGAGCAGGTTCCTCCCAAGCATGAGAGCGAGGGGACCAGCTGGTGGTGCTGCCCACCCAGTCCAGCTCCTGTCCCACAGGAGATGGAACAGGAGGCAGGAGGAGCTGTGCCAAACTCGGGCAGCCATCAGCTATGCTCCCTGACTGGCACTTGGCAAGGGTGGTTCTCTGACTGGCCACTGATTTAAAAACAGTTTGGTGTAGTGATTAAGAGCATGAGACTGGAACTCAGGCAATCTGTTTTATTTCCAGCTCAGCCATGGAGCTCACTGGATGACTTTGGGCCAGCCACAGGGTCTCAGCCCGACCTACCTCACAGAGTTTTTGCTGAGAAGAAGAAGGATGAAAGCTACCTTGAGGTCCTTGAAAGGAAAAAAGTGGGATATAGGATGGATGGATGGATGGATGGATGGAAGGAAGGAAGGAAGGAAGGCAGGATAGATAGATAGATAGATAGATAGATAGATAGATAGATAGATAGATGGCAGCTGTCAGCACTTTTTCCAAGATGTTCTCTTTTTCTGCATTCCTACAATGCTGAGTTGTGTCTTCTGTATTTAGATGACACAACTAGCAATGATGGTAGGAAGAAACCCAACAGCAGACAGAGTGTCTTCTCATGGTTGAAGACAATAGGTCATAATAGTGGATCACCAAGGCTGTTCAGAGAACAGGATAAGCAACCAGGTGTTTCAAGTCATTAGTTGCTTGTTGCATCATGAAAGACTAGTCAGTGAATGCTGGAACCAGGTTTACAGGGTCAGACTGCCAGAAATCATCACAATAGTTCCAGGGAAATGGTTTTTGCCCACCAACAAAGCTGTTTTGAGCTACGCCTTTTGCAATGTAAAGTATTCTGGAGTGGCTTGGTCTTCAATGGGGAATTCAGACCCATTAGCGTAATAAGGATGTGCGAAAAAGCAAAACTCAAGCTCACCAGTTTCCTGAATTCCATCTCACAGAAACCATTCTGACTCAAGTTTATGAAAGATTGTGAGCATTATTTTTTTTATTTCTTTTTGCATGAAAATGTCTGTGTATTGTTCTTTTTTCCCCAAATCTGTGTGTTCCCTTTTGGCCATCTTTGAAATGCATGCACTCTGATCCCAGCAATTAAAGGCTACGCTTGTGCATTTTTCAAAAGTGTGCCTTTTTCGGCCCATTTTTCACATTTGCACGTGCTGTTCAGCATATTTTGAGGGTTCGGGGATCGCACTGCAACTTCCAACCAGAGGCAACTTCTGTATTCAGTGCATAAGTTGCAAACTGGCTAAATCCTGATCAAGTCCTGACCCTGAATTTCTCATATATTGCTTGCTTTACAACAAAAGATGTTCAAAGCAGAGAGAGAGGGAGAACAAGAGGGAGAGAGTTGGATCAACACAGCTGCCTCTATGTATGGTCTCTCCTTGGAAGATACAGAGATATCATGATGAATTCCTTCTCTTAAGAATGTACGATTGCCCGTGTTGGGAAGCCCTGCTGCAGATGGCGCTCCACAGATGAAATGCTATGCCTGAGAAGGTCCTTTCTGCATTTGCTGACCCAGGACCCAAGTGACATCAGGACCCAGAAGTGACCCAGTGATGATATTCATCCCTTCCCCTAGTTCCTCTGATTGGTTTTACTTTGGCTGTGCTAGGAAATGGGCAATGCATTTTCAGGGAAGGGAAACTCACCTGCCATCTTGGAATGTCCCACTGGAAGTCCCACTAGTGTGGGCCACACCCTTCCCAGAGACTGGGGATGTGATCTACGGGATGATCTCCCATACACTTCCGCCACTCATGGAATGTTGGGAGAAAAGCAGGAAAGACAGTCTGAAGGCACAGTCCAGGGTCTTGCATTTCAGGTGCACATAAGTGCTGAACTGGATGGCTCATGTGCATCCAGGAAGTGGGCTCAGGCTCAGCACCAGCTGTCTCTCCTGTGCCACCAGGTATTCCACCTGGCAAAGTGTCCAACCAGCTATTTGCAACTGTCTCTATGCAGCACCAGGAAGGGGGTTGGGGTGCTGATCAGAAGCAGCATAATAGGCCATCTTCCTGCCCCTGACACACTCCTTTCCCAGCTTTGTGAGGGCTGGATTTATTCCAGAGAGGTGATGTGTTTCTTTCTGCTCTAGATGTGTAGAGGTAGGTGGGATGCAGCTTCATTGTCCTGGCTCCAAGGTCACAACCCTAACCTGAACCCCAGAAAGCATCAGGAGCCTGCATACTGAACCCTGAGAGAACAGGACAACTCAGGATTCAGGAGCTGAATGCAAATCAGATTGATACTCACCTAGACTTCAGTTCAGGCAACCATCGCAACCTTTTGCAAAAGAAATTGTGCAGAGATGACACAAGGTCTGGTTTTGTCTGCGTGAGAAAGTCATCTTCATATGTTTCCTAATAAGTTTAGGTAGGAAGAAATAAAAAAATGAGGATGGATCCAAATGCATCTTTACTCTCAGGATTAAGATGGTGAAGAAACAAAATTAAGTTGTGAAAAAGCTGAAATTATCGGCTGGCTGGGAGTTGAGCAGCAAAAACAAAGCAAAACAAAACAAAACAACAAAGCAAAGCAAAGCAAAACACAAGGCACGGCACAGCACGGCACAGCACAGCACAGCACGGCATGGCAGAAAAAGATGCATTCCTTTCTAATATTTATAACAATGCTGCATGCATACATCTGAAAACTCAGCTTTGCACACTTTGGATGGATCCATTAATTGATATCAAGCATGCTGGTAGCAAGAAAAAAGCCAACACAAATGTATGATTATTCTCTTTTCTGGAAAAGAAGGGTGTTTAGTCATGACACTCGATTAAGGTACTTCTGAAATGTGAAAACATTTGGAGGCAGAAATGCACGTGTTCCTCTGAATCTGAGGAGGTGTTTTCTCACAAAGCAGGGCCAAAGCTCTCTGGCAGAATTTGCCATGTAAACAAGAAAAGGCAGATCAGTCGTGGTGCGGTGGGGAGTGGTACTTTACACTTGCTAAGAAAGAGCCCTGGCACATCAAATCACCCAAATGCAATTGGCTTTCTTTTATTGACGAGCAAACAACCTACAATTTGCTAGCTACCACGTGCCAATGCAGGGAAATCAAAGATGGTAACAACCAGGGGGGTTGTGGGGGGAGACAACAAATAAAATGCATAACAATGCTGTTTTCGGCCATGTTGTTGGGTAACTGTGGGTTTATCAAATATTGACAAACACGAAATGATTGTGATCAATCACTGTCGAAGGAGAACAGGTACCCTCCTCTCTTTTACAAATGATCCAATTAAAGGAAACATGTTGGCTATAAAAGTCAAAATCAACAATGCACTGTACACTGACAGCCCATCCAACATATAAAAATCAATAGCGCATTCTTCTTCCAGCAAGCGCAAAGCAACAGTAGCAACTTTCCCACCTCTTTAGTCAAATATGACACAGTATCAATCGATCAAAACTTAGTACTTATTGAACACCGGCTTCTGAAGAATGCAAAACGTATTGTTCTTTGCCTATTTTATTTCAATAAAGTTTAACTTAAAGGCATAATGCTTGCCAGGCACCCAACCTGCTTCATCGTCAGGATAAAACATTATGAAGGTTGCAGCAGGTGGATGAATCTAAAGATACATGTCTTCAGCTTTTCCGATCACCTTTTCCCTTTGCCTCGCCATTCAGATGTGTTACTCACGGCTGGAGCGCTGGGAATTGTTGGAAGGCAATTATCTGAAAATTTTGACAATTTGACTATTTGCTTTGGTTTGATTTTATGTCTCCCATCTGACTCCCCAAAGAGCATCTTTCCAGCAAGTTTAATCGCCCATCCCATTTACTCTGAGAGAGGGGTTCTTGCCTCTTGGGTGACAAGATGTTCTTCCCACAGCATCTACTGACTGAAGAAATGGCTTGTTACTGATGCACAGCTAGAATTAGGTGGCAGAATTTTGAGGTAGGACCAGAATTTGTACCACTTTGAGATGCAGGTAGGGTGTATCCTTTCCCCCCCAAATAGTACCTGCATTTGAAATAAACAGCAACAGAAACAACAGCAACAGCAAGCCTTCCTGCAACCAGAAACAAAATAAGTAAAGGGAAAACAACAGGGAAAGAAAGTCTGTCCCAGACTGTCCATTCTCTCCTAGTTTTGTGGAAGGAGGCATGGACCTTCAGACCAAGGTTCTTTTTACCATTTCAGGGTTGGCTTGAAACTCAACATTAAGAAAACTAAGATCATGGCATCCAGTCCCATCGCTTCCTGGCAAATAGATGGGGAAGAAATGGAGGCAGTGACAGATTTTATTTTCCTGGACTCCAAGATCACCGCAGACAGGGACTGCAGCCAAGAAATTAAAAGATGCTTGCTCCTGAGGAGGAAAGCTATGGCAAATCTAGACAGCATACTAAAAAGCAGAGACATCACCCTGCCAACAAAAGTGTGCATAGTCAAGGCGATGGTTTTCCCAGTTGCAATGTATGGCTGTGAAAGTTGGACCATAAGGAAGGCTGAGTGCCGAAGAATTGAGGTCGTTGAATTGTGGTACTGGAGAAGACTCCTGTGGACAGCAAGGTGACCAAACGGTCAGTCCTAGAGGAGATCAACTCTGACTGCTCTTTAGAAGGCCAGATCCTGAAGATGAAACTCAAATACTTTGGCCACCTAATGAGAAGGAAGGACTCCCTGGAGAAGATCTTGATGTTGGGAACAATTTTTTGGCAAAAGAAGAAGGGGACGGCAGAGGATGAGGGGGCTGGATGGAGTCACTGGTGCAGTTGGTGTGAGCTTAAGTGGACTCCGGGAGATGGTGGAGGACAGGAAGGCCAGGAGTGTCGTCCATGGAGTCGTGATGGGTCGGACACGACTTCGCAACTAACAACAACGACAACAGCAACAATAAAACCATTTCAGGATTCTACCAGTGCAGCTTGCCATTTGTATATACCAGACTCATGCCATACAGTACAGGCAAGCTATTACTGTACTATCAAACTATCAAAGTGAAACAGAGGAAAGAGAAAAATATGTTAACGATGAAGACCCGGATGGAAATCCCATCTAGGGCATCTGTATCCACTCTCATATTTCAGATTTCTGCCATCCAAATATAAGTCTTTAACGGGCATGGCAGAAACTTTCACGGATGGGAGAGAACTGAGCCATGGGCTCTCGCCGGTTCTACTCATGAGCCAGAATCCCTCAAACCAGCAGCAAAACCCATAGGGGCAGTTCAGCAGATTGTGCAGAGAGTACTACTAACCTGATTCAACCAGGAAATGAACATCTCCACCCATTTCAGGGATTCCTCTTAAATATTCAGTTCCCATTGAGCAAATGGCCATGCCTTCTAGCGCAGAACATAAGTGAGTATGGATCTGGCCATGGAGTTGGTTTGAATCATAGCCAGTCAGCTGCCCAAGGGAGGTCTGTCAGCAGAAGAGGAGTGCAACAGCATCCTTCCACCTAAGTTCCCTAGCAACTGGTGTACATCCTCCAGGCAACTAGTAGTCTCCTTCAGGAATTTAATGAATTTGACTTCAAAGCCCTCCAGACTGGTGGTCTTCTCTACATCTTGTGGAAGCAAATTCTATGTATTATGTGCTCTGTGAATGAGCACTTTCCATTTGTCCTGAATCTCCCACTATTGTGCACACAATCAGGGGAAAGCAGACAGAAGGGTCGTAATCTGTTGATAGATTCAATGGGTATTGGAGTTTGGACAGTGAAGACAAAGCTGTTTTGGAAAGTCAGCACATAACAGTGTCAGATCAAGGCCAGGGAATGTGAAGAAATGGAGGTGGAAGATGACAAGAGCTCTGACGTGCCAACAGGAGAACGGGAGGTAGGTTCAGGGTCTGCCCAGAGCATGCACCAAGATGTGAGCAGACTGTCACATGTAGACATCCCTCCCTTGAGGAGCTGTTGCCGGTTGCTGGAGGCAACACAGGTGGGACATTCAGTTGTCAGAGCTGCGGGAGGTGCAGAAGCAGGTGAAGACAGTCTCCTCGGATCTGGCAATGGGGAAAGCCTCTTCATGGGACGAAGATTAAGGGGAGGGCTCAACACTCTCCTCTGGGACTACTTAGAGATACTTGACAAAAAGGGCACGTGACAAAAAAGCATTGAGAAAAGGAACTCTGAGGCAGCATGTTTACTCAGGAGAAGGACCACACCTCACGACACCACCAACCAACCTTACGAGATGAGAAGAATGCCTCTCTGTCCACTTCCTACAAATATGTAGCCCTATATTGTACGCCTCCACAGAGACACATTGGCCTGGTTGAAATCTTCCTCATATGTTCTGTAAGGCACAGAGTGTTCAAATATGAGGGACAACACCGATTCCAGTTCAGATTAAAGAAGCTCAGTTTGGCAGGGTGTACTTCAATTTGATTCAGACCACCATGTAACCAGTTTGTTCCTGAAGATGAACACAATCTGTGGTCAAAACTCGTAGATTCTCAAGCTTGTGATGAAGGGTTAGGAATGCCTTAAAATGGATGCAGTACAAAAGATGCATGAAAAATGCATACTTCTTTTAAAAAAAAAAAATCAAAAGAATCCTTTCAGCAATGGGAAAATATTGCTTAATTATGAAATGCAGCCAAGGGTGTATCTGTATAAGCATCCCAAGACATCATTGCTATCATGCCAAAGGAAAACAAAGCTAAGGACAAGAGTCATCCCAAGCTCAAACAGAACCTTGATGTGGAACCCAAAGAACCTTCACAAGCCGGCATTTTGCGGTTGTCCACATTCCGAACTCGAGCGTGTCATCTCAGTTTAAGCTCCTCCACATGATCGTGAGCAAATGAAAAGGCATTTGTTTTCATTGGGGGTGGGGGACACTCAACCCATACCAGTTAATCCAAAATCCCACTTGGACGCTTATGAGGAATCTGCCACTAGCAGCACCATTGGTGAGGTTAGCAAGAATGCGCTCTGTAGATCTCATAAAGCACCTCTCGAACAGGTTCCAGGAGCCTTAGTGAGATTGGGCCCCTAGGCTCAGATAACAAAAGAAATTATCAATAAAGCAACCTCTCCTACAAGCCATGGGTTGTCAGGGTGGGCATGAACAAGCCACCCTGCAGGAACTCTTCTGGGTCACATCACATGACAACAAGCCATTGTAGCTTGTCACCCACGATGGGCTTTAGTCTTGAGTGGATCCCACCATAATATGGATGTGCTGGACATCTTCTAGCATCAGTTCTCCCTCAGAGGAACTGACTGGATACGGGGGAGACTCAATTCTCCCTCTTGACCCTTGGCCATGCCATGCTTCACTGCCTTTCACTACTGCTTGCCACCATGTTTCTCCACCTTTATTTCTGTCCAAGCAGTCATATAATTACTATAATTGCTACTAATATTATCTTGCTTAATACTGCATTTATCCCTAAGCAATCCCTTTGGACCAGGGACCACTCTTCCAGTGTGATGTCATACCATGCAACCCATTTCATCTGTGCATTCCTGACAACACTTAGGCTATTTAGAGAGAAATGGTACTTCTCATGCAGGCCACGGGGTTCATATTGTATTTGGGCAAGGATCACAAAATGAATGCATTGGCAGTCCTTTCACAATGATCTTTTTAAAAATCACCAAGAGACGGGGTCTCTCTTTTGGTGCAGCTGTGATTAATATTTTAGTGAACTCTCGCACCTTTAAGCTCAGCTTGAATATGTACTCTTCACTCACATAGAAAGCAAAAAGAGATAAATCTTCAACAGAGACTCCTTTTGTGAGAATGTTCCCTTCATTAAAGTAACCTCTTTTTAATAAAAGCTGCTTCCCCACAAACTCACTCTCCTAACTCTCACCGTCTTGCAACGCAATATTAAATGCAGAGAAAGAAAGTACCGCTGAAAAAGAAAGACCCATCCTCCTCGTTCTACTGCAGCAATATTCCCATATGTCTATTTTTTACCACTTTGTGTCAAGTGTTGTTCTTAATGACTCCACCGACAGGACGTGCAGCATTGAGAAACCATAATAGATCATACTGTTACAGAGAGTTTCTTCTGAAATTCAACAGAAATTGAGCATTGCTTACTGGTTTCCCTTAAGGTTCACTGAAAAGCTATCTTGGGCTAGCAGAGTTGTTTTGTTCAAAAGTTCACACTAAGGGTGTGTGAAACTTTCCGCAGTATTTTTCTAGATATTTCCAAGCCATCTAAAAATAAAACTGTGTGACTCGGCTGGCAGTCTTCCTAGCCTGATATTTTAATTTCACAGAAACATCGCATTCACAGCCTGGCATAGACATGCATTCCTTCAGTTCTTAGTGCTGATTTCTTACTGCACATAGAACAGTGCAGAATTAGGAGGACCATCCAAGTTCAGACCCCCCACTCAGTCATGAAACTCGTCAGGGTGAACTTTGCCATATGCCAAGTCTCAGCCTGGTCCTGCTCACGGACTTCTTCTGAAGATAAATAGTGGTTGTGAGCCGCCCCGAGGCTGCTGCAAGGGGCGGCATACAAATATTTAAATAAATAAATAAATAAAATTGGGCAGAAGCAACCAGACACAATAAGATGGGGGGAAAACTAGGATTCAAATATAATGTCTAATAGCAACCATCAGGACACTAGAATGGGCATGCTGGATCAGGCCAAAGGCCCATCTTCTCCAGCCTTCTGTTCACACAGTGGATGACCAGCTGCCCACAGGATCCCTCAAGGAGGACAGGAATGCCCCAACTGGCCAGCACGACCCAGACAACCTTCCTCTCACACCAGAGGTAGCACTTGCCATCAGGACAAGAAACCTTTGCTAGCCCTCTCCTCCAGCAATGTGTCCATTCCCCTTTTAAAGCCAGTCAAATTGGATGCCATCATGACATGTTGTAGTAGTGAATGCCACAAAATTAGCTATGCATGGTGTAGAGAAGCAATTCCTTTGATCTGTCCTGAATCTCCCACCAATCAGCTCCAGGGCATCACCCATTTGGGCTCTGGAATTATGGGAGTAGGGAAAAAATATTTCCAAACTATGCATAATGCTGTGCATCCTCATCCCTTTGTCTCTTACTTGCCTTTTTTTAGGCTCAACAAACTAAGTTGCAACAAGCTGTTGTAACTATTCCTCATAGTGGAATTACTCTGTCCTCTTGATCATTTCAGTTGCCGTTTTCTGTACCTTTTCCAACTCTACAATGTTGCTTCTTAGATGCAGCAACCAGAACTGTGTGCAGGATTCCAAGTGTGGTCACTCCACGGATCAGGTTGGTCCAGCTTTTTGCAACTCGAGGGCTGCTTGAAGACTTTGTCTCAAAACCCAAGGGCTGCACAAAGAATTACACTTCAATATAGCAAATTAAAGTGTTCACAATATATTTCTGTAATTTAATATACACAATTAATACATTCAGGTAACCATTAAACAAGGAAGAAAAATTAGGACTAATTGAATGAAAAACAATGTTTTGCAGATATCACCAGAAGCACCTTCTCCGACCACAGTCCAAGCATAATGAATGCCCTTCTGGGGTAAGCCATCCCATTTTCCCTGTTTCTCCTTCCCAGAAGCCTTCCCATGCCCCCTGCCAATCCTTCCTTCTTGGAACTGGTGTACTGCGTCTCTTGAACCTGAGCAAAGGAATGGTCCTCAGTGTGCCCGCCGGCTCCTGCACTCACCTCTCATGAGGCCACCAGCCTGACCTGCTCATGCGTGACAGGCTGGCATCCTCCAAGGAGCTCACTACGCCACCCTTGGATGCATAACCAGAAGTGTGGCTTCTAGATCGAGAGAGGTATTCCTACCACTCTGTACGACTCTGGTGCGCCCACAACTGGAGTATTGTGCTCAGCTCAGGGCACCGCATTACAAGAGGCATATAGTGAGGTTGGAATTGGTGCAGTGAAGGGCCACTAGGATGGTGACTGGTTTGCAGGAGAGACTGAGGGAATTGGGTCTTTTCAGTCTTGAGAGGAGGAGACTCAGAGGGGACCTGTTAGCAACATACAGGTCCATGAAGAGGTGCCACACAGGTGGGATTAGGCTTCCATGGGAGGGGGTTGAATCCCGCTTGGTGAGGGTGTTCAAGGATAGCCTGGACCTGCACATGGTGGGCATGTCATGAGCAAAGCCAGCTGGAGCCAGGGGTCAGACTAGATGGCCTGGGAGACCCCTTCTAACTCGCTCTGTTCTCTGTTTTTATGTCTTGCCATCACAGGGATCTGGACTGTGGGGGGAATGAGAGGCTCCCAGTAGCAAGAAAGCCACTGAACAAGGCCTTGGAGACTGCATGTGGAACCCTCCACCTTAGACTGCAGAAGGGCAGTTTGATCTTGGCCACTCAGTTTCCAGTTCCATTCCTAATTACGCCTAAGATGGAGGGTTTTTTGCAGCAACTGCACAACAGGTCAACCTTTTCACGGAGCTTTCAGCCACAGCCCCAAGCTCCCATTCTTTTTCACTCACCACCAGCCGAGATCTCATCAGCTTCTACCTGAAATTAGGGTTTTGCCCCCAAAGTGCCTTGCTCTACTCTTACTTCCATTGAACTGCATTTGACACTGTGATGGTTCACTCCCTCAAGTTGGAGAGAACTTTTGGAGCTTCCTTTGAGTTTTAATCATCATAAATAATTTTGTGTCAGCAGCTAATTTGGCCACTTCACTGCTCACTCTTATTCCAGATAATTTATGAATAAGATGAAATGCAGTGTTTCCCAGTTACTCCACTGGGAACGTCCCTCCATTAGCAGAATTTAGCATGTATGCCTCCTCTTTGCTTTGCTGTTCTTTAACCGGTTAGCAGTCCTTAAGAGGACCTACTCACTTATTCTGTGACTCCTAAGGTTCTTCAGGAGTTTTGGTGAGGGACTTGTCAAAGGCCTTTCGGAAGTCCAAGCCAACAATGTCTACTGGTTCACCAGGAATTCACATGTCCAAGAGCTCATCTGTCTGTCACTATCTTTGTTTCAGACTGTGAAACCAAGACATCTGATCCATGGGATGCTTCATAAGGGGAACCAACAGCTGTGCATCTCAGGGTAACTGGACTTTTATACTGCACTGAGTTATTTTAATTATTTTAAATGCATTCAGGTGTTTGTAATCCACGGTGTCATTCCCAAACATTGATGGACAACTTCTCTAACCACATAGCTTTCCTAGTGGAAAGGTAGGAGGGTATAGACCAAAGGTGACCTCCCAATGACAGATCATGGGCAACCTCCCTCAGAGAAATGGGGAGGATAGATCCCTCCTGCTGTGGATTGTAGGGACACTCAGATGCAGTGGTCCCCATGTGTCCAGCTCGGACAGCTGTGCAACTTTGCTTGTAGCTAGGAACCATCATTGGTGTGTAACAAATTGTTTGAATAAATTAGCAGATGTTATTGCTTATCTCCCTTTAATTTCAGCACAGCTGTTATGGGAGAACATCTCACTGAGTCCTTCCTGTGACTGGGGTCAAGAAACAAGATCTGCTCAGTCCAGATGACCCAGGCCCTACATAAGCAACCAGGGTGGATGCAGCATCTCAAACAAATGCCCCAGTTTTTATCTCTGCTTCCTACAGTCTTGTTCTTTAAAAGATTTCTTAGGACATTTGGAAAAATGAGATTGCACTGTATAATAATGCCTCCTTTTTATTTCATTGCATTGTATTTTACAGGAGGAAACATTTAAAGGAGACAAATAAAATTGACTCGGTTGCTTCTTAAAAAAACGACAACAAAACAGCAACACCCCAAACATATCAAATATATTAAGTTCTATGCACAAATGAAATAAAATCCAGACCAAAACAGATGTATCGACATAACCATTGCTTCATTTTCTATTCAGTGGAACAATCACAATAATACTAATACTACTAAACATAGACAGAAATGTGGTTATGCCTACTTTCCTCAATCATGGAAGAATAATTCTCTCTCTCTCTCTCTCTCTCTCTCTCTCTCTCTGGGTCTATGTGTATCTCTAGCCTTGGAGAGAAAATAAACAGATAAGTGGAAAAGAATCTGTTAAATGAAATGGCAAAATTTTAATCTACACATCCAAGGTTTGGAAACACTGCCCTGTGAAGAGAGACTGAGAGAACTGGGCATGTTCAGCCTTGAGAAGACTGAGGGGGGACATGGCATCCCTCTAGAAGTACCTCAGAAGCTGTCACAAAGAGGAAGGTCAAGATCTTTGCTCACCAATACCAGAGTGTGGAACATGGAATAATCAAGTCAAGTTGCAACAACCCTGATTCAGACTAGAAGTCAGGAAAAGTTTCCTCACTCACTGTCAGAGCAATACAACAGTGCAACCAGCTGCCTAGATCCCAGGTGGGATCTCCTACACTAGCGACCTTCAAAAAGAAACTGGGCAGCCATCTGAGTGGGATGGTGTGACTTGGTGCACTGCAACAGCAGGGGATTGGACCTGATGGCCTTCATGACCCCGTCCAACCCCACTATTCCATGTTTCTATGATTCTGTGGAGTTGAAGATCCCCCCAACAAATCCAGTAACCCACTTACTGCTTAAAACAGTTGGGCTTCTTGAATGTTGCCTTTGAAGGATTAAAACACCTAGTACAGTTTTTCAAGCCTTTGAAATGAAGATTCACAAAGCATCCCCTGCCCCTCTTTCTGAGCAGATCATGGAATCATGGAATAGTAGAGTTGGAAGGGCCATGAAGGCCTTCGGGTCCAAACCCCTGTTGTTGCAGAACCCCAAGTTACACCATCCCACTCCGATGACTGTCCAGTTCTTTACACAGAAGCTCAACCATCACCGTTTTGTTTACATGAGCAGATTTTGCCATGCCTTTCAATGCAAACCATTTGGCTGCTTGGCTAGAGAATCAATTTCTTCCAAGAATGAAGGAAAGATGCTTGGAGACTACCCAGGAATGTGCAGGTTCTGAATGATAGGAGGGAGGTGGGAATAGTATCTAATTATTTATGGACATTGTGCACTGCTTAATTAATTGGAGTTGCTTTTGTGGAAATCTAGAGGCATCCTATTGCTTATGCTCATCCAAATCACTAACCCTAACCAGACAATCCATGAGGGTAACTGTCATGAGTTACAGTTCTTCCCTTCACACATTCAAAGCTGAAAACATTCCTTGCAAAACTCTTTATTGATCAAAGTGTTTTCCAGAAGCACAAAAGCCCAGAAAGAAGCTCTGAGCATGCACAGAGCAGTTCATCAAACCCAATCTAGTATTTAGTTCTAGGAACTCTCCTTTGGAGTGTGTTTGGGCCCCATTCTTTCAGGAGGAGCCTTTGAGAGACAAGCCAGCTTCCTCTCTGCATGTCAGCCCTATATCTGGGTAGCCCTCCTCTGCTGACATTGCCTCAAGGGGTTGGGAGCTGTACCCACCTCATCGGTCTCTGATAAATTCCCCTGTTCCAAGCCTTCTACCCATAACTGTACCTCTTGGTCATTCTCAGAGGCTGCCTGAGCACCCGGGGAGTCTGGCCTTGAGTTAGCACCTCTGCTTCTCTCATTTTAACTTCTGGAACTGGCCCACATTCTGAGTCACCCACTCTGAATCCCAGCCAGCAGGCCTTTCTCAACAGTAGCCTACAATGGCCAAACCAGATCTTTGGTGGAAAACATCACCTACATCTGAAGCAACCTCATCCCAACATGGATCAATTGGTTGATGGACCAACAATATTGTAAATAGCAATCCAAGATCACCTGGGCCACCATACCAATTAGCTCAGCATCTGTGCTTCTGGGTAAGTCGGTTGGAAGGCTGATTAAAGATAAGATTAGATATAAAGAAGGACAATGCCTATTAAGAGAGAATCAACATTGCTGCACATGCACATGGTAGGCATGTCATGAGTGGAGCTGACTGTAGCCAGGGGTCAGACTAGATGGCCCAGGGGATCCCTTCTGACTCGCTCTGTTTCTGTTTCTATGTTTCAACATGGCTGCCACAAAGGTAAGTCCCATCTCACTAAGCTTTAAGAGTTCTTTGGGAGTGTCAGTAAGAGCACGGGTGGGGATGATCTCATACATATTGTTTATTTGAACATCCAAAAGACTTTTGTGTATATCCCTCACCAAAGACTACTGAGCAAACTTAGCAGTGAGAGGAAGAGGAAATGGATATGTATTTAATGCTTTCCTGCAATCTAAGGTTACTGGCCACTATTATGGATCATTAAAGATGCTTCAAAAAATCTCTCTAAACTGAGCGGATCATCCATCCATCCATCCATCCATCCATCCACCCACCCACCCATCCATTCCTTTTCCATACCACCTAAGAGCTGAAGCTTGGTGGGCACTTGACAACAACACACAAAAATGCAATAGAAAATACAAACCACATTGACACACCATTTCCTTCAAAATGAAAAATGCCGTTCAATGCAAATAAGTGTCAAATAATGCATGTTGGGGCAAAAAGACCCTCAACCAAGCACAAGCTGGTGGGATCCGGACTGCCTGTGAACAATCCAGGAAGCGGTGTTGGGTTGTGGTGGACAGGTCAATGACAATGCTGACCCACGTGTGGCTGCTGTGAAAAAGCCACACTCTAGGAAAAAAATTGCTACTTGCGTGACAATATCAAGTGTTCTCATACAAATCCAGGGTGCTACCATGCTCAGCTTACTGTGTACTGTTCTGGTAACTGTGCCTAGGAGGGCTACTGAAAAGTTCGAAGTGAAAAACGGCATCGTGCTGGAATCAGTCCTCTGTGAGGGATGCTTGTACCCCCGGGTTTGTTTAGCTTAGAGAAAAAGGTGAATAAGGGAAGCAAGCAGCATGCTTTGTGTGGAGAAAATGGAGAGGAGGTATCTCAGCAGCGTTTGAGGCCACTGGCCATGCTATCCTTCTAGATGGAACGGCTGGGCTAGGAGTAGGAGGCAGCGAACTGCCACGGTTCCACTCATTTGACCAATTCCAGAAGATGGTGCTGGGGCATTATTGTTCTGTGCCCTGGCAGTTACACTATGGGGTTCCGAAGGGCTCCATTCTATCCCCCAAGCTGTTCAGCATCTACCTGGAACCACTACGGTTGGTAATCCAGAGGTATGGACCGAGGTGTCACTGAGAGGTGGTGAACACCCAGCTCTGCCTCTCTTTTCAGCAAAGCCAGGTGAGGAAGCGGCTGCTCTGAACCAGTGTCTGAGTGTGGTACTGGATGGGATGAGCACCCACAAACTGAGTTTCAGTCCTGACAAGACAGAGGAGCTGTGAATGGGTGGTGTTTCTGTCTATCCAGCTGAGTGATAGCCAACCTATTCTGGATGGGGTTGCAGTCCTTCCAAGGGACATGGTTCACCGTTTGGGGATGCTCCTGGATCCAGAACGGTCCCTCAAGGCAGAAGTGGACTCAGTGGCACAGAGCACCTAAGCCGAAATACCAACCATGACTCTATCTGGACCCAGCTACACCACTCTGTGCTCTGGCAACCTCCCTTTTGGATTACTTAAATGCACTGTATGTGGGGCTGCCCTTGAAAATGGTCTGGAGACTTCATCTGACCCAAAACAGGGCAACAAGACTGGCAATGGGGACTGGCTCACGAGAACACATGACATCAGTCCTCTTCCTATTACACCGGCTGCTAGTTGAAGTCCAGGCCTGATTAAAAATGCCAGTACTAACATCCAAAGCCCTAAACAGCTTGGGGCCTGGTTACCTGAAGGATTGCCTCCTCCCATAGGTACCTACCTGGAAACTTAGGTCAACTTCAAAGGTCCAAAGGGGGTGGTTACCAGGAGGAGAGCATGCTAAGTTGTGGCACCTGCTTTTGGAATGAGCTTCCCAAAGAGGTACATCTGGTGACTACTTCGTATTCTTTGCTGCATCAGGAAAGGATCTTTTTTTTTTAAATTTTCAAGTATTTTAATAGTTTAATTTGATAAATTTGTTTTTATATATTCCATTTTATTCTGCACCACCACTACGCTTCTAGCAATTGCAATTGCTGTTACTGTTTTATAAGGTTTTTAATTCTTTTGAATTAACGTGCATGTTTTGTTAACATCTGTTTAATTTTAACTTTTGTTAACCACCCAGAGAGCCTCTGCTATTGGGCAATATAAAAGGAAATAAATAAATAAATAAATAAATCATCTCATAGTAGCAGAACCCATGAACCCAAAGGGGTCATCCCATGAAGCTGGTGGGAAATGCATGGCAGAGACAGGTGGAAGATGTATAGCGCATAGTTAAACTGCGGAAAGAGATGCTGCCATGGCTGCTTAGGAGGACGCTTCCAGAAGTGGATTGGACCATTTCATGGAGGAGAAGCCTATCCAGTGTTGAAGCATACATATTACTGCTGGGATCAGAATCAGGATGCCTGGTATACCAGCTGCTGCGGGAGATGGAGAGCAGAGTGCAGCTCTTCTTGTGTCCGAATTGTGAGTTTTCATACAAACATAGAAACACAGTGAGTCAGAAGGGGCCTCCCAGGATTGGTCCCAGGGCCATCTAGTCTGATCCCCAGCTCCACCCGGTTCCTCTCATGACATGCCCACCATGTGCATGTCCAGCCTATCCTTGAACACCTGCACCGATGGGGCCTCAACCACCTCCTGTGGAAGCCCATTCCATACCCCCGGGGTCCTAACTGTTTGGATGCCAGGAAGCACTTCCTTGGATGCCAGGAAGTGCTTCCTGGCATCCAAATGGAACCTTGGCTCCCTGAGCTTCACTATTGGAATGCACCCTGCCCTCCTCCACAGAGGAAAACAGGTCTTTGCCCACCTCAGTGTGACACCCCCTCACATACCTGCATGTTGCCAACAGATCCCCTCTGAGTCTCCTCTTCTCCAGGCTGAAGAGACCCAATTCCCTCAGTCTTGCCTCATACCCCATCTCCTGCAAACTAACCACCAACCTTGTGGCCCTACGCTGCACTGACTCTATCCTGGCTATATCCTTCCTGTAATGCAGAGCCCAGAACTGAACATAGTACTCCAGTTCCGGGCGCACCAGAGTCGTATAGAGTATCAGAAATACCTCCAGAAGCCACACTTCTGGCTATGCAATCAAGGGTGGCATTCGCCCTCTTGACCACCACATCACACTGCTGACTCATGTTTAGCCTGCGGTCAACCAGCACCCCGAGGTCCCTTTCACAAGCGCTGCTCTCCAGCCACTTGTCCCCTAACCTGTACTTATGACACCCATTCCTATGCCCCAAGTGCAAGACCTTGCCCTTATCCACATTGAACACCATCCTGTTGTCCTTAACTCACTTCCATAGTCTGTCCAGATCCTCCTGGATCTGGAGTACCTGCTCCTCAGTTGTGGCCACTGCACCCATTTTAGCATCATCTGCGAATTTGATCAGCAGACTGGTCACCCCGTCGTCCATGCCAATGATGAAAATATTGAACAGGATCAGTCCCAAGACAGAGCCCTGGGGGACCCCGCTCATTTTCTGTGCACAGCTGGTTCACTCTTGGTCAGCATGGCTTTTCGTATGTTCATCTTGGCACCTTTTTCTTTAGCTTTGCAAAGTATGGCTATTTTCAGATTTATTTCTTTTTGTAATGCTCTGTGCTTCTACTGAGAACAGCTGTCCTAAGGAACTTCCTTGGGTTTTCTTTTGTTCCCCAGAGTCACAGTGTGTGTGTGTGTGTGTGTGTGTGTATTCTTTTGTTTTATCCCATCTTGGGTATGATGGGATAAATTAATAATCGTGTAATCTTGTGGTCCCTGTTGTTCTTCAGAATGTATCGGTACAACATTTCGTCAGTAAGAGGTGAGATATAATATGAAGCTGACAGTGTTTTTAGCTACCTAGATAAGCCCTAGCTCCCTTTGAACATGCCTAATTCATTTTATTGAAATCTCTACATTGGCAGTTTGGATGTAAAAGAAGTTATATGTTGTTGTTTGGGGGGAAATGTACTTATTAAAAGCAAATCTTCTTGTAATCTGTTCAGATTTTTCATCTGTATACAACATTTTCCTAGCCAGGAGGTTGTGGGGGTGGGTGTTAATGGAGACTTGATGGAATCCTGACACAAAGATGCTTTTTAATTGATGAAAGTGTTAAATAAAATGCCTTTCCTTTCCTTTTTTCCCAGCTACTTGTTTTGTTTGTGAAATCCACAATCACTTTGTAACCCACTGCAGTCAAGAGAAATATTACCTTGAGTCAAAGAGTGATGTGCTTTTCCAGAAGTACAGAGAACCCCTTTCCCTTTGACTCAGTCCTAGAAGGCAAAAGGAAAATATTCTAGTTGTGACTCTAATTTTTGTCCTTGTTTGCTGGAACTGTTGGTGTGACCAGTTCAGAAAGCATTGGCTTTATTTTGTGACATCACTTTGTGGAATCAACATTGCCAAAGTTATGTGGTCTGTGACACAATTATGTGATTCTTTGTTGGTTGGAGATCACCCACATGATTCACCCAAAAAAAGAAGGGAACATAGTAATTATTTAGAAGGGTATAAATAATACAGAGGTAGCAACACCCCAAAGCCAAAAGAATGACAGCAAACAGGAATGGAAAAGAATTACTTTTTGCATAACTGAGTGGTGCTGTTTCAGCTCACATTCCTCCGAATAAGTAATTTCTTTCCCAAAATCAAAATGGATAAACATTCAGCTTGTCATATCTGCACCATCATTTAGATGTGCTTCAGTTGGCCTTGCTGAAAAATTTCTCCACCATTTTTCAACCATTCTCATTCAACGAGAAAGAAAATAAATTGCTTTCCCAAAAAAGTAAAATAATAAAATAAAAGCAATGGGAAAGAAAAATTTGTAGAAATTCTTATGGGCTGGGTTTGGGTTTCTTATGCATACCTTGCTCAAATGTGGTTCAGAACATACATAATAGTCCTAATTTTCATTGTCCTAACATCTCTCTGGCAGCATGGAGCCTCTTCAGCTTTCCAAACTTTTGTTAGTCTGATTCCAAAAAGGGACTTTTCCAAAGGGGAACTAGAGCTAACCAGCGAGGCTACTAAGCAACAGAGAGATGAATAGAAACAAAATACACAAATGGTTTCTTCAGCCATCTCACCAGGATTCAGCTCAGAAACAACCAAATAAGATTCAAAATAAGCTAAGGAATGCCCTGAAAAGGAGGCTGAGAGATGGAAGTGTGTTTTATTGGGAAGAGAAGCTTCAGGAAATGTTGGCGCAATGCTAGCTCCACGTTTTCCCTAGAGTTTTGTTCTTCCCCCTTCACAGCTGCCAGTGGGGCCAAGCTGCCAACACAGCCTACGCTTTTGTCCTGAGCGTTTTCAGTGAAACCCCATCGCTCAGATAGAAACGTTAGGGCTGGAAATAGTGGAAGGAACTCCTGCCCACAGTGTGAGCCTTGCCTGTGAGAAAAGGTTGGAGAATTTCTCTCCTTCTGGAGCAATTTGGAGGAGTGATCCCCATCAGTCTACAAAGAAGGTGGAGAATTATCAGAAGTTGTATGCATCCAACTTTGATTTTAATACTGGATAAATAACAAGGGGATATAATAATGCATAGTGCAAGGGACAGATCCAAATGAAGTCTTTCATGCAGCCGTGGCGGACTTCTCAGAGGAAGTTATGTGAACGTGAAGATAGGCAGTGGAGTGCATGCACAACATGAACATGCTTTTAGAAAGGATGGAAATACTGGGATTCCTGGAGGAAAATATGGCTCTAGCAAAGTGGAGATGAATTCTGAGTTTATGTATCTTGGCATGCGGTAGAGAGGATCACCCTGAGAAGAGCTTCCCATGCGACCTTCAGGCATGACAGGTGGACATGACAGGTGGCCTTGACAAAGCAGACATGATAGGCTTGCTTCCTGGCTCCTTCTTCCCACTGGGCAGCTGCCGCAGGGTACAGCTGTAACAAGTCTATACTATTTCAGTTGTTTCCTGTTTAAACTGCATTCCTTTAAAATCCAGTAAATGAGACAATGTCATCAATTACACTAAAAGCAAGCAAGCCCGCCCATCCACCCACGCTAAAACCTACACCCATGAGCAAGACCAAGTCAAAATGTTCTGCCTTGATACAGTTTGTAGACATTTGCTGCTCCTCTTTCACTCTCGATGCACCTAGCAAACTATGGTTTAATGCTGGCCTATACGTAATCTCCATGCAAGGTAAAACTAAGTTTGTTTCTCCACAAGGCATGCTAAACTTAGCCGTGCCAGAGTCCATCACCTGCCCAAACACAGATCCCATTTTTGCGTTCCAGGAAGCTTTATGGATCTGCTTGACTTTGGCCTATGTACAACATGTGGTTGGTTAAGGGCCACTTCTGACTCTTTCAGACTTATGCAAACACCCATGAGAACCCACTAATTCATAAGCACAAACATGCATTTTGTCTCTCATGTTCTCTCTTGTTCTTTCATTCTCTCTGACACACACTCAACCACGCACACACACTCATACACACTCTCTGCATACTAAAGCTCTTTCGAAAGTGAGGAACATTCACAAGCACAGCAGTCCTGACCTTGGAAGGCTCTCCCTGCTGATGTGGAGCAACAGAAGGCCCCTCTTCACCCCAGCATGGAGGTCGCCCTGCACATGGTCTCCTCAGCACCTTTTACATTAGATTTGGTGGCACTGGCAAACTCAGCACATGTATGGGCCATGCATGGAAGGCCTCCAGGGGCAGACACTGGACCACAGGTGCTATGGGATGTCCCAGCTCCATCTGGAAATGCTGGCCATTGAAGCTGGGCCAATTCCTGTGCCTGTCATGTTGGCTGCGAGCAGAAAGCCAAGATGCAGAGTGATTAGAGCATGCACAGGGCTATCCTTCAGCTTTTGTCTAACAAACTTGGTGTAAGATGCAAGGGGGTTACTTGCCTTTGTAATCACAGCTATCCCATGCAATAGTTTAAGTTGGAAGAAAGCACCAGGCTCCGAGAATTTGTATTCTGAAGGCATGGAGCCCAGACCTCCCTTTTATGGCTCCTGGACTCATTCAAGGTCCAGAAAAGGGCTGTATAAATACCTGAAGGATCCGAAACATGCAAACCCAACTGGCTGCTACTCTTGCAATGCCTCCGTCCAGTTACATGGATGTTATGAATACATGCAGATTATGCAAATGCCTACATCCCCTCAATCACACAGATGAAGGCCCTCATTTGCATCCTCTTCATAATTCAATTTATTTTTTATTTTTTTATTTTTTTGTCAAGAGATGTGAATGCTCCATGTTTGCTTTAATCAGAATGTTGACATTTACACTGAAGCCAATTTCTCTTTTTCTATTCCGTGTTTTGTTTAACCACGACAAGTGACAGCAAACTGGAGCGAACAGACTTTTCAAATTGGCTCTTTGCCCGGAAAGCATCATTTCTCTTGTAGCTGTTCGCCGCCGCCCCACCACCCCCTTTATCCTATGCATTGCAAGAGAAAATGTGAAAACATTGTCGGTGAACACAGGAGTCAGGTGTTAGTGCTCTTAGATAAAGATTTGTGTTGTATTTTAAAACGAGATTGCTGTACAGTTTCAAGCTATTAGCAGGAACCCATTACGCCGTCGCTTTGGGTCCTTGGAGAGATATGCTTAGTGTATTTCAGTAATTCAAAGCAAATGGAAAACCTACATGTGAAAATATTTAATAGCAACAGCACCAACTGCTGAAGGCTGCTTCAGGGAGTAAGCAAGTGGAGTGGGTTAACTCCTTCTGTCCTGCCAGAGCTAGCTTCTCCTATCCCCAGTCAGCACCTGACACACCTGTGAAGAGCAGAGGATGAGGGGCAGGAGGGCTGTGGCGATTCACCTGGGCGGGTTTCAGACACTGTTGTGTGGTCACTGCTGAGGCCTGCCAATCTTGATGGCCTTGTCTTCCAACATGTCCTGTGATACTGAGTAAGGAGAGCTCTTTTTCCCTTTCTCCTAATGGCAGAATCCAACGCAGATACCCTAGGAAGCTGGATGAGAGTGTGGTATTCAGGAAAAAACAAGCGAAGTCTTCATACCACACATAATCAAATGAAGGCATTCACAGATACAAAATGTGGTGGCACCAGCTGGGATGCCTTTGCATTGGATGAGGGGACTGGGCCAGTTCATGGAGACTTGGGTCCTGCAATACCATGGGTTGGACCCAATGGCCTTCATGGCCTCTTCCAAGTCCACTGTTCTATGATTCCATGAGAATCGGGCTATGGTTGGCTGTATGTTGCCTTCAGCACCGGGTGCCGGACGCTTGTCAGTGCCAACTGTTGGGAAGAGGTAGAGAAGTGGACTACTGCAAGCAGGCTGTCTTCCTGGAGGAATCCAGCTGGCCACAGCATGGCCAGAATGCTGGACAAGAGAGGAGTTTGGCCTGAGTCCACATGGCATTTCTCATGTCCCTGTGCGCCTCCTTCCATCTTCTCTGAACTCTTCAATATGGCACAACATGTGATATAACTTCAGCTGGGGGAGGAAAAGGGAGGTCCTGCCAGATTATCTTTCTCATTGCCTCCTCTGATATCTTCTCCTTCTTCTCCATCATCATCATCGCTAAACTCATAAAACATTAAAGTTAACCTTTCCTCCAAGTGGAAGGTTTTGGCAGAACTACTATTGTGGGTGGTCTTTCTTGCATGGATATATTTAATTCCCATGAGACCCAATGTGGGGTGGTGGTTAATATTGCAGGATTGGGACTGGGGAATGTGGAGTTCTAGGCCCCAGGCAGCCATGGAGCTCACTGAAGGACTTTGGGGCAGTCAAAGACCCTCAGCCCAACCTACCTCAAAGGATAGAGAGCAGGGAGAGAATTATGCAGGGCACTGAGTTCCTTGGAAGGCAAAAATGGAATAGAAATATTATTCATAAGTATTAAATAATGATGCATCACATTATGCTAGCAATTATATTTATTTAGTATCATTAATATATAGTATTATTTATATGTCTATTATTGGCAGTATTATTATATTTATATCCAGCAGAACCCCAGTAATTGAGAATCAAAGTAACTCACATTAACCACAGCAATTAAAACATTCAAAAATATACAAAAGTGGAAAATATGATTACATCAGTTCAATATTAAAATTGTACCAAAAAGCCCCCAAATTTAAAACATGAAAAAAATATAGAGAGTGCAATTAGTCCAATACAGAGAGTAAAATGTCCTTTAGATACCTTTTTTTGGGGCGGGGGTGATATGTGGGGCATGATTTGACAGAAAGTATGGGGAACAATGCTTGAGACATGTGAAGTTCATAGAGCCTGGTGATCTTGCAGCCATATAGTTGCATTTTTTGAGGGCTGGGCTTGAAGCATCATGGGAAAAAACTTGTGCAATATCATTTCCTTTGTAATACTGGCCAATCCCCTACAGAACGTAGTTTGGTGCAAACTCTTGCAAATTGCGTGACTATGATCAGTCACACCAATATGCTTTTGTTTCACTTTTTCTGAGCATTTGGTGGGGGAAGTATACATTTCTATCCCTTGGTCATTGTATATAACTACAGTGATCCAAATTTACTCCCCCTCCTAAAATTTACAGAAATACCCCAAGACCCTGGAGAAAAATACCTCCTCATCACTTTCTGAACACCCAGCTTGGCTTAAAATTGTCTTTTAAGAAGTGGCATTGCTCTAATATCTTTTTCTTCCATCATAGTTCTAGAAAGAGAGAAGGCAGAAAGAAAAGAATGTATGACAAAGTCACTGTAGCTAACCTGGAGAGTACAACAATTATTGATATGTGTTTCTAGTATGCTACATTTTCTCTCAAATGCCTTCTAACCCTCTTCCTGCATCAATAAAAACAAGCACTAGTCACATTTGGGGTGATTTTTAACCCCAGCAGAAAGTGTCTCAGGCAATTAAAATGCTACATGTGAAAATGTTTTTTTTTTACTGGAATCTATTCCTCAGGGGGTTTAAATCAATTCATAAATAGTTTTCAACTGTCAGCAAGTAATTTTAGGTTTAATCTTCCCTGAGGCTGAGAGAGGCATATTTGCATTACAATGCTAAACTTAGTATCTGTTTCATAATAGTTTGGCCTACAAACTTTAAAAATTATATCAGTTTTCCTTCAATGGTTTTTAATTCTTTTTGCTGAAGGTTTAAGCTAAGTTTCCTAGCTTTAAAATGAGACCAAGATGCTCAGTACTGAAACTTCTTTTGTTTCTTTGTGTGGACCTACTTCAGAAGTATAAAGGTACCCCACTCAGCAATTCCATGGAGATTTGGGGGTACTTTTGTGTCCCTGGCATGTTTTATAGGGGGCGGGGAACCCATAAAAGGTAAGAAGCTGAACTATGGGAACTTGAGTAGGCACTTCCAGACTGTGTCCTAGAATAATGAATCAGTAGGACTACTTAGATGGAGATGAAAGCTCAGAGTGGACCTGGGGGATACTAATTACCTCTGTTACATGAAGAGGACTAGCTAGTGTCTTTCTTTCCCTAGGAAGGAAGGAGAAAGTGGAAGAAAGAATAACAGAACAAAGCAAAATAAAGGTCACCCTGATTCTCCGAGGGTTCCATTCTCTTGTTTGTACACTGGGCAATCTTTCTCTTTCATTCCCACTGCTTTAAATATGTGCTTCTGGCAGAATTCTGACTAGTGCTGAGAAACACCAGCTTGCAGTTCGGGATGGGAAGGTATTTGTTCACTTTCTAGTTTAATGCATGGTTACCTACTTTCTAATTTCACCACTCAGCAAACTCTTTTGCTACCTTCCGAAATGCATGCTGATCTCCAATCAGTGCTCTCTTTCTGCAGTATGGAATTCTAGCCTCTATGGAAAATCTTCATATTCCCTTGGTTCTCATGACTGAACGTTATGTATAGGCCTATTTTCCAGACTCATATTTTTGCAGGATCGTCTGATACATGTTGACTCAAAAGAAATTTCTTTGAAAAGCAGTGAGGGGTACTAAAGATGGAATGCAGTGCAGCCAATAAAATCCAGACTTCCCCAATCTGACATATATCATATATGTTGAACCATATGTAGCATGACCTAGGTAGTTTGAGAAAGTCAGCAAACCATGTCTATTTGCTATTGAGTATAGTTTGGGCCCACAAATCACCTGAGAAGCTCAGAAGTGCACATGTTTCAACAACATTTGAGTCTGTGCTTCTTCTGGACAGTGAAAAAGTAGTAAATTGTAATCAAAAATGAACAAAAATGTTTTTTTCAATAATGGTAAAATCCCATTGAATTAAATCAGCTTTACTCCCAGGAAGCAAAATAGGAAGTAAGTTCCATTAAACTCTGTTGGGTTTACTTCTGACTAGACATAAGTAAGATTGTGCTGCATGTCATTTTTGGAAGAGATGGTTATAGCTTGAATTTTCTGAGTGATCACAGTGGCATATGTTAAATATTGGGTTCAAATGAAATATTTAGTAAGCACCTAGAATCCCAATTTCATTGGATTATACCATGTCTTGATATTTTGAAAGTTGTTAGTACCTATATCTAATCTATAGGTTGCATTTAATTGGTCTTCCTGAAATGGTTTTGGCCCTCCTCAAAAATCCTCAGATGTTTTGTCCTAGAAATCACATCAAATTTGGAAGGTACCCTGGGAAATTCTCTTAGCCTCCTCACAGCTTATGTTTTGCTTATCCTGAAAAATTTTTTGTAAGTTTTGCCTGAGAAGAAGTTTGCCTGTTTGCTTTGGATGGGACTTCTGATTACAAACTATGGAAGTGTGGCACCATGACCTCAGAAATTTTGCTCCTGGATAAACACTTCTCCTCCTCCTCCTCCTCCTCCTCCCAGCTTCCAAAAAAGTGTCACTTGTAGGGAGAATTTGGCTGCAAATTTTGCTTTGGGAAAACCATCAATATTAGAATAGGCCAGTCCCTACAACTTACAGCAACTGAACTGGTAGCTGTTGCTACTATCTTTGTTTTCGGACTGCCTTTGGTTAATATGCATGTTCTAGTATGAATTGCACCTTCTTGTGGGAAAGTGATAGGACACACTATTATTATTTATTACCAGCTTAGCACAGTAATAACATTCTCGGAAAGCCGACTAGACAAAATGAGTCAAAGGAATATCTAGAGGAGCCAATGGAAAAGAAGTTATAAATAACTTTTCATTATCCTAATAATAACTTGTGTGCGTGGGTGCATTTCTTCAACCTTGACCTTGGTTTAAATAAAGAGAATTAATAATAAAATAAAAGGAAATCAGTTTTGTTTTACAATGGAGGCTTATAATTCAGTTTCCGTAAGGGGCCTACCGTGCATGAAACTGCATTTGAAAGAGAAAGAAGGGGAAGCTGTAACAATGCCGAGAAGCTGAGCTCATATATAACGGTCTCCTGGAGTGAATGATTGGATGATAGCTAATAGCAGAAAGTTTGCAATGGTACAAGATTATCCTGTGATAATTCTTCAATTCTGACTGTGGATGCCTGATAATCCTGTGAGCTACTAATCTGTAGCATCTGAATCCATAAAGAATGACAAAAGGGAAAAAAAACCCCTTTACAATCAATTATAGCTACTACTACGAAACCATTAGCGTGCAGGTGAAACAAATATGACCTTTTAAAATTTCAAAGTCAGTGGGGAAGTGTGGAGAGAATTGTGTATGTATGCTTGGGTGAGGGGAAAATCGCACTTTCTTGAAATTCAGTCAAAATTGTTCTTTTAAATCTTTTCTTTGCTTGGGAGGGGAAATGACTTATGGGTTTTTTCCCTCTCTTTTCACAATGTAACATCCTCCTTCTTCCTAACCTAATTAGCCAAATCGTAGCTGTAGCACATTTAATGAAAATGATAGAGGGGTGGCATGGGATGAATAGTCTTTCTTCCCCTTCCAAATACTTATTTTTTTGCTGTCTGTTATAAATGATATTTCCCATGCGTTATCCTTATATTTCTCCCTATCCCCTTCTTCTTGGTACTATTACTATGCCAACTGAGATTGCCACCACAACTCACCTACTCGGTCAAAGCATTGTAGGAATAACACTAGATTTTCCTGGATCTTGGCTACATTCCCTTGAAGAAGGATCTGAATATTCCTGCCCTATATATGAAAAATGTAGAGAGAACCCCACCTTCCTCTGAGGAATGGGCTGGTATATCTGTAATCAAGACCGATTCATTCACAAACAGGTTATTATGATGGGTTAGAGGGACATGAAACATAGAAACAGAGCGAGTCAGAAGAGGCCACTTGGGCCATCTAGTCTGACCTCCAGCTCCAGCTGGCTCCATTCATGACATGCCCACCATTTGCATGTCCAGCCTGTCCTTGCACACCCTCACCGATGGGGCCTCAACCACCTCCCGTGGAAGCCCATTCCACACTCTTGGGGTCCCAACTGTCAGGAAGTGCTTCCTGGCATCCAAATGGAACCTGGGTTCCCTGAGCTTGGCTCCGTTGGAGCGCATCCTGCCTTCCTCTGCAGGGGAGAACAGGTCTATACCCACCTCCATGTGAATGGAGGGGCCCATTTCTGCTGCTGTGCCAATGAACATCCTGATTTTTGTTTTGCCTTGAGAGGGTCGCCAAAGGGAGAGGGAGCTGCTTCACCACCCTCCCACCACCCTCCTAGAGGGAAATATGGGATGGGCATGCTCTCCACAAAAGCCTCTGTCTTGGTTCAGAATCCTTCATCACTGAGAGCCCGTGTGGTCTCGTGGTTACAAGCATGGGGCTGGGAACAGACAACCTGCGGTCTTGTGCCCTCTCAGACATGAAGCCCACTTTGGGTGACTTTGGGCCAGTCACGGACTCTCATTCCATCCTACCCCACAGGGTTGCTGTTGTGGGGATGAGAGTGAGAGCAGGAGGGGGAGAATGGCCAAAGCTGCTTTATTTATTTATTTTATTTATTTACAGATTTATAGGCCACCCCTTGCCACAAGCCTCGGGGCGGCTCACAACCACGAAAACCTTGTAGGCAAAACACAATACAATAATTAAAAAGCCTACACAATATTAAAACATTAAAACTTTGATGTTTGAGCTTTGAGCTCTTGAAAAGAACCAAACGGTGGGATATCACTGTAGGAACTCATTGTGTTCTTGGCTTTCCAGCAGTTGCTCCACAAATTCAGCCCAGGGCAGTGAGAATTCACCCCAGGGAGAGCTGATCGTGGACTTTGCTTTCGTGTCTTTCCCGCAGCGGCAATGCCCTGTTCCAGCTGTGGAAGGCAAGGCAGGGAATATTCTATGCTTCCGCCTTTTAATTTTTCTCTTCCTTCTTTTTAGTTGGAAGCTTTGTCTTCATTCCATTTCACTGTCTGCTGCCTCTCGCAAACCAGCTTCAAGGTTCTCTGTCTCGAGGATCTACTTTTCAAACCACATGGGTTAACTGTTAGACATAGGCTGGGTACCCAAAGAGGGACCACTAGCCGAAGGGCCTTTCTGTAGCAGCTCCCCAGCTTTAGAATTATTTATTTATTTACAAATTTATATGCCGCCCCCTTGCCAAGAAGCCTCAGGGCGACTAACAGCAGTAAATAAATACCTTAAAAAACAACAATTACACTACTTAAAACTGGCCCATCTCAAGATCGAACTATTAAAAATACAATAATCAGCTCCCCAGAGAGGCTGGCCTGGCTCTCTCTTTGTATTCCTTTCAGTGCCAGACCTTTTTAATTTCCCAGTTAAATGATTGTAATGTTTTTTAGATTCTATCTCTGGTTATTGGTTGTGGTTGTGCCTTTTACATCATCTTGGATTCAGTGAACTTTAATCATGGTGTGCTTTTTGCTTGTTAGGTTGTTCAAATTTTAATATTATTTTATTATACATTGTTATGTTATCATATTGTATAAGCCTAGGGAGACTTAGGGCTAATGAGGTGGGGTGGGGGGGGGGTTCAGACAAATAAATAAATAAATAAATTCAAATAGCACAATTACATTTGATTGAAGAAAAACATAGGAAAATAGAGAAAAAGTTTTATAATCTGAATGCACATGTTCAGAATGAAGACTAAAGATCAGTATATCCAACTAGCATAGCTTAGACTTTAACTCCCTTCCGAGAAATGACTTACCGTCAATGGTCCAACCCATTCCACTGCCCATGTACCTTTGCGTACCACATGCTGAGGAACATGGGCACTGTCTTTCACTCCTACCCTGAATGTGGGACCTTCTGCACAGCTGAACATAACATGGAACCATGGTCTCATCCAGCAGGGGTATTTTTATGTTTGTGTGTTCTTCATGAAACTCAGACTCCTTTCCTCTAGGATTTAGGTTCTTCCTAACTCTTCCTCTTCTGCTGTTTCTGCTTCCCCTTTTCTGTCTTTCTCCCATTAAGCTCTTCAATAAGTTCTTTTTGAAGGGTCTAGTGATACACCTGGTAAGACACTGATGTTGTACCAGTCTCTGCTAGTGCAGTGTGAATGTACTAGTGGTGATGGATCACAGAATCCTTCACTTCCTTCCTCTCTCTGTGTAAGCAGTTTCTTTGTTTCTGCAAATTTCTGTTTGTTTTGTTTTTGTTGTTTCTTTGTTTCTGCAAAGTTTTAATTTTCTGCAAACTAAGTTTATTTTTCCTGAGTTCAGACTTCAGTTTATCCCTTCCACTGAAGTATACATTGTTTTGGCCTCCTGAGCAACCTTCCTGACCAGTACATTCCTGACTGGTAAGAATCTGATGTATAAATTCGTGATCTCTTCACACGCATAACACATAACCCCGTAATATTGTTAAAACCAAACTCAAGAAAACACAGAGAACAGTTTTCTTCCTTTGCTGGGCCAGACTAGGTGAAATACATCATCTGAAGAGTTTTGCTTTGCTTTTACGGTCGATAGCCACATGAAAAGGGATAATTTTCATTAGGACACATGGTGGGCGTTGATTTTTCCCTCTCCGGCTTGGCCCCATTAAAAATCCTCTTCCCTCAACAGCTATTAATCAGATTAATGCAACTTCAGATTTCCTGTTCCATATCTTTGGCAATTTTGCCTCAAGCAACAAGGCATCGGCACATTCTTCTCTTTCCCTCATCAATGGGGCTGTTGTGCATTTTAGCTGTGGGGTGGGGAAGTCATAAGCATGCCTCTTTTGGCTGAAACCACAATCCTTGGCATCTCCATTTTCAACCACTGCTTTGCTTCGCTTTGCTTCGCTTCATTTTGCTAAATGCCAGTCAAATGGATGGGTGAGAAGTCAACCAATGGGTATTCTCCAAAACAGAAATGAGGAACCTCCTAGTCCAGGTGCAGACCTCTGAATAGAAGATTCAAGGGGCAAACAGGGAGTGTCTTAGCCATTTGTCCATGCTGGAAGCATCTGGATGAGTATAACTGTGTGATAGAATGCTGAAGTCTATAGATTCCCTTCCTCTGCTAACTTGCCTGCATGGACAAGCGTAGTGTGGACCCTAAACTAGAAATATTATGTGCCAGGAAAATGTGCACCTTATACAGGCTGAAGCCTTTTGCACATTTTAACCCATTTGATGCAACCCTGTTGCTCCTGATGATGTGGCGTGCACAAAGGTGTGTTCTGCAGGTTCTCTTCTAGGCTCATGGGGAATCTTACAGAATCACCGAGTCACAGCATTGTAGGGTTGGAAGGGGCCAGAAGGGCCATCGTGTCCAACCCCCCTTAGCTTATTATGCGTTTCCCATCCGATCTGGAGCCATAAGGGCCTGCTTTAAGAAATAATGAAGGGAGATTTAGGGTGTGTGTTGGGAGAAGGCTTTCACTTTTGACTTGGATCTATTTCTTTGCAGTTCACAAGCTCCCACATCTACAGAAGTGCATGCAGAGGGTTTTCTGGCATATTAGCAGTGATCCAAGCTCCCTGCAGCCTCTTCCATGTCATGCGAGTTTCTTGGCAAGCTGCTGTTGTCGCAATATGGCCAGTATGCCTTGCAGGTGTGCAGACTGAGCCTATGGAATAGCCCCAACGAGTCAGGAAGGATCAGATAGAGATCTGTGTTGGAGCACCTCATCACTCCAGCCCATCGATGCTACAAAGGAAGTCAGGAGAGGTTGCTGAATAGGATGAGAGGGGTTGTGTGTGTGTGTGTGTGTGTGAGAGAGAGAGAGAGAGAGAGAGAGAGAGATCTTCTCCCACTGCTCATACAAATAACTGAAATGAGCTTTATACAAGCCCAAATCTTTCTGTCATGGGAGGTCCCTTCCTGTTGTAAAAGGCAGATTCTGGCTTTGCTCGGTAAAGGAGAAACCTGGTTACTTCAGAAAGAGCCATCTTATGGCGAAGATGTACAAGAGCTTGCTTTTTAAAAATGGAAACTGAGCATGCAACCCCCTTCTTAATGCCAGAGTAGAAAACAGGTGCCTGAAATTGTATGTGAAATGGAAGATATGAAGATGGTGTTCTCCTTCTGTGATGCTCACCATGGCAAAGGACTCTTCTTGATTACTCGAGCTCAACAGAGACACAAGCGAAGGATGAGAGCCTGCACCTTCCAGCACAACACAGAGCGTCTCTTTGATTTGTATTCCGGCAAGGGCAGATGAAAAAGCGGTGTTGGAGGGGGGAAAGGACAAAGATAGAAAGAAACTAACCCCGGGCTGGCTCACTGTCAAGAGAAGATTATCACGCTGTCCAGAAGCAAGGCCCTTCAAATGAACAATCATTTAAGTGCATCTACTTCTTTGGGTCACCTTGGCAAAGAAAAGTACTTAACATTAAGATGAAGAACACGACATCAAAGGATACTCATTAGAAAACGTGATTCCTGATGGATAATTTAACTTCCAAGGGAAAGTCAAGGATTTCAGGTTGAAGGAAACTTATAGGTTGCTTCTGAGGACGAAGAAAGCTTTTTGTCTGATGGCTCGAGGCAGAACAAGAAGTAAAATTTTGTAATATTTCCCCAGTTTTCAAACTGAAGGTTTTCTCATGCAGATACTTGTGTATATGCAAGTTCAGTTTAGGGTTGTTTGAGTCACACACTACCGCCACTGTATGTTTGGTTTGCTTGTTGTTGCCCATGACAGCAATATTTGTGCTTAGAGCAGCACCGAATATATCAGTCAGTTTGCTTCCAGGCCACTTTTTCAAGCATTTTGCCATCTTCGGACACAGGTAGAGACAAATCTGCTTTTGTTCCCAAAAGTTTGCAAGAATTGGCCTTTAGCTGTGGATTTTAATGCATGTACTTTTCATGCTCAGAACTGCGTTTTTCTCATTCCAGCTGTGGGCTCCCTGCCTTGAATGAACCAAAAGAAAAGGCCACCAACAAAAATCAGAGTGAGCCCAGCTGAGCTTTGAAGGCCCTGCTTCTTACATCCCTGCTGGGGCATTTTGGGGCCAGCCCATGCAGGCCCCAAACAGTTTCTTTTCCTTGCCTTGATGGTGGGTACACTTCTTGGTGCCCTTTGGGAGCTCACCAACTGTTCATCCCAAAGTGCAATCCCTCCACTGCCCTGTGCCCATCATGACAACCCAAACCCAATTAATGGTGCCACCACAAGCTCTGAGCTAAACATCTGTTCTCTCTCCCCCTCCTTCTCTCTCCCTCTCTCTCTCTCTCTCACACACACACACACAGAGAGAGAGAGAGAGAGAGAGAGAGAGAGAGAGAGAGAATGAGAGAGCGAGAGAACCATCACATGTCCTAGGCCAGGGGTGTCAAAAGGGGTGTCAGCTCAAAGAAATGCTTGCAGCCTTCCTTTGGTGGTCATCAAAAGTAAAAAGGAATGAAGACAGAATACCAAAAAGGACAGCATATTTTCCACTTCAAGTCAGAAGTTAAACTAGACGAGAAAAGGCATGACTGTATTTCAGAGTTGTATGCATGGTGTGTGGGATGTGCAGGTGCAACATCACACCTGGTTAGAGTGGGAAAGGGAATGGGACCAGGAGGAAGAGACCTGCCCTCTCCACTGGGCCAGAGTGGGTCCTCAACGAGATCAAACTGGGACCAGGATGCTGTGATTCAAGACCCTTGTCCTAGCCCAGTTTAGACGTTTAGTCAAAGATACTGTGACTAAAGTATCTTTATATTCCTCACGCACCCTAGGAATGCGTGAGGAATCTATTTTGATGGTGGGAAGCCACTGGATTCTTTGAGCTCAGCTCACCAGATTCCTGTTTGGTTTGTTGCAGCCAGGAATACACCCATGTGAATGCTGCACACACCACATCCCTCTCCTACATCACATGCAGCCTTTATGTGCAGGGTGATGGTGCACATGGTGTGGTGGAAGGTTGCCAGTTGTGCAACCTTGGTTCTGTGAGTGTTTGTGCACTTCCTCTTGGCTTGGCTCACTTTCTAAGACAAGGCTGAGCACAAAAGAAAGTCTGTGAGTGCTAGAGGGATGGATTTGATGGATTGTTGCTGCAACTCTGCCCCAATTCTGTGACAATAAATTTTTCTCATGGGATCCAACCCAGCATGGGAGAGCAGGTGAATGTTGTGAGAGGAAGACAGCCAGGCCTCTCTGCCATCTAAGGGCCCAATGCAATGGCTGGCAGATACTTCAGGTCCACTGTAGTAAAGGTTAGCATCCCTACCACGAGTTCAGGAAGAGGCTGTACTGGGCACTGCATCCTTGGGTGGACTCCCTCCACTCTTGCAGCCATCATGGCTCTCCTTTGGCTGGCTGACACCTTGGAGAGAAAAGGCTTTCTTCAAGGAATGTGCTGGGTGGCAAGTATCCCAGAAAGCCAGGAGGTGATCCTACTCTCACACCTTTTCCACCCTCCATTGGATGGCCACAAACACCCATGTTTGGAAGGTTACAGGTAACATAGAAACATAGAAACAAAGTGAGTCAGAAGGGGTCTCCTGGGCCATCTAGTCTGACCTCCAGCACCGGCCGGCTCCGCTCACGACATGCCCACCATGTGCATGTCCAGCCTGTCTTTGAACACCCTCACTGATGGGGCCTCAACTACCTCTTCTGGAAGCCCATTCCATGCCCTTGGGGTCCTGACTGTCAGGAAGTGCTTCCTGGCATCCAAACTGAACCTGGGTTCCCTGAGCTTTGCTCCATTGGAGTGCGTCCTGCCTTCCTCTGCAGGGAAGAACAGGTCTCTACCCATCTGCATGTGACACCCCCTCACATACCTGTATGTCACCAACATATCCCCTCTGAGTCTCCTCTTCTCCAAGCTGAAGAGACCCGGTTCCCTCAGTCTTGCCTCATACGGCATCCCCTGCAAACCAGCCACCATCCTTGTGGCCCTACGCTGCACTGACTCCAACCTGGCTATATCCTTTCTGTAATAAGGGGCCCAAAACTGAGCACAATACTCCAGTTCCGGGCGCACCAGAGTTGTGTACAGTGGTAGTAATACCTCTCTTGATCTAGAAGCCACACTTCTGGCTATGCAACCAAGGGTGACATTCGCCCTCTTGACCACCACATCACATGGCTGGCTCATGTTCAGCCTGCAGTCAACCAGCACCCTGAGGTCCCTTTCACAAGTGCTGTTCTCCAGCCACTTGTCAACTAACCTGTACTTATGACAGCTATTCCTATGCCCCAAGTGCAAGACCTTGCACTTATCCACATTGAACGCCATTCTGTTGTCTCCTGCCCACTTCCATAGTCTGTCCCGATCCTTTTGGATCTGGTATATCTGCTCCTCAGTTGTGGCCACTGCTCCAGTTTTAGTGTCGTCTGCGAATTTGATCAGCAGACTGTTCACCCCTTCTTCCATGTCGTTAATGAAAAGATTAAACAGGATCGGCCCCAGGACAGAGCCCTGGGGGACCCCGCTTGTCACTGGCTGCCATCCCGACGATTCCCCGCTAATGGTTACCTTCTGCTTTCGGTCAGTCAACCATGCTCTAATCCACCAGACAGTGCTTTGGTGTATCCCAAAACTCCTCAGTTTCTCCACCAGGATATCATGGGGCACTTTGTCAAAGGCCTTCCTGAAATCCAGGTATACCACATCCACTGCATCCCCTCCATCTAGCTATCTTGAAACCTTGTCATAGAATTCCACAAGGTCTGTCTGGCAGGACCTGGCAGGTAGCCATAAGGGATGATGCCCTGGGGCTCCTACACCAGCATCAGGAGAAGGTGTTGGTCATCTTGGTTCCTGCAAAGCTTGCCCTGCTCTTGGAGTGGTTACAAAAGCAGTGGACTGGACTACCTGCAGAGAAAACAAGAAGGGCCTAGCATTATACCTGGAAATGCTAGAAGAAGCCTCAGGGCTAAGATTAAAGTTAGGGTTGGATAGTGTTGGGAAAGTTCAAATAAATCCTCAAATAAAATATGCTTTTGCATGTCCTTTGATATAAAATCTGGCTGGCAGTGCCCTTACTCCCCTTTCACATCTGCAGGGTTTTTCCTTTCTTGTTCCTTCCCTGGGAAAAGGGAAAACAGCTCCAAGGTATGCAAAAGATCTCCCCACTCTCAGATCCTGGTTGTCCAGCTGAAACAGAATTGAAGCAAAGTTTCAGCCAATTGGGGAAGCTGCACTTCCTTTGCAATGTAAAAATACCCAGCCAGTTCATGCATTGTCTTAAGGCAGCTCATGCAAACTCCACAACACTGAAACCTGTTAGATGTTTGTAACTCCTGATTGTTTTATTTATTTGTTACTTAACCCTTTGATCGGTGGTGATATTTTTCCAGATGTCTATAATGATTTCTCAGTGTTCCCCATTGTCCTTACCTTCTCACCCATTCAGAATCTCATCACTGCCATGAAACTGTGTATGTGACCCACAACTTATGAGAAGCTGGAAGTTCACAGCCAGTCCAGTATACTGGCTATTCAACAGTGCTGTTGTATTTTCTCTGTCAGAGAGGGATTCCTGGAGTGTCCTGTTGAGAATGAGCCTAGGGCCTTCAATGTGAATCTGAATGTACATTCTTCTGGTTCTGTGATTCAAAGATTTGTAACAATAGATTCACATTCGGCTATTGTGAATGGTATATACATTTTAAATAAATAAACAAGCACTTCTGCACATGACGTATAGGTAAACTATGGAATTTGCTGCCACACAAAGTGGTGATGGCCACCAACCTGGAAGGCTTTAAAAAGGGATTGGACAGATTCATGAAGGAGAAGGCTGTAGAAACATAGAAACAGAGTGAGTCAGAAGGGGCCTCCTGGGCCAGCTAGTCTGACCCCTGGCTCCAGCTGGTTGCACTCACAACATGCCCACCATGTGCATGTCCAGCCTATCTTTGAACACCCTCACCGATGGAGCATCAACGGCCTGCCGGGGAAGCCCATTTCACATCCTCGGGGTCCTAACTGTCAGGAAGTGCTTCCTGGCATCTAATTTGAATGTTGGTTCCCTGAGATTTGCTCCATTGGAGTGTGTCCTGCCTTCCTCTGCAGGAGAGAACAGGTCTCCTGTTCCTCCGTGTGAAACCCCCTCACATACATGCATGTCATCAACAGATCCCCTTGGAGTCTCCTCTTCTCCAGGCTGAAGAGACCTAGTTCCCCCAGTCTCACTTCATATGGCATCCCCTGCAAACCAGCCACCAACCTTGTGGCCCTACGCTGCACTGACTCCAACCTGGCTATATCCTTCCTGTAATGTGGAGCCCAGAACTGAACACAATACTCCAGTTGCAGGCACAGCAGAGTTGTATAAAGTGGTAGTAATACCTATCAGGGGCTACTACCCTTGCTGGCATGGGCTACCTCCTTCACCAGAGGCAGTCTGCTTGCTGAGGAACTTGGGCAGGGAGAGGTCTTGCACCCATCCTGCTGGAGGGTCCTGCAGGCTGCTGCTTTGCCACTGTGTGTCTGGAGTTCTGGACTACATGGACCTTTGGCCTGGTCCAGCATGGCTTTTCTTCTGTTCTCAGGGCTGTACCCCCAATTGCTGGAGAAATCAGAGGCAAATCAAAAGCTGGGTCCAGCAAGCTGCCTGTCAAATTCGGGAAATAAAGCAATGGGAGGAGAAGGAGAAGGAGGAGACAGAGATGAAGGAGAAGGAAAAGGAAGAGACAGAGATGAAGGAGGAGAAGGAAGAGACAGAGATGAAGGAGAAGGAGAAGGAAGAGACA
>JAIXND010000762.1:1693153-1704557 GCA_023646645.1 Varanus salvator macromaculatus
GGAGAGGGAGAGGGAGAGGGAGAGGGAGAGGGAGAGGGAGAGGGAGAGGGAGAGGGAGAAGGAGAAGGAGAAGAAGAAACTGGGGGAAATCCTATCTCAGTGTACATCTGCAGGCACTGAAAAGCCTAGGTACTTGCGGCTGCAAGCCAGTCCTCAAATCCTACACAGAGAAACGGCCGCCAACTCTTATTGCTTTGAAGTAAAATGTAATAAATCTCAGATCCGTGGGAGAGGGGGTGGGGGGAAGAATATGCTGCCAGTGTCAATAATATTTACAAACACAAATGAAGGATTTTTCCATCCTGCTGTTGCAATATAGTCACATAAAACTCGTGTCTCAAACAAGGAGAAAGTGCTCCCATTTATCATACTCACTTTGGGAAAGTCACTGTTTTCAGACGCCGCAGTGCCTACCTTGGATAAGGTTATAGCTCTGTAATTCAAGAACTTAATTGTCACCGGAGGACTCAGCCTTGTGTATTGCAATATATCCCCAAGGGTGAGTGAACCGGTTTATCTATGTACCGGCTGGGAACTCGGGTGGGAGAAAAGAGCCCCACGGTGGGAGAGACACTTGTCGTGTAAGCCGAAGTGCAAAGTTACACTCCAGAATCTCCAACAATACACGATCCCTGGGGAAGTGGGGAGAGACAGGCCCACTATGGGAGGGGAAGATCAGATTTCGGATGCACCTGCTTAGTCCCACAGAAAACACTCTGGCCCTTTGCTTTGCTTATCATTTTAATTGTGCATTGCAGCCCAATGGTGGTGGTGGGGGGGGGAGAAAATCAAAAGTAAAAAAGTACACACACGTGTGGACACGCACACTTACACACACAACTGTATAAATTAAAATCTATCCGTTATGCTTAAGCTTCACTAATGGCAGGCCAAATGACCACATGGATGTCCGCCTGAGAGTGGTGTTCATTTTGCATCCACTCAGATACTGATGACGTGGCTTGCATTCCATACGGTGGACTTTCATCTTTCCGGTGTTATGCTGTCACTCTTTTAGCGGTCAAAAGAGTACAGGAAAGTCTTTCTGTGTTGAGCAGGCTTTAACTTCCAAGAAAGAGGTAGATCATTTAAAAGAATATGTAAGTTAGAACACATTAAGGAGAAATTACAGCAAGTTTACAAAGTGTATCCGTATTATAACTTTCACACAAAAGTGGTAATTACTGGATATTGCCAAAAATAGAATAATACAAAACAAACAAGCAGCAAATATGGAGTTCACCAAAGTTCTCTGAATTCCATGTCGAAGTCCATTTCAACTCAATTCCATATCAAATTGTGAGCTCTTGCTCTCCCTTCCCCTTCCCCCTCCCCTTCCCCCTCTCTTTCACTTGAAAAAGTCTATGTAATTTCCTTCATGCTGTTTTTTTTAACGTATGGGGCCGGAGCACATTACCTTTTGAAAGTGCTGTTTTTGAAAGTTGCCGTCCCTCGTTAAAAGGCGTCCAAGAAGTTAGCTAGGAAGAGTGCTCCTGGTTAGAGCAAGGCATCCTCAGCGAAGTCGCATGTCACTGCCATTTAAGAATCACCCCCAAAAGAGAACAAAATAAGACGCACATTTGCATTATAATTTTCATATTTGCATAATAATTGCATATTTGTGCATATGCATTGATGTGTATGTGTTTGTTCGGAAATAATTTATGAATTACATAGTGATGGAATACGTTTCTGCATACAGTGGAAGGAAGCACCAAGGGAACTTGGGTGCCATGCTCAGTCTAGTGCACGGTTGCTGTTGAAGGCCCAGCTGCCCCTTCTGGAGGCTTCTTGATCTTTCTACAAGTTTTGGACTCAGCCCTTCCTCTATGGAAGGGGACACATGACCGCCCTCAGTAATGCTGCCATGGGGAAAGCTCACACAATGGCTACTTCCCGTGCTCATGTGCTATCATCTCCACGGTTCCATGCAATCCATTTCACAGAGGAGGTGAGCCCTGATCAAAAGAAATACGCATGTGCAGGTGCGCACAATCTACCTTGTTTTGTTCTTTGCTTTTGCTTTTCATGGATTGCATGGATTTTCTTTGGCTTTACCACTTTTTGTGTTTTATCAGATTAATATATTCATGTTGCCTGCTGCCATTAGTTGCCTTGAATGTTTCTTTAACAACAGAGTGGAGATCAGTATTGTACATGTGCAAACAAACATAATGACACATGGAACTGTCGTGCCCTAGCAGCAACCGAATCATCTTTTCCACTGTGTCATCTCTTACCTTTCTGCTAAACAAGTTTCTCCCACCACCCCACCCTACCCCATTAGACCATAATCTCAGCATTTTGCCTAAAAATGCACACTGGCATTGTTAACAAATTCACTCTTGGGTTCGGAAGGCAGTGGTATTAAGAATTTTCTCTCCTCTCTCTCTCTCTCTCTCTCCCCGCCCCCCCCCCCACACACACACAGCAAGAAATTGTGTCCTTTTAAGTAAATATTTTTTGTAATAACTCTTGGGCAAAATAAATAAATAAATAAATAAATAAAAACATTTTTACAGAAAATGGAATCAGTTCTATTAATTTCTTTGTGGTCTAATGAGCCTAAAGTTTCATTTTGCTATCTGTTTTTCCTCTCTCTTCCTTTCACCGAAGGAATGGTTGAATAGAACTATCTGGCTTAGAAGATGAGGTTGAGTGATTATTGTAATTCATAGGGCCTTAATTAGCTGCACAAACCATTAGCTACAATTAGACCATTATAAAACACTTGATATGCTGTGTCAACCAAAGGGCCTCATTTATTCTTGTGGCAGCGATGGGAGGGAGGTGGGGAAGGGAAGCGAGAACTGTACAGCCGAGCATGCTAATAAAGACTGATTTTTGATTTAAGATGTTGCCGATAGAGCCTCTGAATTAATCTCAATAGCTGTCTAATTTGTGTCGGTAGATGGTATATTTATTGTAAAATGACACCAAAGCTAAATGAGTTACCTGAAGCACGAGATCTAATCTCCATGCCTGGGCCTTCACCTCCATATGCCGCCATTCTGCAAGCAGTGGGGCTGAATTGTCCCCACAGAGCGCTTGGCCTCAACTGCCACAGAGCGATGCCGACTCCCACTTTAGGAACGTTAAATAATAATTATAATTACAATAACGGCAACGCTGTGCAAAAATGGATGTGGGAAAGCCACATTCCAGGTAATGCTGTGCACGGTACAGAGGCAGAAAGGTGTGGCGGAATTTGATTTTGAATTGCCTGTTCGAAGCAAGAGACCAAGAGTAAAATCAAGCAGCAGTAGTGCTTCAGATTACAAATGTCCTGGAATACCTTCACAGCAACACCAAAACCTCTCTCTCCTTTTCTTGCATAGTTGGCACTGCTCGAGAAAAGGTCTGATTTTCTGTTTCACTTCCCCTCCCTTGCCCTCAAATCTCTCATCAAGCAGCAGCGTCGAATTGGATACTTATCGCTGTGCCATCCAGTTCAAAATGAGATCCATGGTCCGTGCAAACAAAAGAGCCGTGAGTGCAACATGGGTTCTTTCGTGGCATCCTAAATTACACATGTACAAGTGAAGGGAAAGCACAGATGAGTCATCCACAGTGGGTGGAAGTTTGGAGACATACTGGGGGCATTTGGATTCATTTCCCGGCTCAACCATGAAATTCAGGAGATGCCGTCAGCACCATGCCAAAATCTCTTTCAGCACAGTGCACACTCCTGTTCTCCAGTTTCCGTGCGAGTTTTCTTCCTCTGCAGAATAGTCCTTCACTTTTCTGGTTTACTTGCAGGGGGGTTTCTTTGGCCCATGTGCCTGAGTTTCTTTTAGAGTAAGGTACAAAGCAGACTCCTGGCTGTGTGTTTTGTCATCCCTTCCCTCCTGCCTCCCTATTTCAAATCTCTCTGCTGTCTCCAAATCACCCCTTCTTACTAATCTGGGAAGGACTTCCTGATCCCTTTGGGGTTTAATTGAAGTGTGGGAATCCAGGAAAGCCACAAGAAGAGGACTGCTTGCAGGGGTGGGAGGAACTGTACCAGGTGTATGACTGTACCATGTAAAGCAAGACACTTGTGTGCCCTCCTTAGCTTTCTTGTAACTAAAATAAATGTAGGTATGTTCCACCTCCGGCACAATAATTTCACCTATATCTTCCCCTCTCTGAAAAAAATGAAAGCAAGGACTGTTCTATCAGATTATCAGTATTCATTATTTACGCATTATTTAATGAAGTGAACTCTATGCACACCTCACCTTCCTTCTTCGTTATTTTATTTATTCATTTATTCATTTTACACATTTGTATGCCGCCCCCATTGCAACAAAGCCTCGGGGTGGCTTACAACATAAAGATAAAATACAATATAATATAGAATTCATTTAAAACTGTGTTTAAATAGTTTTAAATAGTGCATTGTTTTTAATTGCATTTTTTAAAATTGCTGTTAGCCACCCCAAGGCTTTTTGCAAGGGGGCGGCATACAAATGTGTAAAATAAATAAATAAATAAATAAAGCTGGCCCATCTCGAATTATAAACTAAAACACTATAAAGTCAATAATAATAAATTAACACAATAAATAAAATAAAATAAATAAATTAACAATTAACAATTAAAATAACTTTTACATAAAAAGATCTTTGCCTGGCGCCAAAAAATAATGACGGCGCCAGGCAGACCTCTCTGGGGAGTGCATTCCATAGGTGGGGCACCACTGCAGAGAAAGCCCTCCTCTGGGTACTCACCCTCCTTATCTCACTCATGGAGGGTTCTCGGAGAAGGGCATCTGCTGCCGATTGTAAGGGGCGGGAGGGCATATATGGGTGCAGATGTTCCTTTAGATAACCAGGTTCCAAGCCGTTAAGGGCTTTATAGGTAATAACCAACACCTTGAATTGGGCCCGGACTTCAATAGGAAACCAGTGAAGCTGACGGAGAACTGGGGTTATGTGAGATTTTATATTGTCTTATTGTTAAACCATGCCAATAAAGGGGGTAAGGGACAGCCTAGAAAAGTTTGAAAGGAAGGAAGGAAGGAGAGAGAACGCTAGGTGGATTACAAGGTTCACCTCTTCTCCCTTTGATCCTCACAACAACACCCCTTTGAGGTAGGTTAGGATAGGAGTCCATGGCTAGCCCAGAGGTGCCCAGTGAGTCTCAGAGTTCGAGTGGCTACTGGAACCCAGATTTCCGGAGTTCCATTCTCCACCAGTATGCCACACAGGGTCTCAGTGAGGCCATTTATATGCCTTTGTGGGACTTTCATTAGTGCAGAACGTCTGCTTTTCTTCAGTTTAGTTTACTGCACAGGAAAGAGGTGTGGGGACAAAATGGCAGAGGTTCTGCACATGTCTTACGCATTATTATTTTAATGCACATGTGCCCTGGCTTGTTTTCCTCTTTTGACCAACCCAAGTTAGCTTGCATAGCGCTCTCCCTCTCCATTTCATCCTCACATCAACAACAGCCCTGTGAGGCAGGTTAGGCTGAGAGTGAGTAACTGCCCCCCGGTCACCCAGTGGCCTCCATGACAGGGTGGGGGCTAGAACCCAGATCTCCTGGGTTCCATCCTGTAAAAACCAGGCCAGACTGGCTCTCTCACTGGCAATGCACCCCACTATCAGGTCTTTAAAAGATGGCAGGATTGCCTCTGTGTGTGTGTGTGTGTGTGTGAGAGAGAGAGACAGACAGACAGACAGACAGAGACGAGACAGAGAGAGAGACAGAGAGAGAGAGACAGAGAGAGAGATCAGTATTTAAATGTGTATGCATAATACCTTTCCCTTTCACATTCTTATAAGGAAACTAGTTTTCACCATGTTACAAATGCCTTCATGAAAACCCACAGGAAATCTGGGTATGGTAAAAGATGAGAAGAATTCTGCCATCATTCACTGGGGAGAAGGGAATGTAAATGTGGGCTGAAAAATCAGATTTTATGGAGCAATATTAAATATGAAACACCAGCTCACTAAGGCAAGATATTCAAAACTGAGACTGGGCATCACAGCCACCAGATCCTCGATTCATCTTATGAATTGGATCTCTTCAATATTGGGAAGGATGGCAGGGGTGGAGGGACCTGGCTTATGAATATAATAAATGCATAAATAGCCAGGAAAAAGAGATCTTGCTGATGGCAGGTAGGGATGAAAGCTTGGGGGCCATGTCACTTGATTCAATGTTTCCTCACAAGTCCAATTATTTTTGCAATTCATTTTGTTTACAATATTTGTTTACCAGTCCATATCCAAGCAGATGCCAAATTTCAAAGGAATAAAATAAAAATGCATAAAATAATTGAAAAGAATGTAATGGGAAAATGTGGCTGGCCCACCAGAAGGGCTTCCTGGAACATGGATGTCTTCCTCATGCACTAACCACAGCACAGTGGTGTCACCTGCCTCACCTCCAGGGGTGGGGAACTCCAAAGAACGGGGCTGCCATTATAGAAGGTCTTCTGATGGACACCAGTTGGACCAAAGATGCATGCTGAAGCATCAGGAGAATGTCCTCCTATGATTCCATAGGTAGGCTAATACTATATTTCTTGGAGGAAACCCACTTTTGCTTAAGGCGAAAGTTCTCCAACAATTTGAGCCAGGAGAAGAATGTAAGAGTTACACTGGATCAGGTTTATTTCATCCAGAATTGTGTTCACACAAATGCCAACCAAGCAAGAACCATCTGCACTGGCACCTCCTGCCCAAGTTCTCCAGCAACTGCTGGACATTGACTTATTGCCTCTGATAGCACATAGCCACGAAGACCAGTAGCCATTCTGAGCCTTCTCCTCCATGAATTTGCCGGTCTCCTTTTAAAGACTTCTAAACTGGTGGCCCTCCATGGATCACTGCCTTGTCATGGCAAAGGGGCTTGCGTAGCTCAATGAAGCTATGAGCTATGCCATGCAGGGCCACCCAAGATGGAGAGGCCATAGCAGAGAGCTCTGACAAAATGTTATCCCCTGGAGAAGGAAATGGCAACCCACTCCAGTATATTTCCCATGAAAACCCCATGGACAGTACCAAAAGGCAGAAAGATATGATGCTGAAAGATGAGCCACTCAGGTTGGAAGGTGTCCAATATGCTACTGGGGAAAAGCAGAGGGCTAGTACTAGTAGCACCAGAAAGAATGAAGCAACTGGGTCACAGCTGAAAGGACACTCAGTTGCCGATATATCTGGTGGTGAAAGGAGAGTCCGATGCTGCAAAGATCTTTACTCCATAGGAACCTGGAATGTAAGATCCATGAATCAAGGCAAGCTGGATGCTGTCAAACAAGAGATGACAAGACTGAACATCGACATCTTAGGAATCAGTGAACTAAAATGGACAGGAATGGGTGAATTTAGTTCAGATGACAATCAGGTATACTATTGTGGGCAAGTAGCCTTCATAGTCAATGAAAGAGTAGGAAAAGCAGTACTGGGATGCAATCTCCAAAATGACAGGATGCTCTTAGTTTGAATCCAAGGCAAACCATTCAACATCACAATAGTCCAAGTCTATGCCCCAACCACTGGTGCTGAAGAGGCTGAAGTTGACCAGTTCTATGAAGGCCTTCTAGAAATAATACCAAAAAATGATGTCCTTATCATCATGGGGGATTGGAATGCTAAAGTAGGAAACCAAAAGATAACTGGAATAACAGGCAAGTTTGGCCTTGGAGTACAAAATGAAGCAGGGCACAGGCTGGTTGAATTTTGTCAAGAGAATACAATGGTCACAGCAAACACTCTTTTCCAACAACCCAAGAGACGACTCTACACATGGACATCACCAGACGGTCAACACAGAAATCAGATTGACCATGCTCTGCAGCCAAAGATGGAGAAGTTCTATACAGTCAGTAAAAACTAGACCAGGAGCTGACTGTGGCTCCAATCATGAGTTTGTCATTGCAAAATTTAGGCTGAAATTGAAGAAAGTAGGGAAAAGCACTAGGCCACTCAGGTATGACCTAAATCATATCCCTGATGAATATACAATGGAGGTGACAAATAGATTTAAGGAATTATATCTGATAGACAGAGTGCCTGAAGAACTATGGACGGAGGTTCGCAACATTGTACAAGAGGTAGCAACTCAAACCATCCCAAAGAAAAAGAAATGCAAGAAAGCAAAATGGCTATCTGAGGAAGCTTTACAAATAGCTGAGGAAAGAAGGGAAGCGAAAGGCAAGGGAGAAAGGGAAAGATACACCCAATTGAATGTAGAATTCCAAAGAATAGCTAGAAGAGCTAAGAATGCCTTCTTAAATGAACAGTGCAAAGAAATAGAAGAAAACAATAGAATAGGGAGGACCAAAGATCTCTTCAAGAAAATTGGAGATATGAAGGGAACGTTTCATGCAAAGATGGGCATGATAAAGAGGACCAAAATGGCAGGGACCTAACAGAGGCAGAAGAGATTAAGAAAACGTGGCAAGATTACACAGAAGAACTATACAAGAAAGAACTTAACGTACCTGATAACCACGATGGGGTGGTCACATCCTGGAATGTGAAGTGAAATGGGCCTTAGGAAGTCTGAGCAACAACAAAGCTAGTGGAGGTGACAGCATTCCAGCTGAGCTATTCAAAATCTTAAAAGACAATGCAGTGAAAGTGCTACACTCAATATGCCAGCAAACTTGGAAAACTCAACAGTGGCCACAGGATTGGAAAATGTCAGTTTACATTCCAATCCCAAAGAAGGGCAATGCCAAAGAATGTTCAAACTACCGCACCATTGCACTCATTTCACATGCTAGCAAAGTGATGCTCAAAATCCTACAAGCTAGGCTCCAGCAGTATGTGGACCGAGAACTACCAGAAGTGCAGGCAGGATGTCGAAGAGGGAGAGGAACTAGAGATCAAATTGCCAACATACGCTGGATCATGGAGAAAGCTAGGGAGCTCCAGAAAAACATCTAATTCTGTTTCATTGACTATGCTAAAGCCTTTGATTGTGTGGATCACAACAAAATGTGGCAAATTCTTAAAGAGATGGGAGTACCAGACCATCTTACTTGTCTCTTGAGAAGCCTATATGCAGGTCAAGAAGCAACAGTGAGAACCGGACACGGAACCACTGATTGGTTCAAAATTGAGAAAGGAGTTCGGCAAGGCTGTATACTGTCGCCCTTCCTATTTAACTTATATGCAGAGCACATCATGAGAAAGGCGGGGCTAGATGAATCACCAGTTGGAATTAAGATTGCTGGGAGAAATATCAACAACCTCAGATATGCAGATGATACCACTCTCATGGGAGAAAGTGAAGAGGAACTAAAGAGCCTCTTGATGCGGGTGAAGGAGGAGAGCGCAGAAGTTGGCTTGAAACTCAACATTAAGAAAACTAATATTGTTGCATCTGGTCCTCTCACTTCCTGGCAAATAGATGGGGAAGAAATGGAGGTAGTGAGAGATTGTATTTTCCTGGGCTCCAGGATCACCGCAGATGGGGACTGCAGCCAAGAAATTAAAAGATGCTTGTTCCTGGGGAGGAGAGCTATGGCAAATTTAGACAGCATACTAAAAAGCAGAGACATCACCCTGCCAACAAAAGTGTGTATAGTCAAGACTATGGTTTTCCCAGTTGCAATGTATGGCTGTGAAAGCTGGACCATAAGGAAGGCTGAGCGCTGAAGGATTGAGGCCTTTGAGTTGTGCTGCTGGAGGAGACTCCTGTGAGTCCCTTGGACCGCAAGGTGATCAAACCGGTCAGTCCTAGAGGAGATCAACCCTGACTGCTCTTTAGAAGGCCATATCCTGAAGATGAAACTCAAATACTTTGGCCACCTTAAGAGAAGGAAGGACTCCCTGGAGAAGACCCTGATGCTGGGAACAATAGATGGCAAAAGAAGGAGGGGAGGGCAGAGGATGAGGTGGCTGGATGGAGTCACTGGGGCAGTTGATGTGAGCTTGAGTGGACTCTGGGGGATGGTGGAGGACAGGAAGGCCTGGCGGAATGTTGTACATGGGGTCGAGATGGGTCAGACACAACTTCGCGACTAACAACAACAAAACTGGTGGCCATCTTGTTGGAAGCAAATTACATAGGTGGCTATGTGCTACTTGGAGAAGTACTTGCTTTGATCTGTCCTGTATCGGCTACTCACCACCCTTATCAGTTGGGTTCTAATACGGGTTCTAATACAATGAATCAGGGAGAAAAATCTTCTGCCCTCCACTTTCTTCTCACTTTGGGCAAGGTGAGGCAGGTGTCTCAGGCAGCAGGGAGGTGTGAGAAGAGCAAAGTGGTCCAAGATAGAGTTGTGCATGCTGCATCGTCTTCCTCATCCCCCTTACGTTGTGTTGTTGCCCTCAGGAGATGGCACAAATGTGGTTCAGGTCAGTTCTCAGCCTGCTTGGCCATGTAGAATGAGCCACCTTTCCCTTGTCTCAGACAGCAAAGGGTCTTGGCCCCTCTGCCTTTGGCAGGGAGAGGCTCCCATGGTTTGCAGCCTGAGGCACAGAACAGGATGGTGCTCCTCCCTATCCCTTAGGCAAGAGCAACCGGGACTAGAAGATGAACCTATATGAATCTGCATGAATCTTGATGTCCCTCAAGTGGTGAGATGGAATTCTGCCCCTAAGACAGCAAGAGCTGCAGGGAAGACGACATGGCACGGCATCTCTCCTTCAAGCTCTTCTGCTGCCTTCTAGCATCTGCCAGTTGAGCACACGGCCTAACGATGGGCAATTAGCCAGGTCATCAGGCACTGTGGCTCCAAATCTCTGAGACTCAGGCAACCTGGGTTCTACTCCCTGCTCAGTCATGGAGCCATGGGTGGCTCTGGGCCATTTACTGGGCCTCGCATTTTTCAGAGTCCTACAAACAAACTTCCCTTCTCATGAAACACATCTGGCTCATAAACATTTGTGAGAGCAGACCTGAGGGCCAGGCCTTTGCTTGTCTTGGGCTCCACAACTTGCGTGGTCACACCTGAAGCATCCACTCCTTCCTCAGAGTTGTGCTGCCCTGGAAGTGGTTGTGCTTCCCAAGCAATGTCAAGGCCTCTTTTATGGGTAGCGACCTTGTACTTTTAAAATCATCTTCCAAAATATTTTCTATGGTGGCCCCATGTTCTGCTGAAGATAAGGCAGCAAGCAGTAATCCTACAGCAAGCAGACTTAACCGATGTTCCATAAAGATACTGGCCTAAGCAAGAAATGATCAAAACTCCATTGCTCTGGAGCTTAATCCAAACTTCTTCAAAATAATGGGAAGGGTAAAAGCTGGAAATGAAGAGCACAAGGAGAGAAGACAAATGTCACCATTAGTATTTACTGTGTTCAAATCTGAACACATTCACCTCCTTTGATGACATCCTCATATCTCTCATTGTTCCAAAATTAGACAAAGCTCTCTCTTCTCTCTCTCTCTCTCTCTCTCTCTCTCTCTCTCTCTCTCTCTCTCTCTCTCTCTCTCTCTCTCTCTCTCTCTCTCT
>JAIXND010000762.1:1713384-1753173 GCA_023646645.1 Varanus salvator macromaculatus
GAAGGAAGGAAGGAAGGAAGGAAGGAAGGAAGGAAGGAAGGAAGGAAGGACTGAGTTTCTTCACTCTCTATATATTTAAATGACAGGGTTTGCTTTGCAAACATAAATACACTTTGGCTAGTGAGTTACTTAAAAGTGTAATGATAAGTGGACAGACAAAAAGAGAGGCAATACAATGATGACTGTCAATCTGGAAGGCATCAAAGGGGAATTGGACAGATACAAAAAACTTTCAGAGAATAGTGGTTATGATTTGCCTCCAGTATCAGAAATCTGCTCTGATTGTCATTTCCTGGGTCTTCTTATACTTATTTCCTGCTTTAGGGTTTCCATTGGCTAAATGGGAGCACCTTGGAGTATCCCAGTGGAGCATCTTACTGGCCAGTCACATGGGAACAAAATGCCACATTAGATAGTCTTTGGCTCTGCTCAGGCACAATTCTTCTGTTCTTGTCTTGAACCTTTCTTTGTGGGACTTGTTTCCCATCCCGGCCATGTTTTCTGCCTTCCTCTGAGCCTGCCCCCCATGAGTTCCTCAAGCATCCCTTGCTTTGCTTTTCTTATCCTCTGAAGAGGTGAAAAGTCATTCTATTATTGTCTGTCATGCACCCAGGAGCCAAGTGGCTAATGTGGCGGGCTAAAAATCCAATAAACTCCTCCAAGCAGATGATCACAGAAAAGAAATTCCCCTTCAGGGGAGAAGAGGAAAGCCCATGACAGTGAGTTAGTCCTGCTTACTTGTGAAGCTTATCCTATTACTTGTGAACACACAAGTTTATGCTTACTTCTGAGTACAGAAGTATAGTGTTCAGTTCTGAGTGGACACAGAGAAGCTTTAGGCCACTTGCTCCTGAGTAGACTTAAAACCAGCAATGATCATGTGTTGGCTCTGCAGAGAGAGTCCACAGCAAGAAGAATTGTCCAGCAGAAGCAACCTGAGCAAATCTATATTTTGGGAATACGAGTAACAGTTCATCCTACTCTATCATGTTCTCACCAAATACAATCTGCATTATTCCCTGATGTCAACATGATGAAATGCTTGTCCATTATCTTTTCAGAATGCTCTAGGAGAATATTCTGAAAGGCAGGCAAGGAAAGAGTGAAGGGCAAAGCAATGAGGTTTGGGAGTGATGCTCATGCTGCTTCCTCTCCAGAAGAATCCCAAAACAAATCCGGTAGAGAAATTGTGGCAAATCAAATGATGAAAAATACTGGCCTGCCAACGTTGTCAGTGCCAATGACAATTTGTACCTTGCTTAGGAGTGGTCCTTTCACTCGATTCATACCAAGCTGAGTGCACCCCAACTTCCTTCTAATGGCTGAGTCCATTTAGCCCTGGACTCACCCATTAGAAGGATTCAGGTTGCAGGAATTAAAGAGCCCCAGTAAGTCACTTGCTTCAAGAAGGTGAGGAGTTTAGCCATTTATCAGTCTCAGTCCAGACCACCCTCTCACACCCCTCCTCCCTTTTGCAAGAGCTGGTCACACATCCTCTTTTATAGACATCAGTCCTCCAGTTGAAGAGGACCTCCTTGGAGGTGCGTAGACACCTGTTCTCCCCTGCAGAGGAAGACAGGACACACTCCAATGGAGCCAAGCTCAAGGAACCAAGGCTCAATTTGGATGCCAGGAAGCACTTCCTGACAGTTGAGACCCTGGGGGTATGGAATGGGCTTCCACGGGAGGTGGTTGAGGCCCCATCGGTGAGGGTGTTCAAGGATAGGCTAGACATGCACATGGTGTGCATGTCATGAGCAGAGCCAACTGGAGTGAGGGGCCAGACTAGATGGCCCAGGAGACCCCTTCTGACTCGGTCTGTTTCTATGTTTCTTGAAGGGATCCTTCATTTAATGGACCATACTCTCCAAATCAAGTCTAAAGTTAAAGAGCAACCAGAATGTTTGCTTCTCACCAACAGCAGATTGAATTGGCAGTCACCTGGTCATGGTCTTCCACATCGTGATGAGATTGATTATATTTCCATTTGCATTATTTATTTATTTGCTTGTGAATTCTTCTAAATTTGTGAATTCCTATGCACAAGGAAATGAGCTAAAATGACTGCCCTCCTCATGACCACATTTGTGCTTCTTCTTGGATGATTCATAAGTTGCACTGCAATGGGGGAATTGAAGGGAATCCATCTCTGGCTTTCCCCCTCAGCCAGAGGTGGCTAGGAGGCAGTGCCCCCTGCTTTCCAGGAATAACATGTAGAGAAATCGCAAAGTCTTGCCAGGGTAGATACAGAGGATGTACATAGCCCTTGGGCCCATCTTGACCATCCGCCCCATGACTAACACATCAGAATAAGTTGTGCAAAGCTGTTACACTGCAGTTGCATGCCAGCGTTTTCCTTTTGAAAGGAACACTCTTGCAGTGTGAGTTGTGCTAAAGCAAAGGAGTTGTGGAATTAGCCTCAACTTGATCATTGGTGCTGGCCACCGATGCTAGTTTTCTTTGGCACAGGTAAAAAGAAAAAATCTAGCTGAGGCGCTGCTAATAATAATCTTGCCTGAGCGGTTTCAAGCTGTGCTTTCACAGCCAGTAAAAACGTAGATGGAATTTCAGCATACAAGTTAGATGCACACCTTGGCATGGTCAGGGTTTGGAGAGAAACTCAGCCTGATGCCACCAAGAAGCCAGATGCTTTCATGAGTTTCCTAGTAGGGTCACTCATAATAGAATGGTCAACGCTAAAACACTAGTCTAAGATACACCTATTTTCTCAAGAAGTAATAAGAACATTGGCAGAAGAAAATTATTTCTGGTGGTGAGGAGGGTAGAAGACCTTCCGAAGGGCTTTGCTGGATTTTTCATGGACAAGAAAGAGGCTCACCTGGTGTCGTCTTTATTTGCTTTTCGGCACCAGGCGAAGACCTTTTTATTTAAGCAATATTTTAAGTGTTAAATTATTTTAGGTTTAAAGTTATTGATTAGTTATTTTTATACTGTATTGTATGTTTTAATTCAGACCTTGAGATGGGCCAGTTTTTAATATTGTGTATGTTTTTAATATTATATGTTCTGGGATGTTGTTAGCCGTCCCGAGGCTTGTGGCAAGGGGTGGCATATAAATTTGTTAATAAATAATAAATAATAAAAAACAACAGTGATGCATTCAACCAGCTACTGTGGACTGGTATGATTAATGCTGTCACTAATGATGGTCTTGATCAAAGCAGGAAGCAAATCTAACATCAGACGGGCACAGTGGTGACAGGAAAGCCTGATGGTGCACAACACATATGGTTGGAACATGGAACACGAGAAGCATGAAACAAGGCAAACTACAAACTGTACGGCAAGAAACAGAACAGTAAAACTGAGCAGTACTTTGTGTGAGTGAAATAAAGTGGACTAGAATGGGAAACTATCAGTTGGTCAAACATGGAGTATTTTACGCAGGAAGTGACAAACTTGGGAGAAACAGAATGGCTCTGATATTAAGAAAAGACATAGCCAAGGCTGTAAGGGGACATAATGCAAGCTCCAAGCAAATTGTATATATCAGAATTCTTGGAAAACCTATCAACACCACCATTTTTCAAGTTTATGTTTCAGCAACAGATGCTGAAAAAGAAGACATCAAAACTTGCATGCAAGTGTCCAAAAAGAAGTTGATAGCACACCAAGACAAAGCAGAATCCAATGTTGTGGGGAAATTTGGGCTCTGAAACAAGGCAGGATAATGACTCATTCAATTCTGTGGAACAAACCATCTATTTAATGCTAACACAGCCATCTGCAAACTTATCAGATGATTATACACATGGATATCACCAGAGGAGTAATGCAGAAATCAAATAGGCTGTGTACCTGGAGGAGGTGAAGATGGAGAAACTACAAGGCGTCTTCAAAATGTTTCCATACTTTCTAAAACTCTATTTATTAGGAACTTCAAAAACAAATTGCATTACTTTCCTACATAGGCACCTTCCTTTGTGATGCATTTTCCCCAGCATCATACTAACTTTTTAATGTCATCATCAAAAAATATATAAAATATATGTATAAAATATACATGTGCAGAAACTTTTTGAAGATCCCTTGTATGTTCTCTCAGAAGCAGATTGTGGCAGTCACCACGAACTCTTAATATCAAAAATCAGAGTAAAGCTAGAAAAGATCAGTAACAGAAACCTAACGACAAAATACAGCTAAATACAAAATACACTCGTAATATAAAATGCAAAACAGCATTCCTCAGTCACTGTATTAAATAGCACTCCTCAAGCCCACATAAAGAACAGATTTACATATTTAGATACGGTACTAGTAGAATAATTCCAAGCTGCAGACTAATTTTTTCCAAGTCCTAGCAAGAATATGCCAGTAAATATGGAAAACAAAGCAGTGATCCACAGACTGGAAACTTCCAACATGAGAGGGTTCTTCAAAAAGTTAAAACTTTGTAAAACTCTATTTATTAGGAATTTCAAAACCAAATTGCATTACTTTCCTACATAGGCACCTTCCTTCGTGATGCATTTTCCCCAGCATCATGCCAACTTTTTAATGCCATCAGCCAAAAATGTTTTTGGTTGAGTGTGTAGCCAGTGATGCTTTCACATCATCATCATCACATGAAAATCTTTTTCCCCTTGAAGCACTGCATCCTTCACACTAGCACAGTCATTTTCGAAGATTTCATTCCACTCATAGATGACTCTGTGACAGAGAACTTTATTCCCATACTGAGCACACATGTGGAGATGAAGTTGTGCTGTCGGCACACCTTCAGCCCACAAAAATCATATGACAGAACACTGTTCCTCTCTGGTGCAATTTGTAAGTTTCACAGCCATCCTCACCTCAGCATGACAACTCTTATACTAAACTTCAAGGGCGGCTGGCTTACCAGACAGAGTAGTCACATGACACCCTCAGACATGACTGATTTCTACTCCTCCCACCCTTTCCAATGAACATATAAAAGCATGGAAACAATTTGAAGACCCCCTATATATTCTAACCCTCAAGGAAGGAGATGCTGGGGAGTCCAACAACTGGAGGACAATTGTTCTAATTTCCCATGCAAGCAAAATGATGCTCAAGGTGTTGCAATGAAAAATCTGGAGTGAGAAATGTCCTACATTTCTAAAAAAGAGGAGGCCCGTGAGATCATAGTCTAAATATGCATTGGCTATGGGAGTGCAACAAAGCATTTCAGAAGATCAGTCTATGTTTTATAGGTTTTAAAGAAGGCTTTGTGTGGATCACAAGAAGCTGTGGATGGTCCTGAGGGTTTGCCTCAGGATTTGAATGCCATGTACTGCGGACAAGAAGCTACTGTTAGGACAGGATATGGAAAAATAGAATGGCTTCTTACAGGCAAAGGCATCAGAGAATGGTGTATTTTATCTCCCCATCAGGTCAATCTGTTCACAGAACACATCATACAGAAAGCTCGATTAGGATCATTAGAAGCAGGAGTGAGAATTGGTGGAAAAATGAATGCATCAGTATTTTTCTGTTATGCCAATGTTACCATATTGCTGACAGAAAGCAGCGATGGACTGAAACGACTTCTCATCAAAATGAAAGAAGGAAGTGCAAAAACTGGACTGCGGTTAGCTATTACGAGAGCAAAACGAATGACTATAGAAAATAACTTTAATTTCAGCAATGAAGAAAATTGAAATCATGAAAGATTTCATGTACCTCAGTTCAATCATGAATTTAGACACTGACTGTAGGCAATCAGTTTGAAGAAGACAGAGTCTAGGAAAGCAGCAGTGAATGAACCGGGAAAGATAATTGAGTAAAAGCACATTTTACTGGATACCGAGGCTACAATTTCCACACTATTGTATTCTCAATCACTATGTACGAGTAGAAAAACCAGGCGGTGAAGAAAACTGGCAGAGGGAAAAAAAAGTGTATTCAAAAATTTTTGCTGCAGGATAGTTTTGTGACTACTCTAGTCTGAGAGAAAGACCAACAAGAGGGTTCTAGATCAAATCAAGCCAGAACTTTTCTTGGAAGCAAAAATGATAAAACTGAAGCAGTTGTACTTTGGGTACATCATGACTCCATGGACAAGACCATCATTCTAGGAAAGTTGAACGCGGAAGAAGAAAAGGAAGACCAAATATGGGATGGATCTATTCCATAAAGAAAGTGATAGCCTTGAGTCCACAAGAGCTGAGTGGGGCTCTCAAGGACAGGACCGACACAATGTGACACCTTGTAATCACAGAAACAACGTATTTGGGAGAGGGGATTCTATCTTAGTTCCAAGAGTCAGGACAATAGAAAACAGGAAAGTGAATGTATGGAAGGTTTCATGGTCCAGGGAAGCAGGTTTGGTGTGGAGAGCAAAGTCGTCAGTCAAGCATCTCAAGCCTTCTGGCTATTTCTGTGCAAATTGGATGCGTATCCTTCCTGGCCTACCCCGGAGGCACTCCAACCAGGCTCCCAGCTGGTCACAAAGGAACCCTTGACACAACTCCATAGCCCAGTGTTCTCCAGATGTCTTGGACTACAACCTGCATCACATGACCAATGACTATGCTGGCCATTGGATGCTGCCTTCCAACACAGGTTGAAGAAAGCTGCACTGGCTAACCGAAGCCAGAAAGGAACTCTCGCCTAACAGCTGGGCAGCTGTCCATGCCATCTTGAATAGCAGAAGGATCTGATAACCTAAAATATCACATGTGAACCACTACGCTCACACTCCCTGGACATGCCCTCAGAACCATGATTCCCCATGACACAATTCTATCAGATGTCTCCAGCCTCAAGGGCAGCTTCGCCATCAGCAATTATTGGCAATCATCTGCTGAGGAGTGACCTTGTGCGATGAAATCTACTGTGCGCTTTTCTGCAGAAGCGGGCAACACATGCTGCTTTTAACAACAATCAGCAAAAATCAATTTCAGAAACATTGTGCTCTAGCAGGTTATTTAAGACCCATTATTTAAAGCTGCCTTTGCAAAATCTAAATGGAAAACGGTGTGGTCTTTTTGTTCCATTTAAATGGAATCTTCAGATGAGGTTTATTTATTTATTTAGCTTTAATTGCGTGTTTTCCCCTCCTCTTTTGTGCCTAAACTTGGAGTAATTCCATGAGTTGGGCTGAAATTGCTTCTTTGTATTCCGACAATGAATTCATTTGAAACAGAGCAAACTTTGGATGCTGTTGTGGTATATTGTTTCTTCTCAGATTTTCTTCAACGAATACCTTGGTTATATGGAAACCATTGGAAATATATGGACTGTACACTGGGCTCATTAACGCATGTGAAGCCGCATCCTGCACTGAATTCCTCTTTGCAGGCCTTGAGACAGTTGGCAAAAACTACCATTCCAATAAGATTTTAAAGATTAATGTTTTTCTTTGATTTTAGAAGGTTCCCCAGTTTTCTTGCAATTTAGAGATTTTATCAGCCTTATTTGGAATTATGGCATTGTGTCATTTTTGTGTCTTTATTGTTAATCTCCTCAAGCACATGCCAAGAAGAGGATGAAAATGTACCAGAATTTTGCTTCCGTTTGCAAAGTCTGAGAACTTGCATCTTTCATGGCCCAATGGGAGTGTATTTTTCTAATGAAACTCACCCATTCCTGAATGGGTGACCATGTCAAAACAATGTATTCACTGGGGGAAGATGCATACCTTTGAAAAATGCACACAGCAATGAACTTTCTTTCCATTTAATATATGCACTTTGCAAATACTCTGGACCAACAGAAAGACAAACAAGTGGACCCAGATCAAATAAAGTCAGAACTTTCCCTAGAAATAAAACCGACAAAACTGAAGCTGTCATATTTTGGGCATATCATGAGAAGGCAATACTCACTGTGGTAGACCGTCATGCTAGGGAAAGTTGAAGGCAGAAGAAGGAAAGGAAGGCCAAGACATCTGGACAGACATCTGGAAGACCAGGAGTTCACAACCTCTGCTGAAAAGAGGTATGCATGTTGTTTATCCAAACTTAGGGATTCTGTCTATGAACTGTTTAAACTACTGCTATAGAAAGACTTCTTCCATTTGGTTTCCAGAAGGAAAGATGTGTCCTTTATACAGCATTTTCCCTCCAAGTTCCATCTCTCTCTCTGCCTTTCTTTTCCAGTTCATAATGCAACCACAAGGTGGCACTGTGGTGGAGCTGCAGAATGGCAGAGTTATGTTGATGCGCATGATTTTCGTTCTGATCTGTTCCACGTAGACATTCGACAGATGACCTTCCTCACTCTAAAAAGAGGGGAAACACAAAAATGCCTCAAGGACATGGGGCCACCCCGGAGGAGGAAGGCATCACGAAAAGGACCTGCAAACTAGCGTGACTAAAGGATCATGAGCACAGAGTAATGTGCAGAAGTCTTTCGTCATCTCGAAGGTGGACCCACTAAAATCAAGGCTACTTAAGCCAAGCATGACTGACTTGTCCCATTTGTTTCAGTAGGTCTACTCTGAGCACAACTAAGTCTGAATCCACCTCCTATTGTCCTGCCATCGTGTTCACCACCTATTTTATGCTCTTTGTTGGGGTGAAAATAACTTGTGTATGGAGGGGAAACATGAGAAGAAGAATGGTAACACTGCTGGGAGAGGTTGTGCTATTACCCCACTGTCACCTCACTATGTATAATTCGTCCAAGCATCTCACTTCAATCACTAGAACAACAACTATACTAAAGCCAGAGACACCTGCAGATTCAAATAACTTTGACTCTGACCCATGGTTTCCATGGCAGATTTGTCTACATTTCATGGATTCCATGGACTTACAAGCCATTTAAAAAGCCAAACCAGGCCCGGCCAGGCCAAGCCTTGCCTTCTCTAAAATTCTGTACAAAGTTACTTATATAAAAGTATGAAGGCTGCTTGGAAATTTGTCAGTATATATGTCATTTGAATGTTTTTATTCATTTCTGATATTTCTCCAACCTTTTGTTTACTTCTGCTATGTAGCAAGCCCTCTTGATGCTCATTCATTGTGTACTAAAAAATATGCAAACTGTTATGGGCCAGTGAAAATTCCATATATTGTGGGAACACTTTTAGATCTTTTTTCCTAAGGCTGGAAGAAGAAATCTGAATCCATCAATGAGGAGCAACAAATGAAAGACACCAGATGAGCCACAAAACTCAGACAGAATGGATGTAACAAATCCTTACATTCCTACTAAAAAGTATTCACGTGGGTTTCAAGTAGCTTGGCAGGAGTTGGATCAAATGAAGTTCTTCATTGAGCTAAGCATGTTTCTGACTTCTTGTTCTCTGTGTCCCACCTGTTCTGTCTCTGTGTGCTAATGCTAAGTCACTTCCTTGTATTTCTCATGCCTTCCCTCTTTGTCATCAAGTTATCAGTCCTTTCTGCTACTGCAGCTTTCCTACCTAACACCACCTTCACTGATGCAAACCATGCTCAGCATTTTTGGTGAACTCCTAGCCTTGAAAGGATGGCATTATCCATCTGAAGACAGGACGCTCCAGAACTTTGTGCTGTAGCCCATCTTCCCCATCCAAATTCCCCCCAGAAATTTCAGCCTATAACTCCCAGCATGGCATTGCATATGTTGGCTGCCACCAAGGGTAGCCAGGAGGGAACAAAAATATCTGGGAGAAAACCAGTTTGAAGAAGGCAGCACTAGCCCAAATTGTGGCAGGACCGTAGGACTGCAACCCCAGATCCAGCCTGCTATGATCCGGGGTTCCCCAAATATTTCAGTGCTCAACTCCTACCAGCTCCAATCAACATGAATAGTAACCAGGAATGCTGGGAACTGTAGTCCACACCAAATCAGGGGTACCTATTGGGGAAGAACATCATGCATGTTCATCTGGGCATAAACATCATGGAAATCTAAGGGATTTACTTCTGAGGAGACATGCATTGGACTGTGCTGCTAATGTGCACATTATCACCAAAAATAAATACTATCTACCATATTTTTTGCTCTATAAGACTCACTTCCCCCCCCCCCCTCAAAAGTAAGGGGAAATGTCTGTGCGTCTTATAGAGCGAATGTGTGTGTGCAGTAAGTCTGTCAGGTGTGCATCCCATGGGGAAGTGATGGAGAATGTGCCTGTGATTATGTGCCCATTTGAGTCAGAATATTTTTTTCTTGTTTTTCTCCTGGAAAAACTAGGTGCGTCTTATGGTCAGGCACATCTCATAGAGCGAAAAATACTGTAGCTTGAATTATCTACGATAAGGAAACAGAGGCAAATGCCCTCTGTTTCGCAGTTGTGGAAAGGAGACATTCTGATCATACAATATTCTTTCCCTCTTTCTCTGCAAGAGACAAGTGCAAGTTAAAAATAATTGAGCAGGCTGAAAGGCATCTGTGGATGCTCAGAATGAATCACCCCATTTCAAAGCTCCCTTCGCATTCGTCCTTTGCTTTCAAATGCTTTTATTTACATATAGCCTACTTTTAGAGTGGAGACCTTTTAAGAACATCAATAGGTCAATAAATCTATGCCTTTAATAGGGATGTACTTCGTCCACTCTTTTACAGGGGAGGCGGTTCATTATGCACTGCCCGGGATTTACTATAAACTGCTGTACACAAAATGTGTACACCACATTGATTGGCTCTCCCGGCACGTCTGATGATCAGGACATGCAAAAGAGATGTTTTTCAGGCATTGCAATGTCAACAGGGGGTCTGCTGTCTTTACTTGGTGCATATAAAGGACCAGTTCTGCTCCATGCCTCCCTTCTCCTCGAAGCTCACATCACTTGGGCAAATGGAGACTTGTGATGACGTCTTCCAGCACCAGCACTGAACAGGATAGCTAAACTGTGGAATTCGCTGCCAGAGGAAGCGTTGATAGCCACCAATCTGGATGGCTTTCAAGGGGGATTGGAGAGTTCCATGAGGGAGAAGGCTATTGGTGGCTACTAGCCCTGCTGACTATGGGCTGCCTCCTTCACCAGAGGTAACCTGGCTACATACCACAGTTGCTGAGGAACTTGGGCAGGTGGAGGTCTTGCACCCACCCTGCTTGAGGTATCCTGTGGGCAGCTGGTTTGCCAGCACCTGTCTGGAGTGCTGGACTAAGTGGACCTTTGGCCTGATCCAGCTTGGCTTTTCTTATGTTCTTAATAGCAAGAGGAAGAAAGCTTCAAGGTCCTGAAGCCCTTGGATTGTGTGGTGCAACTTGAAGGTCCCCATTGCCTGGCAGTTCTCTTCATAAGGATGAATGTTCCTTACTCCGAGCTGGACTATTTCTCCATCCAGGCAAGACAGCACTCCCTCTGTCTAGTCAGCTCAGGGGTAGTTAAGGATGGTTGAGAATTTTGCTTTTGTTTATGGAACATGTGATCATGCCCTGTTGCAAGATCCAAACAGGAGCACGTCTGCCAGAAATAGCCATACAGTGTTGAACATATGTTCACATTCATCTAATTCCCAGCTCCCAGTCTGATTTGTGCAGAGTTCCTAATTTCCTTGTACAGAGGGATTAACTCACCTACCTGTCCATAACCCATGCTGGAAAATGATGTCATACGCTGGCACACATGACATCACCCCAAGGCACACATTTCTGCATTGTTTTTGAGACCTGCAGTGCACATCTGTCAGCAGGTTACAGATGGTGTTTCAGGGTAGTCTGCCTGGTGTTGTGACCCTTGGGACAGGATGTCTCGGGCAGGCCACCCCCTTCACCTTCAGGAACAGGACCCAAGAGGTGTGTCGGGATGCAGTTAGGAGTGGAGGAAGCTGCTCCTAACCATGGCTCCATATTCCAGCCCAGTGCTGTTGATGCTGACTTGACAACGGCTCTCCAGGGCATTGGACAGGAGTTTTGCCTGCACCCCCTGGAGATTCCAGGAATTGAAGCCCCTGCATGAAAAGCAGGGGCTCTACTCTACTTGGGAGGAGACTCTTAGTGGCTACTAGCTTTGCTGGCTCTGTGGTCTCTGCATTATCAGAGGCAGCCAGTTGCTGCACAGCTTGGACAGGAGGAGGTCTTGCGTCCATCTGGTGCCTTGTCAGATCCTACATGCCCCAAAGCTTTGCAGGTACAGGGGGAAATAGGCCTAACATCCTCCTCTGCAGCAGACAAGGTAGTATGAAGTTTTGAGATTGGCAGGCCAGGCACGAATATGTGCACCATCCATCCTAGGTTTGTCAGGGAAGTTTTGCTTTCTGCACTTCAGACGCAGCCCCGGGGTTGGAGAGCATGCAAGAGGGAGCGATGTGCAAACTGCAGGCCTGGCATAACCCTGCCACAGATCCTGTGAGCTGGAAGGAGCAGCTGTTATGGCTGACCCTCAGCATGAAGTGCGGGAGTTATTTTGTGTCTTGAAATGCATGCCCTGGGACTCAGCCCTCGAGTTCTTCATGATGGAGCAGGTGCTTCTTGCTTGTGGAATGCGCGCGCGCACGCACACACACACACACAGGCACCGTGCATTGTTGGATAGTGCTGCTTGGCAAGTCTATTCTCCCTGGTTTATTTTTTATATCAGATCTTCATTAAGTGGGCTCCATTGTACAAAGCCTGGCTCTCAATAGCAGTTATTATTATTCTCCATATAGCAATAAGCACAATTACTTCTGGGTTCTTTTCTCTCCCTCCATCCTCTCTCTCTCTCTTTTTTACAGCTTTACAAAGAAGCCACTCACAGAAGGAGCCAGGGGTCAGAAGGCAGGGTGTTACAATGTAGGCACATCGATCGATGTCATAGAAACAATAAAAGAGACAAAGCTAGTCATTGGCTGATTTGATGTGGCATGTTGCTCAGAAAGGAATGAGAGATGCAAGCGGTCCGATGCATAAAATCAGGGATGGGAGCCCTCATTGGAGCTTTGCTTTGCAGCAAAATTGCACTGCAGTGCTAGTGTCTTGCCAACTGAGGCTCCACTGTCTGGGGAGTATCTCTCTTGCTCCTTCACTGCACTTGGCAGTCTTGAAAATATCAGTGCTGGGCTACTAAGAGCAGAATAGGCTGAGAAAGATGGGCATGGGAAGCCAGATAGACTGCCCAGGAAGTGGCACCAGCCCCCTTTTGGACTGCATGTCTGCCAGTGTCTAACGTCCTGTCATGCATTTACTTCTAGATGGGATTTGTGCAATGAAACACAATGCATGATGAAGCACAATGTCAGGGCAAGGTAGAACATGATGCATGAAGCTTTAGGGTAACGCCTCTTTAGTTGAAAGTTTTCTGTTTGCAGGCTTGGTCCAGTTCATCACTTCCTGTTCAGGGTGGCTGGGGCTGGGGGTATGAATTTCCTTAATTGCCCCTAGGCCACCTTTTCTTCATCACAGCATCTACGGCAGCAAAATGAAAATAAAGAACTGAAAAAAAGAGGAGATGGTACTTTAAAGACATGCACACATAGTACAAAGAACAGATTCTGGCTAGCCAATGGACAATTCATCACTAATCCCACAGCCGTGATAAACAAGTAGAAACATAGAAACACAGTGAGTCAGAAGGGGCCTCCTGAGCCATCTAGTCTGACCTCTGGCACCAGCTGGCTCCGCTCACGACATGCCCACCATGTATGCGTCCAGCCTATCTTTGAACACCCTCAACGATGGGGCCTTATCGACCTCCTGTGGAAGCCCATTCCACACCCTCGGGGTCCTAACTGTCAGGAAGTGCTTCCTGGCATCCAAATGGAACCTTGGTTCCCTGAGCTTTGCTCCATTGGAGCACGTCCTGCCTTCCTCTGCAGGGGAGAACTGGTCTCTACCCACCTCCATGTGACACCCCCTCACATACCTGTATGTCTCCAACATAGCAATAAAAGTAGCAATAAAACAGGCTTCATCTGTTAATGGGAAGGTTCTAATTAATGTTGCTGGGGGTCTTTGGAGAAAGCATTCCCATGAATAAGTCATATACTTGATCTTGGCCATGAGCAAGACCATGGGTGATTTCTAGCACTACATGAAATGTTGTGTAAACAGTGGAAAAGCAATGGCTCACTAGTTGTGACCATTATGAGGGGTTGCAGAAGGGCATTACCATGGGGGTGATGTACAAGGAGGCATAAAAGGTAAAGGTAAAGGTTTCCCCTTGACATTACATCCAGTCATGCCTGACTCTAGGGGCCGGTGCTCATCTCTGTTTCCTAGCCAAGGGAGCCAGCGTTTGTCCGCAGACAGTCTCCATGGTCGCGTGGCCGGCATGACTAAACACCGAAGTGCACAGAACACTGTTACCTGCCCACCGAATTGGTACCTTTTTATCTACCTGCATTTGCATGCTTTTGAACTGCAAGGTTGACTGGACCTGGGATGGAGCAACGGGAACTCACCCCGTTGTGCAGACTCGAACCAGCGACCTCTCAATCAACCAGCCCAGCAGCACAGCGGTTTATACCACTGCGCCACCTGAGGTCCCTATGTTGTTGTTGTTGTTGTTAGTCGTGAAGTCGAGTCCGACCCATCGCGACCCCATGGACAACATTCCTCCAGGCCCTCCTGTCCTCCACCATCCCCCAGAGTCCACTCAAGCTCACACCAACCACCTCAGTGACTCCATCCAGCCACCTCATCCTCTGCCGCCCCCTTCTTCTTTTGCCATCAATCCTTCCCAGCATTAGAGTTTTCTCCAGGGAGTCCTTCCTTCTCATTAGGTGGCCAAAGTATTTGAGTTTCATCTTCACTATCTGGCCTTCTAAAGAGCAGTCAGGGTTGATCTCCTCTAGGACTGACCGGTTTGATCGCCTTGCGGTCCAAGGGACTCACAGGAGTCTTCTCCAGCACCACAACTCAAAGGCCTCAATCCTTTTGCGCTCAGCCTTCCTTATTGTCCAGCTTTCACAGCCATACATTGCAACTGGGAAAACCATAGCCTTGACTATACGCACTTTTGTTGGCAGGGTGATGTCTCTGCTTTTTAGTATGCTATCTAGATTTGCCATAGCTTTCCTCTCCAGAAGCAAGCGTCTTTTAATTTCTTGGCTGCAGTCCCCATCTGCAGTGATCTTGGAGCCCAGGAAAATAAAATCTGTCACTACCTCCATTTCTTCCCCATCTATTTGCCAGGAAGTGAGAGGACCAGATGCCATGATCTTAGTTTTCTTAATGTTGAGTTTCAAGCCAACTTCTGCGCTCTCCCTCTTCACCCGCATCAAGAGGCTCTTTAGTTCCTCTTCACTTTCTGCCATGAGAGTGGTATCATCTGCATATCTGAGGTTGTTGATATTTCTCTCAGCAATCTTGATTCCAACTGGTGATTCAACTAGCCCTGCCTTTCTCATGATGTGCTCTGCATATAAGTTAAATAGGCAGGGTGACAGTATATAGCCTTGCCGAACTCCTTTCTCAATTTTGAACCAATCAGTGGTTCCGTGTCCGGTTCTCACTGTTGCTTCTTGACCTGCATATAGGTTTCTCAAGAGACAAATAAGATGGTCTGGTACTCCCATCTCTTTAAGAACTTGCCACAATTTGTTGTGATCCACACAATCAAAGGCTTTAGCGTAGTCAATGAAGCAGAAGTAGATCTTTTTCTGGAACTCCCTAGCTTTCTCCATTATCCAGCGTATGTTGGCAATTTGATCTCTATTTCCTCTCCCTCTTCGAAATCCTGCCTGTACTTCTGGTAGTTCTCGGTCCACATACTGCTGGAGCCTAGCTTGTAGGATTTTGAGCATCACTTTGCTAGCATGTGAAATGAGTGCAATGGTGTGGTAGTTTGAACATTCTTTGGCATTGCCCTTCTTGGGGATCGGAATGTAAACTGACCTTTTCCAATCCTGTGGCCACTGTTGAGTTTTCCAAATTTGCTGGCATATTGAGTGTAGCACTTTAACTGCATCGTCTTTCAGGATTTTGAATAGCTCAGCTGGAATGCTGTCACCTCCACTAGCTTTGTTGTTGCTCAGACTTCCTAAGGCCCATTTCACTTCACATTCCAGGATGTCTGGCTCGAGGTCAGTGACCACCCCATCGTGCTTATCAGGGATGTTAAGCTCTTTCTTGTATAGTTCTTCTGTGTAATCTTGCCACCTCTTCTTAATCTCTTCTGCCTCTGTTAGGTCCCTGCCATTTTGGTCCTTTATTATGCCCATCTTTGCATGAAATGTTCCCTTCATATCTCTAATTTTCTTGAAGAGATCTCTGGTCCTCCCTATTCTATTGTTTTCTTCTATTTCTTTGCACTGTTCATTTAGGAAGGCATTCTTAGCTCTTCTAGCTGTTCTCTGGAATTCTGCATTCAATTGTTTGTATCTTTCTCTTTCTCCCTTGCCTTTCGCTTCCCTTCTTTCCTCAGCTATTTGTAAAGCTTCCTCAGACAGCCATTTTGCTTTCTTGCATTCCTTTTTCTTTGGGATGGTTTTAGTTGCTGCCTCTTGTACAATGTTGCGAACCTCCGTCCATAGTTCTTCAGGCACTCTGTCTATCAGATCTAATTCCTTAAATCTATTTGTCACCTCTACTGTATATTCATCAGGGATATGATTTAGGTCATACCTGAGTGGCCTAGTGCTTTTCCCTACTTTCTTCAACTTAAGCCTAAATTTTGCCACCAGAAGCTCATGATCTGAGCCACAGTCAGCTCCTGGTCTAGTTTTTACTGACTGTATAGAACTTCTCCATCTTTGGCTGCAGAGCACATAGTCAATCTGATTTCTGTGTTGACCGTCTGGTGATGTCCATGTGTAGAGACGTCTCTTGGGTTGTTGGAAAAGAGTGTTTGTTATGACCATCGTATTCTCTTGACAAAATTCTACCAGCCTATGCCCTGCTTCATTTTGTATTCCAAGGCCAAACTTGCCTGTTATTCCGGTTATCTTTTGGTTTCCTACTTTAGCATTCCAATCCCCCATGTTGATAAGGACATCATTTTTTGGAGTTAATTCTCGCAGGTGTTGTAGGCCTTCATAGAACCGGTCAACTTCAGCCTCTTCAGCACCAGTGGTTGGGGCATAGACTTGGAGTATTGTGATGTTGAATGGTTTGCCTTGGATTCGAACTGAGATCATTCTGTCATTTTGGAGATTGTATCCCAGTACTGCTTTCCCTACTCCTTTATTGATTATGAAGGCTACTCCATTTCTTCTGAGGGATTCTTGCCCGCAGTAGTATACCTGATGGTCATCTGAACTAAATTCACCCATTCCTGTCCATTTTAGTTCACTGATTCCTAAGATGTCGATGTTCAGTCTTGTCATCTCTTGTTTGACCACATCCAGCTTGCCTTGATTCATGGATCTTACATTCCAGGTTCCTATGGAGTAAAGATCTTTGCAGCATCGGACTTTCCTTTCACCTCCAGATACATTGGCAACTGAGTGTCCTTTCGGCTTTGACCCAGTCGCTTCATTCTTTCTGGCGCTACTAGTACTAGCCCTCCGCTCTTCCCCAGTAGCATATTGGACACCTTCCGACCTGAGGGGCTCATCTTCCGGTGTCATATCGTTTTGCCTTTTGGTTTTCATGTCCATGGGGTTTTCATGGCAAAGATACTGGAGTGGGTTGCCATTTCCTTCTCCAGTGGATCACGTTTTGTCAGAGCTCTCTGCTATGACCTGTCCGTCTTGGGTGACCCTGCACGGCATAGCTCATAGCTTCCTTGAGCTACGCAAGCCCCTTCGCCACGACAAGGCAGTGATCCATGAAGGAGATCCCTATACAAGGAGGTCCCTATACAAGGAGGCATAAGCTAGCAGTAAGCCAGAGCCAGGCATGGCTGCAATCTTCATTTGAGTTCTCACCTCACTCAGAAATGTGCCATGCACAGTCCCAAGACAGATTTCTGAACTTGCATTAATGGATACAAAATGTGCACTTGGTAAAATGCACAACTTTCTAAGAGCATATTACTTTGAATAGCACATGCACACAATTTTTAAAATAGACACCGTTTGGAAAATGCACACTTGTCCCACTCGAACAGACTGGGGACAAAAGGCACAAGTCAAAACAGGAGCAAGCCCAAGTGAGCTTGCAAGGAAAGCTTAAACAATTTTAGCACACATAAGCATTCTGGTTGTCTCGTTCTCTCCCTACCTCCCTCTTCTCCACCCAGTGGGTGGCATAGAAACAAGCAAACAACGGGTTCCCATTGTCAGGGCCAACAGTCCTGAATATTTTTCTGCATTATTTAGGCAGGACATCTTATCTTAATCTGTCCTCCTGCATGCTCTGTAGCATTTGGAAATATCTTTGAGAAAAAAAGCATTCTGTGGAAAAACCCTGTCGCACAGCCTTGTTTCCCCTTGTTTAAACAGCTCCATGCTTCAAGCCCAAAAGACCAGGAGAGAAGGGAAAGCATAGATTTCATTGGGGGGCTTGTTAAAGGGTTTTCCTGGGGGACCCTGACCCTATGATAATAGAGGATGGTTTCCTATAACTTGCCTGTACTTTGCAGGGTAAACTCACAAAAACCCAGTTCTCCTGGACATGTTTAGAACCACAGGGCAAGGTTCCATTAGGGCCATAATCACAACAGAAACTTGCCCAGGTCAAGTACCATTTGCTGCTGGATACACATAAACAGGGAGTGGGAACCACTTAAATTGGATCATATGATAGTGTGGGCAGGAATTGGAATTAAGTTGAAAAAAAATAACACTAACAAAAAAAGTGCATTTGAGCATGTCTTCTCCATTGTTTGACACCTTAAAATTGCCAAGCTGTGTGTCAAATTGTGTTTGTGCATGTGCGCATGTTTTGCAAGTGCACCAGTGCACACTTCGGACATTCTGATATCTGTAGTCTTTCTTCTTAATGTTTTGTATGTTTCACCTTTCAAAGGGAAGTGGAGTAGATAACGGATTGGGAAGGCACACAGTTGTTGACTGTCAACTGAAAAGTTAAGGGGCGGGAAGTGGCAAAAGGAGCTCCACCACGTGGGAGAAGGGGCAGCGTCACCCTCTTAACAGTGTGTCCTTTTGGACTATTTGGTGAGATAGAAGTATAAGTGTCCGAGGAAGACGTGGTCACTGTGATGATGATGATGATGATGATGATGATGATGATGATGATGATGATGATGGCGGCCATAGTGTTATTGCATTTATTCCCTGCTTCCCCCACCCACCCCCGTCAGGAACCCAAGGTGGCTTGCATCGACCTTTTTCATCCACATGATAAAAACCTTGTGAGGTAGGCTCAGCTGAGAGTGAGTGACTGTCCCCAAGGACTCCCAGCAAGCTTGGAAGTAAAAAATACAAGTACCCCCATTTTGATTCATAGTCCTCCTTACGCTATACTGAGGGGGTTGTATATGAAGGTATTTAGACACAGATGTTTTCCAAGGAATCTCTGTGCTCATCTACCAGGCTTTGAAGAGTGACATTAGATCAGGGATTGTTTATTTAGGCAGGTAGATAGAAAAAGAGATGCTTACCTAAGTGCCCAGTGTATTTTTGTTGTGTGCATTAAATGCTACTAATAATTATTAAACAAATCTTTGAAATGGCCCATTGAGCCTGTGTTGCTTTGAGCCATCAGGCTCAGCCATGTCTAGACTGGTAAAAGGATTTGATCTGATTTGGGAGATGCGAGGGAAGACCTCTTGCCAGTGACGCTTTTCTCCTCAGGGCAAATTCCAGCCATTGACGAACAGCCCACCGGGGTAGAGTCACAACTGATGTTGACACCTGATGTTTCAGCAGCTTCAGATCTAGTGTTCACATAGAAACATAGAAGCAGAGTGAGTCAGAAGGGGTCTCCTGGGCCATCTAGTCTGACCTCTGGCTCCAGCCGGCTCCACTCATGACATGCCCACCATATGCATGTCCAGCCTATCTTTGAACACCCTCACCGATGGGGCCTCAACCACCCCCTGTGGAAGCCCATTCCACGCCCTCGGGGTCCTGACTGTCAGGAAGTGCTTCCTGGCATCCAAATGGAACCTTGGCTCCCTGAGCTTTGCTCCATTGGAACGCGTCCTGCCTTCCTCTGCAGGGGAGAACAGGTCTCTACCCATCTCCATGTGACACCCCCTCACATACCTGCATGTTGCCAGCAGATCCCCTCTGAGTATCCTGTTCAGGATGAGGTCCAGGCACAATCCAGGTTCTTAGATTCCATTGCAGACAACAATGGAAGAGGATGGAGGGAACTTTGAGATCCTATGTGTGCCTAACGAATTATGCCAGGAATTCTGCACAGCAGCATTTCATTTTCCTGATCATTCATTCTCAGTTCCTACCAAGTGTGTTAAACCACCTTCATCCCAGGATTCAGTTCTGCAGAGCCAGGAGGCCTGTTCCAGGGATGGGCAGAGCCAAACAAACAATGGGACCGTGACAAAGCTGAGGACCGAATACCCAGATATCTCCATCTTTGAGAGAAATCTTTTTCTGTCACGTCATAAAGCCTTAGGAGAAGATTTTCAAACTTTCAGGATTGGGGAAGCAGGATGCCAGGAAAGCACCAAGTGATTTGCGGGTGAGGGCAATGAAAGTGGCATGCAGAAGGGATTGGGGCCTTCCAGAGAACCCAGATTGGCTGCGTTGGGACTCTGAGGGGACCAGATTTGGCCTATGGGCCTGCAGTTTGATAGCCCTGATCTTTTTAAGCCTTGTGCTTAAAGCTGTAACCATGGATGCTTTAGAAAAAGACAAACACACACACAAAAGGCATTCAAACAATGCCCTGATTATTCCGTAGCAGAAGCAACAGCAGCCGCAAAGCCATCCAGAGACATCTGTATGCAATCTTGCTGCAATTAAAGCAGTATAAAGCAACAGAGTGCCGAGTCAAGCCAGCTGGGAAGGTAGCTGTGCACATCCAGAGCTTCTTTACCCACTCTCCAAGAATGGAAAGAGAGGGAAGCTGAGCAAATCTCCATCGGAAGGAGTTCCAGATATGCAGCACCAGCCTGGAGGCAGGCCAGCTTCTCCCATCTGCCCACCTGATCTCACATAGATGGCAGAGAGAGCAAACGGTGGATGCTGAGCTTCTCTTGCCCTGGGGCACTGGCCATTCCGCACGGGCCCGTGACAATGATGGTCCAAACAAAGAACAGCCGAGGTTGAGTGACTTGCAAAAAATAAAACAAAAATAATAATCAGGTTAGCTTAGAGCAGTCCAGGCTACTTTGCTGATCATCTGGTGAGAAATTTCCCTTTGTTTTCCCTGCAACCCAAATGTAACCCTGACTCACATGTATTTCAACATGTAGGTACTTTTAGCAGAGTCAGCAGAAGTAAGGGGCTCATGAAGCTCTCCATGGCCAAGGGTTTTTTCCTTTCCCCCCTCCCCTTCATGTTTTCTCTCTTGATGCGAAAAATCACATTTTGGAGAACACTTTCCGTACACAACATTTTTCTTCCTCTCTTCTCTCTATCCGCACCACCTGCTTCAGGAAATATATATTTCCCACACACTGCTCAAATGAACTAATCTATTTTCACTATGTGTCCTTTTTGGCAAAATATCTACAGTATTTTCTTTCATAAAGATAAATCCCATTCTTTTCTGAGTCTTTCTCCCCTACCCCTTCCACCTTGTTTTATTATTAATACTAAAAAATGATATCTGGTTTCTGTTTTGAGGAAGAAGGGAGGAAACTAAAACTAAGAAGCATGGAAAAATAAAATAGGAGAATGATATGGATTTGAAGTCCTTGGAGGAATCACAGTTTTAAAGGGATGCAAACGTGTCACGGCAATGTGGTTTAGAATCATGCAAGCCATGACCAGAAATCTTTAATAATTTGCATTACAGTCCTAAGGATAAGCACTGCTTAGATGGAAAGCTCTCCTCTCAGAGTACTCTTTCTATTCTAACCGCTGCTGGGAAGAGATTACCAGGCCAGCAAGAATAACAGAAAGTTCAGGTTCCTCCTTAAATATTTTAAGTTAGGCAGGCCTTGGACTGCATCTAACCCATCATTCTTAGCTGTGAGTGGGGACAAGCACTGAGAGGTCTGGAGTTCCTTGGCCAAGATCCTGTGCCTTTCTTTCCCCACTGTCCTGCCCATAAAGTATCCATCCCTCCTCTCCTGAGCCTGCGAACAAAACTTGGGAAGACATCTTCTGCCACCACTGGCATTGTGCAGACACACAGTCAGAGTTTCTCCTCTGAGCTCAGAGCTCTGTCTGCCACCTTGGAAGAGATCTTGGCCCCTCAGATGCCACGAGGTTTGACTACAGGATGGTAGAGACATTAATGAATAGCTAGATGAAGAAATGCATAAATAAATAGTACTCAGGCCATGTTCTCTGAAGGTGCATGATTCAGTAACCTTGATGAACCTCAGGAGGGCCATCTCTGAATGGAGGACTATCTGGACAAAGCCAAGGTCAACATGAAACCTAATGTTGCAACTCACTTGTGCTACACAATTGTTTTCACATACTTACATGTATACAGTTTGTTTATTGAAGTTGTGTGGGTGTATAAATAAAATCTACTGTGCTGTTATGGTTTTGGCTCTTTGTAAGCCATCTAGAGACCCCCCCTTGGATATAGACGGGATAAAATGTTTCAAATAAATGAATAAATAAATTAAACAAACATTGTCAGGGTTGAGAGGTGGTGGCTCTAACCACTTGGTGCTGTTCAGAACAAAGCTGCTTCCACTGTTGCTGTCACTATTGGATAACCCTGCTGCAGCTCACTGCACAGAGATGGTGGAGTGACCCTACCATGGGGGGCGGGGTTGATGAGGCTCTCCTTGAATGTGTTTCGTTCTGGAGCATTTCAACATGGGATTTCCCATGTGGGAAGGTTCAGAAGCAATCGACCACGGCCTTCTTCTGCATGGTATTAACAGGTAGTTGCCATCTATGAAAGACCCTCCACCAGTGTCTCCATCAACTACCACTGCTGCCAAGTAGATGCCCTTCAGGAGATTCTCCATCCACATCCTCCTTGGAGCCATCACCCCCTTCTGCCTCAGGAGACAGAGGTGTGATCTGATTGAAATATATTTCTATATAATGATTGTGATTGATGTGCGGAGATGGGTCAGCACATGGTTAAGGGTGTGCTTCCACCACAAAGGAAATTGCTTCTTCAGAGGCGCTTGCAACAAAATAAACCAGCACATTATTGTGCGTGTGTGTGTTTTCTTCATATTCCCACTTTTGGACTAAAATGTAATTAAAATAAAGAGTGATCAAAAACAATGCCAGCAATGTCCTCATCAAAAAGCAAGAAAGGGTGGGAATGCAAGTTGTCCTGACCTCTCCATCTTGCCCTTGTCAGGGTACAGGAGAAGACTCAAGACAGAGACAGAGAAGATCAGGCCATTCTCCCAGGAGAAAGTCATCAATCCCATAAGCAGTTCCACATCCAGCTCCATTCAAGAAGCCACTCTCCTCCCAGTCAGGTGATGGATGGCAAAACCCTCATCTTTCCAACCTTACAGAAGCTTGAGATAATGAAACCACAGCTCTCTACCCAGTCCCTCTAAACTTTAGAGAACAGAACTGGCCATATGGCTTTACCTTGTGCTGGGACATCAACCTTTTATGGTTCTAATATGGCAGGGGGCTAGTTGGCAAACTCATCCTGAGCTACCCACAGGCTTGTTTCAGCCACCTGTGGCTCCAGAAGGCTCCTGCCTTTGCTTGACCACCACACCTGCTGTGCTTCCAGGAGCAGACTCTATATGCTGGACACACACTTGATTGCCTTGCTTGGGCTCTTCCACCTAGACTGGTCTCCCCTGGCTTTGCTCTGGTGCGGCCTGATGCCACTGGCTTCCCCCAGGACCTCCGGCAGCTGCAGACTGCAACCCAGCCTGGAGAGCATCGATACTGATACTGGGCACTGATGCTTACATATTACACATCATCAGGAGCTAAGCTTGGGACCTTGCCCAAAGGAATTGCAGCCGAGCAGGTGCCGGAAAATATTTGGTGCTTACATGTGCATTTCTGTTCAGTACCAGTGTAACGGAAACTTGTGGCAGCTGACAGGGTCAGATGTGAGCAAGTGAAGCCCAGTCTAGGTGGAATAGATGAGTCAGTCTGGACAAGTTCATGCCAGGTAAGTAAAAGATGCTCAGGGCAAGTGCACAGCAGGCCTAGGAAAGGCAGGATCAGTTCTCTTGCATAAAGGGCAGTGAAACAGGAAATTCCCTAGGGAGAGCTAAGGGATGTTAGGAACAGGCGTCTGAAAGACCTGCAAGAAGCCAGCTTAAGCAAAGCTCCTTTCCACTCATGAGATGCTTAATGTTGCTGAGATCTTGTCTTGTGTTTTCCTTCTATACATTTCTGCGTGATCTGGACCAGGCCATGGGGGGTGGCAGGGAGAGTAACAGAAAACAACAATGGATGTTGCATGACCCCTCTTCCTGAGCACTTTAAAGAATATATAAATGGAGAGAGAGGGGGGGGAGAGAGAGAGAAAATGAATATATGTATTTCTCAGGTGTCTTTTAAAGGGAGAAAGAACAGAGGTGAATATCTGACAAGTGGGAGCACTGACTGGCAACTTGAGAGGCCTGGGCCTTCAATTTTGTAAATGTAGGGTAAGGACTTTCTTTGCACAGAAGCAGACAGACATTAATGTCTGAGGCACATCCTGTTTAATAACTTGTAGACACCTCAGTGGACAGCATCTGTCTTCCTCTGTGGGATGCCAGTGAAACAGGTAGACAAAGTCACACTTCATCAGTGAGAGGAACAACCTTCAGAATTGTACAACTGCCTTTGAAATGAAGAGAAACTCAGCAAAAGGAGATGAGGAAGGAAGAAAATCCATGGAGACCAGTGAAGCAGAGGCCTGCATTGCTAAGCAGGGGAAAGTAGTGAAGATTGGCTTTCGTGGCCCATTTCTGGACTTCTCAGACTTCAGAAGTAGAGAGATTTGTTTCAGTTGGCCTATTTTGGCCAGAATTTACACAACTGGAGATTTACACAAGATGTCATCGGTGGTTGAAGTCCATGCACACCTGTGCTTGAGAAGCATTTCACAGAACAGACAAACAAAACAAAGCCAAGCAACAAGCCAAAATGTGTTCATTTCAACAATCTGTGCAAAAGTGAATACTTTTGAGAATAAATGTCCACAAACATGCTTTAAACAACGGGGAAGGCATACATTTCAAATATGCAAACAACCGATATTTATATATGTGTAAGCATGCACATAAAACACCCATTTTCATGCAAAGCAGTAATAAGAAAGCTCACAATATAGATTGGAAGTGTGCCTAAGGCACTATTTGGAGGTTCTCAGTGAGTTTGGCTTTTTCTGAGTTGCACATCCTTCTTCTGATGTATGGCAGGATCTACAGCAAAAGAAGGTCCACAGCAAGGTGCCAACTTATCTTTGGAATTTCTTTTTCTAACAGCCCATATAATTTGAATATTTTTGAATTATTTGGCTGATTTATTAATGCTAACCTATTTGTAATTCTCCCCTTCATACTGAGCTTGGGTTGATGCATTGTGATTTCCTATTAAGTTCTGAATTTATCATAGACTTTGAAGCATGCACAGTAAGCTAGCTCACAGAATTGCTCCCCGAAATTTTCTTTCACCTGACCACCTAGGCATCTCTCTAAAACATACTTTGGGCAGTCTGCTTCACAGCTTCTCTTGTCATCACTCTTCCCACCACACCTCTGGATCTTGGGGACATGAGAACTTTATGGGTCCATCTTTGTGCCAGTGATGGACGGAATAATCATCACTTGTAAGGCCATGTGGATTTTGTTCAAGCTGCTCCATCTTGCATTTTACAGATTGTTGGGCATCTTTTCTTCTGTTGTCCAGTCACTGGAAGCATCAGATTATTTTCAGAGCTACATGAGAAAGTTGTCCCACTTGCACCTGTGTGGGTTGACGGAATACACTGTGGCATGACAGTGGACCTGTACAAATCCCCAATTTTAATGGACTACAAGTTCATGGAAGTGACATAACTCAGGGAAACCTGGTCCACTGCAAAATTGGTGGGCCAGATTCAGTAATCTGAGCCCATGTGGTTCCTCCACAGATTTCTCTGATATCTTTAATCACATGATAGAATTGACAGGTGGACTGTGGTCACTTACATGGGTGACCTATGATGAGCTGCTACACTGCAAGACCTGAAATTGTATTTTCCAAAATATGGTTTTATATTGTGTGAGCAAACATTTACATGCACATAGTGAAATTTTGTACTGAAGAACACAAGCTCAGATGGACACATTAATTACTTCCAGGTAAATGACTAATTTCATGACTAAGCATCACGTGGTGCCTGGGGTCTGATCACTGGACCATAAGAGCACCATATTCCTGTGAACTTTCAATTCAGATTAGTGGTTTTACTGATCTTATTGTCATGCATGTGGGTTTTGGTTTAAACATTAGGTGCTGGCTTTAGAGTATCACAGATTGTTGAATTGTATTTTATTTCAGTTTAGGTTCATATTTTTTAATTGCTGCAATTTAAACTTGATTGTATGTTGATTTGAGGACATTTGTCTATTTATTTTAGGAGTGGAAAAACAGAGAAGACTTGTTCAATAAATAACACAATATAGTTCTAGAATTGGCAAAGGACAGTCCCCGCTAGGGTTGTCCCATATGAAATTCCAATTCCATGCAATATGGTGATGATGGTCTACATTATATGTGTGTAACATCTGGGCTTCCAGATCATGTGACCTACAAGTCCCTTCAGCATGGGAACCAGTGTGATCCTCTAGTTAGAATGTTGGACGAGGCACCAAGAGATCTGAGTTCTAGTCTCCACCTGGCCATGCAGCTCAGTGGGTGACTTTGAGCCCATTGCTGACTCTCAGTTCAATGCACCTCGTGGGGCAGATGCTAAAATGGGGATAAGGAGAATGATCATGTAGGGCATCTTGAGCTCCTTTCAGGAAGAATTAGGACACAAATACAAACACTGAATACATTAACAAATCAGCCCTCACTACTAGCAAGCCCTGGTTTGAGTCGGCATGAGTTGTAGACAAAGGTGTCTGAGGGGTCACAGGTTGCCTTAGTTGGGAGAGAAATATAGGTGTGTATGAAGACAGTCCTTTTTGGGAGAGAAATGCAGGTGTACATGATGACAAATAAGTTACATAGAATCAGTAAAGGTTCAGGTGAACCCAACTCAAGTGACCCATCCGGAGAAGAGGCACATTCCCTGGATCTGTGGTGGAGATTCATGACCTTCAAGACTCATGGTTCCCCCAGAAATCCCATCATGTTTGGCCATTGCCTGAGCTTCCTGAGGGAGATGAGAGCTGGTTGTGCTTCTCTGATCCAGACATAATCTTATGTTTTTATATTGGAAATCCCCATCTTCTCCTTTCTAGAGGCTTCCATTCAATATGGGGGCAATTGTTCTAGATTCTATCAGAAGGCAGGGGGAAGGATGTAAGACTTACTGGGCATACTGTCTGCCACTTCTCTACAGTTCGCTTAAGTTCTGTCCCCAAGGGCTGACAGTGATCTAGCCATTGTTTATAATGTGATGGCTTATTTGGAGATGGAACAGAGGAGAGTCAGAATAACATCCGAGAACATTTTCCCTTCCAGTATGAAGACAGCCTTGCAAATGGCTGCAGGCTGGGAAAACACACCACCTTCTTTTCGTCAGCTGGCAGAAGGAGGGCATAGCTGAAGTGAAGGAAAGTCACTGGCAGCAACCATTACATCTGGCTGCAGCAGGGGCCATGGAGAAAGGCCGGAGCCCATTTCAGCCTCCTCCAACTGCCATTTCGTTGCAACCTTTCCACCCACTGCCAAGGACCACCAGCTGCCTGCCAAGGGGCTCCAGCAGCACAGGGGGAGAGATGATTTCTGTTTGTCATCATGGCTCCAACTTTCTCACCAGCCATCATTGTGAGGGACAGCAGAACCCATTGAGAAGTTCTCCACGGGAGGCCTAGAGGGCAGAACTTCAGGACAGGGAATCTAAACTTAGTGTGGATGCTTGGAAAGGATGACCCGTTGCCAGGGATCATGGCAGAAGCCATGCTATTCCTTACAGAAGCCAAAAGGTATTGCTGCATCATCCCTCTTGGTATCCTGAGTGCTGCTGTGAAGGAGACCAGCAGATGGTCTGCAGATTACCCTAGAGGGCTGCTGAGCAGATCTCCTGAATGTCTGTAGAACCCAAGTTGCATGTGTTCTGTAGCCTTGTGAGTTCCCTTGGAAGGGAAGTGTGTGCCAAACATGGGTGTAGCTCAATAAGCCACCAAACACCCTTTGCTATCCACCAAATGTATTTATTTAAGGAAGGAGAAGAAAAAGGAGAGATAATGTCAGTTCAGGAATAACACCAAGAGACATCAGGTACAAGGGACATTAACTGCCAAAGCTATTATGAATCACAAGGTACCTATTTTAAATAAATGTTCATTGGCTCATTTAGCTTGGGAATTTGCAACATACATCAAAACTAGGGACTTGGTTCAGCATGCAAAAATGCAAAAAAAAAAAATTGCTTGGGGGTCGTATCCTTAGGAGGTGCAAGCTGATCGGTTGTCCATTGACTTCCTGAGGACTCAGCCGATTGGAGGTAGACCATCCAGGAGCACTTTGACAAAGGAAAGAAGTGAAACCAGAGCTGTGGGAGGGAGAAAGAGAGAGAAAAGAGAGCTCGCTTAACTTCCTTTGACTTTGAGAAGGTTACAAACAAGGTTGACAGTGTCAACACATCCAGCGTGATTTATCTGGAGTTTCAGAAAGCTCTCAATAAAGTTCCACATGACAGGCATCTGTTTAAGGGGAAAGCTACAGGGATCTGCAGTAGGACATGATGGAAGTGAATAAAGGACTAGGGCTTAAAAGAGAGAGAGGGAGAGGGAAAGCACAGGGCTACCTGTATGATGGACTATACTGCTTTCAAACAAGGGTGCCCCTGTTCCTTTTTTATTTTCTGCCAAATGTTTATGCTCAGTGTGGAAGCTGATGAGAAAGGTCTGGCATATTCCCCAGCACAGGGACCGGGGAACACCTCTGATGGATTCACCAAACCCATCAGTGATGCTTGTGCAAAATAAACAAATCCACAAACAAACGAGAGGTGCTGACTTCAAGCACTGATCCACTTGGACCGTATGGTGTAGACAGACTTCCCCAGAGATACCATCGGGGCTCAGACAGGACCTGTTACCTGTCTCCTTAGAGACAGATTATAAGGATTGGCTCAGGGATATTTTGCATGCAGACACGTGCCTTCCCATTGAACAATTGCTCTGTCCTTGTTCAGGAATTTGTGGTACTTGCCCTTGTTCTTGTTCATGGGATCGTGGCACCCACCCTGCCCTGCTATGTATATGTGTGTTTTGCATTTCCAAGCACCTGCAAACACGGAGACCCTATTTAGATTTATAAAATGGAGGTCATGTGCTGGCCCTGCTCAAGAAGCCATCTTGGCCTTTTTAATTACAACAACTTTTGTGATGAGCTTGTTCCTCGAAGTGGGACCCAGGCTTAGAGAAGCTTGTTCCCCCACAAGAAAGACGGACAAAATAGCCATGAGATCCAGCAGAGGGAAGCAAAATGGACCACCTATTCCACAGGTCCATATTAGATGGTTGTGGAGGTAGAATTCATGTGTCTCTGGCATTCCAAGCAGGCATTTTCCAGAGCAAAATGTAGAGCCTTCTAGTCCATGAAGGCTTGGATATTTGCAGTGGCCCTCATCACATCCTCACTGCAAAACCCACTCCTGGCTACTAGCAGGCACAGAGAGGAGGCAGGGAGAATCATGACCACTACTATCGCAAATGCAGTGAGGGATTCCCCAGTATGCTGTCCCTGTTCCCAAATGGAAGTCAGACTGATTTGGCTTGGCTTCCCCAGGGAAAGCCTCATAAAGCCAAACTGGGGATTTGGAGCTGGTGTTTGGACAGGGATCAAAGGACATTGCAAGGGTATGCAGCTTGGGAGTGCTCCCCGACCCCGACCTGTCCCTGGAGCACCAGGTGCTGGCAGTGGCAAGGAGCTCCTTCCTTCAGCTTTGGCTGATACATCAGCTGCATCCTTACCTGGATGAGCAGTGCCTGGCAATGGCGACCCATGCTCTGGTAACCCCCTGTTTGGACTATTGCAATGCGCTCTGTGTGGGACTGCCCTTGAAGATGGTCTGCATAATTCATTTGGTCCAGAATATTGCTGCCGGATTATTAACAGGGACCCGCAGATACTCCCATACCATGCTGGTCCTGTATCGTCTACACTGGCTGCCAATTGAAGTCTGGGCTCAATTTAAGGTGCTGGAAATGACTTATAGGGCCCTAAGCAGTTTGGGTCCTGGGTACCTGAAGGAGCGCCTCCTTCCCTATGTGCCGGCCTGTCCTTTGAGATGGGAGGCAGAGGCTCATCTCCAGGAACCCTCTTTGAAGGAAGTTAGGAGGATGGCTACCCATTTAATTGGTTTTATCCTTGTTTTTATCATCATTTATCGGATGCAGTGTGTTGCCTGTTGTTTGTTTCATGTGGTTGCTTTGCTTTTTGCTTTTTTGTTCTTTGTAAGCTGTCCAGAAACTTTTAGTATTGGGATGGCATATAAAAACTTAAATAAAAGCCTGGGCATCTGCCTTTGATGCCACCCAGTTTGAGGGATCCATTTCAGATTCTGCCTCCTGATTATGTGGGCGTGTTGCACACAGCTGTCTGAATGACCACATGCTCTCTCCGTCTTTGCCTTTCTTAGCTTTTATTAGATGAGAGGGTGTAGCTGGTGGGCCCATGAAATGGAAAACACACATCTGCACGGAGGCATTGCTCCTGCTGTCCTGAAGGAGGCAGTAGTGCACCACTCTGGTCCCAACAGCATTTGCTAACAACTGTCCAGTTGCAAATGCCCCATGTTTAGTGAGGGCACTTGCTGGGGTTTTGCTGGAGCAATGCAGGCATTTTGAAGGATGCTGTTTATTTAGGGCCATTTCAGTCTCGCCTTTGACCAGGTTACAGGTTGAATCAACCTTAGATGCCCTGGAGGATGACCTCTCGTGCGAGACTAATGAGGAGTGTGGCCCTTTTAATTCTGCTTGCCCTCTTATCAGTTTTTGATACCCTTGACCGTGGCATCACCCTGGGTTAAGTATTGTGGGTTTAGGTACTGTGTGGAAGCAATTCCAGGTGGACCAGCAAGATCAAGTCCAGAGAGAACCATTGGGTGACTATTCCCCTGTTCCCCAGCAACTGAGCCCTGACATTCTGTCTCCAGTTTTGTTTAACATCTATTTGAAGCTGCTGGGAGTGTCCATGAATGGATTTGGAGCCAAGTGGCATCAGTACGCTGGTGGCACATCAAACTCTCTTCCTCTGAAACAGAATCAGGAGATGCTAGGTGAGTCCTTGGTCAGTGTTAGGACTCAGCAGTGAGCTGGATGAGGACCATTAAACTGAACCTAGAAGTCCTGTGGGTGAGTTGTATGAAAGTCTGGGAGACTGGTTCTGGAGGCAGTTGCTGGGACATCAGGAGGCAAGGGAGCCACTGCAGGAGAGGCGAGGACCAGGGCACGGCTGCCCACCAGCACCGAGAAGGTACGGCGGCGGGTGATTGTTGTTGGGGACTCCCTGCTGAGGGGCACTGAGGCGGCGGTGTGCCGCCCCAGCCTTGAGACAAGGGAGGTTTGCTGCCTGCCAGGCGCACGCATCCGGCACGTGAAGGACAGAGTGGAACGTCTTGTTCGCTCCGGGGGTCACCAGCCACTCCTGGTGATCCATGTGGGCACAAACGATGTGGCCAGGCAGGGGGTGGTCAGGATCACCAGGGACTTTTCGGCCTTCGGGAAGAAACTCAGGGAGCTGAAGGCCCAAGTGGCCTTCTCGTCAATCTTACCTGTCCGGGGATTTGGGACAGGAAGGGACAGGAGGGCCTCTGAGGTGAACGACTGGCTTAGGGTGTGGTGCCAGAAGGAACGCTTCGGGTTCCTCGACCACGGCACTCGTTTTCTTGCCAATGGACTTCTGGCAAGGGATGGGTTACACCTCACGAGGATGGGGAAAAGGTCCTTTGGAGATGCTCTAGCGAGCTTCATCCAGAAGACTTTAAACAGAGCCAGTGGGGGTGGGTTCAGGCCCCCCAGTAACGCGTCTGCACTGGACAAGTGTGCGGGGAGGATCGGGGCTCTGGGAGCAGGGCTTTAGAGATACTGCAGGGACTGACAGGGCTTCTACAGAGAGGGGCCAGGTACCAGGGAGGATGGGAGGAAGGAGGATGCTGGGCACTCCAAGGAAAGGAAGCGGTGGGAAGGAGTTGAGGTGCATGTACACCAATGCTAGGAACATGGGTAATAAGCAAGAAGAGCTTGAAGCTCTCCTGGGAATAGGAGGATATGATCTGGTGGGAATCACAGAAACTTGGTGGGATGAAAGGCAAGTCTGGAATGTGAACATAGAAGGGTATCACCTTTTTAGAAAGGACAGGAAGGGAAAGAGAGGTGGGGGTGTGGCTTCATATGTCAGGGAAGGGATAGGATGCAGTGAGATAGAGTGCAGCACAGATGGGGATTCGGTAGAGGCAGTCTGGGTGAAACTTAGGGGTTTTGACAGAGAAAGAGACCTGACAGTGGGGATATGTTATCGCCCTCCAGGTCAACTTGAGACCCTGGATGATGTCCTGACAGGCCAGATTCTAAGGATATCTCGGGGGAGAGACACAGTAATTATGGGGGATTTCAATCTCCCGGATATTACTTGGGAGACTCACTCGGCGGTGACAGCCAGGTCACGTCACTTCCTAGAAGCTCTAGAGGGTGGGTTTTTCACACAGAGGGTCCGAGAGGCGACGAGGGGGGGGAACATCCTGGACTTGGTCTTGACCAATAAGGAGGAGCCGATAGATGAAGTACAGATTAGGGGAGCTCTGGATGCGAGTGATCACTCCACGCTTTGAGATCAGGGGACTGGGGCCGTGCAGCAGGGCGAGCACTAGAAGCTGGGACTTCAAGAGGGCCAACTTTGGCCAACTGAAGGCCAGGCTGGGGAAAGTCTCCTGGGATAGGTTACTGGAAGGTAAGTGAGTTGAGGAGGGGTGGATGGCACTCAAAAGGGAGGTTTTGCAGGCGCAAGCCCTGACAATACCTCTAGTCAGTAAGGTGGGGAGGCGGAGGAGAGTGCCGCCATGGATGCGAAAGGAGGTGGTTAGGGGGATTAGACGAAAGAGGAGCCTCCATAGGAAATGGGTACTGGGGGAAATAGACAAAAGGGTATACTGGGAGGAGGAGGCCCGTTGCAGAAGGATTCTTCGCAAGGCTAAGGCTGATTACGAGCTGAGACTTGCCAAGAATATCAAGAGCAACAAAAAGGGCTTCTTTCAGCATGTAAATAGGAAAAGGAAGGGGAGACAAGTGGTGGGACCACTAAATAAGGAGGAAGGAGATCCAGTGACTGACATGAGGGAACAGGCACAGATGCTAAATGACTATTTTGCCTCTGTGTTCTCCCCAAAGCAGGACGGGGGATATCCGTATAGGAGATTAGGTGAGGCTGGGGACTTAGGGGCAGAGATTAGAGTCACCCCCCTTCAAGTCGAGGGGCTCCTCAGGGCATTGGACATTACAAAGGCGCCAGGCCCTGACGGGTTACACCCGGGAGTACTTAGAGAGTTGGCAGGGGTTCTCTCACGCCCGCTGGCCTCCATTTTTGAGGCCTCGTGGAGAACGGGTGAAGTTCCAGAGGACTGGAGGGTGGCATCGGTGGTCCCAATTTTCAAAAAGGGTAGTAGGAAGGACATGGGGAATTATAGACTGGTTAGCCTTACGTCCATTGTAGGAACAACAATGGAAAGGCTCATAATAGAGAGAGATCTAGTGATGCTAGATAGGGAAGGGAGGCTGACAGCCACACAACACGGCTTCCGCAGAAACAGGTCCTGCCAGACAAACCTTGTGGAATTCTATGACAAGGTTTCAAGATGGCTAGATGGAGGGGATGCAGTGGATGTGGTATACCTGGATTTCAGCAAGGCCTTTGACAAAGTGCCCCATGATATCCTGGTGGAGAAACTGAGGAGTTTTGGGATAGACCAAAGCACTGTCCGGTGGATTAGGGCATGGTTGACTGACTGAAAGCAGAAGGTAACCATTAGCGGGGAATCGTCGGGATGGCAGCCAGTGACAAGCGGGGTCCCCCAGGGCTCTGTCCTGGGGCCGATCCTGTTTAATCTTTTCATTAACGACATGGAAGAAGGGGTAAACAGTCTGCTGATCAAATTTGCAGACGACACTAAAACTGGAGCAGTGGCCACAACTGAGGAGCAGATACACCAGATCCAAAAGGATCTGGACAGACTATGGAAGTGGGCAGGAGACAACAGGATGGCGTTCAATGTGGAGAAGTGCAAGGTCTTGCACTTGGGGCATAAGAATAGCTGTCATAAGTACAGGTTAGGTGACAAGTGGCTGGAGAGCAGCACTTGTGAAAGGGACCTCGGGGTACTGGTTGACTGCAGGCTAAACATGAGTCAGCACTGTGATGCGGTGGTCAAGAGGGCGAATGCCACCCTTGGTTGCATAGCCAGAAGTGTGGCTTCTAGATCAAGAGAGGTATTACTACCACTCTACACGACTCTGGTGCGCCTGCAACTGGAGTATTGTGTTCAGTTTTGGGCCCCTCATTACAGAAAGGATATAGCCAGGTTGGAGTCAGTGCAGCGTAGGGCCACAAGGATGGTGGCTGGTTTGCAGGGGATGCCATATGAGGCAAGACTGAGGGAACTGGGTCTCTTCAGCTTGGAGAAGAGGAGACTCAGAGGGGATATGTTGGCAACATACAGGTATGTGAGGGGCTGTCACATGGAGATGGGGAGAGGCCTGTTCTCCCCTGCAGAGGAAGGCAGGACGCGCTCCAATGGAGCAAAGCTCAGGGAGCTGGAGATGGGCCAGTTTTAATGTTTTAGTATTTGATGTTTTTGTTTATTGTGAGCCACCCCGAGGCTTGTGGCAAGGGGCGGCCTATAAATTTCTAAATAAATAAAAATAAATAAATAAATTGGGGGTCACTCTCCTTGGGGTTTCACACAGACTTCTGGCTCCTTGGAAGGAGCCGTCAGTGTCGTGTCCCCATGTCTATTTATTATTTATTTAAAGTTTTTGTATGCCGTCCCATTGCTATATAGCCTTGGGACAGCTCACAGAAATAAATAAATATAATACAATACAATTAAAATCCAGAAACACCATGGCTGCACAATTAAAACCAATAAATATTAAACATTGTTAAAATATTGTTTGAATAAAAAGGTCTTCGTCTGGTGCCAAAAAACAAATAATGACGGCGCCAGGCAGACCTCTCTGGGGAGCCCATTCCACAGATGGGGCACCACCGCAGAGAAAGCCCTCCTCTGGGAACTTTGCTTCCTGATGTCTCTCCCGGAGGGCTCCCGGAGGGATTCTATGGGATTCCTTGGTTCAGGAAGTCATGTTGCATGACTTCTAGTACTTGCTAATAATACCTTTGCTCTGAAAAACAATTAATGCTGACCATTCATAGTGTTAATTTCAATGTTAATTTTTAATGTATATTCTTCATTTTCTTACACTTTCTCCTGTTCACCACAATGGGATCTACCTAGAAATCAAGTGCATGTGGATACCACACATGCATATGCGGTCTTAAATTGCTGCAAAGAAACACAGAAGTAAAGGACTCATTCTCTGGATAGTTAATGTTGCTAAGTGTGTGTATTCTATCAGCAGTGCAACAATTCTTTGATTGCTTATTTGTTTTAGAATATTTTGATTGCTTACTTGATTGCTTCTTTGTTTTAGAATATATTCCACTTACTTATTACTTATATTTATATACCATTTTAAGAACATCCCAACCAAAAATAAAATGACACATCATTATAAAATCACAGCAATATTTAGAAAAGTTAATTGCTGGGAGCAGCCTGGGTGAGTTTTTCATGCTCAGTGAAAACATGTGCTTGTCCATTCCTGGGATATCGCAGGGCTCCATGTGTGTGTGTGTGTGTGTGTATGAAAGAGAGAGAGAGAGAAAGAGAAGGTATTCTTACAGCATCCAAATTTACAGAGGGCCAGATGTACCCCTTCTATTCACAAAGCCGAGTATTTTGTGACTGCAGCTCATATTATCCTTCATATTATCCAGGATGGAGTTGATGGGAGGTCACTTCCAATTTGCATGGAGCACCTCAAGTTGGGGTGTGACACAAGGCTGAAACTCTGGCTTGTTGGTCTGTTCTGCAAACCAAAAAAGCAAAAGGCCAGTACATGCAAGAAGGGAATGGACCCCATATCCTACAGTATATGGGGGAAATGTATCTGATCATGTTTATGCTGATTGCTTCCTATTGAAAGAACCAATAAGGAAACTGCTCCCATCAAAAGTCAGTGCAGAAGAAAGAAGTGGAGCTTCCGACAGTTTCCGAAGAGCCTTGAGCGAAGAGCAGTGGTCAAGGGTGCTATTCAGGTAGTGAGTCTTGGTATTAGAAGCATTAGAAGTCCAAAAGAACATCTCCATTTTCATCTGCAAAAAGATGGAGGGGTAATGGAGCACGGGGCAGTTTCTGGAGCTGAGGGAAACATCAGAAAATGTTTATTGCAAAGGCATTTTCTAGAAAAGGAAAGAAAATGAGATAAAATCTGCTGGAGATACTTTAGAGCTTGGACAAGATTAATTTGGAGTTAAACTGCCCCTAGACTTGTTATTGTTTTTACAGATTGTTGCAGCACTTGATCAAGGAGGAAAGGGGAAAAAATAAACTGTTGCAATGAAGCAAGCAAGCAGCTTCAAAAAACCGCCAGTGGGTGGGATGGGGATGCTTCGATGAAGCTGTGATCTGAAAGCCTTTGATATTAGGGGAACAGGCAACAAATCTGAAGCAGATGCCACTTTGGTCTTAAAAAAAAGCAGGGGGGGGAGAGAAAAAGAAAACCGAACTCATTCACACATGCGTGCAAATAGAACGGGGCATTCCATTGTGAGAAGTGAGTAAAATAGGCTAAATGATTCTCTGTGAATTAATGTAGCAAGCAATGGATGCTCCTCTGGAAAAGGAATGGGAGAGAGATTCTAGTTCTCCTGCAGAAAGTATGGATATTTTCAAGTATCCAGTACTGGAGGATGGTGGGCATCCAATTGATTGCCTTCAGACCTATCCTGCCCTGCAAAATGCATAGCTGGCTGATTGTGGTCATCTTTTGCCCCTGCTCATGGGGTGGGGGGCACCACCAAGATTCTTTCCTCCCTGCCCCCTGGAACACCTTCTCCCCACATCAGCTCTGAACTTGCACTCGCAACTATAGACTGGCTGCTAGCATGGAAAGAATCCGACCAGTTCCATTGGATTCCCAGTTCCATCCTCACAGTGCCTTTCCCAGGTTGACGCTGGAATTCCAACCTGTCCTGTGAGCACCTGGGCAATGTCTAGAACACATAGGATTGCACAATCATGGAACTTCAACTCAGGATCCTGCAATGGCATTGCCTGTTCTGGATGGACAAGAATATTTTTGGATGAAGCATATGAGTGGGGAGAGAGGAGACTGGGCCACCATTTGGGTCTGTCATAAGCCATTGGCTGCAGCCTCCTCCCTTCCTTGACCTGGCCAGCATTTCTCTTTGGCCATCTCTGAGGGCAACTTACAACCTTGGAGATGCATCTGGTGTGGTTGTTTCCATCTTGGTGCTGGTGCAGTGAAAGTGGAACTTCATCCTCAGAGTCCCAGCTCCTTGGTCAGAAGACCTCAGAGGACCCCAGAGCTGGGACTCCAAGTAAACCTTGCCTTCCACACCCCAATAAGGATGTTCACAGGATTTCTTCTTGTGTGATTTAAGGAACGCTCAAATGCAAGGGAAGATCATGGCATCTGGTCCTCTCACTTCCTGGCAAATAGATGGGGAAGAAATGGAGGTAGTGACAGATTTTATTTTCCTGGGCTCCAAGATCACCACAGACGGGGACTGCAGCCAAGAAATTAAAAGACGCTTGCTCCTGGGGAGGAAAGCTATGGCAAATCTAGACAGCATGCTAAAAAGCAGAGACATCACCCTGCCGACAAAAGTTCACATCGTCAAAGCTATGGTTTGCCCAGTTGTAATTTATGGCTATGAGAGTTGGACCATAAGGCAGGCTGAGTGCCGAAGAATTGGTGCTTTTGAATTGTGGTGTTGGAAAAGAGTCCTGAGAGTCCTTGGACTGGAAAGAAATCAAATCAGTCAATCCTAAAGGAAATCAACCCTGACTGTACTTTAGAAGGACAGATACTGAAAATGAAGCTCAAATACTTTGGCCACCTAATGAGAAGGAACAACTCATTGGAGAAGACCCTGACGATGTGAATGATTGAAGGCAAAAGGAGAAGAGGGCAGCAGAGGTTGTGGTGGCTGGATGGGGTCACTGGGGTGGTGGGTGTGGGATTAGGTGGACTCTGGGGGATGGTGGAGGACAGGGGAGCCTGGAAGAACATTGTCCATAAGGTCATGAAGAGATGGACATGACTTTGTGACTAAACAACAACAACAACTTATGCAAGGATGGGCAGAAATTATAGGCCTCAATTCCCGGCATAGTTGCCTGAGGCAACGTGGGAGCTACAGACTTTTCCTTCGGTCTGAACTTGTATCAGATGTTGTGTTTAGTGGATTGTACTTTTAGTTGTACAAGTTTTCATGCATTTATTTATTACAACATTTATATATTGCTTCACAGCTAAACACATTCTGGAGCAAAGAACTATAAAAAGAGAAAAACAGAAAAAAGAAAGAATAAAACAATAGGTTAAAGCAGAATCAATAAAAAGTCCAGCTGGTCTGTCTGAGAAGGATTCTTAAATAAATATGTTTTCAGGAGGCACTAAAAACAATATGCTGTTGGTCACTGCCTGACCTCCGGAGGCAGGGAGTGTCGGAGAAATGGAGTTTTTATACAAAGACTCTTCTCTGGCTTCATCTATTTATTTAATCATACTTCCATTTATATGCCACCTGCTACTGAAGTCTCAAGGTGGCTAACGATAAAGGATAAAAATACATATCACAATAAGTAGGGAATAAAACTTCATTATCAAAATTTAAAACCTACCTAAATCACAACAAAGTGAGCAGTGAGAAGAAAGAGGTATTTCAGTGACTTTTTCACCTGGTGCCTTATGAAAGATGGACTACGGTCCTCTCTTTGAAGGCATCTTCTCTTGCTTACAGTCCACTGGTGGTTTAAGGATAAAGTTCCATAAGACAAGAGTGCAGCAGGTTACCCGGCATCACCCATCGCTCATTTGCACATACATCACAGACTAAATGAGCACACGGGAGTCTACCCAAGGAGGGTACTCTTCTCTGCTCTTTTAATGCAAGGGGAGAATGATGCCAGATACTGAAGTTGAAACTCAAACTGACACTCAAATACTTTGGTCACCTAATGAGAAGGAAGGACTCAGTAGAGAAGACCCTGATCTTAAGAATTATTGATGGCAAAAGGAGAAGGGGAGAGGAGAGGTTGAGGTGGCTGGATGGGGTCACTGGGGCGGTGGGTAGGGGCTTCGGTGGACTCCAAGGTATGGTGGAGGACAGGGGGGCCTGGAGGAATGTTGTCCATGGGGTCCTGAAGAGTTGGAAATGACTTTGTGACTAAAAAACAACAAGGATGGTTCCACATGTGAAAAATATTTCCTGAGATAATCAGGGTCCAAACCATTAAGGGATTCAGCCTTTAGAACCAGTCCATTGCCAAGAAATTTAGATGTTTCTGGGAGATAATCATGCAGAGCCAGAAATGCAGCAGGGATCAATGTCCTCCAGTGGTAGGATGTCAAACTGCGGTCTTGGGGTGGGCAATTTGTCGTCCTCCAGGTGTTTTGGCTTCCAGCTTCAATCAAGCCTAGCCTGCATAGCCAATGGCGCATGGAGATAAAGAAATCAGAAAGACAGGCAGGAGAGGAGAGGAGAGGAGAGGAGAGGAGAGGAGAGGAGGGGAGAGGAGAGGAGAGGAGAGGAGAGGAGAGGAGAGGAGAGGAGAGG
>JAIXND010000762.1:1753183-1778989 GCA_023646645.1 Varanus salvator macromaculatus
AGAGGAGAGGAGAGGAGAGGAGAGGAGAGGAGAGGAGAGGAGAGGAGTCAAACAGAAAGGTGCCTAAAAGGTCCATGCAGGAGAGAAGCACAATGGTTTAGACAAATATCAGTGCAGAAGTTTTCCATTCACATATGGTACAAAGCTTAAGAAAACTCTCCATGAGCATGGTTTGTTAAGAGTGAAGAGCTGAAGTCTTCAGTCCTATGCAGGTACATGCCCAGGAGAAAGTCACATCGAAATAATTAGTATTCTGTTCTGTGTAGATATGCATATTTAAACTAACAAAAAGAACAGGAGTAGAATAATCCAGGGGAGGATGCCTATGAACAACAACAGTTAGCTAGAAATTCCGTATTCAGAGGTGTGAAAGACAAAACCCATGTGTGTGAGAGGGCATGTTAATACCTGCTTTTTAGCTTTCTAGAAAGACATAGGCACAAAAATACCAACAACGCACCTTTCACATGGAGTGAAAATCCTGTTTTAACCAGTCCTGGAATACATATTGGGATTACTTATTATTTTATTATTTATTTAAAACATTTGTATGCCACCCAATTGTGCCACAGAACCTCTGGGCAGCTCACTACACAATATTGTGTCCTTCTACACTTACCTGGTCAACAGAGCAGTTCAGGTTCCTTGCCAAATGCACGGTTACAACTTCCCCAACCTCCACTATAAATTCCAGCTCCATCCAGTGTCTTCCACTCTCCTAAGAACACCTGGAAGAGATGTCAGGATAGTTCCTCACAGCACGGGCTGGTATCTCATCTTTTTGTGGCCCTGTGTAGACCCTGTCCATTTATCCATCAGGGTGTAAAGCTGCCCTCAAAATCACATGAATCCTCTGGGATCATGAACCCAGAGACTGGGAGGGTATCACTGTACTGTGCAGTTGGATCCCTGAGAAGGATCATCTAATTCCAGCCTTCCACTACTGTCTTAGGTCTCCATCTCTGAACAGGAGAATTGACCTCACCTAGGATTGCTCTGGGCACAAACATAGAGCATTCTTTTCCTTCCAGAAGGTGCCCATGTTGATGTGCTGCAGCAAGGACTTCAGGGCTTGTGGTACCTTCAACTTAATCTAGCAAAAGCTTTTATGGACACCGTCTACTTCCCCCACTGTGTGATGTGTTGGAGGGCAGCCCATCATGAATTCACTGATGTGGATAATATTCCACAAAGGCTTATGTCAGAATAAATTTGTTAGTTATGAAGGCACCATGAGATCCTTTGTTGTTCGGTAGTAAATATTATAAACCCTTTGCAAATGTAATTTTTTACTCAAGGTCTAACCAGCAGTAGATTCACGGATTCAAGATCTTGAACAAAAATTAGAATCATTTCCATTTCTTCCCTCCCTCCATTCTTCATGCAGTCTGCTTTTTTGCATCTACTTTGAAATAAGTGGAAAGAATTTTGAGAAAGAGAAAGAAAAAATGCTTCAGATATGGACGAAAACCCCATACCAAACATATAAAGGTAAATGTTTTGCATAATAGTCTTCAGAGAGTTCTTAAATCTGTGTATATACACTGTTTAAAAAGTAAATTAAAATGATTCCTTAATGAAATACAAATCGGAAGTCCCTGGAATACCTAATCATTTTATTACCCATGCAGTGAATTTTTAATGCCTGCTTCCACCTGATTATTTTTGATATGTCTGTGTTGTAAATTAAAAGCTATATAAATCATTAATATGTTGATATAAAGATCAGTGAGATCCCTACGCTCTGTTTGACTCATTAGGGTATACAGTCTCAGAGTCACCTTTTGCCTTCTTCTATTACATGGATTCCAGATGTATTTCATTTTTGTTCTTACACTGTACCATCTTTGAAAAAAATACAGTCAGTATTAATTTTCTAGATAGATGTAAATGTTCCACAATGCCTTTTGTCTCAGAAACATTCCCCCTGCATCCTAGCTGGCTTGCAAGCCAGATGCTGTTCTATGTAATGCTTCAGGGTGGCGAAGAACTGCATTTATGTCTGGTTTTGAGAAGAATGCCCTCCAAATTTGCAATTTTGGACAGACAGAAACAGAGATTGGGGGAAAAAAATCTGAATACTGGAGACACAGCAATCAACAGTTTCCAGCAGTGTTTCCACAACTGAGTGTACAATCCTTGGGAATCCCGGCACCATTTGGAGTCCATAGGATTTTTCAGTGTCCCAGCCCTGCTATCTCATTGCTGGGGCACCATAGGTTGATCTCCTGTGTCACTCCCTTTTTCCTGGCGCAGACAGAGCCATGCCAGCTCCTTCGACCTAATCATGACCAACTGCATCTTGGATGGGGCAACAAACAGTGTGCCAGGGCCTCAAGGTCTCAGAGGCTCGCCCTAACCCAGATTCTGATCAACACCCCAGCCTACTTCCCTCTTCCTCCCTGGCATATTTTCTGGCCTACCCAAAAGGGATAAAATACGTGGCCCAAGATGTGATGCTGGCAGAAACCATGGCCATGTTTCCTTCCATGCAGAGGATGCTTGGGAGCATCCCAGTGTGGCGACTCACATATGGTGGAGCTGCAAGGCACTGGACCACACCCCAAGCGTGGCTTCTTAAGGTCATGTCCACCTTCTAGCATGAGATGGAAAGGGCAACTCCTCATGTCATGCTAGTTTGAGGTACCCATGTGTCCTCTTTGGAAGGGGACACTCCTCTTCTTGAAGATACCCTTTCTCCGCTATTCTCTGGCTGCCGCAAGTGGACTATACATGCTAAGGAACTCATGCTACATGGATGGAAAGACAAATTACTTCCCTCAACCATGCACTGGTCTGAGGACCTCACAACATTGGCCTCCTATGAGAGAACGTGCTACTTTGCAATGACCGCTTTGTCCTAACAGGCGTTCCGATATTTGGTCAACCTACCTCAACTGCTATTATTGATGTAGCATGTGAACCTGCATATTAGTGTGTGGATGTTTGAATGGCTATATGTATACAGATATTATTTGTGATACTCTCAAAATTCATTCAGTGTATCTCTGCTGTTCTTATAGTTTTCTGGGGGGTTGTTTTTCCTATTTTCTCTGTATATGCGCTTGTGGTTCTGTTCTTATCTTTCCTTCTTCTGTTGAAAGACTGTAAAAATAAAATAAAAATATAAATATTAAAGAAGCACCCAGACAAGAAGATGATGGCTAAAAATACGGAGTTTGGAATAAGTATTACAAGCAGCTAGTTCTGTTCCTAGGAAAACAGTGAGCTCCAGTGACACCAGAATCTCCTTCACTCTGCCAGTCTTTTCTCTATCCTTAAACAGCCTATAGATGCAGAAGCACAATGCTGGGGTGGCGGGGGGTGGGGGGTGTCATTTGGCTTAGCCTTAAGGGACAAGATGAAGGGCCTGTGAGCATGCCGCAAAAGAGACAGTCCTACAAGCAGCCAGGCAAACCAGCAAGGCAACAAGCCAACACTAAGAGGTCTGTGCTTGCACAGGTCACTTGCTCAAAGTCTCTCTCTATGCAATTGCATTTCTTTTTAAATTAGATTCAACATTTTGCAAGTAACTTAGCCTATGAAACTGAATGTAAATAGCGTGTGTTGGGGGCGAGGTTAAGTGATGCATCTTTTCCTTTCTTGGGTGGCTACCTCTGTTACCGTATTTTTTGCTATATAAGACTCACTTTTTTCCCCCTCAAAAGTAAGTGGAAATGTCTGTGTGTCTTATAGAGCGAATATGTGTGTGCAGTAAGTCTATCAGATGTGCAGCCCATGGGGAAGTGATGGGGAATGTGCCCATTTGATTCAGAATATATTTTTTCTTGTTTTCCTCCTCTAAAAACCAGGTGCATCTTATGGTCAGGCGCGTCTTATAGAGCGAAAAATACGGTACTTGCTTAATGTGCAGTTCCATGTGGTGGTCCTTTACCTGAAAGTCGCTGTGCAGGGAGATGCTTCCCTCCCTAAATTCCCTATTTAATTTATTTTTTGGGTATTGGTTACTTACATAGCTCATTTGTCCTCCAAGAAGCCCACATGGTCTCCTGTCCAGTTTATCTTCAGGACGATCTCATGAGATAGGTTGTTTTCAGATAAGTGAGGCTGTCACAGTGACTAGCTCCACATCATCCAGTGAGCTGTATGGACAAATGGATATTAAAACCTGAATATCATTCCAGCACTCTGTAGCCCATATGGTAGCTAAAGGAAGGAAGTCTGCATTGGCATCAAAAGAAGCTTTTTTTCTCTACTATGCACCACCAGCTTGCAGAGGTGGGAATAATTTCAGGAGTAAAGTGGCTGGGAAAATGTTGCTAGTCCCAGCCTGTTTCATCGCCCCAAGAGTTTATTTTTAATTAAATGAGAAAAGCAACCAAGGGAAATGTACACCATGCAATTAATGTAATACATAGTTTGACCCTTTGACCAATGCATACGTGAATGTATGAAACCGTCTTAGCCTGAAGCCCAAACTGTAGCTGATCCATTGTGTCAAAGGTGGGTTGGTCTCACTCAAGTGTGATGCAATGGATGAGCTAGAAAAAAGGCTGCTTTGGGCTGGTGATGCCGCTTCATAGCTGGCTGTTGGCTCCTGTGGTCCCACCAAGATCTCTTCCAAGGCATGCTGTGCTACCATGTGGCTCCATCTCAAAGGGATCCTTTGGAAATGGAACTTTCTAATAATTCATTGGATCACTGCAGACAGGGACTGCAGCCAAGAAATTAAAAGACACTTGCTCCTGGGGAGGAAAGCTACGGCAAATCTAGACAGCATACTAAAAAGCAGAGACATCACCCTGCCGACAAAACTGCATGTAGTCAAGGCTATGGTTTTCCCAGTTGCAATGTATGGCTGTGAAAGCTGGACCATAAGGAAGGCTGAGTGCCAAAGGATTGAGGCCTTTGAGTTGTGGTGCTGGAGAAGACGCCTGCGAGTCCCTTGGACCGCAAGGCGATCAAACCAGTCAGTCCTAGAGGAGATCAACCCTGGCTGCTCTTTAGAAGGCCAGATCCTGAAGATGAAACTCAAATACTTTGGCCACCTAATGAGAAGGAAGGACTCCCTGGAGAAGAGCCTAATGCTGGGAACAATAGATGGCAAAAGAAGAAGGGGACGGCAGAGGATGAGGTGGCTGAATGGGGTCACTGGGGCGGTGGGTGTGGAGTTGGGTGGACTCTGGGGGATGATGGAGGGCCTGGAGGAATGTGGTCCATGGGGTCAGAATGGGTCGGACATGACCTTGTGACTAAACAAACAAACAACCCCCCCCCCCCACACACACACACTGTAGAAGCACTGTTCTTTAGAAAGTCAGATACTGAAGATGAAACTCACATACTTTGGCCACCTAATGAGAAGGAAAGACTCCCTGGAGAAGAGCCTAATGCTGGGAACAATAGATGGCAAAAGGAGAAGGGGACAGCAGAGGATGAGGTATATAGATGGAGTCACTGGGGTGGTGGGTATGGGCTTTGGTGTACTCCAAGGGATGGTGGAGGACAGCAGAGCCTGGAGGAATGTTGTCCATGGGGTCACAAAGGGTTGGACGCGACTTCATGCAAGTTGCATGGGAAAGATCACAGCTTAGATTGCAGGCAGAGTTGGTGGAGCTGCTCGCTTGGGGTGTGGGAAGGAGCAATGTGCCAGATCATGAGACTTCTAGACGCATGGTCTCACAGGCTCAGTTCCCATTCACACTGGAGACCACTGCTTCCTCTGCATGAACAGGAAACTTGCGCACAACAAGCAGCAATCAAAGAGGAAGCGTGTGTAGGTTTCCTCTGGCTGGAGCTCATTTCCTCCATATAGTAAAGTGGGGCTGATTTGGTCTGCACAGGACCAAACTGGGAAATGCACCCAACTCTGACTCCAGCAGGTGCACACTCATGCGTTTGCTTGGGTGCAGCGCTTCAGACGGCACATGCTGTCCTGTTCTTAGAGCAAAAGCAAAGCCCCATACATCCCTGCTGCTGACTCTGGAAATGCTGCCAGTGAGGGTAGGAAGGAATGAGTTCAGGCTCAGTATAAAAAGGAGCTAGCTATGTTCAAAGAACACAGAGACCTCCCACGACCCCAGCATGACCCCCACTCTCCCCACCCTTTCTCCAGCCTTGCAAGAAGCAAAATGGCATGTGAGCACGGGCTGGGGGAGTTGTTTGGCTTGGCCTTAAAGGAAGGCATTGTGAGCACGCTTCCAAAAAGGAAGCCATATGAGTTGCAAGAAGCACCAAGGGCCTTGAGGCCAGGTGAATGGGCAGACGCCTCCACAGCTGCTCACCATGCCATTCTGCTTCAAACCCGATCTCCTTGGGTTGCCTCCAATCTCAGTCGTCATTAGAGGAGCCCTCAAGGCACAACCTTTGGGCCTCCTGGCATTTTCTGGGGAGCCACAGGATTTTTCAGTCTGCAGTCCTGCAACCTTTGGAGATGGGAGTCTCAGCGGTGTACCTCTAAGCACCTACCCACCTCTTGAATCTGGCATGAAAAGATTGACTGCCTCTCTGAGCATACTGCTAGGCTTAGGGAGTGCAAAAAAGGATGTGCTGGAGGAGGGTTAGGGTTGGGCTGGGCACCCTGTCCTCCTTCCCTCTCCACACTGCACTCCTTGCCTTGGATGCGCATAAGCTTCTGAGCCAAGAGCTTACGTGCATCTGCCTCATTGGCTCGGGCTCTTAGGCTAAATCCTGTGGGCACAAGCACCCGTGGGGAGCATGAGCCTCTCTGCAGAGCAGGAGCACCAGCAGAGGTGATCCTCATCTCCTCTTCATCTAAGCAACTTCCGCTATCTCACTGCTGTGCTTCAGGAGGAAAGGGGTGGGTATGGCCCAATGCCAGGCTACGTCCTATCTGACAGGCCTGGCAGTCTCCTCCCCACCTGCTTCACCCCTCTCTGAGTTGGCTTTCCCACCCTTGTGGAAGCAGCCAGCATAGCTCTTTCCAATGCAGCTGTGAGGAGGACACAGGTGAGGTGGGACTTCCCTTTCCATCTTCGGATCTGGAATTCAGAAGATCTCATCCCCAATTCTGCCTAGAGGACATGGGATTGTTCTTAGTTACTGAAGCCTCATTGTATGGATGACCTTTTGCCATGGCCTTTACAGCTTATCAGCTTGAGTTTTCTGCTTCTTTTGGACTATATATTGCCCATGTTTCTGCTTTTCTGACTCTACCACCTTTGCAGCTGCTCCACAGCTTCCCAAACACTTAAATGGCTTCATCCTTGCCCCCTTGCTTCCCTTTTGGCCTGGAGTTCCCTCACACCTTCTGTGCCCTCTCCAAACCTTCTCTGAAGACTGACTTTTATTTTCACCTAGCCATAATAACTTTAGGCAGGATGTCTTTCCCCATTCCTTGTTCATAGTCCTCCAATATTGTCACCTACACTGTTGAAGACAGGTCAAAGTCTTCTCCTTTTTCTCCTGCACCCTTCCCCATGCTGAATCAACAACTAGATTGATTGCACTTCATAATCCTCAACCATATTCTCCCCACCTTGATATTATCCCTGTGAGATCCATGGGATTTCTGTTCTGCTTTTGCTTGGACACCTGTGTCTGCTAGAAATGCTTTGTGTCTCCTGAAATATTCATGGGGAGGTGGTCCATTCCATACCACACACTTCAAGCATGCCTTGCCTTGCCCAGCTGTTTTGTCCTGTGTCCAATTAAGTTGTACTTCAATTTGTCTCATAATAGCACTAATAATACTTTCCCAGAAGGAACGAGGTGTGCCCAAGGAGTGATAGCTCCCTGTCCCTTCCCTCTGGTACAGAATGTTTGCTCAAATTCAGAACATTTTGCTTTCCCAACACAATACCATCTCAGCTCTGCCTGAGCTATTAAAAGCAGCACTACACCATGTTCTGTCTTTCTCTCACCCTCAAGTGTTTCTGAGAAGTATTAAAAAAAAAGAATGGGGTGTTTAAACAAAAGCAACCCCCATGGAAGTATTTGATTTCATTGTGCAGCTGGGGACCCCTAAATGCTTGGTGTTAATGCAGCAAATTGTAGGAAGTCTCTCAGCAGCCCTTTACACACTCCGTTTCAGCTAGTTGCTTTTCTGTGAACAAATGTAGTGTGAATTCCATGTGGGATCTAAGTGGCTCTTGTCTGCTCTTGTGTGATAATTTGAGAGAGCACCATAATTAGGAAGTGTGCCTAAATGACTTGTCTCATTTTCATGAGTTTTGCAAAGATCCTCCCACTTTTGTCCATTTTTGACACTGGTTGAAAATATATTTGTGTCATTTGAGCCTCTTCTTGTGGGTATGGCTTTATTTCTTCTATTTTTCATCTGCATTTGCTGTCCCCAGACTTTCAGCTGCCCGGGGCAAAGAGCAATGATGGTGGCCTCCACCATTCCATGCACGTGACCCAACTGGGTTGTAGTCCTACCAGCCAATGGAGGACCTTCTCCACTACACATGCAGGCAGAGGACTGCTGCAGTGCCTTGCTACCACCTCCCAGTATCTGCTGCTTGAGGCCACTGCCTCACTCCACCACATGGTAGGGCTGGCCCTGATTGGCCCTCACTTCACACACAGCCAATGAAGATGCTCACAAATAAACCAGAATGTGGATGTAGCTGCAGCTCCAACTTCAAGCGTGGTTTGCTTTTGTCTCTTGCTGGCGCTTACCATTTGTTTTGTTCTCTCTCATACACTAGCTTGAAATTAGGTTTGAAGGGTGGCATGAAAATATGTATAATAAATGCATAATAATAATCAATAAAAGACAGGGAGTGCAACCGAGGCTGGCAAAGCTTAAACCAGTGAAGAGGAGTCACGGGTAGGAGAAACGAAGTGCAGAGAACTGAAAGGACACAACCTTCTCACCCAGCTGTGTTCCTGGGCTTTGTTGTTAGTCACAAAGTCGTGTCCGACCCATCGCGACCCCATGGACAACATTCCTCCAGACCTTCCTGTCCTCCACCATCCCTCAAAGTCCACTCAAGCCCACACACACCGCCCCATCCAGCCACCTCATCCTCTGGTGTCCCCTTCTTCTGCCGTCAATTGTTCCCAGCATTAGACTCTTCTCCAGGGAGTCCTTCCTTCTCATTAGGTGGCCAAAGCATTGAAGTTTCATTCCTGGCTTTAGGAGTTCTCAATTATCTGGTTTTATTTTGAAGCAGAGCCCATCCCGGATCCCTTTTCCACTTTCATTTTCCAAATTCATGTAGCATTAACAGCTTGCTGCTCTTTTCCCCAGTGCCTTCATTTCATTTTTGACTCTCACAAATTTCAAGGTGAATTTGGAGGTTTCTCCACCAGTGACACATCCAAGGAAATTGGAGACATGGTGGAGGAATCATGACTTGTTCTGAAATGAAACTCAAGGAACATTTGGAGTTTCCATCCTAGACAGCACTATGTGGGAACCAAGCTAACTTTGGAAATGCCAGGGACCTTTTCGCTAGTTTCCATGCACTGCACCCCCCAAACAGCAAGCAGGCAACACAAAACTATAATATAGCCCTCCTTGAACGATGCTACTATGGGTTCCTTTATTTATTAATAGTTTTTAGATATTGTATATGTTTTTAGTATTATATTTGTTTTGGTATTGTGAGCCGCCCTGAGGCTGCTGCAAGGGGCGGCATATAAATATTTAAATAAAATAAATAAATAAATAAGTTTAAAGTTTGTCTATGCAGTTCCATTACTAAAAGTCTCTGGATGCCTAAGAATGAACAAAAAACCAAAGAACAAGAACCATAACAACAACACAACACACTGCACCCCATAAATACTAAGAAAGACAAGGATAAAACCAATTAATTGTTAAAATGCTGGGAAAATAAAAAGATTTGGCTATCCAGAACACCTAGAGGACTAAGGGTATGACCCTATTGGGATACCCATAAGCCCCCCAATACACAGGCTTGCAGGTATCCACTTCAGAGCGGGAGGGGTAGAGGAGCAGATCCTCACGTTCCTGTCCCCCACCCTCATTTTCACAAGATTTTTTTCTTTTTTGCCCATCTAGCTTGGGTGCCTTGGGGGGCAGGGGTGAAGCTACGGCTCATTCAGGATAGCTTGTGTCCTCCACTCCTTCCAACCATCTATGAAGTCTCTATCCCAATCTCAGAGAGCAGCCGATGGAGTATTTTCCATGCCACCTCCATGAATCCTCAGGCCTGACAATGGAGCAGTGTGTCCAGCCTTGGAGCTGGGGTCACAACCTACCCCATGCTTCTTCAGAAAATGCCATTCCCTTGATATGCCATTCTACTTGATCACTTGATCATTGTATTGGCACGGGGGGAGGGGGGAAAGAAGAAGACAAATCGAGGAGAGAATGGAGCATGGAACTCACCCAAGTTGAGATGCTGGTTGCAATGAGAGGGAGAGCTCTAAAAAGGAGAGAGGAAGAGCAATCTGGAAACCTGCAGAACTTTTGTCTGCAGCAAAAGACAGACAAGGTAGAGTTGCAAAGGGACAAAGCCAAGCTCCACTCAGTACAGGATCCACAGTGTATGATGCAGCTGCAGGTAGCTGAAAGGAAAATCTTTTTGGATCTCACCTTTTGTGGCATCTATAAAAGAGAATGATAATCTGGAGACAGGCAAGAACACAGCTTTTCAAAGACATGAAATGTTAAATGCAGGAAATGTTACTTAGATTATGTCTGGAGGAAATAGGAAGGTTTGCATCTGTCCCCCACTGGTAAAGAGAATGATCACATTCTGACTATAATGCAGTGCCAAGGTAGGGATGAAATGAATATTTTATACGATTATTTTAATCCAAGTGCAGATTTTCTGCTGTGCAAGAAATATTAAGAAATATGCAAGAAATATTCTGCTGTGCTGTGCTGTGACACACACACACATATTATACACACACACACACACACCACTGCAGTACAGTAGTTGATAGAGCTGGACTGGGACTCAGACGATCTGGGTTCAAGTCCCATGGGTTCAGGTCAGCCATGGAGTCAAGTGGGTGATTTTGGGCCAGTCACAGACTCTTAGACCAACCTACCTCAAAGGGTTGTTGTGGCAATAACTGATAGTGGTAGGCAGAGAAAGGTGTATGTGGCTCTGAGTTCTTTAGAAAGGAAAAAAAGGCAGGCTATAAATCTATGAATAAATAAATGTAATTCATGTCATAAATATTACATCTGATATGGAAAGGCGAGTGAAGTAGAATAAGAGTGCAGAGCCAGGTGGGCTAACCCAGCTAGGTTAACCAAAATAACCACCTAGAACAGAGCCACTCACCATCCCATGTCCTAATTTATTAATTATTTCCTTGCTTCATTTTTATAGTGCCCAAGAACTGAGGGTCTCTGAGGGGTTAACAAATGCTAAATGAAAATAATAATAAAAATGTGGAACACACACACACACACACACACACAAATATAGCAATTGCTACTGAATTAGAATAGAATCATGGCAGTGGTACAGAATCAAATGCAATTTTAAAAAATGAAGGTTAAAAGTTAAAGTGTTAAAAAAAAACCCTGGGAAAATTTTAAAAAAATCTTCACCTGGCACCACAAAATAATATGAAGCAGGTGCCAGGTACCCTTCTTTGGGGAGCTGATTCCATAGCCAGAGTGCCACAAGAAAAAGACTCCTCCATTTATTTATTCCATGCCATGCCATGCCAATGCATGGCTGAAGCTCTCAGGTAGACTGCAGGTGGTAGCCACCCACCTCACTTTCTTTGGAAGGGGCTCTTGGAGGAGGACCCTCCAAAATGATTGCAGAGTCCAAGTGGGTATCTACAGGAGGAGGCGCTCCTTCAGATAACCTGGCCCCAAGCTGATTAGGGCTCTAAATGTTGGTACCAGCACCCCAAGTCAGGTCCGGACCTCAAGGCAGCCTGTGCAGCTAGAGGAGGGCTCGCATAACATGTTTCCATAAGCCTCATCCCATCAGCAGTCTTGCTGCCCTGTTTGGATTGGTTGACATCCCAAGACTGTTTTCAAAGGCAGCCCCATACACAGAGTATATGAGAGGTTACCAGAGCAAGGAGGAGTGTAGCTGAACTCTCTCTGTCCAGATAGGGTTCTAGCTGGCACATCAACCTAAGCTGATAAAAGGTGGTCCATGCCACTGAGTCTACTTGTGCCAAGTGACAACACTGGGTGCAGGAGCACCCCAAACTCCAAACCTTTAGCAGGACGGCAACTCCATCCAGAACAGGTTGAAGATCATGCAACTGGACAGTGGGCTGCCCATTAAGAGCACCGCCATCTTGCCTGGACTGAGTCTCAGTTTGTACTGATTCTGATGTAACTCTTGAAGTGCTCTCATCAAGAGATCCATGATGGCAATGGCCACACATAAGAGGAAGGTATCTTCAGCACTTCTTCCTCTTTCTTCCTCTTTCCTTCAGTCCAGAATATTTTCAAAGCTCTCCCCACACATCAGGTTTTGGAGGCGTCGATGTTCTTCCTGTCAGCTTTCTTTACCACCCAGCTTTTGCTCCCATACATAGCAACTGGAAATCCTATCATGTGGATGTTTCTGGCCTTGGTTTCCAGTCAAACATCCTTACACTGGATGACCTTCTCGAGTTCTCCATTGCTGCCCTTCCAAGTCTCAGTCTTCTTCATATTTCTTGGATACAGTCTCCATTTGCATTGCTGACAACGCACACCAAATCTTTCACAATTTTAATTTCTTTATCATGAAATGTAAAATTATGCATGAAATGAAATGGAGGAGGTATGGGCTGAGGTACCATCAATATGCTGATGACACTCATCTCTCTCCTGGCTCAGAGAAGTACCTCTCCATGAGAGAATCACCTCTTCCTCGTTGAGGCCCCATCAGTGCGGGTGTTCAAGGATAGGCTGGATGCACACATGGCGAGCATGTCGTGAGTGGAGCCGGCTGGTGCCGGAGGTCAGACTAGATGGCCCAGGAGGCCCCTTCTGGCTCGCTCTGTTTCTATGTTTCCTCCTGCATCTCAGAATCTTGCCCTAGCCCATCCTCCACTATGGCACTGAAACATTTCACTTTCCGGTTCTGAATCATCCTCTGGAATGTAGTCAGTGTCTGTGGGAATGATTGCCATCATTCTTACTCCCAACAGTGTGAAGATTGAATAAGTTGTTGTGGTTGTTAGCCGCGAAGTCATGTCCAACCCATCGCAACCCCATGGACATCATTCCTCCCGGCCTTCCTGCCCTCCACCATCCCCCGGAGTCCACTCAAGCTCACACCAACCACCTCAGTGACTCCATCCAGCCACCTCATCCTCTTCCCTCCCCTTCTTCTTTTGCCATCTACTGTTCCCAGCATAAGGCTCTTCTCCAGGGAGTCCTTCCTTCTCATTAGGTGGCCAAAGTATTGAATAGGTAGGGACATAAAATACACCATTATCTGATGTCTTTGTCTATGGGAAACCTTTCTGCTTCTCTGTATTCTGTCCTGTCTGTATCTCCTTGTCCACCAGAAATCAGGCCAGTCAAATGCTGAGGCACCTCCATTATTTTCAGGACCACCTGCAGCTTCTCATGATCCATGTTTTGCTGTAGTCACAGATTCATAGAATAGAAGGGTTTGAAGGAGCCAAGAAGGCCATTGGGTCCAACCCCTGCTGGTGCAGGGTGCCAAGTCACATCATCCCATGAGAAGAGTGATCCTATGAAATTCTTTGGTGCACTTCAGGAGTTAATGGATATTTGCAATATGATCTCAAGTGCCCCTTTCTTTTCAGAATGCAGCTTGAATGTCAGGCATTTCTCAGTCCATTCCATTGTTGCAACACCTTGACCATCAGTTTGTTTAAATGGGAAGTTAGTGCAATTGTCTTATGGCTGCTGCACTCTTCAGCATCTGCTTTCTTAGAGATTGGAATGCATGTTGAACATTTCCAGTCCGTGGACCATTGTTTTTTCCCATATTTATTGGCATGGTATTGTTAGGATTCAGACTAATTCCATCTCTGCAACTTCAAATCTTTTTATTGGTATCCAGTCTACTCTGGGTGTTTTCAGAGCAGCTTTCACTTTGCTTTCTATCCTAGAGAACTTTTCTCACATATATTTTTCTTTGAAGGAGTCTGTCATCATTTTATATCTTCTGTATAGTTCTGCTGTAGATTGCTTCCACATTCCCTTTATTCTCTCCTGGTCTGATAGTGTGTGTCCCGGTTGATCTTTCAGAACTCCTAATCTAGGTTTGAATTTCTCTTTGATTTCTTGACTTTTCTAGAAGAGGTTGTCCATTTTCCCTCTTGTGTTTTTCTTTTCTATTTTTTTGCACTGCTTGAGGTAATAGATCTTTTCATCTCTATGTGATAGTCACTGAATAGTTGCATTTAGGATTCTGACCCTTTTTCTATCTCATTTTGATTTTGCCTTTTACCTGCCATAGCAATTGTGTTTCTTCTGTCATCCATCGAGGCTTTTCTTTCTTCTTGCTACCAGAATTGTCTTTTTTGTATTCTCCCTTAATAACGTCTCTGCTTTCCATCCACAGTTCTTCTGGCTCACCGTTAAATGGGCCCAGTAATGCAAATCTTTTCTTTAAATGGACTTAAAATTCCTCAGGAATGCTATTTAAATTGTTTCCTGGCTCTGCTTTTGTGTTAGCAGTCTTTCCCAGCTTTACTCTGATTTTCTTCTTTTTAAATATTAACAGATCATAGTCATTACTACAATCTGCTTCTGTTCTTGTTCAGGTAGGAAGAATAGATTGCTCCATCTCCTCCTTTCAATCGCATACTCTATTGGATTTGCCAGGGATTGACTCTGTGGTGATATCCACGTATACTGTCACATGATTGGCTGCTTGAAGTATTATCTATTTATCTAGCATTAGCCATAGGCACTCTGTGGCTCACAACATGATTAAAACAATACAATTGGTTGCATTTTATGAAGCACAGTATGTACTTATGATAAGTGGATTGTTGGCTTCACAGAATTCTGTGAGTCATTCTTCTGTGTCATTTCTTTCCCAGGTCAAATTCTCATACCACATTTTAGTCTGCTCTGTTTCCTACCTTTGTGTTCCAGTCACCTATGATAAGCAGCATCTCTTGCTTTTATATGCTATCTTTTCCCTCTTGAACATCAAAACAAGTTATCCGTTTCTTCTTCGTCAATTGTTGTTCAAGTGTAGACTTGAATGATTGTTATGTTGATAGGTTTTCCCACACTCCGATTTATATTATTTGGATTTTGCATTGTAGTGTCTTCTTTCCTCAGTATTAAAGCCACTCCGTTTCTTCTGAGTTTATCATCTCTGGAGTGAAATTCTTCTGTGTTGTCTGCCTGAAGATGTCCAATTTCAATCCACTTTAGTTTGCTCATGCTAAGCAGTGCAACATTATTAATGTTTCTTCTGTTACAGTATCCAGTTTGCCTTGACTCCAACTTCACATGTTCCTTTCACCTCTTCATATATCAGCCACTTGACTTCCTTTCAGCTTTGTTCCAGGTTCATCCTTATTTATTTACTTCCTTCATTAATATACCATTGATATCAGAGGCTCTCTGTGCAATTACAGTGGCAACACTATTTGTACATGTTCTTTGCTCTTCCCCAGGAGTTGGCTGAATGACTTCCAACTCTGGACAGGAGGTAGTCTCATTTTCTGCTGCTATCTCTTATTTCACTTCTGGATTGTTTCACATGGGCTTTCCAAGCTAAAAGGTTCAGAATTGGTTGACCTTTGCCTTCTTTTGCACAGTAAAAACAAGAGTTAGTTTCTACTTGACTGGCATTGTCTATGAAAGTTCTTCTCCCAGCACCACCTTCAAATATTGCTGCTGCCCAGTCAGTGCCCTCTAGTAGTTTCTCCACTGCCATCACCGTTACACAGATCCTTTGTGCTGATGTGGCAATTTCTCCCGAAGATGATGGACATGTCGTAGTCAGGTGGGCATTCCATCTTACCCGACCCTGCTAGACGACCAGACTAGTGAGACAGTCTGATGTCCTGGCAGTATCTCTCTCAGGTTCTCTGACATTCTCAGCACCCTCTCTCCTTGTTGGAGTGTTCATTGACCTTAAGAACAGCTGGTTATCTATCCAAATTTGTCCTTGTTCAGGTGTGTGTGTATGTGTGTTCTTCAAGGTGTCAGTACATGCAAAAACACATATTTTGGAGGATCTACAGTATGGTGGGGAAAATAGCACATATTAGGATAAACTCCCCCACATTTAAAATAAATTACATGAAACAAACACAAAGGGGTGCATGGTTTGTGTGCCTACAACATCATCAACATCAATCATCATCAGACTCTCAAGCTTCAGGGCAACCAAACTTCAACACAAGAAAGAAGCCCAATGGTTGAGATGAGCAGGACTTTAAGTTGGAAAAACTGAGAGAAACTCAAATTGACAGATTTGTCCATCTCTAATGAAGTGAACAGCAGGATTCCAAGCTGCGACCATTTGTTCCTGGTCTCAGTTGTCCTAGTTAGAAAGCCTCAGAGCGAAAGCACCTTGAAATATTAGGTGGGGATGCCTAAGCACCATTTCACAGCCACCCTGACCCAGAAGGCTCTGAACAAATGCACTGACTAGATTAGCAACAAAGAAACCATGAAAAGATATATCCGAAGTGCTGAGCAGATTGTAAGAAGTAATAATCAGATCATCAAAGTGGAGATGCAGATGGTGACATTTAAGCGGGAATCCTCACCACTGAAGAGTCTGTACCAGGAGAATTTATATTTTTGTTGACATCTTTAACTCATCCCAAGATGCACGCAAAGATGCTGGATTCCATCAAGTATTTTGCTGCCATAGTGCAATGCACCAGTAGAGCAGAAAATCTTTTACCAAAGGTATCAAAGGGATGTATGGAGGGCCACTTACCATTTCCTGGGAGCTTTGCTTAAAGCTAGCAGCTTCTGAGGAAAAGTACTGATAGGTGAATCTGTCAAGATCACTTTGGTTCAGATTGTCAGGTTTCCACCATGAAGTTTCTTCTGGCCCAGTCCTGTGCCATTTTTTAAAATTTTATGTTTAAACGCTCATGTGAAAATGTGTACATGCATTTCTGTGCATTTTTATTGCACACTTTTTTCTGCATAGTTTTTCAAGCAAACCAATCTCATGGTATACAGTCATTCTGTGCACACTTTTCCCTAATATGTTCAGTTTTAACTCCCTTTCCTAATGCAAACACCTCTCCTCCACTGCATGGAAATGATTGCAATGTACAGAAATGTGCAGGTTTCTAGATGCATCTGCTTTCCCATTTGTATTCCTTTTGGGGTTGTATCTGAGGTTAAACCCCACACCCAACCATCCCTATGCAAAACATGGTCAAGAAATTTGAACAGGATCCTGTTCAGTCTTTCTCCTGAAAACAGGACAAAAAACTGTATGTAGAAGTGGGGTAAACCTACAAGCTCTATATCCCATGAATCCACACATGTTCTTTCTTAGATCATCATAGAATCACAGAATAGTAGAGTTGGAAGGGGCCATGGAGGCCATTGGGTCCAACCCCCTGCTGCTGTTTCAGGACACCCTGTTACACCATCCCACTCAGGTGGCTGCCCAGTTTCTCCTTGAATGTCTCCAGTGTGGGAGAGCCCACCACCTCTGTGGGCAGCTGGTTCCACTGCTGTATTGCTCTGACAGTGAGGAAGCTTTTCCTTATGTCCAGCCTGCATTTGGGTTGTTGAAACTTCACAAAGGGAGTGAATAGGGTTTTATGCTCATTTGAATGAGCATTATCAGAGACTGTGACTTAACTCCTCCCTCCCTCCCTCCCTCCCTCCCTCCCTCCCTCCCTCCCTCCCTCCCTAATTAAAATCAAAGAGGACTGAAAAACTCCAAGTGGAAATTTACAAACTAGATGAATGGGCAACCCAATGGAAAATTTAATTCATTGTCAATGCACATTAAAGCACATTGATGAGGTAAGAAATGATATTTCTATATTAGGCAGTTAATCCAGTCTTTCTATTTTTGCATTCATCACATTAATGGTTTCTGCACAAAGTAATGTATTTTCCTGCATTCTCATTACAAAACCTCTAGATGGCACAATGGTATAACAGAATAGCACAAATACATAAGTGGGAAAAGCGGGTTTTCTCATCTTCAGAAATAGTTTTACATTTTCCCTGTTCTAAATAAAGTTTGCCAAATGAACTCTTTAGGAACATCATCTAAAATTAGCTAAAAAAAAAGACAGCAAAACAAGCACAGAAGAAATGCTTTGTGTAGAAAAACACAAAACAACCTGCAAGTGTTGCACATATATTGATGAGATCTCAGCAGTGTTTTGTTGTTGTTGTTGTCATGGAAATAATGGGGGGGACTTAAGGGGGAACTGGATATGAAAGTATTCACAATGTTAGCCGTACACTGTTTTTCTTTTTGCTCTCTGACAATAGTAGACTTGGTGGTGGTGACTTGGAATGGGACCAGTGTGGGGAGAGGTGAAGTTTAACCCTTAACAAGAACATCATTGTAACTATATGGTATCACAAAAAAGCAATCCAATGACAAGCATGTGAAAATGTCAACATAAATTTCCATTAAAAGTCAGTGCATTTGTATGAGTTATGTACAAGTTCCTTGCGGTTTTCAGGGGAGTTGAGCACTTAAGCCTGTGGAAATCTGGCCAGAGACATCATATACTAACTGAAAAAAGGGTGCCTCTTGTACAGCAATGCTAACATTAATCTCTCCCTCTACCAGCATCCAAGTATCTCCGAAGGTTCATCTCTCACCAAGTAGCTGATCACAAGTTTTACTTTAGTGCAGAGTCAAAAAGCAAGATAGTGAAATTCCAACCGTGTTGATTATACAAGAGCGAGTCTTGGTTTCCAGTCCAACCTTTGTTTAATATTAGATAAAACATATCACATGCAGAGATAGCCAAGCAAAGTATTATTTTAGGATGCTACAATGAGCAAATGTTATTTCCTATTATCTGGCCAATCTTGAGATAACTGAGACTTTCTGAATAAACTTTGCTGGGGAAAAAAATGCATGGTCCACTTTAAAATCTAATTCCAAAAAAGGTCTGTGTGATTCATCCTTCCAGGCTCCAAGGCAAACAGAGTGATTGGTAGCACATTCATAATTCAACATGGTTAAATGCCAAGGGCCGGATGGAAAGTGCCCTCCGAGCCGGCATGAGCAGAATGACATTCATGGTCGATTCAGCTCCTCGAAGCAAGCTGTGTAATTGGAAAAGCCAAGGGAAGTGACCCCAGCCTCCATGTCCTGCTGATGTCAAAACGCATTCACATCACTCTGACAAGTGGCCAGTTTCAGAAGGTTCCTTTGAATAGGTCTGGCTGGGAGGAAAGGTAGGCACTTGTTCGGAGCCTGAAATAGATACAGTTCAGGTAGTGCATGCTCATCGTGGAGGAAACATCCCATAATTGGAGCCATGTAATCAGGCTGTCCTTGCTGACCCCACGAACCCAAGAGGTGCTCCTTCTAACATCAAAACAGACCTTGAGAAAATGTCCCGTCTTACGGTCTGTGGCAATACCACACCAAAGGTGCAGAAGCTGGGATGGGGGAAGAAATTCATGGGATTCACAATTTCATAGGAATGTCCAAGCCTATCTCCTGTTAGAAATAGCTGTTATTTCCAACCAACACACGAATCAAAACTTGGTCGTACATCAAAAGTTGTACTTCCCTGCATTTTTCAATTCTCCTTTAAGAAAATGCATATGGAGAATTGCATTTGGCCTCCAAATTGTATGTTGGGAAATAGGCATGCAAACATATGTTTATGAATGAAAAACAGCCCCAGAGATTAAATTACACACAAGACATCCACATGTTGGGAGAAATATGCACAAAAATGTGAATATATCGTTATATAAACAAAAAAAAATCTCAAAATTTGGGACCTACTGAACATAAGATTGGAGATGGTCTCAAAGTTCAGGATCAATCAGATGTTCTGTTGAGGAAACAACAACTGAGACAAATTGAATTGTGCTGGCTTATCTAACCCTGGCAGGACCACAACATCATGTCTGTATAGCATCCTTCCTTCCATCATGGAAATCATAAGAGTGGATTTCCAGGCGGTTGTTCATCTATGTTGAGGGCAAATCTAGCCTGTTTAGTTTGAATTATGTCACTGAACTGAGTTGCCTTCAGACCATGATGGGAGACTGTGGATTTCATTTGAATTTCATTAGATACCTGGGCCTTCATTGGCCTTATAAGTTTGGCATGCAGAAGTTTTGGCTGTACCGATGCTACCATGTGGAGAACAAAGGGGTGAGCCAGGGCAGCAACCTTGGGATGCGTATTAAGCGCTTATATAAAGTGATGTGATGTGCATGTAAACCATGCGTCCCCAAACTACGGCCCGCAGGCTGGATCCGGCCCACCATGCTGATTTCTCTGGCCCGCCTCAGAGCTTTGGGACTCGCTAGGAGAAAACGCTCTCCGAGCGAGTCCAAAAGGTCTGAGCTGGAGCAGGTGGACTCAGTGGGGAGATGGCGTGATTGGAGGTGCACTTGTGCAGGGAAGATGGGTGTGATCGTGATCATGCTAGGCAGGGCGAGATGGCCGTGATCGCACCCACCTTCCCTGCACGAACACACCCATCTCCCCCCCCCACAGAGCACACCCGTGATTGCGCCTGTCTCCCCCACCAGCACGATCGTGGACATTGTAGCTATGTCCCTCGAACATGGACATGGTCTTTCCCACCCTTCTTGGGCTTCTGCTGCAGCCCAAGTGAGCAGAGCAAACATTTATTTATTTATTTTTTAAATTTCAATTCATTTTAAATTATTTTTTAAAATTTTAATTATTTTAATTTTTAATTTAATTTAATTTTTATTATTTTAATTTTAATTAATTTTACATTTATTTTATTTTAATAAATTTTAATAAATTTTATTTTTAATAGATTTTATTTTTAATTAATTTTTATTGTGCAGTGTGCATAGGAATTTGTTCATATTTTTTTCAAACTATAGTCTGGAACCCCAATATTCTGAGGGACAGTGAACTGGCCCCCTGTTTAAAAAGTTTGAGGACCCCTGGTCTAAACACATGACTCCCTGCTCTTGCAAGGGAGCATGTGCTGCTGCTCCCAAAGGATTGGCTGCCATCTTCCCCTACTTTGTTCTGGAACAAGGCCACATCCAAAGCAACATGGAGTCGAGGCTGCCAACACAGGAACTTTGCGGTTGTCCCCAGTTCTGCTCACGCTGAGCATCATACCTTGCACACTCAACAAAGATTATTGGAGAAAACATCTCACCTCAAAGAACTCAGCAATTGTATGTTGGTGGGAAGCATCTCTTGTTCTTGTGTTTAGGATACTTCTCGATGCTCTTACTTGGAAGCAAGCCCCATTGACCACAATGAGGCTTCTCTGAGGAAACATGCATTCCAAATCTGTGTAAAGAAACCGTGGTTGTGCTTGCACCATCATGGATTGGTGACCTCTATGCCACATTTGGTGGAAGTGGGGGCAAAGTCTAGTTCTTGCAAGCACATGGCACCCCATTGTAAACATCAACCAATCAGATGCCCTGAAGAGGCACTGGTAGTTCGAGTTGCACCTACTAAGTGGACCAGGAGTAGGCAACCTGTGGCTATCCAGGTATTGTGGGCAACCTGTGGCTATCCAGGTATTTTGGCCTATGGGTTGCCTCAACCTTCACCATTGGTGATGCTGACTCAAGCTGGTAGGATTCGCTGGATGGAATTAGTGGAGGCCCATACCTTGCCTACTCCTGCAATAAATAAAATTGGACTAGACGCTCAAACCCCTTGACTAAAGCACTACGCATCTTGCAGAGGGCCAGGAATCATGTGGACTGGGGCTTCTTAAACTACATCTCCTGAGAAGAGATGGGTGACCACGTTGGTTGTGTTCTCGGAAGAGGCAAGCACATCCCATTCAGAGCTCCGAATATCAGAATGGGCACGTACCTGCCAGAATATTTTCAAGCAGTTGAACATGTTCATCTTATTTCCAATTCCCAGTTTGATTAGCACAAGATTTCTAATTTGCTCAGATTTGCTCTGTGGACCGAAGCATCCATGCTTGAGTCTGTGGAGGAAAATGGAGCCAACTTCAAGAGGTCTGCACAAGCCTCCTGTTTGATTGCTCTTTCATTTGCACAAGTTTCCCATGTGTGAAGAGCAAGCAGCCATCACAACTATGAGCGGAAGCGGGGCATGAGACAAAGGGCAGGATGATTTTTGGAGAATTCTCCTGGCAATCCGAAGCAGTGCTTATTCCCCTATCCCACCACTTGAGCGCATAATTGCTTGCCAGAACATTTTGCAGGAACAGGGAGCAGGGAAAAATGTGTTTGATTCTCCTCATTTTCCAGATGAATGTTCCAATTCTCTCATGCTGGGGGTCATATGTTAAAAATGAGTTCAGAATGAAAAGAATCACACTCTTAAGAAACACACATACACACACACACATATACAATTCTCCTTCAAGATGACGGGAAATGAATTGCTTTGGAAAATGTATTGAAAGGAGAAGACTTTGGGGAAATTCTCATGGGATCATTCCTCCCATGGAAGGAGCTTTTCCAGCTCTGGAAGCCCAGGGAGTTTTGGCGGCTGCAGACTGAAGAAGATGTGCAATAGACAGAGAAAAACACACACAGCATGCACAAAAATGGTGGTTCTGCATGGACTTATGGCCACACCGGATTCCAGCAGGAGAAAAGTTTTTACTGGGGTGTTCCATTCCTATGGAATTCCCAGCATCTGCAGTGTGGTTTGTAGTCCCTGCTGAAGACAGTCATGTCCCAGGATGCCTTTCTTACTCACTAGCCACAGTTGTAACCTTGTTGTAGTTAAATGCTCTCAAGTTGTCTCCAGCTTATGGTGACCCTAGGTGACCCTCTGAAATGTCCTCTCCTTGACAGCTCCACTCAGCTTTTCCAAGTTCAAGGCTTCCTTCATGGAGTCAACCCATCTCCTAGTTCATCTTCCTCATCTTTTTCAGCCTTCGACTTTCCTAAGCCTGAAACTTCCATGCCATCTCTTCTTAAATACATTATTTTTATTATTTTATCTGCTTTCCATTCTGTAGCTGTTCTCCACTCTAGAATCTGCCGAGCAATGGAGCAAAGTACACATGCTATAGATGAAATCAATCCATTAATCAATCAAATAAAAGAGCACCTTGAGAACCAGTCAGAACTGTGGGATCCTCCTTTAGATCTTCAGGACAGGTTTTGGCACAACACCAGTTCTGCTTCCGCTGCATCTGGATTGTGGTGGAGTTGAAATGAGGGTGGACCACCCAGCACAGTGGGGGCTGTTTTCATTTGCAGTAGCATCATGCAGAAAAGCAAAACAACAACCAGAGAAGAAGAAGCCATGCATGAGTTCTGCCCATGGTTAGTCCTACCTGATAGAAAGTGTTGCGATTTCCTCCTCGCCGGAGAAGGCTGGTGAAAGGCTTCCATCCACCCAATTTCTCTTCCTGCAAATAGGATGCTGAATTTCAAGAGGCTGCTTGTGTGTAGCTCTCATTAAAACCCTCTTTTTGTATTTTGTATCTTGGATCATTTATTGTGAGTCCTACAGCATCCAGAGCATGCAAAATGCTGTCATTTTAATAGAATAATTGAAATATGGGCTTATGCTCCATTTACTTATGTTGTTTGTAATCGTGATAATAAATGTTAAATATTTAAAGCTTGTTTTAAGTATTTTGAACATCTCAAGTATGCATGTGCATATCCCATAATCAAAATTATGGTTTCCATCCCATTTTTCTGGTGTTCAAGCAGCACTTTCTGCAGGAAAAAAGAAATCTGCCTGTGATTGGACTTCCACAGGTGCCCCTGTCCTTTTGATGCAGCCAGCTGGCTCTCTGCTTCAGCTGAAGGGCAGCCACGCATGTTTCACTGAAAGCCACACTACGGGATAGGCTTTGTAGTCTAAGGGGAAGAGGTGCTGATTCTCATACCCATCTGTCATGTCTGTCTATAGATGAGAAAACAATGATATAAAATGTACCAAGTATTACCAGAATGTGTTCTTCCAAATGGCTTGGAAATATTCAAATAGTACCATCCTGACAATAATAGAATGCATATCCCCCCCACCCCCCGAGATCCCAGTCCATAAACATGTCCATGGGCAGCATGATGGATTGACTGAAGTGTGGCTGATACTTTTAGAATCCAACTTTAGACAAATATATATATATATAATTCCCAACAAGCTCTGTTTAGAAAACAGACAAACTGAATGTCTGTCCCAAGTCAAGAGAAGACCAAGGGGGGACATGCGATCCCTCTAGAAGTACCTCAAATGCTGTCACAAAGAGGAAGGTCAAGATCTCTTCTTGCTGATGCCAGAGTGTAGGACATGAAATAATCAGTTCAAGTTGCAACAACCCAGATTCAGGCTGGACATCAGGAAAAGCTTCCTCCCTGTCAGAGCAATAAGGCAGTAGAACCAGCTGCCCAGAGAGGTGGTGGACTCTCCCACACTGGGGACATTCAAGAAGAAACTGGGCAGCCCCCTGAGTGGGATGGTGTGACTTGGTGTCCTGCAACAGCAGGGGGGTGGATTGATGGCCTTCATGGCCATGATTCTGTGATAAATTAAACATCTTTTTCTGACTGATTTCAAACAAATATGGAATAAATATGACAACAGAGTCTAGAGATGTAGATCTGCATTTTGCATATGATAGCAGTCCATTGGATTACTCTTGGGTGACCACAGGCAAGAACCAGGTTTATGGCTGGAGGGCAGGTTCTGCTGGATATGGATCTCAAACAAACCCTCAGTGGGCTCACATGGATCTATAATACTGTGAATCCAACCCAGGAAACCTTCAGCAGACTGGCTATTCAGAGTCACATGGATTCTAGGGACCTGCAGATCCCCCCTCTTCTTTGTTTCCATAACTGAATGTAGGTACAGTCATGGAAAAATGTTTTCTCTCATAGTGTAAGATAGTGAAGCTGTAGGTTTGGGGGACTTTGTGTAAGTGCACACATTCCATCATGGGCGTAACTTATGGAAGTTGGGAAAACTCTCATTCCATCAGTGAGCAGATGGCAGGATATAAGATATCTCATAATCTGGGAAGCGAGCATAGAACCCATTTAACAACTACTAAATAAATAAATAGATGGAGCTTGCCATTCTCTGTCTTACAGCTTTTAATGAGTGAAGCTTCTGAAGTACGTTTTCCCCTACCCACTGGATTTTCAGGGCATCAGGTGGAAGAGGTAAATCATAACACCATAAAACATTTGTGTAAGTATTTAGGAAGGAGGGATGCTCCAACCGGGTGGCAGATCAGAATCTCACCTTGTTTCTGTTTGGTTTCTCATTTCTGGAGTAAGACAATGAGTAAGCAGCTAGGACTGTCTCTTCTATTAATTCTTCGTTTGTTTGTTTGTTTTAATGCAATCACTGGGCAGTGAATTTGTTCATAATTTTTCTGGGTCTCATTACTCATTTGCACAAGGACCTTATGCCAACTCAATATTCTGATGAAGCCCACAAAACTACAAAGCACACAACAAACATCTGGTGAAGTTGGAAAGAGGAATGGATTTCAGGAAAGTGGTATGATTTCCTTTGAACCTGAATATTTCTTCCCTCACTCCCACCTCCCCATTGCAAGGTCAGAAAACAGATACAAAATGCTTTGTTCAAGAGGAAGGCTGCCTATGGCTTAGTCTGCACTAAAGTGCACAAAGAGGCTAGAATTTTCGGTAGAGGCAGTCTGGGTGAAACTTAGGGGTTTTGACAGGGAAAGAGACCTGACAGTGGGGTTATGTTATCGCCCTCCAGGTCAACTTGAGACCCTGGATGATGTCCTGACAGGCCAGATTCTAAGGATATCTCGGGGGAGAGACACAGTAATTATGGGAGATTTCAATCTCCCGGATATTACTTG
>JAIXND010000762.1:1779106-1800622 GCA_023646645.1 Varanus salvator macromaculatus
CATGAGCGGAGCCGGCTGGTGCCGGAGGTCAGACTAGATGGCCCAGGAGGCCCCTTCTGACTCGCTCTGTTTCTATGTTTCTATGTTTCTATGTTTCTATTTCCTTTCCTTGATAGCATGCAAGTCTGGATGAAGCCTTTCTTCAGATTTAGGAATTCACTGAAATTCATGCATTAAGGCTGTTTGCAATGGCTGTGTGCAAACAACATTGATGTGCGTCCCAAGCTGACCCTCAACATGTTCCCCAATGCCACATCCAGTTCTCCAAAATATGGTTTGTTTGTGTGACTTGCTGCAACAATTTCTCTGGTTAGGCTTCTTTTCCCTTCCTACATAATCCCAACTCTTGAGGGATCATATGTAAGTTTTAAATAATTTGATTAGTTTATTGTGGTTTATTTTTTGTTGTGAGCCTCCCCGAGGCTTGGTCGCAAGGGGGTGGCATACAAATTTGTAAATAAATAAAATAAAATGAATAAATACATATGAGCCAATCATATCTGGGCTATTTGATTGGTCATTTTGAAACAATCCATTCTGAAAGGGGACAATGCTTCCTCAATCTCATTGTTCTTGGAGTGCATGGGTAAAAACAAGAAGGTAGAGTCTTCCTGCATTGGAAAGGCCAAACAGTAATGGTGCTCCTTCTGTCCCTCTGTTCATGCTCTCCAATGCCTTCACCTCCCACTTTCTGTGTGGCTATCATTCCTACACACATACACACAGGGGTAGTCCAGTGGTCTGTCCCACAGGTCCATTTCATCTCAGCATTGGTCTCCACTGCAGATGGATCAGTTGGTCAGTCTCTGGTCAGTCTCTCCTTTTCATGCATTTGGAACATTGAAATTTCGGTCTTTCTCTCTTGCACAAAAAGAAATTTATGGGTTTTGGTATGTACTGAACCAAAAACAATCTGTGGGGCAATTCCATCCATGTTCATTAGGTGCAGCTTATCCCAGCATGGAGAGAGCCCTGATCTGCCAGCTTGCCATGGAGTCGCGATAGGTCAGCCACTGTTATGAAACAGCAGCCCTAGCTTACCATCTAAAACCTAACTGCACATGCAGGGCTTCAACCCTAGAGTTTTATGAGCAAAACACTCACACCCACATGCCTACATGGACAAAGCTGTCCATTGGAGTTTATCTCACCTCCTGTTTCTTTAATGTGCAACCTTCAGGCCATTGAACATGGTCTAGGTGACCATTGGATAGGTCAGAGTACAGCTATGACCCCAGAAATGCATTCTGAGGCTGAAGCAGGACCGTGATTGCAGCTTGCTCTCCAACTACCCCACACTGTGGTGCTTTCTGCCCCGACTGTAGTTCTGAACTTGTGGGTGCAGCTTCAGACCAGTCACTGAGGGGGGTGGGGAACTGGAGGAGTGAAGTTCTGCCCAGATACAAGGAATCTGGTTGTTCCTCAGCCCTTCCTCCTCACAAGCAAGAGGAAAAGACATTGAGAGACAACACAGGCTGTCTATGGGTGTGTTTGCACAATACAAGATGCCTACTTCTGTTGGTCTGTTATGTTGTCTGGACTCTGTTCTGAAGGCCCTGTGTGGTAGGATTTATTTTCTGAAATCACAGAGTGAATCCATGGTCTCTTTGAAGGTTTCCATGCTTTCCCATGACTTCTCAAGTCATCTGGATCACCATTTTACCACCACTGCCATTGAAGTGTCATAGAGTTTCCTGGCAAGAGAGGCCACAGAAGAGGCCACTTCTAGCTTTCAACCTCTACTTTCCTCAGTCCTTGTTTGATGTATTCCCATTGTCTAACCAATGTATCCATCTCTCTGTTCACTCTGAAAACTGGGAGACAGCATAATAATACACACAGGCAGAAGGCAAGGATTCTTCCATTGAGGGAGGATTCTTCCATTGAAGATAATCTCAGAGGGGGACTGAAGCAGCTGGCAAGCACTGCAGACATGCAGCTATATTTGGGGGGTGGGAGGAATCCATTAGAAAAAGGTTTGCTCAGGAAGAGTCCATAGGCAAAAATAGGGAAAGGGCAGGAGGTTTGCCCACTGCAGCTTCCAGGTGGAGCTCACTGGGAGAATGGAGCGGGGAACTTAGAAGTCATATTACTGTGGGGATCATACAATTGCCTGACCAGAAACTTCTGGTGAAAATTCACACACCCCAGGAACAGTGCAGGGCTCTTTGCCGTGCCATGTGAAGCCAGCCAACGTTTTGTGAAGAGCAGAAGAGGTAGTGAATCGATCATCACCTCCTGTGCTTCACTGGTTGCCTTCCATCCTCTGAATTTTGAGTAGCTGTATTGGATGGGACCCTCTAAAAATAACAAAACTCTGTGTCATTTTTCTCCTTTTGCCCATGGCAAAGTGGATAAATTATTATCAACAATGCACTGAATGGACATTCTCATCCATCCTTTGTTTCCACAGTGGATTGCTTTGGCCCTTGCTGTTTCAACTGCTGCATGTTATGGAGCCGAGCACCAAGTCTGAATTTCCCATAACCTGTCCCAACACACCATTTCTGTGCTACAAATGGAGGCACATTTGGCCCTTGACTGAGGGTGTGCAGGTGAGTTTCATGGGTATGTTCTTCTTACTAAGAGGTTTTCCTTTTGGCGGCTGCCAGTTAGCACCTGCCACGTGCTTCTCTTATAATGCCCCTCATCATGCAAATTAACTTTGTGAAATTAATTCCTCTCCCAGGTAGGCAGTCAGCAAGAAGATACCCTCAGAACAGAGGTGGCAGTGGCAAAGAGCACGGAAAAGGTAATTTTGCAATTGCCACCTCCCAAAGGAAACAATTCCACAGGACTCACAGCTTCCACTTGCCCATAGAACACAAGGGTTGTGATAGTATTAGCCTGCTGTGGAAGAGAACCTAGAAATCAGGACCACATGCCGTTTGTTGGTATTTCTCAGACTCACAGGAAGACTCTTCCTTTATTGCACGAGGTGGTGATAGCCTTTACTCTCCATTCCACTGTCTCTCAAATTCTCATTCCACCCCTCCCAGTTCTAAGTTTAGCTCACCCTGAGCATTATTTACATATATTAATCACTCCAGAAAATCATTTATAACTCAAATTATTAGTGGAAGTCAAAACATAGTCCAGCCAAAGGAACAAAATAGGAGATGGATAACTATTTTTACACTTAGAGTTGGGAGCTATTTCCCTGAGGGGCAGGACAGGGGAAGACAGTCAGGTCCTGGCAGCCTTGCTCAAACAGGGAAGCTATATTTAAACAAAACCCACACTTAGAAAGGGGAGATAAAAGCAATGTGTAGCTCTATATTGACCAGAGCAGTCTGCAGTTCTGTGAGTCACTCAGCCAATCAAGCAAGATGTTTGTTTTGCCCATAAGCCTGTCTATAAATAAATAGATGCAATAAAAGTAAAAGGTTAAGGCATTCGTAAAAATGATTCATCATCAATAAACCCATTATGACTAAGCAACAAATAATGTTTAAACAATTATTAAAACAATAGAGTAAGATGGTGGGTTCTGTAAGATAATAAAGTAGACTAAACCATCAGAATGGACTATAAGTACACACTAAAATGAATAAAAGTTTACACATGCTCAAACTTTTAAAAGTATGTCCACAGTACATATTAGCTGCCCAATTAACTCAATTAATTAATTATGTATTAGCTCAATTAATTTTGAGCTCACCTTAGTAGCTTCAGCAAAATATTTTTCTATTTCTCTGTTCCAGTCTTATTGATGCATCCCCAAAGGTTTGAATCATCAAATGCATTTGTTCATCCAGGTAGCAAATTAAGTAGTGGTAAAGTACAGAGGACATCATCATCATCATCATCATCATCATCATCATCATCATCATCATCCCTGCATTCCAATAAAACATAATCTGCTGTTTCAACTTGTCCTGATGGACAAGGACGCCATCTTAATTCAAACGAGACTCCTTTAAGAATGCCTTTTATAACGGATCATAGAAGACGGTGCCAGAGACTCTGAGGGCAACACACACATGTGCAAACCAACCCAAAGGTTCAATGCATACATCCACGCTGACAGATCTCTTGAAGGGATTTCAACTTCCAATCTTAATGCTGCTCTCTTAACATTTTAGGTGAGATTCAGAACATTTCTCCAGAACCTGACCATGTTCTGTCTCCTGATTCATACTCATCAACCATTGCTGGATACCAAACAATAAGCTTGTTGTTACTTTAGCTTTACACACATGTAAATCTGAGGGCACAGGAGTTCCCCCTTCTGTTAAAAAAAGAAGAACAATGCATCACAGTGGCTGGTATTGTTGCTGAATGTTGTCCCAGGATATCTCTTTGCCTTGGCAAGCTCAGAAATCTTTGAACACTGAAGCCCAAAAGTTAGAGCTACTCACTTATTACTGCATTGACCATTCATGGTCAACCATGGTTCTTTTTTTAAAATATTCGCTAGAAAACATTAATGCATTAGTCTTCTGATCATTTATCCTCAGACTCTGTCTCAACCCTACTTAGGAAAAGGCATCAAAAGCCAATGCAAGCAAATAATTCTTGAAGAAAACTTCCTCTAAATGTAACAAATAGGAATGTCTTTTCTGCACTGTCTTAGGAGATTAAAATCAGGTAGGTGAGTATGAAGCAGGAGTGATATTATATATAAATGTACATATCTGATTCATTCCTCTTGTCATTGGGACTGCATTTTATAAATCTATTTCGGGGCTATAATTAACCTTTAAAGGAGAGAGAGAGAGAGAGAGTCTGTGTCTGCATCTGTGTAAAATTAGGAAAATAAGTCTCCTACCCAAAGAGGTTGTTTTCATCTTTTCCATATCTGTGGTGTCGGTGCTGGGTCACATGTTGGTTACAGATCCATACACACAGTATATACTTTCCTTTTTCACTGCCTTGAATATTTCATGACCAAATGATGTAGAACCATCACATGCTCCAGGTTGAACAACCCTTTTAAAAACCCACTTATTCTACTCCAGTGGTATCTTTCCTCAACCCAGTCCATTAATTTGATTTTCAAGCACATAGCATAACTTACTTTATTTATTTATTTATTTATTTATTTATTTGTCGATTTATGTTCTGCCTTTTTCCTACAAAGGGCCCAAGGCAGCTTACATCATTCTCCTCCTCCATCTTATCCCCACAACAACAACCATGTGAGGCAGGTTGGGCTGAGAGTCTGTGACTGGCCCAAAGTCACCCAGTTGGCTCCATGGCTGAGTGGGGACTCGAACCCGGATCGCCTGAGTCCCAGTCCCGTGCTCTTAACCACTACACCACACTGGCTCTCACCACACTTCCATATTATAGGTAGAAACATAGAAACAGTGAGTAAGAAGGGGTCTCCTGGGCCATCTAGTCTGACCCCCGGCTCCAGCCGGTGCCGCTCAGGACATGCCCACCATGTGCATGTCCAGCCTATCTTTGAACACCTGCACCGATGGGGCCTCAACCATCTCCCGTGGAAGCCCATTCCATGCCCTTGGGGTCCTAACTGTCAGGAAGTACCTCCTGGCATTCAAATTGAACCTTGGTTTCTTGAGCTTGGCTTCATTGGAGCATATCCTGCCTTGTAGGTAATTTGCAACTTTGAGAGATTGGAACTATTGTTTCTGTCCATCTTGATGGAATGAGGCCTGATTTACACATTTACACATGAACACACCCACAGCAGTGGCCAGAATGGTGCTCTGGAACTTGCGAGTTCTGAGTTCTAGTTCCTGCTCAGCCATGTCACTCACTGGGTGACTCCACCCAGGCATGGACTCATAGCCAATCCAATTTTCTTTAATGCATGAAACTTTTAGCACCTGGGGACAGTTTTCCTTTCCCATTTGTCTCCCCTTCTCTCCTTTTTGAATGACAGCTTTGTGCTCTTTTTTAATCTGGGTGTAAGACATTGGTACCTTTATTCTCTCCTTACACTCTTTTAACGCCTTCTTTTTAAGGGCATGCTCCTGATCATACCTATATTATTTCTTCTCTACAGTGCTGCTTTGGCAGAAGGCTCTGAAATACAGGAATCATTCAATGGAGTCATTTCTGCATTGTCTTTCAGTTCTCTCAACTCTGCTCCATTCCACATCTCACATATTTTTGTTTGTTGTTTTGTCGAAAAGTCATGCCTGACCCATCGCGATCCCATGGACAACATTCCTCAAGGCCTTCCTGTCCTCCACCATCCCCCAGAGTCCACTCAAGCTCACATCAACTGCACCAATGACTCCATCCAGCCACCTCATCCTCTGCCATCCCCTTCTTCTTTTGCCATCTATTGTTCCCAGCATCAGGCTCTCCTCCAGGGAGTCCTTCCTTCTCATTAGCTGGCCAAAGTATTTGAGTTTCATCTTCACTATCTGGCCTTCTAAACAGCAGTTAGGGTTGATCTCCTCTAGGACTGACTGGTTTGATCGCCTTGCGGTCCAAGGCACTCACAGGAGTCTCCTCCAGCATCACAATTCAAAGGCCTCAGTTCTTCGGTGCTCAGCCTTCCTTATGGTCCAGCTTTCACAGCCATACATTGCAACTGGAAAAACCATAGCTTTGACTATACAAACATTTGTTGGCAGGTGATGTCTCTGCTTTTTAGCATGCTGTCTAGATTTGCCATATCTTTCCTCTCAAGGAGCAAGCATCTTTTAATTTCTTGACTGCAGTCACCATCTGTGATTAAAATTCTGTTCTAACTTTTGCAGCTAACTTTTGTCATTCTGCAAATACTTTTGTGGTCTCTGTAAACTGACAGTGTATCTGACCCTTGTTTTACCACTGACAAAGTCCCATGTGAAGGCTACGGAGGGACAATCTACGAAGGGAGAGTCTTTGACTGGCCCAAAGTCACCCAGTGAGCTCCATGATTGAGTGAGGACTAGAATACAGAGCTCCTGGATTCCCTGTCCCACAAACTTAAATATTGGTATATGGGAGCTGGAATAGGTAAATTCAGTTCTAATTAGCTCAGAATTCTAGCTACGTGGAAAGGAGCCGATGGAAAGGACTATTAAAACACAACATTTTAAGGTTAGGGTTAGTCAGATTTAGTCTGTGGATAAAGAGGTAGAAAGCCTGGTGGTAAGTGTCCCTTAATTGAAAGAAGACTAGAAGAAAAAGGAATGAAGGCCTGAATGGGGGAATGAAGGCTCCCCCACCCCTTGGCAGGACAACCATAGTCCCTGGTAAAGACCGGAGATGCAATCCCCAAAGTCTCTCTTAACTTCTTGCCCTGGGAAGGCTAAACTTGGGGGAAGAAAAGTTCAGATTAACTCTCCAACCAGTAAGCAATAGCAAAGGAGAAGTTTAAAGTGTCAAAGGAAGACTGTTACCTAAAACTGGACCTTGTATCTGGTTGCAATGAAGGTTTAGGGATTTTGGCCTGAGGTCAACAAAGAGAAACTTATAAAGGCATGACTGTCAAGAGCTGTTTTTTGTAAAGAACTGTTACTACGTAGTCTTTTGAGCCCTCTAAAATGAATATTAATAATTTCCCTTCCATATGAAATATCTCCTTAATAAATTACTTAGATTAAATAGTCCACCTTACCTCTGTGCTGGTGCCCATCCCTTAAACCTGCTGCTATGAATGTTTAACATAGTCTATTGTTTGGTGGTTGCCAGAAGGGGTCAGCTTGTCGGACTTTGAGGTGTAGTAGGAGATAGTTCCTGGGTCCAGACATATAAGTGTTTGTTCTAAAAGCTCCATAGGTGAGATTACCTATTGGCATGACAGTCGTGCGATAAGACAATCCAGCATTGAAAGTGATTTGCTTGGGAAGAGTATCAGATATGCCGCACGGTCCTGGGTTCAAAACGGATGCTTGGATCCCATACACCAGGTATCTGTCCACACATTAGTTGTTGCCCACAATCGTCATGTGTAATTTGCTCGCAAATTCAAGAATGGAAAGGTGGCAATCTGCTGTATAAGCATTTTATTGTATCCAAAGCCTGGAAGATAGACCCAATTGGGTCTCTAACAGTGACAGAGATAGAGAGGCTAAAGTTTAAAAGCACCGAAGTTTTACTGCCAGGGTTTATTTATAGCTTCGTACATACAAAGGCGCTGCTATTTCAGGGGTGGAAGCGCTATTTTTTATGGATGTCAGTTTTGAATAGTCCAGACACAGTAAAAGTAAAATAAAGTGAACCGCATGTCTTGAGAAACAAATTTAAATAGCAATGGCTTTCAGAATAAAGTATACATTAAAAAAAGGAAGGAGCTATAGCTCATTTAATTTGTAGAATAAATCTCTCTGACGAAAATCCCCGTCTTGGGGATGGGAAAGATATTAGGGTTGAATAAGAAGACATACACCCTAGACTAATACACATATATAAATATAAATAAAAGAAAAGTATACATTTACGTGCATTGCTATATGAAGATAGTCATCTATCTTGGATGCATATCTATCTATATTAAAGTTACCTGGGACACAGTTCTATCCCTGGCTTCTTGCATGCAAACAAATATGCATGGAAAACTTTGATTTTGACATATCAGTTGTTTGCACAGTCTTTCTATTACTATCTGAAGCAAAATGATTGTAGGTGGAAGGAAAACATTCATTTTTCACACACAGGGTTGAAACTTGGTTTGAAGCTGACTGATAAAGGAGTGAGGTGATGACCAGCCAGGCTCTAAAGACGAACTAGCAACAGACTGTTCATACAGACACCTTCCCATAATATCAAGACATCATCATCATCATCATCATCATCATCATCATCATCATCTTTATTTCATTTCTAGACCACCCCATACCCAAAGCTCTCTGGGCGCTTTGCAACAGTGCATAAAACAAAACAATTAAATAAAATGCAAATAACATAAGGCAACAATGTTAAAAGAATTTTAAATTTATTTTGAATAGCTTAGAAATGCAGTAAAAAATGTAAGAAAAAGACCCAGTGAGAAAAAGAATCACCCAGACGATCCCTTCAGGCCCCTGATTGACAAGGGGACCTTCAAAGGCCTCTGCATTGAGGACTTTCTTGCCCTGGTGCTGAAAGGATGGCAAAGAATTACTGCCTAGAGATGCCATAGGTAGAGTAGGTGGCATATAAATATTTAAATACACAAATAAGCAAATTTGCTGCCTGGTGGGCTATAGTGGTGGTGGTGGGGTTCTTCCAAAGATGAGGGGGCCACCACTGAAAAGGCCCTCACCCGAATTGCCACCCCCTGAGCTTATTGTGGGGTGGCTCTAGGAGGAAGGCCCCAGAGGTTGAGAGCAGAGGCCTCCCAGAGATTGATAGCTATTGCAGTCCCAACCCATGGGTTGTCTTTATGTGTGAATGGGACATGTTACCTCCTCACCCCTCCTCCAGTAGTTAGTGCGCATGCTCCAGCGAAGATGTGATGCATGAGGGAAGCAGGACTTAATAGCAGGAGTGATACTGCTGCAAAAGTGGGAATATCAGGAGTTGCTTTTGGTTGATGTTGATTAGAATTTAGCCAGTGCTTTCCTCCTGGAACTGAATGTGGAGGACAAGCTGGAGTGCAGGTTAGAGTTGGGATGATCCCAGCAGTCTTCTGCTCACTGGACCTCTTCCTCATACTTGGCCCCGGATCAGGGAGCCTGCTGAAATGAGACGCGTTCAGTGAATGCTCATGACTGTGAGCAGACCTCCTCTCGTGAGACCCAGAAACCTTCCTCCACTGCACACGCACCCCATGCAGAGCCCATGTGTCATGTGTGAAGGAAAGTGACTGCTTGTGCAGCATTGGCATGGTCGATTCTCAACAAAGGCTGACTGGATGCTTGCCATGCTCAGCACCAAATTGAACATTGTGGCTGCAATCTGGGGAGCAAAGCTGGAGGAATCAGATGGACTCCCACCCCCTTTCTCCGATCCCAAGGCCATACAATCTTCAGGCTGTGATGCAAGTCATGCCCCTGAAAACATGTGCTCAAAAAACTAATTGAGAGCATGAAGACATGAAAATCACATGCACTTAAGCATGAATGGAAGCACATTTTCATCTGGGGGAGGGTGTGGATGGTACATTTCAAAGATATTCACAAATGCTGAAATCATGTCATGAAATGAGCACGAAAAATGTGAGTGTTCAAAAGTGAACAAAAATGATAGCAAGAACGAGAATGAAAGCAAACCAAGCCAAGCCAAGCCCAACCCCAAAAACCAGAAACAAAACAAAAAGCAAAAACAAAAGACATGCTTATTGTCATCCTCCTATGTTATACCTCTGAGATGTTGGATGGTAACCCAGTGGCCAGGGGTGATGGTAATCCAAAACAACCCCTTTGTCGGGGTAGTGGTTGGAATGTCAGAGTTGGAATGGTGAGCCCCAGGTTTGTATACTTTGTTGTAAATTGCCCAGAAAACTTCATAGAAATGAACTTAGAATAAGAATAAGAATAGTCATGGGTGACAGGAATCCAAAAATAGAAAACAAAGGTGAATCTAATGTTGTGGGAAAATTTGGCCTAAGGGTCAGAAACAAAGAAGGAGAATGACTCATGTAATTCTGTGAAGCCGAGCATCTGTTATCACATACTTGATCAGATGACTGTATGCATGAAGTTCGAAGTTCAACAGATGGCAATACAGAATGCAAACAGATATATAATTGAAAGTGGAGGATGGAGAAGTTTTATTCTTGCTGCCAAAACAAGACCAAGATCAGATTGTAGTAGTGACTGTGAACTCTTAATATCAAAATTCAGATAGACCACCAAGAGAAGCATAATGCCAAAATGCAACTTAACTCCTGAGAAATTTACAATTCACCCAAAGGACAGATATACATTACTGAACTGAAATGAACATGCCTGAGAAGTGTGAACTAAAACTGGAGACCGGAAGACAATTCCTGTAGTGTGTACTCATTCCATGCACATGCACACACATGAAGCTAGCTGGATGACAGAAAAAACACTCACAATTGTTAAGCACAAATATAAAGAGAGCAAAAGCAAAAGCAGAGAGAAATAGGAAATGGAACTTATCAGCACTTCTCACATAGAGATGAAAAGAACTACTAACAATGACCAGTGCAATGGAATAGCAAAGAACAACAAAAGAAGGGAACGGACAAGAGGCCTCTTCAAGAGAAGCCAAGAAATCCTAGGGCAAGTCAAACCTAGAATAGGAATGCTGAAAGACAAAAAGGGGTACATAGCACCTGTCTCAGGTAAAATAATGAAAAGATGGAAACAATGCAGAGAATAACTCTGCAGAAGAGAGAAAAGGATGACAGACTCCTTCAAAGAGGAGGAGTAAGGATCTGCAATTTTAGAAAGTGAAGTGAAAGCTGCCCGGAAAGCATTTGGAAGTAATAAAGTGCCCAGAGTTGATTGGGTACCAGTAGTATTCCAAGCTACAGAGAAGAACTCATCAAATCCTGAGAAGAGCATGCCCAATCATTATTCACAGGTGTGAAAGCTGGACAGTGAAGATGGCTGAGAGGAAGCATTGTTCCTGGGCACTGGAAGAGAAAAGGTGGCTGCTAGAAATTTTTCAGATTATGTATCCAGAGATAATTCTGCAATGTCCACTCCATTTTTCTGGGGAATTGAGGAAAAAGGGGGAAAGGTCAAAAATGTTCTCTATTGAGAAATGTCATCCTGGTTCTAATGAAGAGCAGCTACAGTTCTCGCATGTCCAGGCTGTATCTTGGATAAGCTGTTCCCAAAATCCAAACTGAGTTTCCTATGACATGGTTGATTCTCATCAATCATGTTAGTTTGAGCTGTTGACAGTCTGCTGGGAAGACCACCTTGTCCACCCACTTCCATTTCTGTGTCAAAAGGGATTGGTGAAACACAGGCATCATGCCACTGAGACAGGTATTCTCTTTAGTTCCCCTCACACATACTTCAGAATAACTTTATTTATCCCCTAATGGATTTCTGCAAGGTAATAAGACATTGATTCCAAACAAGAGCTGAAGAAAATGTCTGAGACTTGGAAGGCTTTGCTTTTGACTTGTGTCAAGGGCTTTCAACCTTCTTCTAATGTATGAGAAGAGCAAAGTTCTGGGTCATTTGAAATACACATCTCTTCAAATGCAGAATCTGCAGAACAAACATTTCAAAAAGTCCTTATTATGGGAAGGAGAAGGAAGATCCTGCCACTCTTCTGTGATTTGTCACAGCCAAACTGTGAGGTCAGATATAAGAAGGAATATTTCATAAGGTTCTGTCTTGAATATGTGACAAGGAAGACAGCAACTCTCAAATGTATGCTGAGCATATAATCTTTCTGGGTTTGTAGGAAGCTGCCTAGGACAACTGACAAAGGACCCCCCCTTCTGTCAATTTGAAGGAGCTGCTAATTCATAAACGATATCATAAGCACATTTAAACCGTCTTCGCATTTTTCTCATGCTTCGTGAAAACAGAGATAATAACTGGTAAACCAGCTGTAAAATTAAAAGAACGAGATGTTGCCAATAAAGGCCATCATTTCAGGGAAATAAATTTGTTTCTTGGAAGCTGTGTGCTGGAACGTACGCTTTAGGTGCCCACAAGAAAAAGCAATTCAAGCGGAGAGTAAATTGATCTTGCTCCACTGGTTTATGTGAAGAGAGCAAAAGGGTGTATGTGTGTGGGGGGGGGGGAGTGAGATACACCAACAGGTTATCACTTAATAACTCTCTAGTTTTCCTGAATATTGAATCAATATGGCGGGATCACTCGGAGTCATCAAATCCTGAAGCACAATGTGGAAGAAAATGTAATTTAGGAACACACACTGCAAAGAACAATAAATATTTTGAATGAGGAGGTGTGATGTGAGGAGGGGGCTTCACGTGCAGGGCTCACACCCTGCTTGCAGAAGGATCCGGAGCTAGTTTTTGGCATCTCCAGTAGAAAGAGGAACTGCCAGTCAGAGCATATGAGTTTGGCTTGGACTGGTCTGTGGGGTGACTCGTATTGGCAGCTTTCAGGAAGTATTTTTCTCCTCTGGGATGACAAGATCTAACACTTTTTTCAGGCTGTCAGCAGCCCCCACTTTTTGGCCATTACTGATTAATCAATTGACCAAGTGAAGATATTCATCAGGCATCTTTCTAACCATTAAGCAAGCAAGATAATAAACAGAGAAAAAATGTTCGCTGGTTTGGAGATATTTACCCCACCTTCTTACAAGACAATCAAACTCAAGCTAGTTTATAATACAAAAACAATATATAAACCACCACAACAAAGATATAAACCTTATAATAAAGGAATCACAATAAAATAGCCTAATTACGTGTTGTAATACCATACCGACAGAGGCAGGCTAAAATACTGTATATATCAAGGGCTAAATGGGGAAAAGGGCATCTGGATTAAAAGAGTCTCATGGGACCGTTTAAAAGCAGGCAAGACTCAATACAGTAAACCCACCATGATGCCTCAGCTGAAAAAGTTAGAATGCTGGAAGTGCAGTCCAATTATGCTCCAAAGCCCCTTGCCACATGCACCAGCGCAGGGGAAAGACAAAGCTTTAGAGCACTGTGGTTCTTCATGGGTGACAGTATTATTCAAGTCAGCTGATATGATCTTCCATTTTTGTCTGTAGAAGACACTGACTGTATGGATCATTGCTGGCAGGGAATTCCACAGTGTCCACATCAGTCCATGGAAGACCCCACTCCATAACCGGAAGGATCTCTCTTAGAATGAGTACAGAAAGCCAGTGAGAAGGAGATGTAAGAAAGAAGAGGAGAACACAGGTCTAATGTTGCTATGGGATTTGATGTCCCACAATGCTGTGATGGCCAGATTTTAAAGGGAATCTGACAAATTCACAGGAAATCAGTCTCCCAGTCAGCATTGCTCTTGAGAGCTAGACGATACATCTGGGATCAGAGGAAACTTTCCATGAAAGAGACAGCTGATGCTACATCCGGTTGGCTACTGTGGGAAGAGGCCAAAACTGTTGTCTTCCAAGAAAGGCTGTGGGTAGTAAACAAGATGAACCTGGCAAAATGTACTTCTGCCCACTTCCAATAACTGCAGATTTCAGAAAGTTCATGGGTCAAGGGGCAAATACAGACCGGATACTGGTACCTGTAAAAAAAAAAAAAAAATGCAACTCAATCCAGTGGGAAATATAGAAGGTTTTGCAGGTTGCCAGGTTTGCTAACAGTCTCTTTCCCTTGCATGGATTACGTTTTAGCTGCCTGACTAATATCCACTCTAAATCTGCTGCCAGAGAAAATCAAATCAGTTTATTTCTATTTTGTGTCACTTCCGCATGTGTTTCCTACAGATCTGGTGTTCTGGAAGTTCTCTGACTGGGTGGAAACCGCTGACAGATTTGCTTCCTCCCATATCCATTTTTGTTCATCATCATCATCTTCTTCTTCTTCTTCTTCTTCTTCATTATCATCATCATCATCATCTTCATCATTATCATCATCATCATCATCTTCATCATAACCATCATAAAATTGAATGCCTTTTTAGCCTTGTATTGGAAGGAGGAAATTAATGAAATGGAATTCTCACTGAGAACAAGTTTATTTCTATATTTATTGATTGACTGTGGGGTGTGTAACATCTAAAATGGAAGGTCAGACCTACTATAGATGTACAAACTGGTCAAAAGACTGCAGGGAGTCATGATAGCTGTCTGTAAGTACCTCAGAGGCTGTTACAAAAAGGAAGGACAAGATCTCTTCTCGCTGATACCAGAGTGTAGGACATGGAATGATCAAGTCAAGCTGAGACAACCCAGATTCAGGCTAGATATCAGGGTTACGGTGGAATACAACTGTGGAACGAGTTACTTAGAGATGTCATGGGCTCTCCCACACTATAGACATTCAAAAAGAAACTGGACGGCCATCTGAGTGAGATGGTATAGGTTGGTATCCTGCAACAATGACCCAGGGGCCTTCCTGGCCCCTTCCAACCCTACCATTCTCTGATTCTCTATTATTTTTTCCATAGAAATGCATGCCAAAGAATATTGAATGGATCCCCACGTGCATATTGGGGCTAAAGGTTGAAATCTTCTGGGAATACTGAAGACTATGGAATAAAGAGACTGGATCATTATTCTGGAAAGCCAAAGCACAATTCCAGAAGTTAACGAAGTAATAGTACCTGTGCCTACAGTATCACTTCTAGGACATGGAAATAAGAGAGGGACAGAAGTGTGGGAGAGCAAGAGAGATATTTCACAGACTTGATTTAATTGGAAAACTCTATTTCCTCTACAGTTCATATTAAACCTCTGCACTGACACTTCAGCTGTGAAATATAGCTGACTCAAGGGGTTCAAAATGTGTGTGTCTCTCTGTGTGTGTATTCTTCCTGACAACTGACACATGGAGTGATACTTCTTAAATGCCCAAGAGCCAGTAAGTTTCCATTTGTAGAGTTCCTGGGGGCCATCTTGATTGGAGCCAATGATGGGTAAAACTCCCCCAAAAAGTTTTGAAGCTAGAAAATAAACTTTCATCCATGTGGAAATGGGGCTAAAAAAGAGTGATTGCTTCCCCTTACTTTCCATTAGTCCTTGATCTCAAGCAGGATGGAAAAAGCTGAGAAATCTACACTTTTATCACTATCTCCATGGCAACTTATGAAAGTTTGCTGCTTAGGCTTTCCTCGTTAGCCATTCTATCTCAACGACTCTACTGCCCTCTCAATTTAAGCAGCAGAACAATCCCAATCTTGTGTCCCCCTTTCAGTGGCCATCAGAACCTTCTTCTGGAAAAAAGCAGGGCCTAATTGATGGATGAAAAAATCGCTCATCACTTGTGGGAAGATACAGTTGAGATCTTAAATTAATACATTTTGCATGCAAGAAGGTCCTCGGGTTTGACTTGTGACATCTTCATGTGGTTTTGCCAGAGGTCGTTTCCTTTAAGATCCAGAATGAAATTTCACACGCATTAAAAAATAGGCTTTGACATTCTTCTTCTTTCTCCTAATGAAACATTTCCACTTTCCTTTGTTAAAATTAAATTGTGAGACATGCTGATGAATTGCTGATAGGTTTTTGGATCAGCTTCCTGACTAAGTAGGACACTTCTATGGGTGTGTGTGCTTGCATCAGACCTTTATGGGTGATTATACACTTAGGAAATGCAGCATTCATTGCACTGAAAGTTTGTTTTGTTGTTCGGTCGCAAAGTCATGCCTGACCCATCATGGACAACATTCCTCCAGGCCTTCCTGTCCTCCACCATCCCCTGGAGTCCACTTGAGCTCACACCCACCGCCCCAATGACTCCATCCAGCCACCTCATCCTCTGCCATCCCCTTCTTCTTTTGCCATCTATTGTTCCCAGCATTAGGCTCTTCTCCAGGGAGTCCTTCCTTCTCATTAGGTGGCCAAAGTATTTGAGTTTCATCTCCAGTATCTGGCCTTCTGAAGAACAGTCAGGGTTGATCTCCTCTAGGACTGACCGGTTTGATGGCCTTGCGGTCCAAGGGACTCGCAGGAGTCTCCTCCAGCACCACAATTCGAAGGCCTCAGTTCTTCAGCGCGCAGCCTTCTGTATGGTCCAGCACTGAAGGTTAGCCTAACTTAATCCTCACTGAGTTCAGCAGACTACTCAAAGTAGAAATAACACTGAACACAACCCAGTATAGCTTAAACTCAAGCCACTTCATCCAGTTATTCAGTATAATGACAGCTATTAACTTTCCTTGAAGAGACTGTGTCATCTAACTCATTTGGGACTCTGGGTTCAAACCCTGAATCTTAGCATCCTTTGCTTCACAGAGTTGTCCTGAGCATAAAATGAAGAAGAGAAAGAACCATGTAAAAGGGTGGGAGAAAGATGTGAATGAAATAGAGAAACCAGAACGCATGGCCCCAATTCCATAAGCAGTTTCCGGTTGTCTAGATTCAGTTAATCTTCCCATTATTGTCCTACCATCTGCCTACTTTCAATGGGCTGGGCAGTTCCCTATGGTCGGACTACAGGAAGCATTATCTGGGAAAAAAAGTTCTGCTCCCAAACGGCATTCTTTCTCTCCCCAGCACAACAGTATTGCATTTGGCAAGAGAATATGAAAGATTGGAATCTGAACAATGACATGCCCTGGAATGGCGTTCTCGAGACACTCTGTAATCAGCTGAAGTAACGAGTGCATTTTCTCCTTTCTCGGTTGCTTTATGAGTTAGGGCTATGTGAGGAAGCTGCCTGGTCTCCAGCTGCTGGCAGATGTGCTGAGGAGCATCTTCGTAGTAAGTCAGTTTCTGAAGTTTGATTATGGGGTGGAGCTGAGCAAGGCAGGGATATGGCAGTGAGGGCAGGCATGTTGTGTCTCTTCTATCTATTATCTATGTGTCTAATTATCTATCTATCTATCTATCTATCTATCTATCTATCTATCTATCTGAAACATTATCTTCATGCTCTCCTGGGGTTTTTAAATATCTCTGTCAACTTTGAACTTTAATTGCAGCTTCTTATGGCTGGTGTTACATTTGCCCTGTGACTCAGAGCACTGGATTCTTAATCTATTATTTATTTAGATATTTATTTATTAAATTTCTAACTTGCTCCATTAGCCATACAGCTCTCTGGGTGGGTTACAGCAATAAAATAGACTAAAACACTAAAACCAAATATAAGATGCACCACAATAAGGACATACCCGCAGTTAAAATGCTACTTAGAACAAGTTAACAATTAAAATACTGTCAAAATAAAAAGGTTTTCCCCTGCAGCCTAAAAGACTGTAAAGAAGGTGCTAGGCAGATCTGTCTGGGGAGCTTGTTCTAGAGTTGAGGTGCCACTGTGGAAAAGGCCCTTCCACGTGTTACCGCCCTCCTTATTTCCTGTGGAGGGGGCTCCTTCAGAAGGGGCTCAGATGCAGATCTAAAGTGCCTTCCTCAGATCTTCACATGGGAAGAGGCACTCCTCCAGATACCCTGGCCCCAAGCTGATTAGGGCTTTAAATACCCGTGCTAACACCTTGAATTGGGTCCAGGCCTCAACTCGGAGCCAGTGAAGAATGTAGAGGACTGGTTTCATATGACTGCATCCGCCAGTCCTCGTTCACCATCTTACTGCCCTACTCTGGACCAATTAAAGTTTCTGGCCCATGCTCAAGGCAACCCTCATGTAGAGCGCATTGCAGTAATCCAGACAAGAGGTTACCAGTGCATGGGAAACTGTTGCCAGGTCCAGATATGGCTGCAGCTGGTATATGAGCTTAAGCTAATAGAAGGCACTCCTGGTCACTGAATCCACCTGGCATTGCAGGGATAATTCAAGGTTCAGAAGCACCCCAAGCTGCGAACCCTGTCCTTCAGGGAGCGCGACCCCATTCAGGGCCGGCAAGATGTCACTGATGTGAACAGACGGACTCCCCGTCAGCATGATCTCCATCTGATCTGGATCAAGTTTCAGTTTATTTGCTGCCATCCAATCCATCCTCAAGGCCAGGCCCTGATCCAGAACGTCCACTGCTACCCCTCCGTCTGATGAAAAAGAAAGGTAGAGCCGAGTGTCACCATCACACTGACGGCAACCCAGCCCACACCTCCTGATGACCTCGCCCAGTGGTTTCATGTAGATGTTAAAAAGCACGGGGGATAAAATAGAGCCCTGCAGAATCGCATGGCATATATGCCGTGCTGCAGAGCAGTAACCCCCAGCTCCTTCTTCTGGGCACAGTCCACCAAGGAGGAGCAGAACCACCACAAAGCAGCTCCCCCTACTCCCAACTCAACTAGCCTGTCCAGATGGGTACCGTGGTGGATGGTGCTGAAAGCCAGGAGAACCAAGAGGCTCACACGCCCCTTGTCTCTCTCCTGGCATAAGTCATCCCAGAGGGCAACCAAGGCAGTTTCCATTCCAAATCCAGCTCTGAATGCTGATTGAAATGGGTCCAGGTGGTTCATTTTATCCAAGAGTTTCTGGAGTTGGCCAGCCACCACTCACTCGAACACCTTGCCCAGGAAGGGGATATTAGTAACTGGTCTACAATTGCTCATGCCTCCAGGGTCCAAATTGGCCTTTTTCAGGAGTGATGGAATAGCACCCTCTTTCAACCAGGCCAAGACCACTCCCACTTTTAATGAGGCATTTACAGCCTCCAGCAGCCAGTGGCACACCCCTCTGTATTTGCATGACCATCCATGATGGGCAAGGGTAGGCTGAGCCAATCCAAGGACCTTGCCCACATCCCCAGGCCTCGACAAATGAAACTCATCCAATATGCTTGGACCAGAAGGTGCACTGGATGCCAGAGGAATTCCATCAACAATTGAGTTCAACTCCTGATAGATCTGAGTGATTTTACCCTCAAAGTGTTGTGCGAATTCCTCACAACAAACCACCAAGCGTTCCACCATTTCTTTCACAAGGCCAGTTTGTAAGTGCCCCTGAACCACTCAGAACAGCTCTGCTGGACAGTACTGAGAGGTTGCAATAAAGGAGGAAAAATAAGCTCTCTATTGCACCTTCACTGACACAGCATAGGCTTGAAATTGAGCTCTAAGCTGTGTTTGGTCAGATTAATCAAGGGTGCCAACCCTAGATGGTAGGCCTTTAAATAGGCCCCAGATGTCCTCTGGGCCAGAAGTTCCACCTCCAGAAAGAGCTCAGACCCAGAGGCTGCCACCAGCCAGGGCTGGCCAGCTGGAACAGGGGAGAGCGGCTGGTCAAGAAGGGAGGCCCTGAGTCCAATGTGGACCGATTGAGTTGCTTCTTTATACGGAAGCCATCCAGAGACTTTTTACTACTGGACGGCATATAAAAACATATGATATATAAATAAATATATAACTTGATTATAATTATAAATTATATTTATATAGTATAATTATAATTATTATATATGTGTACACCAAACGGTCTGAGCAGCGTAGTGACTAAGAGCGTGGACCTGGAGCACAAGCAACCTATGTTCTAGTGCCCACTCAGCCATGAAGGCTATTGGGTGGCTCTGGGCCAGCCCAACCCACCTTGCAGGTTTGTTGTAGTGGGGATGAGATCGGGAGCAGGAAGAGGAGAATGATGTAAGCCACTTTGAGTTCTTTAGAAAAGAAAAAAAGTGGGAAATATATCTAATAAATAAATACCAACTACATAAATTAATGTGATTTATTGTTTTATTGTGTTTTAACTATGTTGTGTTTTAATTATGTTGTAAGCCACCCCGAGGCTTCGTTGCGATGGGGCGGCATATAAATGTTTTAATAAATAAATAAAATAAATAAATATGTATTTCTGTAGGGGGGGCTCTGAAATATGTGAATTGGGTAACATACCAAAGGTACTTCACATAAGTAGGCTGTCAGTAGAGCTTGGAATATTGTCAGTGTGACCTCAAAGGGTCTTATCTGAGTGCTTTCCCTCTCAGTAGTAGAGCCACAGTGGCAGGTGCTGGTCTTCCATCAGGGGGCAGGTGTCCCAAACTTGTAGGGCCACCACCAAAAGGGTCCTGCATCTTGTAGCTCCTGTCATACAAATAACAGCCTGATTCCCACAGCTGGTAAGCCATTCACAAGCCACAGTGCTTGATAAGGATGCTCTGTGGCCAGTGGGAATTCACATTGTTACTCTTAGCAATGTGATTTGCATGTTGTGCAAGCCTGGCCAGATTCGCACACACAACCATCCTACTGCCACGAGCGATTATGCAAATTTCCATGGCACTTGCAATGGAATTCAAAACCACCATAAGAACTTGTTGACTGCTTTCGGATTGTACAAACCAGGGCATTATATGTATGACTGGTAGGTACCAAGTGCAGGGTCTTAGACTCCTGCGAGTCCCTTGGACTGCAAGGTGATCAAACCAGTCAGTCCTGGAGGAGATCACCCCTGACTGCTCTTTAGAAGGCCAGATCCTGAAGATGAAACTCAAATACTTTGGCCACCTAACAAGAAGGGAGGACTCCCTGGAGAAGAGCCTAATGCTGGGAACAATAGATGGCAAAAGGAGAAGGGGACAGCAGAGGATGAGGTGGCTGGATGGAGTCACTGAAGCAGTTGGCGTGAGCTTGAGTGGACTCCAGGGGATGGTGGAGGACAGGAAGGCCTGGAGGAGTGTTGTTCATGGGGTCGCAATGGGTCAGATGCGACTTCACAACTAGCAACAACAACAACTACATCTGTGGGAACCCCTTCTTGGGCAGATCCATGAGATCCAATTTCCTCCCATCTTAGGTAGTCCATGAACAGCATTTCGGTTCTACAAGTATTCAGAGCTTTCCCAACTCACACACCATTTTTAATTTCACGTATTGTCTTTGGTATCAGGTTCAGTGGTACCAGTGATGCTTATGTGAATTCATTGGAAATCATTTTGAATATATGTGTGCATAAAAGAGGTGTATTAATGATGGAAACGTAGATACATACACAAGAGGAGAGAGTTAAGGGCAGCTGCCTCTAACATGCAAAATCTTCACATGTACGTTCGGCAATTTAAAAATAAACTAGAACCATGATATGAGCTGTGATGCAATTGCATCCAATCTGAATCTGGTATTTCCCAGTTGCTGAGGCAAGTATATCTGGCAACAGGTAAAACAAATATCCAGTTGATGTCTTCCCCTTCCCCTTCCCCTTCCCCTTCCCCTTCCCCTTCCCCTTCC
>JAIXND010000762.1:1805048-1826052 GCA_023646645.1 Varanus salvator macromaculatus
TTCCTTCCTTCCTTCCTTCCTTCCTTCCTTCCTTCCTTCCTTCCTTCCTTCCATTCTCTTTTCTTTAAGCTCCAAGACAGAGTAATGCTAGGTTCCACTTCAGAGGAGACAATTAGATTTACCAATATTTAATTCTAAAGTTCAGTGTTTATAAGTGCAATAACTCCAACAAAGGAAGAGAAGAGACCTGTGCAGCTAATAATTCAACTCAAACTTAACATTCGCAAACTTCCCCTTTTGCCGAGACCGTAGCAACTCCCTTGCTTCATTTTTTTCCCCTTTGTCATTTTCTTCTGCCGGCATTTCGGCAGTTGCTATTTTTTTCAATTACTCTTAGATTTTCATCCATCATATTACAAATGCCTTTAAACTTTGCCTTCCCCCCTTCCTTCCTCCCACTTCTTGACTCATCCGGCCTAATAGATCATGAGTTCCGGAACGATAATGGGTCTTTCCCCAAACTCCTCTCTCTCTCTCTGTCTCTCTCTCTCTCTGTGTCTCTCTCTCCCCCCCTTCTCTCTCTCTCTGTGTGCGTGCATGTGTGTGTTTTCATGTGCCAATCTGTCAGTGGAAAAGGTCATTGAATTCTCTATTCAGAATGGATGGAACTTGCTTAGATAATGGCCCAGCAAGCAGCTGGGAGCTCTGGCTGCATATTTGTAACAGTCCTGTGTATTTCTGAGCAGCGGTCGTCAGGGCCCACAGTCACGTTCTTCCAGAGGCTATACTCCCATCTACTATGGTCACACTGAAATCCCCATAAATAACACAGGGGAGAGGAAATTGAAAAATGATGGCCGCACAAGTGGAATTTATGATGCATTTTCCCCCCTTGATGCTCCTTAACCTCAATTCTTCCCCCAAGGACTTCAGAGGGTTTCTCCAGACTTCACCCAGTGCTCAGGAAGAATAAGGACAATCTGATGACCAATGCAAGAACGAGGGAGGTGCAGCAGATCAGCATGACATGCAAATATCTTTAATTAAAGGTGGATATGCAAATTTAGAAATCCTCATTATGGGTTCTGTCCAGAGCTTGTTTAACTGAACTATCATTTTCCCCATTGGTCTACTCTAATTATGATTAATAGGGCTATACCAGTATAATTCCAAAAGAAACGTGATGCATCGCACCATAATGGGGAAAGATCTGAACCAGCAAACTGGGATCCGGGGGAATCTGCAATCCAGGTGTTGGCTGCTGCTGGGCTACTTCCTGTCTTCTCCAGATCAAGTATCCCCTCTCATAGTTTCTGTGCTTAAACAGAACAGCCCTTCCTGCAGAGGACTGTTGCCTATAAAGCTGGAGGCATGGCCACCGTACCTGAAGTACATGATGTGTTCTGCAGTGCAGAGGTGTTAGAATACTTGAATTCCATGTGATTCAATTCCACTGAAGGCCAGAGCCAACCCTGGCCTAAAGGCATCCCATGGGCAAAATAACTTTCTTGATATCTTCTCCTGGGCTTTGATGGAAGAGCATGAAGTCCAGGAGGCTACAAGGCAATAGAGAACATTGAATGGTGCAGAGCAGGACACGTTTGCAAACTCTGTGGCCACCTCATAAATTCAGCAAGGAAAGACCTGGCCCCAGTGAATTCCTTACATTTTCTTTCCCTCTCCTTTTCATTTTTGAAAGTCATTTCTTTTCTATGAAATGCAATGAGGATGAGAAACAAAAAAACAGCCAAACCAAAAGGGGCGGAAATTTCTTGCACAGCACTTCTAATAGTCATTGATAGATCTTATGCTGTAGAAATTTGTCTATGCTCACCATCTTCAAAGCTACAGAAGACAAAGACTATACCTCGTCTTGTAGTGGTGCATTCCAGATGTTATGCATTGCAAGAAAAAAAAATACGTTTTCCTTTGTCTGTCCTGAATCCAAGATCCATCAATTTCTTTAGCTGACATTGAGTTCTAGTGCTTGGAGCAGAGAGGGGCGGGGGACAGTCTGCTTTCTCTACATGGCAGAAACCGATTTGGCAACATCTGTCATGAGCCATCCCAGTAATCTTTTGTGTTGGGGCTAAACTAAACACATCTCCACATATTATAAGCCCGTGCTGCAAGGTGGCAGGCAGGAGAGCTAACGCCATCCTGCACTGCCATAACAGAAGCATTGTGCCTTATTGCATGAAGTTATCATCCTCCACTTTCTACGTCAGTGGGGTCACTTTTGGGGAAATGGCTCCACTTCTGAGCAACCCGTTTCAAGGAGATCATTGACAAAGCTGAAGTGTGTCCATAGAAATGAAAACAGAATGACAAGACCTCGGAAGCGAAGTCCTAGGACAGTGGTGGCGAACCTAAGGAATGCGTGCCACAGCGGGCACGCAGAGCCGTCTCTGTCAGTACATGAGTCAAGCCGCCCCAGCATCACCCCAGCAGCCGAGCATCGGATAGCAGTGCCCACAGGGCCCATGCGCATGCCCGGAAAGGAGTAGCGGCGCCAGGCGATGACGTCATGAGCTGCAACTCCTTAGCTGCGACTCATCTGGGCTTTCACATGGGCAGTCAGTGCCCTGCCAAGGATATGTATATATATTTGCTTGGACTGGCTGTGAGTTGTTTCTCCTGAACTAAAACCTCAGTATTCAGGTTTTATTGCCGTGTTGGCCCTTTGAGATAAATGAGTGGGGTTTGGGTTGCAGTTTGGGCACTTGGTCTCTAAAAGGTTCGCCATCACTGGCCTAAGGGGAAAGGTGGAAAGAGATGGGTCTGTTTAGGCCGGCAGCCACAGAGCAGTCTCCAAATAGCTGAAAGCGTGAAGTAATGTGTCCCCTGTTTCTTCGGAGTGCAGGACTAGGAAAAAAAATGGCTGGAAATTTCAAGGAAGCAGGTCCAGGCTAAACAGCATTTGTTATTTCTTGATTTTAAGTATCCCACCTTCCTTCCTGCAAGGAGCCCAAGATGGCTTGTGAGGTTTCCCTCTCCTTTTCAGCTTCAGAGCAATCCTGTGAGGTGGGTCCAGCTGGGAATCCATGACTGGCCCTAAGAGACCCACGTGAGCTCTGTGGCTGTGTGAGAAGCAGAACCCCGATCTCCTGAGTCCTGTTTTCTCACTCTACCCACTGCTTCCTATTGCCTCCACTGCTTAAACGACCTGCCTGTGAAAGCTGTTCAGCCACAGAGCAGACAGCTCCAGCAGAAGGGAGGTTCTCCCTTGAAGGGGCCGGATGCTCATCCGTCAGGGGTGTGGCAGCCGGTACCTGTGTTGGAACTCAGACACCCCAAGGTTCTTCTGCTACTATGATTTTATTACTCTTTGTGCACAGGAGAAGCTTTCTTGCTCATGGATGATTTCAGCCCATCTTTTCTGTACCTTCCAGAACATTATAAAAGCCCTTTGCAACATGTACACAGCATCGTGCAAGAAGGAAAGGCTGAATCTGGCATGGTATTTCTTCCCATTGTGAAAAGCTGGGGCAGAGGAGTGTGCCCTGCATCTGGTCTGTGAGAGGTCGATGGCTGGAAGGCCCCTTTGCCCTTGCTGTGGTCCTGCGCTGCATCCCTCGCAGCTCCACACACACACATTCCATGCTGGAACATCGTAGGGACAACCCTCTTAGAAGTTCTTTGCTACCCAAGTGAACACATTGGAATTCCCTGAGGGTCTGCAATTCCACATTTGGTGTGCCCAAGTTTTGGGGGACAAAAGAATCTGGCAGAAGGTGTAGCTCAAAACCAAAAGAAAATGAAAGAAATGCTTCAAAGGGTTATTACGGGGATGTGAGGAATCTGATGGAGGTGAAAATCCAGTAATTTTCCACAGTTTCACCCCCTAGATATTGGTTTGTTAGACCGGCCCTCATGGATGCCTGTCTCTAAAATGAGCCTTGGAAAGGCGAAGCAAAGCAAAGCAAAGCAAAGCAGATGGAGAAGGAGAAGGAGAAGGAGAAGGAGAAGGAGAAGGAGAAGGAGAAGGAGAAGGAGAAGGAGAAGGAAGAGGAGAGTAGAACACGACAATTTTGTAGATCACAGTATTTGTGAGCCGCTCCCAGGCTTCGGCGAATGGGGTGGCATAGAAGCTTTCTAAATAAATAAACAAATTTGCTATATTTATATTGAAAGGAAGCCAAATGCTATGCAGTAGTTCCAGTGTGCTTTTCACAAATTGCACCACAGTTATATTGTTTCTGGCTTTCAATTTGCACAAAAAGCACTGTATGCATAATTTGTGGAAACCTGAACAAATTATGTAAATTTATGCAAAGGACCCAATACTGTAGTTTGCCCACTTTTGCATGGGTTGGTTGGTTGGTTTGTTAAATGTTGCACACAGTGTTTGAAACACAAGTCCATGAAAAAGGACCCAACGTGGCCCACTTCTACTCAACGGAGATGAAGCGGGGAGGATGCTGAGCAAGGTCATACGAGCCAGACTTTCTAGGGACACCACAGGAAAGTCATATACATGACAAAGTCATGTGCTCCAGATGCGTACATGGGAAGAGGAGCAGCATGACCGCTTAGCTAGAGAGCAGCAATTCAGAATGACTAGAGCATGACCAGACCATAAGCGTATAAGCCAACTGAGCTAAGGCGACAGGAAGCCAAAGTCAAAGGCAAGGAAAGCAATTATCTGTAGGTGTCCTACTCTCTACACCCCTAGTGGTCATTAAGTGAGATAGGAGCAAAGAGGTGACGCCAAGGTCCAAGCTCCAATAAATCACCAAGACAGGGTCAAAATGTCTGGCAAGTGTAAAATCTAGCTCAGCTGGAATGAAAGCCCTCCAAAATGTCTTGTCCATGTCAGCTCTGCTCAGTTTTTGTAAATTGCAGGCTGTGGCTTCCCTTTTGGGCTCCATCCATCTTACATTTGGCGATCCCCTTCTTCTTCTGCCCTCAGGTTTCCCAAAACATGACTCTTGCCTTCTCATTATGAGAGCTCAGCATTAGATTTAAAGAAAGCCACTATTTAATTATTTCATTTCCATTCCTTTCTACGAAGAATCGCAAACTTGGACTTTCCCCCTTTCACTGCTACCAAAGTCTGTGCAGTTTTTCTCTGCCGTGCCCTCAAGTTCTCTCGCTAGTTCAGATCTCCTGATGATGAGTGCATAGCCTTAGATGGGATTTCTGGCTCCATGTGAAACATTTAGCTTTTGTTTGCATCGAAACTCAGTCACTTTTTATGGTTCATTCATCCAGCTCGGCAAGATGCTCTTGAAACTCTTCAAAACCCATGTAAGCTGTTTTTCTGCCACTCTGAATAATCTGCTTTGTACAGAAATATACCTTCTTCAGCATTGACCTAAAGATGGGTGATAATTTTATTTGATTTTTGATAAGAATTAAAAAAAAATAGTTGGGACAGAAATCAGTTGTGGTTTTTTAAAAAGAAGAGTGTGAAAGAAATTATAATATACACATTCCTCTATCTAGTTTGTGGTTTTGAATGCTTAGATCTTAGAAGTCTGAGTTTGAATCCTTGAATATTAAACCACAGTTTTCTTACTGAATTAATGGTAACTTCCTATCATTTCTCATCTTCAAGAAAAACATGAAAGGCTAGTACATTATATCTTCTCCGTGTTGGGAATAGTTGTACTAGCTGGAGCTGACCAATGCAGGTAGGCAAAAGATTAGTTTGTGTTAGTTTCTGATAAGAAAGTAGGAATATTCACAGACTTCTTTGTGTGCTTGCTTGCTTATTTATTTATTCCCACACCACCCAATAATCAAAGTTCTGGGAGGTTCACAACAATAGGAGGGAAAGGAATTGGGACAGGGAAATGGATAGAATTTTCCATCTCTGTTTGACCTTCAGAACACGTATGAAGACATCAAAGGAATGCATCCATCTGACCCACCAGGATCAGGTGTGGGTATCCTTCCCCAATGTGGGTCCCTCCAGAACTTTTTGGGCAGCTGCCCAATGGGCCTGCCCACATGGTTGGTGGGTCCCATTTGGCCTGGAGAGCCACAAGCCTCTTAGGCTTGCCAAGTAGGTTCCATCAACTCCCCATCATGTCAAAATGCCATGGTTCCTCAATTGCTGTTCATGTCCTGCAGGCTCAGCATTGCTGGTTGAATTGGATCGAGCTTTGAAGGAGTCCCTGATTCAATTCCCTTCCATACATCCATCCTGGAAAAGAGGTCAGATTTGTGAAAAAGAAGAAAAGAAAGTTGAGTTTTTAGTCGGGCTCTTTAACAAGCTTCTTCATGGTGCACACACACACTTTTTCCTTGGCACCAAACCTCATGCAATTAAGAGTTTCCACTAGCCGGGTTGTGCCTGCTTGCAAAAGATGAATAATTTTTTTGTACGTGGTTTTTTGGGGGCGGTGGAGAGAATCTTATTCAGTCCCTGCAATATACAATAAAAATGTCACTGCTATCTTTGCTTTAATTATGGAGCTCACATTGTGATTATATTCTATACCAGTTTGTCAGAAAATGAGAGTGTAACCATTATTGCTACGCTCTGTAACATCTCTTCTCTTCACTGCATTTGGGTGCCCTCATTTTCATTCAGTCATATTCAAGCCGCAGACTTTTTGCACAGGTTCGCAATAGCTAGGATGGGTTTTATTTTTCTCCTCTCCTCCGCCTGTTGGAAGACCTGAATAGTCTGGATTTCTTGCTCCCCCGCCCTTTTCAGTCCCACATTGAAAGGAACAGATCAAGGCAGGATCTTTCTCTGGCACCATTCACACCAGAAGGTCAGGCATTGTCCTGGGACATCCTAATGGTCTATTCTGCTTCAGCTGCCCATGGAGGCCTTCGGCAGAGCTCTTTCAAGCCATCAGCATGGGAGAACGCATTGTAGCACAGCCAAACATCGGCCATGCATGAATAGGAGATCCGTGCAAGGCAGCACATAAGAGAGCTTATTCCCCTTCACTGGGAAGCATTCCCGGGGAGTGGCTGGCAGTGACGTGGTGAACCTGTCCTTTTGAAGCTAAACAGGTGTGAGTATGGCTGGTACCTGGAGAGCACCTGGCAGCTCTGCTGGCACTTCCTTGATTCCCTTTTTGAGAAGATAAGGGGGGACATGATAGCCCTGTCTAAGAACCTCCAAGGCCACCCCAAAGAGGAAGGTCAAGGTCTCTTCTTGCTGATGCTACAGTGTAGGACACGGAATCATCAGTTCAAGTTGTGACAACCCAGGTTCAGGCTGGACATCAGGAAAAGCTTCCTCACTGTCAGAGCAATGCGGCAGTGGAACGAGCTGCCTGGGGAGGTGGGGGGCTCTCCCACACTGGAGACATCCAAGGAGAAACTGGGCAGCCCTCTGAGTGGGATGATGGGACTTGGTGTCCTGCAGCAGCAGGGGCTTGGACTCGGAGGCCTTCATGCTCTCAGCCCAGCTGTGTCCATCAAGACTATTTAAAATCTTATCATTATTTCTTCTGACCTCCTCAGACCCTCCCGATGTTTGGGACTACAGTTCCCATCAGCATAGTCAGTGGGAGTTGTAGGTGACAAATCTGGAGGGGCATAAGTCTCCCACTCCCACCCCCTGGTGTGGAGCAAACCAAGGCTTCTGCTCTGTGCTGGAAATGTAAGGAAGCAGAGAGGTTTGCTAGCTGGGACATCAGAGTCGCAGAATCAGTGAGTCCGCTTCGTACGAGACACGTGTTGTGATGCATTCCTAGGGGACTCCTTGCACCAGCACGGCCTCTGCAAAGGGACAGGGCGTCCCACCCACCCCCTCACTGCTGCCTTTGCTTATATGATCTTCCTGCAGAAATACCCCACAGCAGAGTTGTTGCAGGGGCAGGCCCCTACTCCCTGTGAGTAGCCAGCCGTCACTTCTGCAGGGAACTGACTGGCAGGGCAGTGGCTGGGGGACACGGGGTGGTGGGGACATGGGAGTGATGAGGGGAACACTGGATAAGGGTGGGATGATCCTCCAGACATCGCTAGGATGGTTCACATCAAGAACATCAAATCAGCGTGGACACCACACGAACCTCAGCGATTTAAAGTGGGGAGAGGGGTGAAAATAATGCAGCCTTCAATTAAAAACAAGCAAACCAAAATATCTCTACCTGGTGCTGGGAAAAGAGACAAGTAGGGGCCATGCAACCCCCTCCCCTCTCCAGTGAAGGAATTCTATATGAGGGACCCCATTTCTGATCTTGGGCTATTGCAAGAGGCATTGTTGTTGCTTGCAGCAAAAGCCTGACACTTCCACCCCAAAACACATGTGCTATTTGCACATCTAAGGCATTGTTTTAAAAAATTCCACTGTGTGTGTGGTCTCCAGCCTCTCTTTCCCATTTTGTTCCTGGACATTTGAGAGAGAGAGCTCCATTGATGTGCCATGTGCAGTGAGAGAACAAATTGTGCAGGGAAGGAAGGTTACTCAGGGCTGCACATCCTTACTGCAGAGCAAAACATTAAGATTCATAATAAAGAGAAGTCTCAGCCACACAAGGAACTGCTGATGTAGTCAGACCCTAAGGCTGGGATTCCTCCCGTTGCACATTTCAAGCCACAGGCCTTTCTTGCAAAACATTCTTTATTGACTAAAGCATTTTCCAGAAGCACAGACACCCAGAATGAATCTCCGACCATGCACAGAGCTGTTTGTTGTCTTTACTTCTAGGAACTCTCCTTATGAGCATGTGTGGGCCCCAATGAGCACACCTCCTCTCTGCAGGCCAGTCCTCTAATTGGGCCACCCTCCTCCGCCAACGTCACATGAGGTGGAGAGCCTGACCTGTCTCGTCTGCCTCTGAGACCCTCCTCTGTTCCAAGCCCCATCCCAATAACTGCACATCTTGGTCATTCCCAGAGGCTGCCTGAACACCTGGAGAGCCTGGTCTTGAGATATGCACCTCTGCTTCTCTCATTTCACCGTCTGGAATTGACCCACATTGCAAGGCCTCCCTCAGCTCTTCCTCCTCCTCCTCCTCCTCCTCCACCTCTGAATCCCAACCAGGAGTCCTTGAGGATGCATGCCAAGAGCAACAGTCTTTCTCACTCCCATCCACTTGAATCACTGCGGACAAGGATGGTGAGAGCGAAGGAGGAAGAATAAGAGGGGGTCTGCTGATTTGGGGCCACACACAGACAGCGGTAGTCAAACGGGGCGGCAGGTCAAACAGGCTGGGTGACTCCGCTGCTGCTGATGTTCGGTGGCAGCTGCTAAATGCTGCTCTTCCCCACCACAAGAGCTGCATGGAGTGGTTCCCAGGAGCTCCCCAAAGGAGGCACCAGACTTGGTTTGTTGAGAAGTTGCAGGCATGCAGGGATGGTGCCACAAACCCAGCAGCAGGGGCCACAGTCCCAGGTGGGTCCTGGGGAGGCCCTGCACGCTCCCCAAGCTGCACATCCCTTGTTTAAAGGAATTTAGTACCTTCAGTGCTCACTGGAACAACTCAAGCATTTGGCAAGGTGAGGAGTGTGTTTGCTCGTCCCCCACCCCCCTGCTCCTGCCTCCAAAGTAATTTGTTTGGCTGTGTCAAATGTGCTACCATTTAACCTAAATAAAACAATTAGCGAATATTTGATGTAGCAAATGAGAACATATTTCCCTATTTTGTCCAAATCCACTTCTCCCTGTCCTATAAATGGCACTTGGTATAAGAGACTCATCCAAGCCATTGGTTCAAATGGTAAACAAATAAAAAAAAACTGTGCATAAATGTTGGATATTCTCTCTTAAATGAGAAAATATGTATTCTTTAATGAATAGTTAATTAGGACTACATTCGGTATAGAAGGAATGGAGCCCCTACTGCTCCAGATACAAACGAGAGGGAAATGAATTACCGTCATGCAGGGAGTGATATTAATCGTGTCCAGCTTTATAAATGAATCCAATTTTAAGCCACTTTGGTCGCTATCATACTGGGCGAGAGAGCAGGATGTCTAACATATCATTTCCGTTCTGGCAAATGGCTGGATTTTAGCAGAAAACAATTTTAAACTTGCAGATATTTATTTATTGACTCTTCCTCCTTTGCACTTTTTTTTTTTAACTTTTTTTACTCCTACACTCAAATACCATTTAAAGAAATTAAAGACTGCCTTTTCTAAAAAGAGGAAAGGAAGGGGAAGGAGACAGAGGAACAGACAGAGACAGAGGAGGAGGAGGAAGAGACAGAAGCAAAGGTGGGAGTGACAGGGAAGGAAGAGGAAGGGTAAGGGGAAGAAGGGGAAGGGGAGGAGACAGAAGCAGAAGCAGAAGTGGCAGTGACAGGGAAAGAAAAGGAGAAAAAATGTAAAACTATGTTTGTCATTTATGCAAAACAACTGCAGACCCTTAATTATTTGTGGGGAGTAGGAAAATGCAGATAACCTTGGCCAAAATCCACAGAACAGTCCCATAGCTTCCAGCATGGTACAGCTCAAATTGGGAGCACTCCTGCATATTTATGGACTTCTAATGCCATACCAAGTGTCACTGTTGGAGTAACCTCCCCCTCTCTTACAAATTGCCAAAGCTCAAATGAGCATAGGAATGGTCCAGATGGATCAGAGCAAAAGCCAGCCCGGAATCTGGTTTTCTGTACTGTGTAAGCAACACTTTTACTATGGGCAAACACATGGCAAGAGGGTTTACATTGGTTTTCCTCAGCAGCTGGTATTCAAAGTCATGCTTCTTCATAATGTGGAGGTTTCATAGAACCATCATGCATTTCTAGATTTAGGTGGGTGCTTGCTCAATACTGGAAGAGTGAGGAACTACCCACTGAGGAACTGATTTTGAAAAAGATTCTGGATTGTGCAGAAATGGATAGACTGACTCTATCACTGAAGGAGAAGGAAGACACTGACTTTTACCAAACTTGGGACTTTTTTTACGACTGGCTAGAGAAACGGGACTTGGCGTGGATTTAAAGATGTCTTTAAACTTTTATAAATTGATTTGATTATGATCATAGAATGCTAAAAGATATGTTATAAGGGGCTGACCCAGCTTGTCTGATGTATTTGATGATTGATGTTTTTAATTTGTAGTTTAAAATCTTAATAAAATCTTATAAAAAAATAGATTTAGGTGGGTGCTTGGAGATTGTTCCATGCAATTCCTTCTCTAGGCAGAAATACAGTGGATAAATACAATATTTCTGCTGAATGGCTATCCCTCCTCAGCTTAAATAACTCCAGCAATGCACAGTCTGCCGTCTCTTAAGCCAGACCAAGCTGCTACCAAACAGCTCTTCTCATTAGCCATTAGGAAGTTCCTCTAATACCGAGACATAATATGCTGCCTTTCAACTTCCAATATGCAATTGTAGGGCTTGGCAAGAATTTCTTTTCGATTTGGTTTTGGTAACAGTTCGCCAGAAAAAGAATGTGAGGGTTTGGCTCAGTTTGGTTTTAAAGCTGAATGTGGGAGAAAGTGAAAAGGACAGATCCATCCATCTGGGACCAGGGCTTTGAGCAGCTAGCTCTTAAAAACCAGTGATCAGACCATTAGTACTTGAGTTGCACTTCTCTTTTTTGGATGAGCGTCGCATATTTAACAGATAGGCAAGCAAATCGCCAGCTTATCCTTCTTGGAAACAATGGCAGCTACTTAATGTGACTGATAGAGTTGAAAATTTGGGTTCCAAACATGTTCCTCTGACATAAGCATTTAATGTCCCTAAATTCACACTTTTCTCCATGTTCAGGAAAGAAAGAAGATTATATTTTAGAAATGCATGTATGAGATCAAATGAAGTGGTATTTTTCTCCCATCCATCATCATCATCATCATCATCATCATCATCATCATCATCATCATTCTGTCCAACAGCAAAAGCAGTCTGAGCCCTTACAACGCAAACTATTCTATATAAAATGCAGGCAAGAATACAAAATAGTAAAATCACCATATACAATTTAAACCCAAATGTAAAATAAATATAAAAAGTTGCAATCACTTATACAAATTAAACCATAAGCCCTGTTTAAGCAGCTAACAAAGCTTTAGTTTAATAGTAAGCTAATTAAACATCTGTGGAGGAGGACAGTCCTAACCCTGCACCAAAAAGGTATTGGCCCCAGGCAGGCCTGAGGGGGAAGCTCGTTCCATAACCAGAGTTGGGAGGGAACGACTGGAGAAGCCGGTCTCCTTGTTGCCACCAACCCAGCAACAAGGGTGATGGCATCTGGGTGGTGGCATCCAGACGAAGCCACGCAGGGCATTATAAGCTCAAACAAGCACCTTAAAACCAGTTTATAGGCATATAGACAAACCATGCAAGTGGGTCAGAATTTGCATTATACATTTGGACTGTCTGGTTCCTGTTATTAATCAGGCTGCTGTATTTTGCACAAGGGCAGCCCCAGTGGAGTGCTTTGAAATAGTCTAGTTTAGATGTCACCAGAGCAGAGATTACTGGAAGCAGGCTATCCCTGCCCAGATAGACAGTAGAAGGCACTCAGAGGCACCAAAACTGCTTGGGCCTCAAGTAACAAAGACGGCTCAAGGAGAATTCAAGCCCATCGAAAGCTTCAAGGCAGAGTGTAACCTACTGGGATGGAGAGATCCTGGCTACACTTTCCGGGCTCTGGTAACCTCTCATTTGGATTAGTGCAATGTGCAGTAAAAGTGCTACACTCAATAGGCCAGCAAATTAGGAAAACTCAGCAGTGGCCACAGGATTGGAAAAGGTCAGTTTACATTCTGATCCCAAGGAAGGGCAATGCCAACGAATGTTCAAACTACCGCACCATTGCACTCATTTCACATGCTAGCAAAGTGATGCTCAACATCCTACAAGCTAGGCTCCAGCTGTACGTGGACCAAGAAGTACCAGAAATACAGGCAGGATTTCAAAGAGCAAGAGGAACTAGAGATCAAATTTCCAACATACGCTGGATCATGGAGAAAGCTAGGGACTTCCAGAAAAACATCTACTGCTACTTCATTGACTATGCTAAAGCCTTTGATTGTGTGGATCGCAACAAAATGTGGCAAGTTCTTGAAGAGATGGGAGTACCAGACCATCTTATTTGTCTCTTGGGAAACCTATATGCGGGTCAAGAAGCAACAGTGAGAACTGGACACCGAACCACTGATTGGTTCAAAACTGAGAAAGGAGTTCAGCAAGGCTGTATACTGTCTATTTAACTTATATGCAGAGCACATCATGAGAAAGGCGGGGCTGGATGAATCACCAGTTGGAATTAAGATTGCTGGGAGAAATACAACAACCTCAGATATGCAGATGATACCACTCTCATGGCAGAAAGTGAACTAAAGAGCCTCTTGATGTGGGTGAAGGAGGAGAGCGCAAAAGTTGGCTTGAAACTCAACATTAAGAAAACTAAGATCATGGCATCCGGTCCTCTCACTTCCTGGCAAATAGATGGGGAAGAAATGGAGGTAGTGACAGATTTTATTTTCCTGGGCTCCAAGATCACCGCAGACGGGGACTGCAGCCAAGAAATTAAAAGACACTTGATCCTGGGGAGGAAAGCTAAGGCAAATCTAGACAGCTTACTAAAAAGCAGAGACATCACCCTGCCAACAAAAGTGTGTATAGTCAAGGCGATGGTTTTCCCAGTTGCAATGTATATCTGTGAAAGCTGGACCATAAGGAAGGCTGAGTGCCGAAGGATTGAGACCTTTGAATTGTGGTGCTGGAGGAGACTCCTGCGAGTCCCTTGGACCGCAAGGCGATCAAACCAGTCAGTCCTAGAGGAGATCAACCCTGACTGCTCTTTAGAAGGCCAGATAGTGAAGATGAAACTCAAATAGTTTGGCCCCCTAATGAGAAGGAAGAACTCCCTGGAGAAGACCCTGATGCTGGGAAGGATTGATGGCAAAAGAAGAAGGGGAAGGCAGAGGATGAGGTGGCTGGATGGAGTCACAGAGGCGGTTGGTGTGGGCTTGGGTGGACTTCAGGGATGGTGGAGGACAGGAAGGCCTGGAGGAATGTTGTCCATGGGGTCGCGATGGGTCGGACATGACTTTGCAACTAACAACAACACCCAAGTTTTTAACTGTTTTTAATATATCGCATTTTATTTCTGTATCAGTGCTTTTCATCTCTGCTGGAAAATAGCAATTGCAATTATGGTTTTGTTCTTTTAATTTAACTGTGTTATTAAGATTGTGTGTGTTATACAGTTTGGTTTATTTTGACTTTTGTTAGCTGCCCAGAAAGTCTTGGCCATTGGGTGGTATTAAAGTATAATAAAATTAAAAAATGGGCTGAATTCCCCTCCTCCAGTCAGAGGAACCCACGAACAGCATCTCAGTCTTATTTGGATTGAAGGCCCATCTTCTATTTCCCATTCTTTTTACCTCCTCAAAGAATGGCTTCTCAGAAGGGCCTCCTCACCACATCTTAGGGTGAGTATATACAGAAGCAGGCAATCCTTCAGGCTAGGGCCAGTGAAAGTGTTCAAGGAAAGATCGGATGAGGACATGTTGTGTATGACATGAGCAGAGCTGGCTGGGCCGGGGCTCAGACCAGGAGTCCCTTCTGACTCACTATGTTTGTATGTCCCTATATTCTCATCAGTATGCTGCGGACACACAGCTCTATTTGTCACTTTTGTCCTCAGCAGGTAAGTTTGTGGAGGTGCCTTCTCAGTGGCTGCCCCCTGCCCCTTTATGGGATGGTTCTCTGCCATCCCATAAAGTTCATCTGGCACCATCTTTGCAATCTTTTCAGTGCCAGGTGAAAACAGCCTCCTTCCCCGGATATTTTAACAATTGATTTTATATGTGGATGTTATTGATATTGTTTTTAGCCTTAATATATTTTAACTTATTGATATCTGGCCCATATTTTGTTTTTTTATATGTTGCTATTTTCTGTAATATCGTAAACCTCTTAGAGAGTTTTTGGACTAGTATAGCAGAAGGTAGGATGGATGGATGGATGGATGGATGGATGGATGGATGGATGGATGGATTTCTATGGGTCCTAACCATCAGGAAGTACTTCCTGACATCCAACCTGAAACCCAGTTCCTTGAGCACCCTCCAAAGTGTTGTCCAAAACTCCAGATGACCCCACACATTGGTTTCGTGCAGGTATTGAAAAGCATGGGGGCAAGGAGCAAGAATGCCTGCTGAAAAATCCCATACTGGAGGTTCCAAGGGGCAGAGCAATATACTCCCAGGCCTCTGGGGCTGCTGACCAGGTAGGAGAAGAACCACTGCAGTGCAGTGTCTCCGACTCCCAACTCAGCCAGCTGCAAGTAGACAGCTAGCCATTATCTGAGGCCACTTCCTTGTGGCATGTGCTTATAACGAGTATCAATACTGGTTGCAGGCCAAGTGACACAAAGACAGGCTCTCAGGCCGTGGGACATCATGTCTCAGCTGGAGTTCAGGAGGACCGATCTAATGACCTGAGCCAGCCAGTGTGAATAGGAACGAATTATCGAATTCTTGCAGAGAAAAGGTTGGAGAGAACCAGGAGAGATTTCCCCTGAAAGAGATGGACAAAATGACCTGCAGGGGTGATGGCCATTGTCCTGAGTGAGCACAAGAAGCCAGCCAGATGTGAAAGAAAAAGAACATCTGGTATCTGGAAATTTCCCCATGGATAGCAGCAAGCACTCTCTGACAAAAGAGTACCCCCTTTACCCATAGACGGCAGTGGGAACATTTCCATTCCCATAGAAGGAAATACTGAGACTGAAAAAACTAGGGCCATAGAAAAAGGGGGATGCTCTGAATTCAGACCCAGCCTGCAGCAGGGAATATTTGTGTCCCTCCTGCCCGTCGAAGAGTGTTGTTGAGAATTTACTGTGCAGAACAACTGACAGGTTGTAGTCTTGGTCTCCTTCTCCTTTCTGCTCAGTACCTATCAATCTATAAGGCTGTGAGGCAGCAGACTCTTCGCTTCTTAGAAATGTTGAGTAAGATTGGGATGCAATCGGGAATTTGCTGCCAAGACAACGTTGGGCTAAGGGTAATGTACCTGCTTGATCTTTTCTTCTGAATAAACTTTCTTTGTCTCCTACATGTGTTGGGTGTCGGTGTGAATATAAAACTGGGGTGGATTTGTCTGTGTTACACCCTGCAAAAGACCAACACCTCCTTTTGAGGTGCATGTTTCCCCAATATTACTTGAGTGTCACAAACCTGTCAGAGCTTGGCTGATCTTAGCTTAGCCTTGCCAATGTCCTTCAGAGTTAGAGCAAGAACAAGGACATAAAAGCAGAAAAAAATAGGCACGAAATGTTAAGATTTCAAGGATCCCAAAATGTGTTTCCAGGAAGACATTTTGAAAACCTTCCATAAAGCCAAATTCATGCCAGCCACAATATGGGAAATTAAGTGTGACTTTAGGCATTCATGGGCCATATATTGTATCTAGACTGTCTTTCCACCCTCAGGATACTCCCAATAAAGGACTAAATCTGTCAAGCAAATTGATTTTCTGCACAGCAAGCTTTTGCTTTTAAGATGCTTCTGTTATGGGGAAATTATTTTTTCAAGCACTTAGAACTGTTCTAGTCAGACCTTTCCACCCCATGGAATGGTATAAGAATGTGTCCTATGACACAGTGGGCCTTTTCTTCTTTGGTTTTGGTTTTGCTTATACCAATCATCCTTTGGCCATATGATTTCCTCTGATACGGAATAACCCACATTAGATCTTGTGGTCGACTCAATACTCCTGTCCATGTCAGAAGCAGTACAGCTTTGTATACCAGTTGGTGAGGGACACAAGTAAGAGGGTGAGTTGTAGGACTCATGTACGCCTTGTGCATTTCCCAAAGGCAGCTGGTTGGCCAGTGGAAGTCTGGATTAGAGGAAATTTGGTTTGATCCATCAGGGTTCTCTTAAGTTCTTAAAGGAGGCTCAGCTACAATCTGGGAGGAGGTGGGCTCCAAAGTTGTCACAGCCACATGCTCAAGAAATAGCTTTTGGTGGCCTCTTCAATTTCAATCTCTCCCAGGTTAGGCTGACATTACAAGAATACTTTTCAAGCTTGCAATGGTCGCTGCTTTGGTGTAGGTCAACATCCCCACCAATACACACTTCCTCAGACCCATAGATCATCACTAGAGGGGCTTCTTTGTGAGTCTGCTGGGCAAGATATAAGGAAGGTATAAGGCTGGAGAAGGGCCTTCTCAGTAGTGGCACCCTGGTTATGGAACCAGCTCTGGCACCTGCACCAATGTCATATACCTTTCAGCTCCAGGCTAAAACCATCTTAATTGTTAAAATTTTATATTTTAGCATATTTTATTTTATATGGCACTGTGGTTGCTCGTTTGTTTCATCATTTAACTTTAGAATTATTCTCACAGGATTATTTACTTGATTTTATACTCTGCTTTATTGTCATTAAGTGATATTTTTATTGGGTTTATCTTTATTGGTGTAAATCTATTTTGGCATTGTGTGTAATGTTTTGAACTCAGCGTGTTGGACATGCTGAGTCAGTTGGGCAGCCATCAATAAACACAAGAGATGGACCATCTTCTTGTGACTGAACTTGTTATTTGTGTAGAAGGTGAAGAGTTTGTTCACAGGCATTTAAAGAGATCTGTAATATGAATTCTCATTCCATGTCTGTGAGGTTTCGCTCATGCTCAGCATTAAGGTACATCATGTAAACAGTATTTTAAATGCATAGTCTATAATGTCCTAAAATGTCTAGAGAGCTTTGGCTGTGGGGGTAGCGTAGAAATAAAATCACCACCACCACCACCAACAATGACCTGGAAGAGGGGGTGGCCAGTCCTCTGACCAGATCAGCAGACGATACTAAAATGGGGGCAGTGGCCACAAAAAAAATCAAAAATTGCTACAGCGTAGGGCCACAAGGATGGTGGCCGGATTGCAGGGAAAGTCGCATGAGGTGAGATTGAAGGAACTCAATTGTCTTTTCAGCCTGGAGAAGAGAAGACTCCCAGGGAATCTGCTGGCCACATGCAGGTATGTGAGGGGATGTCACACAGAGGTGGGTAGAGACCTGTTCTCCCCTGCAGAGGAAGGCAGGACGCGCTCCAACGGAGCCAAGCTCAGGGAGCCAAGGTTCCATTTGGATGCCAGGAAGCACTTCCTGACAGTTGGGACCCCGAGGGCGTGGAATGGGTTTCCACGGGAGGTGGTTGAGGCCCCATCGGTGCGGGTGTTCAAGAATAGGCTGGACGTGCACATGGTGGGAGTGTCATGAGTGTAGATGGTTAGAGCTGGGGGTCAGACTAGATGGTCCGGGAGGCCCCTTCTGACTTGCTCAGTTTCTATGCTGCTGCTGCTGATGATGATACATCAACATGTCAAACAATTTTATTTTTTATTTAAAACTTTTCCATACTGTCACTACTTAAAAGTTTCAAGACGATTTGCAACAGACTGGACGGTTCCTTCCTGACTGTGTGTTTCCATGTGATCTGGCTCTGCAATGATGCCATCGTTGCTTACCCAACATCACAGTTAACCACAGGGAAAATCGACTTGCCACATTTCCTCCCACTCCTTTGGAGTCGACATCAAGGTGGGAGCACCGGGTTGGTGAGACGTGGTGTCCTGCAACAGCAGGGGGTTGGACCTGATGACCTTCATGGCCCCTTCCAACCCTGTGATTCCCTGTTTCTAAGACCCCAGAGACAACAGTGAAGGAAAATGCTAGGCCAGCTGCTTCAAGCAAGTTGCAGTGGGTGGGTATTGATGGTGGGGAGAATCTGCTCTGCTTCCATGCATAGGCTTCAGTGCCCGCAATCAGTTCTGACCTTAATGACAAGAATTCAGTGATAACTTAATAATCAGAGAATCAGACTCACAGCGCTGCCCCATCCTCGGCCCCAGGGTCTTCGGCTACAAATGCCACTCTCAGGAAGCACCCATTTCTGCCATCTCATGAACAAACAGGTGAGAATCTGTGGGAGCAAAGATTGCAGCTCCAGTTGAATAAATGGTTCCATTCCCGACCTGTTGTACGGGTTGTTACTATGCCCCTAATTTTATTTGCATTATTTCCATGCTTCTAAATTGTGGGACTGGCTCTAAAGCTTTAGTAGCTTTTAATGCTGCTCTTCTCCTCTCTCATACCATGGAAAGAGCAGGGTGAGTGCGTGCGTGCGTGTATCTCCTCACACTTACTTTGAAAGCTCTCTTGATTTCATTTTCCGCTGCTCCATAGTGCCATAAGCTCTATTGATAGAATAGCCTTAGGTATCTATACTCAACAAGAGCAATAAAGAAAAGATGAAATCTATTTTGCTGTCTTCAAGCTTCTGTCTTGGAGCAACTTCCGTGAAAGACTGTCCGGTTTCTTTTTAAATGGACAAGTCAGTCTATTATAGGCTGAGACATTTTTGCCCAGATTCAGTCGTGTATCTTACATGAACTGCAGTTGGTGAAAAAACGAACAAACCAAAAGCAGACAAAAGCAATTTGCATCCAGATCCATGTGTAAATGCATCTTTAATGCCTGAAGTCACAGATATACATTTCTATTGTTTATTATTTGTTTAATGAAATTGTGTGGGGTTTGAGCTATTTTTAGGATGAAACCTTTTCAAGACAGTATATAAGAAAAAAGAACAAGACTGAGACCACCAAATCCAATCATTACACATTCATTAAAAGTTTAAGGGAAACCAAGGGTATGGATGATCAAGAGAAGCAGAGGTTGCCTAGCACAGGCAGCCCAGAAACTCATGGAAGAACCAGCAAAAATATGACGATCTGTGTAGATTCCATGATGACCATATAGAAAGGGTGCAAAGGACCTCTGCTTCTAGAGGTCTACTACTGAGAAGCCTCAACAACCTCATGGCCACCAGCCTGACTAGCCCAGGTATTGGGCAGAGGATGTACTGCAGAGCTGAAGTGTTGAGAGACAAGGTTCTGCCTTTGAGCATTCAAAACCCACAGACGGTTTTCCTTCCAAAGCAGTTTTACTGACCCAGAAGTACAACTCATCTGGAATGAATCTTGGAGAATGCACAGAGCAGTTTGTTGAACTCCACCCAGAATTCACTTCCAGGCATTCTCCTTGTGAGCATGCCTGGGCCCATCCCCTTGGGAGGAGCCTCCTGAAAGCAAGCATGCCTCCCCTCCATGCACCGATCCTGCAACTGGGCTGCCCTCCTCGGCTGATGCCACACCATGGGGTCAAGACCTGGGGCTGCCTCACTTTCATCTGAGGAAGTCCTGTGATCAAAGCCCCCTCCTGCCCCTTTATATTCTGAATCTTCCCATGGGCTGCCTCCCACTCTGAGGTCCTGGTCTTGAGACAAGCACTTCCTTCCATCTCCCAGTCTTGGCATGGTTCATCCTCTCGAGCCCCTTCCCCTTCTGTTTCACATTTGGATTCAGGTTCTTCTGAAGTTCAGCCAGCAGCTGAATGCACAAAGCCCCCATGCTTCTCACTCCCAGCAGACTTGACCTGTAGCCCTGGACTCTCTCAGCGAGGGCAGGAGCGCTGGCTTTACCACCTGGCCAGCTTCCTCTTCCTCCTGGCTTAGCCTCTCCACCAGGCCCCTTGTCAGCTCATCAGCAAGTGAGAAGAGCCACTGGTGATGATCTTGGAGAGCAGGAAGGCTACAGAAAAGCCTGTAGCCTAATCCTGGAAGGTAAGCAGGGTTTGACTGGGTTGGAATCTGGATGGGAGACTAGGGTCCTGCATTGAGCAGGTGGTTGGACTTGATAGCCTGCTAGGCCCCTTCCAACTGTAAGATGGTGTGATTCGGTGAAAGCCATCTTTTGAGTACATTGGGGCCAGATCACTTGAAGGCCTGCAGTTTAAGTTGGGCTCAGGAATGCACTGGCAGCCAGTGCCGCCATATTTTCTGGGCATCTTTTCCCACTCAGAATACAAGTCTGAATTTCATTTTGAGCTGAGAGCTGTAGTAGCCTACTGCAGAAGTTCAAGCCATTTGGTAACTGGTGTGCAATCCGATAGAAAGGAGTAAGCCTCAAGTGTTCCATTCTCCTATAAACATTTTTGCAAGACCCTAAGGAAGGAAGGAAGGAAGGAAGGAAGGGAGGGAGGGAGGGAGGAAGGAAAACAGAGACAGACAGACAGACAGAGAGGAGAGAAGGAAAAAAGGAAGAAGGAAGGAAGGAGTGAGAGAGGGAGGGAAGGAAGGAAGGAAGGAAGGAAGGAAGGAAGGAAGGAAGGAAGGA